>OZ007499.1:157470298-158070298 GCA_963931805.1 Microdon myrmicae
TGTACTATGGGCCCTGTATTTTTAGCATCTTTTACATGGGGCGTAATCTGCTTGATGAAGCCGGTTCCGAGGTTATGTGTGTCGGTATCTCCGCACGCCAGTGTAAAGCCGTTAGTTTCGATTATTTGATGTGGGATTCAGACTTCCTGAAGCGCGACGATGTACATTTTATATTGTTTCGCGTTTTCTACGACCGTCTGTATCGCGCCTGGTTTATATAAGGTTCGAACATTCCAACTGCCGACGCGTATATCCCACTTTTTCCCTACGTCTTCTTTTTGCTGAATCGGTGTTTTCGTGATGATTTGTTCTCTTATGGTGGTGCCTGCCCACCACACCTACGCCTACCGGGTTTTCCGTGGGATTGTTTGTGAATATTGATTATTCATTTTTATTCCCACGAGTATTGGCGATTCAAATAGTCCGCCATATCAGAGCCCCTCTTTGATATGGTAAGGTCTGCTTACTGCTCTGATTCGACCCGGTGTCGTTATAATACATCCGGTATAATACATCCGGTATAGCCCTGGCTGCAAATTATCCATATAAGCACGGTGACGCGTAACACCCTGGATTAGGGGTGATAGATGTTTGTGTGTTACTCCTCGCTAGCCTGTCTGACATGGCTGGGTATACTGGAAGCGTATGCTTCCGCCAGCATAGCCTGAGTGATTCATTGTAGTTTAAGTCCCCACACTACGTCAAGGTTTCTACCAAGCGGGATATATATATATATATATATATATATATATAGGGAGAGAGAGAGAGAGAGAGAGAGAGAAAGAGAGAGAGAGAGAGAGGGGGGGAGAGGGAGAGAGTTTAATAATTATTAAAGTCCCAGCCAATTAAAGTCAGGGAATGTGACTCCACATAGTACTTTTAGTCACCAATTTGTTCTGTCAGGTAATGTAGAACTTAAGGTGTAATGAGCCACCGGCAGTATCGTTATTCAATAAACGTCCACCTGCGCCTCCTAGGCTTTGTTTCTGTACGGATTCGTTTTTACACAACAATTATTTTTATTATTATTTAACAATAATTTTGCCTACTGTACACTTATTTCAATATGCCACTATTTTATAGTTGGCTACATCTCGAGAACATTATTCGTTTAGACTATTTGTACATCCGCTTTATAAAAGCCACGAAATATCCTATTCCGTTTTAAGCATCCCCGCATTGAAATTCCGATTTACTAGGGTCAAATTAAGTTGAGAAGTAATTTTGCACTTAAGCCGGGATAAATAGGATTTACGAGTCACACACGTGACCAACCCTTTAGCCATCCGTCAATTACACTGAATCTGTTGAAACATCACCCATGCACAATTTTGGAAAGGATTAATTACGAGTGGTGCACAGAATTTGCCCCCTATCCTCCTCCATCTCAGTCAGTCGCCTCGTTTCTGGTTGGTTTCTCCAAATAACCACCGATCCCATCCTTCCCAACTATGCGAAACGGCACGAATTGGCAGGGAAAGCAGCTTTCGACTTATCCTTTTGCAGGGATTAGTATATTATCTGAAAACCTAGTTCGCGTGTCAGTTGTTACATCGAAACAAGTGGCAACTAATTTCGTCCATTTCGGGATAATCAGGTCGTTTGTATTAGGAAAATCAACCAACTGGCAACGGTAAATGAAGGATAATTTCAAAGGTCGACCGGGGACTGATGTTGTGTCGTTGTTAGGTGCTTAAATTGAAGCTCCACGCAATAGTATGGGACGCAGGATTCTTTGCAACATGCAAGACTTAACGTTGACGTTAACTGTCTCTGTGACGTAAAATGAATGGAACAGTCACCCGGCTTTTCGCTCACAGAACAACAGCAGAAGTGGACAAAGTGGTTGTGTCTGTAGTTGGCGGCTCACTATCTGTCTAGTTACATGAATGTTGTTGGGGACTTACATGCTGTATGCCTTGTATTCAGGTGACTGCATCTCTAATCAGACGTACTGATAGTCGAGTAGTTGATTAGTGATGCCGTGAGTGTTAGAGGTACTGAACTATGCAAGTCCTTGACGTGTCAACGACGCTATTAGTGTAGGGTTATATGCAAGTGATGATAATTGTGAGCAGACACATTCTCTTGGGGTGTTCAACCTCTTTTCTTTTCTGTTCAACCGCTAGACATTGTTGCTAGATGGGGCATTCTTAAATTTATACCTACGTCATTGGAGGGTGTACAGAGTAGTTGAGTTCAGCTCTCGGTGACTATGCCAGATTATTGTAATTGTGATATGTCAGTTGTGAACGCTAAGACGGTAAGATAAGTGTCATGATCAGAGATTATGTTGTGAATTATTGTTTTAGATACTTTATACGATTTTCTTTGACTGTAAATTATGCCTGTGATATAGAAATTAATTACGCTCCTTTAGTATTTATATTGAAGACTGTTATGGAGTTCGAAAAGTGTTATTATTGATAGGCTGCGGAGCCGTTAAGGGAGGCCAATATTTATAAAGAGTATGCAGAAAACTTGCTTTCCCTTTTCACCAATCAACTACAATTGACCAGAGGCAACCGTCCATCAATAATACAGGAAGGGCCTTCATCTTAAATATGAAGTTTCAATCATATATCCTTTTAAAAAAATTGTATTGTCCAACTGACTTCCACTAGTTTGATGCCATTGTTCAAATCGGACTCGCTGATCCCCAAAAACACGTTGACAAGTTGCCCGTTGATTGGCATTGATTTCCCATATAATGTTTTGTTGTAGCGGGTTACTGTCATAATTTAAGTATCGCCAGAGAATATAAAATTCACTGTCTCCTCTTCATGATACGAGTTCTTCAGAGAACAATACATTCAGCAATTTGGATTTTCACTAATTGATTCAACAACACCCTGGATATCCTCGGGTGTGCGGACTGACTTCGAACGGCCTTCACTGGCCCTTGACCCAGGTCTCTCATTTATTGTGATCAATTAACGAGTAAGCTTTACGCTTGGTGCATTACAAATGTTTTGTGAATCGAAGTGAGAACAGCACAGCCGTCACAAAATCGCCGCAGATTAATTGTCTATGTAATACACGAAAACACAAAACGCACGCCATCCTCCTGAGAGCTTTATAGCAACTTTTAAATTTCCACGACTGTCTAATGACACTGCCCCTGCGAGCTTACGTATTTATTCAACATATACGAAACAACCCACGAACAGTTAAGGCCAAGCCAGTATTGATAAGAATGCTCCAATTGTTTTAAGAGGCCTCGTGATTGCCGTTCCATTAACATTCTCCCTATATGAACGTCCTTCTTTTATCATCTCAATGAATCCTTCCTTCAGTTGCAGCTAGCATATAGGAACTTCGAAAGTAAACAGAACAGCAAAAAACACTTTTTCTAAGATCCTTCTCTTCGAATCCGATCACCGTAATGCTTCTTTCAGAACAAAACTGGAGAAAGCACCCTACAGTGTTTTTCAAGGAAGTAGGGAACAACGTGATTCAAACTCACCCTACGAAATTGTTAGAACCAATACAGCAACACATCAGACCACGGTCGCGTGCATATGAACATATGTTATCGTGCTGCTAAACTTGCGAATTGGTATATTTAATGCTTTAGTTCTGATGATTCATTTTTCGATTCTCTTTCGTGCAAAGTTTTTCACACGATTCCCGCTTCAGTAACACCGAGCAACGATTTATTTGTGTGTGGAACGACGAAGCAGTCGGAGTGACTTGCATTTTTGTATTTTAGAAAGCATGAGATTGATTGATTGAAAATGAGCATCAGAACTTCAGTCACCTCAAAGGAAAAACAATAAGGACCCACTGGATCATAATTTTGTTTTATAAAGTGTAGCAAGACGCTGTCGTTCCTTTCATTCTTTTGTGCTAAAAAATTAATTTGTGGAACAACCTCATTGGCGACCAATAATGAGTTGGTTACTTATTCCTTCTACAATTAAAAAAAAAATCAACAAAATCAAATTGTGAAATGTAATAAGAATAAAAGATCCAACATATGGATATTATCAAATCTTAGACAGTGAAAATGTGTCATATAAAAAATTACTTTCACTATCTTAACGAGTAATCAATTACCTCCAAAGCACAACAATTGACACTAGCAGGAGCTTAGAACAACGCACCACATATGTTGTTGTTGACGTCCGACGCCGTGCCTCCTCGGAATGAGGGAAGAGCGGGGACCTTTTCTTTTCCTGAGGATGGTAAGACGTCTTCTGTACGTCTTCTTTCTGGTTTAAATAATTGGTTTTACTTTCCTTTTATATTTCTTTATTTTTATTCTATGCTGTTTATTCTATTCTTAATAACTTTCTTCGTTTTGGTTATTCTATTCTTAATAACTCGAACTCTCAATTTTACTTCTCTAACTCAACTTACTACCTCTACTCTCTAACTGATGACTCAAACTGTTCTCTCTAACTTCCAATCTCAAACTGATTTTAGAAATGAATTTTTTCTCTACTTATAGAATATTATGTTCTAATTTACTGGAAATTATAACATGAACAAAACAAATTTTAACAAAGTATACCTTTAGTTTCTGTGACTTTTAAATTGAATAAAATTTGAACGAAAATCAAAGTGCTCTGTTTTGAAATAAAAAGGGGCAAGTTATGAAAAGGGGCAAGTTATGAAAAGGGGCAAGTTATGAAAAGGGGCATGTTATTAAATGTGCTGTAACTGGCAATATTGTGAATGTTTATGAATGGTATGTATTAAGTGAGAATGTAATATATGTTAAGGGAAGTTTTTAAGGATGTGTAAAGAGATTCAGTGTTAAATTTAATAAAGGGTAGTATTCTGGAATACAACATTGTTAACGACACAACTCAAAGGCATTCAAATCTCCATATGCATTTCCAGTGTACTATACACACCATTCCACATCAGGAGGACGAAAAGTAGGAAGTTAACAACAAACAGATGAAAGCTTATTAGTTACTATTGCTCATGCAGGCCAGTGTCACCCCATACAGCATATTTCAGACAGCAATTTTTACAGGAAATGAAACTTCACGTCATAATGTCTGCTCCAAGATCTCTATGGCGCTCCAAACAGCTACTAGGAAAAACGTCATTAACTTTTAATGGGAAAAATTATTAATATATTCAAGAGTAAACAACTCAAGTTAGTTTAGGGTGACTGGCAAAACTATTCAGAGGATACTGTGCATAAATATATGTATCTAGTGGTTCTCGAAAACTTACTCAGATCTTGAATTAATTAATGAATTAATTAACATCTCATCGTATGTTCAACTATATTTCTCTTATTTTGAAAACAACATAATTCAAATTCCATATTGACTCAGCGTAAACTTAAGTCTCGCTTGTTATTATTGGTTTGACTAGAAATTTATATGTCCTTGGGAATGCTGATGTCTTCCGGTCCAAAAATATAACTTAAAATAAAAAACTACTGGAAAACTCACTAAAGCTAGTTTTTCTAGCCGGATGCGTTTGCTCGTTATTAAAATACCCGCTTTTCCTAAAACAGTCAGGTCTCCCCTAGAAGTGGTTGGTGAGCGTCTATTCATTTAATGATGTACATTTTAGTGCAAACCTCAAGAAATAACAATTACCCTAAATCTTGTTTTGAATCATTCTTAGTTTAAGAGCTATGCGAAATTGAAAACATGCATAAACGAAAGTGGGTGCCCATGATGATGCCTCATGCCTCATGCCCCACATTCAAGTAGAAGGGCGGATAGAACTTTAGTACGAAGGCAGTCCCACAATTAATCGGCCTGACACCTAGATGGGGGTATTTGTTAAAATATAATGGCTGTGTACCAATCTTAGAAGGATTTAATTTCAACTTTGAAGACGCAACGTTGTTTATTACTTGTTTGACAGCCAAAAATAACGAACGCTGTCAGTGAATTTGTAAACATGGCAAAAATTGGTCATCGTTATGTGATACACAATCATGTTATATTGAAAGGACACAATTATGTGATATTGAAAGGAGCCGTGCTAGATTCTACTTTGGGGGAGTCTAATCCTTCGTTTTCAACAGTGTAGTATTGGAGGGGGGGGGGGGGGGGGGGGGTTAAACGAGGCTGTATGAGCTGCGAAAACGAACATCCCAGTGGCCGATCAAAAAAGGTGACCGTTCCAGAAATGGTAAAAAACAACCCACAAAATGGTATTGATTGACCGTCGACTAAAAGTGCGTGAGTTAGCAGAAATGGTCGGCATTTCAAAAAGTGCTGCACATCGCATCTTGACTGAACGTTTCAAGATAAAGCTGTGTGCAAGTTGGGTGCCGCATTTGCACACAATCGATTAAAAACAGCTTTGTGAGGATGTTTTAATCGTGTGTTTGGCCATGTTCCGCCGCAAAAAAGCCGAGTTTTTGTGTCGATTCATAATTATGGATGAAACATGACTCCGTCACTACCAACCCGAGTCGAAGGAACAGTCAAAACAATGGACTGAAGGGGGAGAATCGGCTCCAAAGAAAGCAAATACGGTTCCATCTGCAGGATAGATTTTTAATTTTCATTATCTTGAAAAAGGAAAAACCATCAACGGCGAGTATTATGCGAACTTATTGTAGCATTTGAGTGATGAAATTAGGGAAAAATGCCGCATTTGATGAAAAAGAAGGTGTTTTTCCAACACGACAACGCGGCTGTTCACACATTCGTTATTGCAGTGGGCAAAATCATTGATATGATATAAGAATTACTTCCTCATGATCTCTATTCCCCAGATATAACACCCTCGGACTATTTTCTTCTTCCAAACTAAATGGCTCGGTGGTAAAAGATTTGCTAACGATGAAGAGCCCACGCCGGGTAGAAACCTTGACGTGGTGCGGGGGCTTAAACTACGATGAATCACTCAGGCTATGCTGACGGAAGCATGCGCTTTCAGTAGGGCCACCCATGTCAAACAGGCTAGCGAGGAGTAGCACACAAACATCTATCACCCCCAATCCAGGGCGTTACGCGTCACGATGGCCATTGGATGGTTTGCTGCCATGGATGTATTATAACGGCGCCTCTCTGACACCGGGTCGAATCAGAGCAGTAAGCAGACCTTACCATATCAAAGAGGGGCTCTGATATGGCGGACTATTTGAAACCCAAGAATGTTCCCACGAGATGAATGATCAATATACAAAAAACAATCTCACAAAAAACCCGGTAGACGTAGGTGTCATGAGCCGGCACTACTGTAAGGGAACAAATCATCAAGAAAACACCGACTCGGCAAAAAGAAGACGTAGGGAAAAACGAAAAAAGCGGGATATACGCGTCGGCACGTGGAATGTTCGAACGTTATATAAACCAGGCGCGATACAGACGGTCGTAGAAAACGCGAAACAATATAAAATGGACATATTCATGCTTCAGGAAGTCCGAGTCCCACATCAAATAATCGAAATCAACGAATTTACACTGGTGTGTGGAGGTACCGATTCACATAACCTCGGAACCGGCTTCATCGTAAACAAGAAGATAACACCCCATGTAAAAGATGTGAAATTTATTAGCGACCGGTTGTCGGTGCTAAAAATACAGTGCCCATGGTACAATTATGTATTTGTAAACGTACACGCCCCAACAGAATCTACGGACGAAGAAACGAAGGACATGTTCCACGAGACCCTAGAAGAAGTATTTGATGGGATCTCATCATTCGATGTTAAAATCCTTCTCGGGGACCTCAATGGGAAAATTGGAAAAGAAGATATCTTCCAACCAACTATAGGTAAAGAGAGCCTACACGACATTTCAAATGATTATGGAATTCGAATTATCACGTTGGCAGCTTCAAAACATCTGTTAATGAAAAGCACAAGCAAATTCATAAAGCCGCATAGATATCACCCGACGCCGTAACGCGTAACCAGACCACTTCTTCATAGACAAAAGACACCACTCGAATATCCTTGACATAAAATCATATAGAGGAGGAGATTGCGACTCCAATCACCTTCTAGCGTAATGGGCAAAATTAGAAGTCGCCTGGCAGCAAACCCACATGGGCAGTCACAGGAGACAAGCAAAATGTTAGACACTGATAAACTAAAACTGAATATCAAGACGAACTAATGAATAGATTTACCATCCTAAAGAATGGGAGTGGTGTGGAAGAGGAAACCAATAATCTGAGCACTAAATGGACATCGATCAGAGACACAATCAAACACACAGCCCAAAGAGTATTAGGGTTTAAGAAAACAATTAAATCCACACCTTGGCTTGACGATGAGTGCAGGGCGAAGATCGAAGAACGTAAACGGCTCAAGGTGATCCACTTGGAAATATATGATGAAGTCAACGCGAAAAGATACGCGACAATTCGGAAAGAGACAGCGAGACTTTTGAAACGCAAAAAAACGCGAATGGGAGAAGACTCGGATCGAATGAATCATAGAAAATGCCAGAGCAAAGAACATCAGAGGTATATAAGCGGGTATAAATTCAATTAGAAATGGCTACTGAGGGAGAGCCAAAATAATTCGAGACATAAACGGCTGTCTGGTCACAGAAACTAACAATATCGTGACTATATGGAAGCAGTACTTTCAAAACCTGCTCAATGTCCGCACCCATCAACCACAAATAAACGCACCAGACGTACATACAGCCGAGCCTCAGATTCCAGAGCCCTCTTTCAACGAAGTTGTAGACGCAATAAATCGATTGAAAAACAACAAGGCTCCCGGAGTTAACTGCATACCGACAGAGCTTGTGAAGCATAGAGGAGAGGCAACCGCTCGAAAGATCTGTGGGGGATACGATCTGGAGATGTACCAAGGTATGGCACCGGATTCACTACACTCCCACCTACGATTTTTCGCACAAAGATTGTTCACAGTTGCTCCACACGCCGAGAAGAGAAGAAAACGAGATTTACTGGTGTTGTTTTTGTTTATGTGTTCTTTATTCCTGTTTAAACGTCTTAAAATGTACGGAAAGTTCACAATTCTTAGCCTGACACTAAATGGTTGTCATCATCAATACAATATGGGATAAGGAAGTCATTCCGGAAGAATGGAAAACCTCAATAATCGTCTTCATTTTCAAAAAAAAAAAGGCAACAGATCTGACTGTGAAAACTACAGAGGAATATCATTGCTCCCAACCACATACAAAATACTAGCAAATGTCATACTGGCGAGAATCAGACCGTACCCAAAAGAAATACTGGGAAACTATCAATGCGGATTCCGTATGAACCTGTCAACGAGGGACCAAATGTTCACAGTAAGGCAATTGTTGGAAAAGAAGTGGGAATACGGAGAGACGGTTCACCAACTGTTCGTTGACTTCAAAAAAGCCTACGACTCAGACGCAAGGCAAAGACTGTACCATATTGTAGTTGGGCTGGGAACCCCGAAAAAATATGCCGCCCTCATTCAAATTTGCATGAACGAAAACAAGGCGGAATTAGAATAGAAAATCACCTCTCAGAACCTTTTGAAATCCAGGACGAACTAAAACAGGGGGATGGCGTCTCACCAGGTCTTTTTAACCTTGTGCTCGGGCATGTCATCAGAAAGGTGCAAGACGACTACATGACCGGATCATCCCTGAACGGGGTCACACAAGTGCTTGCATATGCGGATGACATCGCCGTTCTGGGCGATAATCTAGAAACTGTAAGTAAAAACAGTGAAATGATCTTGCAAGTGGCAGAAGAGATGGGCCTAGAAATAAATGAAGTCAAAACAAAATACATGATTACGCCGATAGCAGGTGGAACTCAGGGAACACATATAAACGTCAGAGGCAAAGTATTTGAGAAAGGTAAAGAATTTAAATATCTGGGAACGATACTGGCGGCCAGTAACGAAATGTCGAAGCAAATTAACAAAAGACTACACTCCGGCAACGCTAGTTGGCACGCAGTCAGTAAACTGCTGAAACCCCAACGGCTATCACGTAACATAAAGCTCCGTGTCTATGTAACCATAATCATGCCGATTGTTCTATACGGATGCGAAACATGGGCTCTCACAAAACGGGAAGAAAACAAATTCCGTGTATTCTAAAATGAAGTTTTAAAGGGTATCTTTGGAGGTAAATATGACGAGGAGGCAGGACAATGGAGAGAACTCCACAACCACGAATTGGAAGAGCTATACCGCAAACCTACAATAGTCAGAGTAATCGAGTCGCGAAGATTAAGATGGGCCGGACATGTAGCGCGAATGGGCGACGATAAGACCGTGCGTAGAATTCTTGACGTTAGACCAACGGAAAAGAGACCGATAGGACGGCCGCGACGGAGATGGGAGGACAATGTTAGGTTTGACCCCGAGGAGATCGGATCGGATGGTCAAGCCTGGAAGGAAAGTGCACAGGACAGGGAACGACGGCGGAGTCGAGTCGGTGAGGTCATGAACTTCCGGGTTTCTACAGGCCAATAAATAATAATAATAATAATAATAAATAATAATAATAATAATAAATAATAATAATAATAATAAATAATAATAATAATAATAAATAATAATAATAATAATAATAACCGTAGTTGTTTGGCTTTTTTTAACACTATTATTATTATTATTATTAACACTTTTTTTCAGTTTTATAAGGAAACATGTTTTTAATTGCCATCAGCCACGAAAATCGCTGGAGTTGCTTATTCGGTCTTTTCGGCCTTTCTGTGCTTCTGCCCTACTCAAATGCAGGCGCTCTTCATCTGTCTGCGCAACCTCTCGCTTATAATATATTCGTTTATCTATACCCGACCGACGCACGTGATAAATCAACGGTGTAGCGGATTCATTTTGTATGAGGCCGTTCATGTCAAGAATGAGAAATGGTTCTGGTTGAGTAAAGCCATTGCGATGGACCCCCTCATAATACATATTGTTTGGATAATACGCACCAAAAATTAAATCGTTCGACGAGCTCATTAACCTCGCAAGATACCCTCGGATCAGCTTGATCATAAAGTTATCCACTCTGTTTATATTGGCCCCACTGTACAACGCTTCATTGGGATAGTATTTTCTGTGATCGGATTCAGGAGTCCGATGTAAGTTGAGACACGTCCTGAGGCATTGTCTCTCAAAAATCCGAATCTTTTCCATTACGCTAGGACCCACATTAAACCACACTGGACATGATGATATCATCATCGGTCTGATGAGAGTCATGTAGCATATAACTTTAACTCTGCTGTCAAGTTGACTACTATGAAACAATCTTCTTGTCAGAGCATAAGCTTTCTTTGCCCTGGCCACCGCAGCCTTCACATGTTTGTTAAAATATAGATACTGATCCAGCCAGATGGCTAAGTATTTGACTACATTTTTGGTTTCCAGTGTTTGTTGCTGTGGTCCCATAATAGCTAGCTTTCGCCAGTTTTTCCTGGTGTCCCTGGTAGCTTCAGCCAGTGGTGTTCTAAAGAAGATGGTTTCACACTTCTGGATATTGATTTTGAGTTTCCAGTTGTGGCAGTATCGCTGAACATCATTGAAATCCCCTTGTAATAATCCGTTAATGATTTCAATTTTTGTCTGAATGATCGTCAAAACGGATTCCATGGTGGGCGGCCCACGGGTGACCTTTTGACCCTTACTATCGATATATCGACATCTGCAATTGAGGGGCATGGTAACTCAAGCGCGGCCACATTGGATATTTCCAAGGCTTTTGGCCGGGTCTGGCATGGACCATTGCTGAGCAAACTCCCTTCATACGGACTTTCCCAACAGCTTTGCAACTAGACGAAGAGTTTCTTCGAAAATCGATCGATCCGGGTTGTTTTAGACGGCGAGTCTTCGGATCTGTATCCTGTTAATTCCGGGGTGCCTCAAGGTTCTATTTTGGCTCCAACCTTGTTTTTGCTACACATCCCTAGTTTGTTGGGGTCAATGGTTAACAAAGTGTTCAGTTTTGCAGATGATAGTACACTTTATCCCTCTTTTTCGAATTATCGACCGATTAGTGCATCAGCGTCGCATCAGCTGAGATGTACACACATTGACTCTCTGAATCAGGAGCTGGATAAGGTCCTGCAGTGGCGAAAGGCTCGTCGACTACAATGCAACGAAGATACATTGTACAACATTCACAAAGTAAAGCGGATCATCGGTTCCACAAGTGATGATCAATGGCCAGGCTCTCGAATCTGGGGAAAGCATGAAATTGCTCGGCGTCACGGTCCGTGGGAATATATCGAGGCATAAACGAGTGTCGAACATCGCTTAGAAAAAGTGAGTTATCTTTTTAGAGCCATGAAATATTTTACTCCGACCCAACATTTTCTTCTGTATAATCCCAAGTTAGACCGGTGGTCGAATATTGCTCTCATGTTTGGAGCTCCGCTTCTCAACATCAACCTACTTGGGAGCATACAGAGACAAGCGATCCGCCTGATCGGGGACCCGGCGCTGACGTCGGGACTACAGGCGCTATCAGATCGAAGGCGCATAGCTGACCTGTGTCTGTTATACAGATACAAGATACCATACAGATACTCGTATTATCATGGGTACTGTTATTCGGAGATTCGTGGTATTGCACCGCACAATTCGGTTTATATGCGCTGATCGGGGATCCGGTGCTGACGTCATCTCACGACCGTGCGAACACCTCTGCTTCAGAACTCGTTCTGTTACCGGCCAGGAAAGCTGGGTCGCCTCCGCGCGAGTGTGTCCGGGGTCGTTACAACCTGCAACTATTCAAGAAGAACCGCAAGACTTATTTGGTGTCATCTCCGCGCGCTATAAGTTTGTCTCTGTCGAGAGTAATGCAGTAAAAAAATGGAAAATATGCATGATTCATTGCAGTGATAAAGATTTTGAAGAGAATAATAACTAAATACATAAATATGTACAATTAAAACGTTTTACAACGCCAGTCTCGTTATTTTATAGCCACTCTCTGTTTCATATTTCATAAAAAAAAACGTAAAATCTACGACTAAACCAAAATATCTACGGAGAGCATTGGAATAAAAAAAAAGACAACTCCATCTAGCTAACGGCCGAAGGACTAGTGACATAAAGTAATATAAGTGTAGTGACATATAGGCAATTTCGTTCTCAAATAATCAAACAGTGTACGAGCTCCACAGAAACGTTGGGGTATTTTTAAATTACGATGCGGACAAAACTTTTTTTTATAATAGTAGTTAAGTTTCAAGATTTACTTATTATTGAAGTACGATCCTTGGGCATTTATTTTATAAATATTATGTCGTCTAAATGTGTTTCATTATATAACTGGCATTTTTTTAGACGTAACGCAATATTTGGGAATTGGTCGCTGCCACTTCTGCTGGGATATCTGCTTTTAATTAACCCAGAGAGTGAGGACGGTGGCTGTATACGTAAGATTTTAGGTACAAATTTCATTAGTGCCAAGTCGGGGACACATATAAGTCAGTTTCCGTCACCTCGTCGAGATATCAATATCCCAGGGAAAATTTCATGACCAACTCCTAAAGACCCGTCAGACGGGTGGGATGTTGCTTCTTCCGTTACGATTAGAACCAACAAAGTTATGTAAACATGGAGTGAAAAAGAAGTTAATAATCGCCACTAATAGTATATTTTGCGAAAGGAAATAGGATCATTCCGAAGTGCCCGGCGCACGTTATTGTCGCTTTTTGAAGTTCCGACCGTCGTTTATTCATTGGAACACAACATCAGTCATCTAAAACGTTTATCCCAATGTTTTGATAAGTTGAGTAGTTGGTGCCCATCTAATGTGACGAAGACGATACAAATTCCACAATTTTCGCCGCGCAATAAAGGCAGAATTATGGTTTTTATAAAACTCGCACATACACAACTAAATTTTCTACTTTAGGAATTAGTGCCATCTTTTGAGCAATGAGGAATATGCCTTGCTTAATAGTCTGTCATCTCGATGTTGCAGTATTATCGCAGGCGGAAGTTTAATGTCTTGTTATTCACATTCTCGTATTAAATTCTAGACATGCATTTAAGACCTTGCATTTCACATTCGCTTTTAAAATCTGCAAACCGCTTCAAGACAGTGTGAACAGAAAACCTAGACCGGCACTTCACAGTAAATGAATAATAGTAGCGGACCTTATATATATTCTCGAGTGATGTAAAATTCATAAAAAAAGAAGTCCCCCTGTAGATTGTTATCCCTTTCGTATGGGGCGCTGCCACAAATGACCGAAAGCTCTTAATTTCCAACTCATTTCGGCAAAACTGCCTTAAACCCACAACGTAAATAACTATTCCCTCTTGAAAACTGTTCGATCAATAAATCAGTTCTTGTAGAAGGCGAGCTGGATCCGTTGAAAAAGCAAAAACCGCACCCACATTCATGGACACATCGACCGCAGGACAAACCACACCAAAAGCCGAACCACTGTTCACATATCGAAGTTCGTTGTTCCTTTCTTTTTCATTTCTGTGGACTTTTGCATTCAAAATGATTCTAATTTCTTTCTGTGTTTTCTTCTTCATTTTTTCTCCTTTTCTCTTTTCTATTTCCATGATTAATGTCCTTACAGAATCCTCCACCACATATCTATTCGAATTCGATAGCCCAATGCACTTTACCGAGGCATACGAATCACATGTGGCCAGGGTATGGGGGCACGGTAGCTGGAGTTCGACCCCTGCAGCCAATTCCATCGCTTCATCAGTTACCACAGCAACAGCAGCAGCAGCAGCAGCAGCAACATCAACAGCAACAGCATCAGCCGCAACAACAGCAGCAGTCAATTGCACAACAGTATCACAACTCGACAAAAGTCCCGCAACAGCAACAACAACAACAGCAACAACATCTAGATCTCTCAACCACAAATTCAATACCACCTTCAGCAACGATAGCCCTTCAACATTTGGGTCAGAGTCAGAGGGCACGAATTTGTGTTGGCATCGGTGGCGTTGGAGGAGCTAGCACTGTTGGTATTGGTCCAGGAACTGGGAGCATCGGTGTAAGTCTAGGTAATAACGGTGTGGGACTAGGAAGCATACTAGGCAGTCATCATGGTGGCAGCAGTTGTCTGTCTGAAGACGAAGTCACCGTCCAGACACCACTCATGGTGAAACGGGAGAGCACGGTATGACTATAGGATTCGCATGGGGTCGGCGATACGGCCCTGTGATTTCACTAGCATCCTTCACTAATTAAATGTATCTAGTACACATGTAGTATTTGTAGATGTAAGCAAATAACGTATTTTACCCTTGAACGATACCTTCGCTTCGGGGCTATAGATCTCAGAGCACTTCTGTTCTGCATTTAAAATTTGCATATAGAACCCATGGCTAAGGACGCACAGTGTATGCCTCGTTGGATTACTTTGTAAGAGCCACAACTGTGTGGAGCCATAGCATTAGTGAACTTAATAAGGATATTTGTAACTTTTTCTATTCTCGAGTAAGAATGCCAAAAATTAACAATAATCAAAATATTTACTACGCCGAATACTAGGCTCCAAAATTGAGATAAACGTCAAAACTAAGATGTGTTATAAGAATAAGACGAAAACCTGTAAGATATTTCTGTGAAACTATAATAGGAGATTACATTCGATTCAACAAGCCATTTGATGCGGAAGTATCTAAGGGAAAAAAGAACAACCCAAACACACCACTGAATAATCGAAACTCCACTGAACTTTTATTGTATAACTAGTATAAAAATTAAGATGAATTAGATTCAAAATGAATAATGACTAACGAACTGAAACTGTGACTAGAAGACTAGATTTTATGTTAAAATCTAAGAGATAAAACCTTAAGGCGGATGCAAATAGAAGTGAACGAACTCGCGTCACAAATCAGCATTAGAAAATAATCATAAGAACCTATGGTTCACATGAAGAATAAAATTGAGTAGAAAAGGATTTCAATTCGCACTGACCATTGCGACACCACAGTCAAGCCCTGTTCATTAGGGAGCATTTATACCCGACATCATTTTGGTTACACTCACTGCAATATTTAACGGACTATAGAGTTGAATAATTCGGTAGTAGAGTGATATGCTTGTTCCTTGCTAAAAAATTATCAAATCCAAATGTAACTTTTTTTAGACTAACGCGCGCACAAAAGGGGATTTTAAAGTACCCCTAAATGTTAGAGCACAGTGTGTGTGGAGTGCAAACTGCAAAGTAAGAATTGAAATAAATCAAATAAGACCGCCTAAGCAACACTAACCGGTACATAATTTATTACTGACATTATCTAATTTGAGGAGCCTAAGAAGCTTCTCAATTCCACCATCAAGATCAGATGTGTCTGTTCTTCCCTATTAACGAAAAGCGCCTGGAATATACAAGCCTTTACGCTGTAGGTGCTTTGTATATGTATATAAACCCTTGTATTCAACGTGATGATTATGATCATTGACCCATTTCGTCGGAATCTGAATTGAATTCAAAGTACCATCTACAATAACTATTTCCCACTGAAAAAAATCGTTAACCTTACGTGGGCAAACATTATATTTAAATATATGTGGATATTCTGAGCATTGATACCACAATAATGATGTTCACACATTATTCTGTGGGAATTTGGAAGTATTTGTGGCCACTGCACGAACCCCCACACAAGCTCGGAACACCTCCAAACCCTTCGCCGCAAAAGAGATCATAGCTCCATGTGCCCCATGCCGCAGAATTTCCTCCAGACAAGAGGTTCAGGTTCTTAAAAAGGAACACCACCATATCCCAAATGTGTCCCATGTCTGCAGCGCTATATTGTACCACCGGGTTGTAAAACCAGAACTATCTGGTGACTATATTGTTGTCTAAACACATCGGACAGGGGCACCATCTTCAAATGGGCTGCATCCAATAATAAAATAAAAGAGACATCAAACGTAAACAGATTTTACGACTCTCTTTGAGTCAGCATCGACTGGGTTTTTCTTCACGGAAATCTTGCCAACAGACAATTTCTACTAAAACTTTTTAGTACTAAAATAACACTGTTCCTATATTGTAGCACACAACCCACGGCCCAGCTTACCATCGAAAGATAAAATAAACAAACTGCCATTGTGTCCGAAGATAACAATCCCAGTAAAGAGAGTTTACCATGGGTTATAAATTAAACAGCGGCAAATTGTTTCTAAAAAGGAACACTGAGTGTGAAAATAAAACGTGATCTCTAACGCACTTTCGGCCGAACAAGTGGCGACTTCATACCTGTGATAAGTTCACACTCTATTAGGGTGCATGGGGTAGAGTGCAATAAGAAAGAAAGTTTTCCTTGATTGGGATTCGCCACACAACTAGAAGTGCGCTCTCACACCTAGGATGTGGCTTTGAGTGGCGGAATATTTAGTATAAATTTGAATGTAAACGATCGTCTACGATCACGCAAAACATTTGTTAATACTTAATCCTGAAACAGGGATAGTAGAAAAAAAAAAACAAAAAAAAACGATTCAAACGTAGAACAACGTAAGTAAATCGTGACCATGTCGATAGTTCACAAATGACACGAAGCCGCTGTGAATTGTATTTTGTGTTCGGCAGTGATTACTATGAAAACTAAAAATATTTGAAACTATAAAATAGAATAATAATAAAATATACTGGTAGTTCGAAGAGCATTAAAAGCCATGACTGCTGAAGTTGATTCCGCGCTCCGCAATTCTTAGAGATTTTGTAGATTAATCGTAAATTTATTGCTCAGTCAAGAAAAAACGAAATAGTACGGGTCTTGTCTGACAAAGAAGCTTGATGATCCTGCTTCGTCCCCATCGCCCCTTCCTAGATTGACAACTAACTCCATCTTCTTCCAAATTTTGGAACTTTTTCATTTCTTTAAAATATTTTTCATAAATTTAGTCTAATTTTGAGCAGTCTCTGTAACGAAGCGCCGGGAATCAGAAGAGTGACTACGATAGCTCCGTTTTTGCGCAAAATCTCCTCAAGGTCTGTTTAGAAAATTGTTTTCAACACTCAGTTTTCGGTGGTGCTACCCATAGTCTCACTCGATGAATTAAATTAAAAATAAGGCCAAGACCGGTTCCCGGTTGTAGTGCCAATGATGATGATGAAACATTTTGAACAAGTGATCTTTATCCAGGATTTTATAAGCCACTGATAAAATACGAGTTATATTGTGGAATTATGACATTTTTCATATGCATAACGCGAACAACAATATCCACCACAGAATTGCCGATACCGAACAGACACTATCAGAACGAAAACAAATACAAACGCCGTTGAATTCTCTTTTGTTTTTGTGTTCTCTGTGTTTTTAAGAGAGGTATACTCGCAGATAGTATAGTGGTTGGTATACCCGCCTGTCACGCGGGAGACCGGGGTTGGATTCCCCGTCGGGGAGACTCTGGCGCAAGACTAATGACCTTGCCTGGAAAAAACGAATCATTATGGAAAAATTTAAAAAGCCTCAGGACTTGCTAAATAAGGCCAAGACTGGTTCACGGTTGTAGTGCCGATGATGATGATACTCGCAGAAAAAGCGAACCTATAACACTGAATCAGCATTTCTAGATGCCCAATTATGGATTGTAGCATTTCTCATTCGCAATTTGACATATTATTTACGTACAATGTACAATAATATGTCAGAGTGAGAACTGCCTATATGTTGCAAGTTTATTCGCTTGAAACAGCCATTGACTCTGTAAGACTCGGATGTCTTATTCAGACTCTCCGGTTGGGAACGTACGATCCTAGTCAACGAAGATACGATAACTATTCCGTACTCTTTGGCAAGCTGGTGGCCATGTTACTATTCCTGCTGACTTCTAGACAGTTTTTATCGTTCAGTCGTTATGACAACGAGGACTACTTCAAGTGTGTAGAAAACCGAGAGGAGGAATAGTACTTGTCGATATTACGGCCATTCAATTTTTCCCTTGAATATTTAATTTAATTTTCCCCTTGAATATTTAATTTCGTAAATAATTTGGTTTGCGCTTTTTTACTTCACCGAGGAAATCTGTGGCGACTTTAACAGATCCACACATGCACACGCAACCATGGAGAAGAATGCAGCGCCAAAGTAAATTGAGAAAAATTAGCATCGTAGCAGATACCAGAGCATTAACATACCGATCGTAGTTTAACTAATAAATTGAGAGAAAGGAAGATGTGCGTACCGCAGTGTTTTGCTAATACAATAACGGCAAATATGTCTTCACGACGAAGTGAGTTACCCAACCTACATAGCGATCACCTTTAAGGTACGATTTATCAGATCTTGTCAGAATATAGTCTCTGTTTCAACCCAAAATTCTAGTGTTCATAGTTCTTATGGTTTACCAGCTCACAGTAGGTATTAATTTCTTGAAATTAATTCCAAGTTGAATGGCTAAGCTCAATGATCGTCCTGCAAACGATGTTACCATATAAAGGCTGTCTGGCGGCAGATTTATGGCTTTACAATGGAATAACAAACGAACTACTTGAACTATATTTTTATTAAAAATATGTTTACATAGAATATTGTTGCGGATTTCACTTTTTGAAAAGAAGGCCAAAGTCGAAAGATATCAGCCGCCTCCTGCATCGTTTACTACTTTTGGAAATCTTTGTAAATTTGCCCTCAGGCCCCCTATATGTACGATCACTCTGAGCACTCCTCTGACAGTTGGGAAATCTACTTCTTATATATTCCTAAAAATTCGTGCAAGTTGCACAATCTAGTATTAATTTCAGAATAGTTTAAAGCTTAAAAGTGTCATTGTTTTTTTCGTAACTAACATTTTACAGAAATTCATTGCTCAAGAAGTGTAAGTATACAACGTCGTGAATTCAACCTCTGAACAAGTGTACCACCCAAGTATAAAAAAATCAAAATTAATTGAAATAACCACAAATTTTACAAAAAATTTACTTAAACCTAATTTTTAATGCACGGCAATCGCAAATTTAAGCTTCACGTTTGCAACCATCTCATTCACAATCGTCGTTCGGACTTCGAAACCACTAAATCCTTAAACGAAATCAATTCTTCATTCGATTCCAATGCACGTTCATTATTCCGAGTGCCGAAATCGCTATTTGGGACGTTTTTAAAGTGCCCAGTTGGATCTATTTTGTTACCCTAACTGGAAAACCCCTAAAAAAACGTATCTACATCTGCCTAAAAAGAAAGGCAGTAACACTGGTCTGTGTCCGAAGGTTCACTGACACGCATTCGCAAAAATAATCAATTGTTAAAAAAAATTTAATAAACGTAATTACTAATTCAAAAAACTACTACTCGTATTAGTGTCAATACTATATATATACATATGTATATATATATGTATATATATATGTATATATATATGTATATATATATGTATATATATATATGTATATATATGTATATATATATATATATATATATATATATATATATATATTTAGTAAAGGTATATGAATATAGAAATATATATATAAATCATGTGAAGTGTAAATGTAAAAATGTGGACGTCAACCAAAACTAACCGCGTTAGGAAATATTTATAAATTTATAGTCGTAAATTTATTAATAATTAGATCATATATAATCTAAATAAATTCACTTCTTATGTAAAAAATTGGGTGATGGCTTCCGATGTCATTATTCCTGTTGGTCCCTTCGTTTTTCAAATCTACATTAACGATAAACTGCCAACAGGTTTTTATACACAACAATTTTTAATAAAAACCAAGTAAATGTATCATACTTTGCACTGTATACCCACATACGCAGGCAAATTAAGCTAACCCTTAAGAAGAATTGTATATAGGAATATATATATATATATACATATAAATATTTAGTGTTAAGTGTAATACTAATATATACCCTAAGAAATATAGAGAAAAATTTTACGTGTACATTAAAAAGAAATTAACTTTAAGCAAGTAAAAAATTCGTGGACACACATTTTGTTATTAAATATCGAGTTTCACATAAACTAAAGTGAGTAAAATCAAAGAATTCCCAACGGAATTCCCAAAGGGTTTTCGTTTTTTTTTCAATATTACTTTAAGTCGCAATATACAAAAACGAAAGGTTTAAATGTAAATAAAAAGAAAGGTCAATAAATCAAACAAAAAATAAACGAAAATCATTAATTTTACAATAATTTACCTAAGAGAAAATTATGACGAAAAATTTGTTGAATTAGTGTTGACTTTTTATTGTGATTGTGAATTTTTTTTAGTTAAATAATTGAATTAATAAAAAAAAAAACAACAGAAATTTAATAACTTTAAAACAGTCGTTTTAAATCTTTTTGATGTGCGACATCCACCGTGGGTTGACATGTTCCATCGATCTTCCTTTCATTTTTGAGAATACATGTAAAGCGTGAAATCATTTATGCGTCCTATTTGTGGACATATAAGGATATCTTGTAGAAATAGTATAAACCATATGACAGACTGAGTTAAATAATGATTATTTTCATTTGCGTTTCTGCGTACTTAAAGTGTTACGTATAATGCTGGTGAATTCTATTTTGGCGGGTTTTCGTAAGAGTCACTGCTGACTGATGTTGGAGTGTTCCGCCGAACACTGATCACTAGGAAAACACACAAACGGAGCGCAAACAGGGTCAAATGAAACCACGGAATGCTTTTCTTTAGTACTCTGTTTTATTTTATTTCCGTTTATTTTTATAGTTAGGTAATTTTTGCAATTTAGTTTTTAAGTACACATTCGATTCGTTCCATCACATTTTAATTCACTTATTATTTAGGATGTCCAATTGATTACAATTAGCCTAACCTGCCTTTAATAAATCGGCGCAGGTATTTCTCGCCACAAACGTTTTGTTCCGTCGGATTCCTTTTAATTCGCCACTATGACACTAAAATATTGTTAATCGTACATACGGTCTATGGGTTTTCGAAACAACATCCGATTCTAAAAATGTGTATCTTTTGTGTGGTTGTAACATAAGAAAACTCAAAAAATTAATTCGCTGCTTCTTGTCGACCTCCTCGATTAGGATTCTCTAACTCGACTACTGAAAGTTTTCATGTCTATTTCGAATTTTTCATCCCCTTATCCGTAAAAGAGAATATTCATCTCCATTTTCGTTCCCATCATCTTATCTGTAAAAACAATTTCCAACATGATCATTATTCTCGTTCTCTTATCTGTAAGAGAACTTTTCATCTTGATTCATATTTCCATCCTCTTATCGGAATCTTCTTTCGAAGGATCAAGCGTACCGCCACTTCTTTCTCGGTCCTTTCATGGGATTTGTTTGCGTTAGACATCTGGCTTACGATTGTGGCGGTTTCGCCAAACCCCACTGTACACTTACCCGAAGAACCCACATAACTACAACTCAGCCATCAAAACTTCCTGCTAATGCAATCGCATTAGCACCTGTAAATGCTTCACGCATCAAGCTTATGAAATGAATTTGTTTAAAAGCTTTTGGAAAAGAATTCTTACCTTCATTCATTTAATTATACGAATCTAAAAATTCCACATAAGATTTTCTATCCAAATTTATCACAGATCCCAATCATACATACGTATTACCTACGAATTCCTGTAAAGAATTTCTGCCATAAGGGCATTCATGTAGGCATCATAGCGACCAAGAACCGAATTCTCGTTTAGTGTAAACACTCACACTAGAGTTCGATATTTGAGTCGCCTTAGACGCCATATACAATTGGCATAGATGTTATACAAACCATCATTGTATAACCATCTAATTTCCTTCGCAATGACCTGCAGCTATTGATACAGCTGCAAGCACTTTACCCCGAAATGCTCCTTTGTTTGAATCTCCAAACAATCATCGGCTTCGAGCATAGCCCCCGGATTGAATTCAAAACATAAACAATGCAAATATAGAATCCGTTTCTTACGACGAATTACCCCGCATATACAAATGCAAGCAAGGGATTCGTTTCGGCCACCGACCCTAGATACGATATACAATTTTCATTGTATAAAGCATCACAACCCATTAGCACCTTTCTCAATGTCTATTCGGCTATTCACACAAGGGCATCACTCATTTAAGACTTTAATGATGCCCTCGTCCCATCTTTTCCTTTAACACCATTTCTTCGATGCATCGTCGTCTATTTATTTAGCCGCCATGCACATCATAAACCACGATCTTCCCGATTCCTTTGTCCTTGCCGCCTGCCTGCTTTGTTTTTCCATAGCCCTCGCGCATGAGTAAACAACACAGATCTAAATGATCACACACACACCACCATGAACTCCATTACGAGATCTGGTTTTTTATTCCACCAAGAGAGACTTTACGTTTCTTTGGTGGTAAATAAAACATTTGGCGGTTTCGCCAAACCCCACTGTACACTTACCCGAAGAACCCGCATAACTACAACTCAGCCATCAAAACTTCCTGCTAATGCAATCGCATTAGCACCTGTAAATGCTTCACGCATCAAGCTTATGAAATGAATTTGTTTAAAAGCTTTTGGAAAAGAATTCTTACCTTCATTCATTTATTCGAATCTAAAAATTCCACATAAGATTTTTTATCCAAATTTATCACAGATCCCAATCATACATACGCATTACCTACGAATTCCTGTAAAGAATTTCTGCCATAAGGGCATTCATGTAGGCATCATAGCGACCAAGAACCGAATTCTCGTTTAGTGTAAACACTCACACTAGAGTTCGATATTTGAGTCGCCTTAGACGCCATATACAATTGGCATAGATGTTATACAAATCATCATTGTATAACCATCTAATTTCCTTCGCAATGACCTGCAGCTATTGATACAGCTGCAAGCACTTTACCCCGAAATGCTCCTTTGTTTGAATCTCCAAACAATCATCGGCTTCGAGCATAGCCCCCGGATTGAATTCAAAGCATAAACAATGCAAATATAGAATCCGTTTCTTACGACGAATTACCCCGCATATACAAATGCAAGCAAGGGATTCGTTTCGGCCACCGACCCTAGATACGATATACAATTTTCATTGTATAAAGCATCACAACCCATTAGCACCTTTCTCAATGTCTATTCGGCTATTCACACAAGGGCATCACTCATTTAAGACTTTAATGATGCCCTCGTCCCATCTTTTCCTTTAACACCATTTCTTCGATGCATCGTCGTCTATTTATTTAGCCGCCATGCACATCATAAACCACGATCTTCCCGATTCCTTTGTCCTTGCCGCCTGCCTGCTTTGTTTTTCCATAGCCCTCGCGCATGAGTAAACAACACAGATCTAAATGACCACACACACACCACCATGAACTCCATTACGAGATCTGGTTTTTTATTCCACCAAGAGAGACTTTACGTTTCTTTGGTGGTAAATAAAACATATCCTTAGTGGAGAGGATGTCTACCACCACACCACCAAACTCATCCCAAACGAGGGTTGAATCTTGGAGTCTTATTCCAACCACTAACCGGGGCGGTCGTCGTCCACCCCCTTTGGCGTGTGCATCGGAGTGCACACGCCCCGGAGTCGTGTTCATACTTTTTACACTGTCGAGTCAAGAGTCGCGTGCCACAAAATGTATTCGGTTAGTGTAGTGTCCCATACAGAACAATTAAATAATAATTGCCCCCTCCGGTTGCTTCTTGCAAATTAATTAAAGATAAAGAACAATAAAGAAAGGATCCTTCAAACATTAAATCCGTGTGTTTTATTCAAAGTGCTGCGAAGTGAACAGTTTCTCTTCCTTTTAGTGAAGTGACAATTCGGTTTGGCGGAACCCTGTCGAACAGCGGAGGCAGAACTCGCACCCATGCCGGTGCCACGATCACGTACCCTACACGACAACAAGAGTTTTTGTGTGCTTCAGATGGGTAATAAAGGAACCGTGCGATTTGGTATCGGTTTCTAGATCGCATTTCCAAGTCATAAACATGTGGCGTGAAATAGGCGCCAAGATGTTTGTGATTGCAAGAATTCTGTGCCGGCGGGTGAATCGCTACGCCTTTGTTTGCGCATGTGCGCTTCTTAGTTTTCAGATTTTAGGGTGCTAATTGCTATTAGCTATATAAGGAGATATGCGTTATTCTGTTTGTTTTCAGAAAAATGCGTTTAATGGATGCATTGAATTGATGCATTGAATTCAATATTAGGAAATTTTGAACGTTAAGTTCGATTGATTTTACTATTGAATTCAATGTTGGGTATTTGGAATGTTACCTTTGTTTCAGGCGGAAGGAAGGACTTTTGAGAAACGTGTCTGTGGGCACGAGTAATGGATATAGGTGAGTATGTTCCTTGGTGGAACCACGATATCTCAACCTATAGCGGTTTGTGTGGTTCGTAGAACCGCCACACTATTACATCATGAGCTTCCTTCTTTGGAATACCGATAAGAAAAAGACCTTGAATAAAAACAAAAACCTACTTTTGAATTAAACTCTGTTTGATATGACAAAGTTAAGGCGTCTTCTTGAATATTTGAAAAATGTTGATAAGGTATGTGTGAATTTAACAGCCAGTGGCTAAGCGTCCACTCACGGACGCCGTTCAATTATGTGCTACAAATTATTATATGTGTAATATAATTGTAATGCTCAGCCTATTTACTAACTACCTACTCGCTGTCTAACCCACCTTGCGAAAGTACAACAGTACCTACCTCTACTACACCTAACATCCAGGCAATGACACTCGTAGTATCGAGATTAGTTGGCTTTTAGACACCATCATCTAGACAGCTGCACGGAAAATTGGGCAAAAAAAATATCGCCGCGTTTATTGTCAGAGGAGAATCAGAGACTGATTTGCTGCTATGCTGTCGGTAACCTGACGAGTTTTTACGCAAAGCATGGATACATTTCTACACAGCCAAAGGAACAATCAGGGCAGTAGGGTTTTTTTAAGGCGAACGAGCTCCGAAGGAAACGAAGATGATGAGACGGGCGGCAGGTAATGGTAACGCTTTTTTGGGATGAACACGAGAGCCTCTATACCGACTGTCAGGAAAAAATAAAAACAGTAGTGAAGGGTATTTTTCGTTACTATTGCACCGGTTGAGCGAAAACCAGGAAAAATGTCCCCATCCAAAATTCTTTTTCTATGGACTTATTCAGTGACACTCAAAATAAGATCGTTTTTAATCTGTCGTAAGAACAAAGTGAAGTATGATGATAATTTAAAGTCGATTAGATCTTAATCAACCTATTAAAAAAATTTCTTCTCACAAACGCATCCTTAACAACGATTTTGGGGAGTTCATAAATATAAAGGAAGAAGATGATGTCAGGAAGTCTCAATCTACGAGAAGGCACAGCATGCCACATTAGTATGGTTCGGCAAAAGAACGAATATCTGTGTTTATTCAAACGAAGAACAAAGTGATGTATGCTGATAGCTTAAACCCAAAGAGATCTTAATCAGACTAGTAAAAAAGGTGTTTTCTCAAACGCAATAACGATTTTGGGGAATCCACAAATACCCAGGAAAAGGAAGAATAAAACGTTAGAAATACATGATAAGACACAATATCCCACTTGTGTGGTCGGCCCAAAGAACGATTGCCTATATTTATTCATACGAAGCTAATTCGGTGGATATCGTGGGAACATTTTTGGAGAGGTGCAATACATACAGTGGGACAACGATGCTGCTAATATATGGTATATCGGGAAAATAGCAACAATTAGATGCGCCCATATATTAATATTGTGAGGATAGGTTGAAAAGTACTTCACACGTGCTTGCAGAACACCTTCAGAAGTACGCCTGGTAGCAAATAGAAGTAATATTCCCTCTTAATACGCATACACAAGGCCGAGGTCGAACGTCCTTTGAGAACGGAAAGAATGCAGCTTCTTCTAATGCTATGATAACGCAACTTAAGCAGCCTGCTGTTACCGAATT
This sequence comes from Microdon myrmicae, assembly GCA_963931805.1. Classification (NCBI taxonomy): domain Eukaryota; kingdom Metazoa; phylum Arthropoda; class Insecta; order Diptera; family Syrphidae; genus Microdon; species Microdon myrmicae. The sequence goes on from OZ007499.1 coordinate 157,497,033, forward strand.
TTTAACTACTGAAGAAGTTCTGGGGGTTCTCTATACCACATGGAGAACCAACCTTGACCGCTAACAGCGCGTCACTTTACCTTAACCTGTAACCCAACTCCCCACGCAAAATCCGCAATACCATACATCCCTAACTCCGCAATAACCACACTCCAAAACCCGCAACAGAATATATTTTAATCATCCCCGCATTCATTTTCCCAAAATTGCTTCGGTCAATTCTTTACTGAATTAACATTCCCTGCTTGCCACCAAGTAATCTCAATTTCCCCGGAAATTCAGAAGCTGTAATAAAATGAATATTCCAATTTACAATGGAATACCAATCATCTCCCCCAATTACATCACCCCACATACATTTTCCCAAAATTGCTTCGGTCAATTCTCTACTTAATTCATATTCTCTCTTTGCGACCATGCAATCTTAATTTCCCCGAAATTCATATGCTGTAATAAAATGCATATTCAAATCCAAAGCGGAACAGTAACCACCGCCACCAACTATACCAAGCCACATACATTTCCCCGAAATTACTTTGGTCAATATCTTATCTAAACGATATTCCTTGCTTGCACCCAAGGAATTTCAATTTCCCGGTATACACAACCAACGATTCCAACTCATCTTGTACGGCGAGGATTCGCTGGAACCGAGTTCTTATGCGAGCATAGCAACTCTTCTCGAAATTCCCCGAAAGTGGCGGCAAGTTTATTTCTCCTATGACTCAATAACCGGACGCGACGAATAGATTTTTATCCCATTCCATTAGTCAGTCGAGATCCAACCGCCACCGGGGCCACAACACAGAAGTCGAGTTTCACCCTCCAGCGAGTGCGTACGAGAGTTGCAGTACCAGCCAGTGGTGCCATGTCGGAGTCTATCGTGTCCTAAGATCGTTTTCTAATGTCGTTCCAACGTCGTGTCCAAATAGTTCGACTAGTTAATCCGACGCTTGTGTTGTCGCTCCAGTTACAGATCTGCTACGCACCAACACCGTACAGTGCACTAATCGGGACCATCAACTAGTCGCTCCACCCAAATTTAAAGAAAAATATCGTGACTCGAAAGCCTATAGTGCGGCGCGAATTTTATATGCATGGTCTCGTTAATGTAAACCGCTTTAAGTCATACAACACTGTTCAACACATTTGTAAAAACCTATTAATCATGCAATTGTTCCGTTAATGAAAATCGCTCTGAGTCATACGACACTGTTCAACACCTTTGTAAAAACCTATTAATCCTAATTAAAATAAAATCAGCCTGATACAATAAAGAACGGTTATACCAAACAAACTCCGTGTGTTTATTTCTCCACTGTTTCCGCCCCGTGTCGCGGATGGGCCACCATACCGTCTACGCAGGGCTTCACCGTGTCAGTGAACGGTTTGCAGTGTCTCATTCAGTGAACTCTTTAGTGGGATGGTAGTGACCTAGTGCCATACGCTGGCACCTATACTTCCTCACCCCCACAAAGTGACTTCTTGTGAAGTGACGATGACGCCGTTAGGTCTACTGTAAATTGATGTGCAATAAAATATCGTGGTTGGGAGCCTGGAGAAGCCATAATTTTTGATGGAATATGCAGTGAACATCCGATCACTACCACAGACATTCATCATCATCATCGACACTACAACCGGGATCCGGTCTTGGTCTTATTTAACAAATCTCGGTCTGTCGCGCTGTCTCCTTCCATACATCCTACCACAAAGAACTTTCCGGGCAGGCTCCTCTTCGCTCATTCGAAGTAGGTGTCCCACCCACCGGAGTCTACCGAGCTTGATTTTTCTTACAACATTAGCTTCAAGGTAGATCAAGTACAACACATACGGGATCCACAATTCTCCTTAAGACCTTCCTCTCGAACGCGACTGAGAGTTCAGAGTGCCTTTTATTGAGCACCCAGGTCTCGGATCCATTCATGAGTACTGGTAAGACCATTGTCTTGTACAATAGCACTTTGGATGTTCTGGATAAATTTCGGGATTTAAAGAGCCTTGATAGACCGCAGTAGGCTTTGTTGGATGTGATCAGCCGTTCGCGTATTTCTTCTTCAATATTGTTATCGGCTGATGCTATTGACCCAAGGTATTTAAGGGATTGCACTACTTCAAATTCCTGATCCGCTACCCTGATAGATTGACAAACGTTAGGTCTTATTTTCGCAGAAGTTGCCACCATGTACTTAGTTTTCCCCTCATTAATGTGCAATCACAGTTTTTGTGCCGCCTGCTCGATCTGGGTGAGGGAATCCTGTACAGCCGAATCGGATCTACTGATGATGTCGATGTCATTTGCGTAGGCAAGTATCTGGCAGAACTTAGTGAATATAGTCCCCTTAGTTGTAACGCCAGAGACACGGATTGCTTTCTCCAACGCCATGTCAAAGAGGAGGCAGGCCAGACCGTCCCCTTGTCGGAGTCCATTAAATATGTTTATTGGTTTGGACAGCAATCCCGCTACTTTTACTTGACTAGTTACATTAGTCATGGTCAACTTACAAAGCCGTATCAATTTGTGTGGAATGTCGAACTCTCTCATGGCATTATATAGTTCTACCCTGGCTATGCTGTCGTAGGCGGTCTTAAACTCTATAAATAGATTCTATAATGGAGTCTTAAATTCCAGACATTTTTCCATCGCCTGCCTAAGGGTGAATATCTGATCAATCGCTGATTTGCCTGGGATGAAGCCACACTGATATTGATCAATGATGACTTTAGCGTATAAGGCTATCCGGTGTTGTAGGATAGAGGAGAGTATCTTATAGACGGTACTCAGCAATGTCTACCCCTATAGTTGTTTCACAGTGCGATATCTCCCTTCTTATGTATGGGGCAAATTATTCCACGACGCCAATCTTCCGGCATCTCCTCTTGCTCCCATACGTGCACGACGATCTCATGAATTACGTGGTGTAACTCTGTTCCTCCTTGTTTGATCAGCTCAGCTGGTATGCCATCAGCTCTGGGGGCTTTATTTGATTTGAGCTGTCTTATGGCTTTTAATCCTGTGGTGGTTGGTGACGGCAGCATTTGGTCTTGTACTTGCATTGGTGGAGCCTCCAATTCTTCTGTGAGCTGACCTTTTAGCAATTCATTGAAGTGCACTTCCCATCGCTCCAGAATGCCCTCAGGATTGGTGATCAGATTACCCTCTTTATCCTTGCAGTAAGTGCAGCGTGGTGGTACTGCGTCATACTGCGGATTATTTGGTAGAACTTCCGCCCCGAGTGCGGGCTTCGCTCTCTACTTTTCTCTATTTGACAGATAAGATTTTTTTCCCAGGCACTTTTCTTTTGTTTATGGACTCTTATTTCAGATCTTCTGAGCTCTTTGTATTTCTTCTCGCGTACCCGCGTCCTATGAGACTGTTGCATTGCCCAGTATGCAGCATTCTTACGTTCAGACGCTGGTTTGGACTCATCATCAAACTAGTCGCTCCGATCTCTATGACTACTATCTAAGATGGAGTTGACAGTACTAATGACTGTATTGTTAAGGCGTGTCCATTTCTCTTCTACGCTCGGCATTCTGGCCCCAGGACTTACGCTCTCTCCATCGAGCACTCCGAGGGCGAGTCCTAGCGCATGACCAAATGTGTTACTGGTATTCTCATTGCGGAAGGCATCCGTGTTGATTCGAATCTGATCCGCGGATGCAATACGTGTCCGTAGGCAATCCGCTCTCGGAAAACTGTACCAACAAGATAGTGATCCGAGTCGTCGTTGGCACCTCGGTACGGTCGTACCGTCATCAGGCTCGAGGAGTGGCGGCGATCTATCAACACGTGGTCAGTTTGGTTGCGAGTGGCTCCATCAGGTGATACCCAGGTGGCTTTGTGGATACCTTTACACGGAAACCTGGTACTTGCCACGACCATGTTCTTTGATGCTGCCAGTGCGATGACTCGTAGTCTATTGTCATTAGTGTTCTCATGCAAACTATGGGAACCTGCGTAGTGCCTGAAAACCGGTTCCCGACCTATTTTCGCATTCAAATCACCAACAACGATTTTCACATCGTATTTAGGACAGGCATTGAGGGCCCGTTCGACGTTCTCGTAGTATTCTTCTTTTTCATCGGCAGGGGACTCCTATGTAGACCGTGAACATTTATGAGGCTTATGTTCTTAAACTTGCCTCGCACGCGCCTTTCGTTTATTGCATTAAAGCCGATAATGGCAGACTTCAGTTTTTGGCTGACTAGAAAGCCTACCCCGAGCACATGGTATTTTGCATGACAGCTGTAATAAATGTCATACTCGTTTCTTTGCATAACACCACTCCCCGTCCATCTTATTTCTTGTAATGCTACGAATTGGAATATCCAAGAAACGCGTTGGTTTTGTTATTGAACAACTGGAATACCGTAAGATATGTGCATGGTGGGTTCCAGGCCGTCTCACGGACGAAAACAAAAAAACCGGATGAGTCATGAGTTCATCATTACGATCCGGAAGAGAAAAAACGTACGCTGAATTTCAACATTTCAACGTCTTTTCAATTGCTGATACATTTTAAAACACAACCATCCGCAAAAACAAGACTTTTCTTGAGCGTGTTTTGGGATGCTCATCGAGTTTGTGTGACCGACTTTCTGGAACGAGGAAAAGGGTAAATTCTTCTCATCACAACCAGACTCTGGAACACCTCCGACGTCGAGGCAGTCTGTCGTCAATAATCTTGAAAGATGCAAACGCTAGTCGACATACCTCGCACATTACACAGAAAGAAATGTGATATATCAGGAATGCTGTCAAGCCTAATCTCCAATAACAACGAAACATGGAACAGGCGACACAACATGCATTCGCAAAACCAGAACCAATGGATATGGAGTCAACGATTCGAGACATCAGACGTCCAAATAATAATAATTCATTTAAACAAAATCTGTGGCAAAGAAATACAAATCAAAATATGATGATGCACCCAAACCAAATGACAATAGCAAGTATCCAGAACACGAAAAAGAAGGTATGCTCAATAATATTAGAACAGACCATTTAAACTAATAGAGGGGTTGCCCACTTTAGTACTATACTATCAAGCAAAATTACAAGTAAAAAATTTAAAATTTTGATAGATAGCAGAACCCATAATTATGTAAGCACGAATTGCGATTTTTCCAAAAAAAATAAGCCAATTAAGATACTATACACGGTATTTCCCTTTTAGATGTAACGCGAATCATTAATATAATAAATGAAAAAATTAAATTTTATGAATTAGCAGATTTAGAAAAGGGAAGGACCCAAGAAGTTGAGAGCTGAAGTTGACTTAGGAAGACTAGTGTGGCGAACTAAAATTTATCAAGAAAATTCTCCTAAGTGAAATTACATAGTAAGAAAGGAAGATTATAAAGAAGATATAGATCGATTAATGAAGGAAAATAACGGTACATGGCCATTACCCTTCACGACGACAATAGTAGCAACTATTAGGACAAAGGACGAAGAACCAATTTGGACGAAACAATACCCATACCCAATTATGGATAATGATTTCGTGAACCCAGAAATTCTGAAGTTACTTCATGAGGGCGTCATCCAAAAAAGAAACAGTTCGTATAACTCACCATTTTGGCTCGTTTGGAAGAGAAGTTTAGATGAGAACGGAAAGCAAAGAAAAGAATGGTCATATATTACCAGAAGATGAATACTTACACCCTTACGGATGGATACATTATTCCCGACGTGAATATGATAATACCGAATTTAGGGAAAGCAAAATAATTCACAACTTTGGATTTAGATCCAGGCTTCCACCAAATTAAAATAGTAGAGAAAGATAGGAAAAAACCGCGTTTTGTGTTAATGGGACGAAATACGAATTTATTAGAATGCTCTTGGATTAAAAAATGCGCCGTCAGTAGTTCAGAGATGTGTAAATGGTATACTCCGCAAATTCATTGGAAAATTTGCCTACGTATACATTGATGATGTACTGATTTACTCTTCATCCGAGAAGGAGCATCTGAAAGACTTAAAAATCATCTTTGAAGCACTCAATACAGCGACACTAAAAATCTTCAATGAAAAGTACAAGTTTTTCCAAGAGGAAATTGAGGTCATATTATAAAGCATAATCAAGTTAGAAATAAATTCCCTATTCCAAAAACTTTAAAAGAGTTAAGGATTTCTCGGACTCACGGGGTACTATCGAAAATTTATTAAAGTGTATGCAGAGATAGCAAAACCTTTAACGACATATTTAAGAGGATAAAATAAAAGTAAAACTACAGAAGTACAAGTAGAGTTTAATGCAATTGAGGCAATAGATAGAGTGAAAGCATCACTTCGCAAACGAATAGAGCTATTTTTGTTTTTGTTTTATCTTCACATTTATTTAACAATTCAATTACAGAATTATCATTATCACCATCATCGGTACTACAACCGGCAACCGGTCTTGGCCTTATTTAGCAAGTCCTGAGGCTTGTTAAATTTTCCATAAGGATTTTGTTTTTTCCGGACAAGGTCATTAGTCTTGCACCAGAGGCTCCCCGACGGGGAATCGAACTCCGGTCTCCCGCGTGACAGGTGGGTATACTAACCGCTATACTATCGAGAAGCCAATTACAGATTTAACTTCAGACTAAATGTTAACATCTATTTTACAAATATCATTCTTACATTAACTTACTGGCTCTTCGCAAGCACTCTAAATTATACATTATCGTTTTTTTTTTGTGTCTGTCGCCATACAACAACTAGTGCTTTTATAACGTGTCACAATAATTTATGTTTTCTTTTTAAAATTTGTTCTATTCTTTCTATACCATGTATTACATGTATTATTAATTTTTTTTTAATCGGATATATATTTTTTAATTACATATAATTACGAGAATAAAGTTTTGAGGGGCATCTTTGGAGGTAAATATGACGAGGAGGCAGGACAATGGAGGAGACTCCATAACCACGAATTGGAAGAGCTATATCGCAAACCTACAATAGTGAGAGTAATCAAGTCGCGAAGATTAAGATGGGCCGGACACGTGGCGCGAATGGGGAACGATAGGACCGTGCATAGAATTCTTGACGGTAGACCAACGGGAAAGAGACCGGTAGGACGGCCGCGACGGAGATGGGAGGACAATGTTAGGTTTGACCTTGAGGAGATCGGATCGAATGGTCAAGCGTGGAAGGAGAGTGCCCAGGACAGGGAACGATGGCGAAGCCGAGTCGGTGAGGCCATGAACTTCCGGGTTCTCACAGGCCAATAAATAATAATAATAATACATATATATATATAGAAAAAAACGAAACAAAACATAAACAAGGCATACACAAAAAAAAATTGGGAATTGGAGATAGGGGGAAGGAAAGCGGTGCGCCTGAGAGGCATACTATGTTTGGGAACATATAGCCCTTTCTTCATCACTGATCCACCACCAGTTGGGATGAGATCGTGTGGGGTTCTCTATATTACACGGAGAACCATCCCAAAATTAAACCAACCTCGACCGCTAACAGCGCGTCACCCCACCCTAACCTGTAAACATGCAAAAACAAATCCTAATCTGCAAGCGCATCCATCCCAAACCCTGCAATAAAACACCCCAAAACCCCCAACAGAATATAATTCAACAGAATATATTCTAATCATCCCCGCATACATTTTCCCAAAATTGCTTTGGTCAATTCTCTACTTAAGTTATATTCTTTCCTTGCGATTAAGCAATCTTAATTTCCCCGAAATTCATATGCTGTAATGAAACGGATATTCAAATCCATAACGGAACATTACCCATCACCACCAACTATAGCGAGCCGCATACATTTCCCCGAAATTACTTCGGTCAATATCTTATTTAAACGATATTCCTTGCTTGCAATTTCCCCCGAAAACCACTTCGGTTCATTTCCTCCTTAAATCCTACTTCTCGTCTGCGACCAAGCGACGGCTAATTTTCCACGAAACAATCACTACGATCAAGACCCTTGATCATACTTGGCTATGCCAATTTCCCGGTATATACAACCAACGAATCCAACTCAGCTTATACGGCGAGGATTCGCTGGAACTAAATTCTTATGCAGGCATGGCAACACTTCTCGAAATTCTTAGTAAGTCGCAGTGAGTTTATATTCGCTATGCCTCCACTGCCACGACGCGATGAACTTTTCCTTTCATTAGTCAGTCGAGCTTCAACCGCCAATGCGCGCACATCGGGAAATTGTAACGGGACAAATAGAGAGTGCTTTCGGTAAAGTTGTAGCGAAATAAATAATATATAATAATATTTACAAATAAACAAGACGTGGACCCAAGAAGCGATTTTCTGAATTAAAGATAAACAAGGATGATCATCCTATACACCTCTATGTTTAAGCGTGTGTTTTCTCCGAAGAAACGTGGCGTTACATTCTTTTATTGCAAAATAACAATCTCAACTTGTTGCGGATTCGCACTGGACACAACCAGCGAATTCGCAACTGAATGTTACCCGTGGCAACCGAATGACAAATGTCAGCAACGAGCTGAAATAATCAATTGTTTTGGTTGTCAAGCAACCAATAACAAATATTTCTTCTTTGTTCAACTTTTGTAGCGACCAGTTCGCTTTTAATACTCTGAAATAAATTGTTTAAAATAGTTTACCTCCGGAAAGGGGAAAATATTCTATGAACGCCTTATAATAATTTCATCAAGAATTTATAAATACTTCTGGGGACTGCAGCAGGATTTCTTGGACTGCGACATTCATTCGAAAAAAGGTATTCACTCTGTTTCAGTTTTCAATAACGCAATGGGTTTCAGGCATCATTGCTGCGGCCGCCATTAATCTGGCACATCCAGTCCCTCGTGTTTGTGAACACATCGGGATATTCCCCATCTACAATCATCACGTCAGGAGACCGCATTGTTCCTGACGCCAGCCCACAACACAACAAGAACCCGGTGTTAGTGGAAAAAAAAAAACATTTTCAAACAATTGTTATTATTTGTGTAAAACATTGCTCAGAATAAATTCCATGTGAAGCCATACGTTTGCACGTTGTCTTCTTATTCGGTGGTGAACGATAGCAGACGGTTATATCTTTCACCGATCACTATCCTAAAACGCAGCCGATCCGGAATATTAGAGATATCGTTATCCTAGAGAATTCGTTTATCCCTGGCACCACGGAAAGCGTGGTAAATAATAAGGACTCCATGCTTGTCTTCAATAAGTCCTTTTTTATCCAAAAAAGGGAACGCTTCTGAGGGAAGGAACTCATTCATGAGAGGACTCTCCGTATATGGTACAAATCATTGGGATAGAATGTTCCCGAAATGAGATCATTTTCACTGCACATTGCCCTTGTTGTGTGACCACGGATAATCTTGATAATGAAGTTATCTATTCTGTTTAGTCCTGATTTGTCATACAGGACTTTATTGGGATAGTATTTCTTATATTGCGACTCAGGGGTTATGTACATTCCGAGGCAGGACCGCAAACAACCGAAACTTCTCCATGTAGAATGGGGATATGTTGTACCATACCGGGCACACATACGCCAATATTGGTCGGATGAATGCCGAATATGAAATTATTTCCACCTTCGGGTCCAGAAGGCTTTTTAGCTACGGTAAGAGCAGCTGCTGTATGCTTATCGAAGTAAAGATACTGATCAAGCCAGATTCCAAGGTATCTGACTACAGTTTTTAATTGTAGTGGAAGATTATTACTTCCCGCAATGGACATTTTTTTCCAATGCCGTTTTGTATCCCTTGATGTACTGAACAGGAGCGTTCTGAAAAGGATAGTCTCTGTTTTTTGGACATTTATTTTTAATTTTCAGCCGTCGCAAAAACGTTTGATTTTATTGAAATCATTTTGCAGAAGTCTGCTGATGACATCAAACTTTTCTCCAGATCTATACACCACAATGTCGTCGGCATGCGCAATTGCATGGTTGAGAAAACCCATTAGATCACTAGTGTAAATGTTAAATAAAATGGGAGAATTCACTGCTCCCTGTTGTAGGCCTGTGGGGTTTCTTCAAGGCGCCGAAGAAGCACCCATCATTTAACCCTCTTAAATCTTCCTCTTTCTATTTTACCCCATGGTACTTACCTGCAATTAGGCAGCATTAAGCTTCCTGCAAAACATTCCATGGCAAGATCATCATCTTGCCACAGCATTATTCACATCGCTGTAATCTTTAAAACTTTTTGTTTCCTCTGGTAGGCACCCATGTCCATTGCCAACCATTGGGAAATCTTCCGTAGTTCCCTTATCGCAATTCATTGCAATCATACTCACGAAAATTCTTCTGTGTTTGTTTTTCTCAAAGCAATTATCGATCCCCAAGAGCATATCATGCAAATCGATGCCCATGCAGCTGCATCCAATTATCACGGATCACCATTGCTTAGACATTCCTAATGTATTTTTATTGGCTTGTTCAAACAAGCCGCATTTTAGCACCTAAGCATTGGATTACGTTTCGGTATTCAATATACCCTCCAATGTTTATGTTTACCCAGCTTCACATCTCCCAACTATTCTTTTCGATGCGCGTTCGTTTGTCCTTCCATCCAATGGGAAGACATTTGTTCCCATAGAAAAGATATTGTGCATGGACTTTCCAATGGGATGCTGATCGGCTCCCATTGGTCATGCATGTCGGAAGGGATGTTTCTCCTGCGATGGTATGTGGTGGAAATCCATCATAATCGCCGGAAGCTGGACCAATTTTTACGGAGTCAGGCGAATCAGTTTTGTATCGTCAAACAATACAGATGTGCCCCACGATCGTGTCGTTAGAAAGTCAGATTTTATCGGGCTTCGGAGTCTGAGTGGAACATCCTTAAGGGATTCTCGCGTTGAGAGTGTTGTGTGACAACGTTTATTAATGGCACGTTATATTGAAGTCAACGTTTTGTTTAATTGAATATTTTCCATTTTGGAGTTTAAATTGGACTTGTGTAATAAGTAGATTCACTACATTTTAAATAAAGGAACCTGTGTGCTCTACTTGTTTTGTTTTTTTTCTTAACAAATTGTGGACGCGTTGCTGAACCCACGCCCGTGAAGGCGTACGAGTAACACATCACCACAGGCCGTTTTTGAGATGGAAGGTCTTTTTAAAGATTATATCTCCACAAATTGTTTACCCATTATCATATCGTATAAATATTCGGACATACCTAAATCTCAAAACATATATACAAGCCCCTCTAACCATACGGTGTCGAAAGCCTTTTCAAAGTCAACCAAACAGGCCTCTGTGCATTGTCGCTTCGCCTTGTTCCCCTGTATGTCGGAAACAAGTTTTGTCGCAGCATGAAATGTTTCATGTTGCGATCGAAAACCAAACTGGTTGTTCGGTATAATACCATTATCCTCACACCAGTTAGTCAATGCTTTATTTATAATTTTCTCGAATACCTTGCCGATGTTCGGAAGCAAACTAATCGAGCGAAGATTGGCTGGATTGCTCCTGTCCTTGCCCTTTTTGGGGATGGGATGGACTACTGTAGATTTCCATTGGATTGGATAATATGCATTATTTAGAGCGTTATTGAACAAAATAGTGTAAACCTTCACTACTTCCAGAGGTAAATGCTTTAGAACAATGTTTGGAATACTATATATTCCAGAAGATTTTTTGTTCTTAATCGATCTAAGAATGTCCGTCAGTTCATCCTTGTGTACAAATATGGTAGTGTTTAGATTTCTCAGTGGGGAATCCGCTCTATTATTTTCACTAAACATCGTGAAACTTCGACTTAAGAGACGCCCATTGTTAAGTTCAATGCGTAGCGAAATATGTTTTTGGAGTGCCCTATTTTCCAGGTCAAGGTTAGAATGAGCCGATTCGTTCAATCTATACACTGCTTCGAAACAAGCACCAATTGAGTTCGCGTTTTTTTGCGGATCCTCGACTATTATGAACTCTAGGTTAGAGTTGATCTGTTCCGGGCTAAGTCCTGCGTTCAGCAGAGTTTGACAATTCTCGGGTGTTCGCGGAACTTGCAGACATGGGATGTCATTATAATCTTTCCTTCGAAAGACTTTATTTATTTGTGGGAACATATTCGGTCCACTAGCTTTAATGGCTTTCATTAATTATTGATCTATAGTTGTCACGGATTAGTTTTTGAAGATTTTTAATTAGTGACTTAATTGATTTTATTTCCTGGCTATTTGGATCGCTGAACTGTCTGTCGAGCAGTTTTAACTTAGAGAGCCGAATACTCTTTTGCCTATACAGCTCGTCGATCGTTGAGTTTCTGTATCGGTTAGTATGGCTATCGGAGTGAGACACTTTTGGGATAGAACGATTCATTGTATTAGTCACAATGTTGTTCATCGTCGAAAGATAATGATCAATTTCCTCATTACGAAGATTTTTGTCAGTTGGTGGATTTATGCCATTGGAGCGTAATTCTTTTTTTATTATCCGATCAAAGCGCGACATTTCCGAAATTAAAAGAATGTATCTGTTTATGTTGCTCAAGTAGTGAGTGTTCGTTTGGGACATGTATTACGGCACCAAGTCCATAAAGATCGCTATCGTACTCGGTTGTACGAAGACAATTTCAAGTAGTTACATCCGTATCTAATAATTGTATTCGCTCGGCGAGCTACAGTAAACCCAAGAAGGAATTTCCTCTTAGATATGACGGCGTACTTGTAGTGTACAATTCTACAATTCTGTTCCGAGAGACACGTTAAGTCTCTCTTTGGAGTAACCAAACCGATCTCATAGAGGAGATCTTCACGATACTCAAGTGTGTGTGTACGTCGGTTCTTTTCATAGATCAAAGCCATGATGAAGAACCTGAAACACAAAGAAAGGGAAAAGGAACATAGAGATCTTTGTTTATGTGATAAGGTTACTGAGAAACGGATCCAGAACTATGTATGATAAAAGAGATTTATGACCTGTGAGTTCAACTGAGTAATCAAGTTGCAACTCATTAAATGGTAGATGTATTTGGGATGCGTTTTGGTGATTGGATTGTTTACGTATCGCCAGAATGCCTGCTAGTAGACAGGGTTCTTTGTTTGCACTTTAGTGCATTGGTAAGGCATTAGTCTCAACGCAGATGGTGCTAATTACATGCATCTGCGTTGGACCGTTTATCGCTGGCTAAAAGGGTCGCCAGCTGATGTGAGTGTAGATAGTTTTTTGTACACACATCGAGGCCGGGAAAATACGGCGCAATGTTTATGACCCCTGTGAAGGTTACAAAGGATTAATTCAAATCCTTTTGTTTGCAGGAATTCGTCTAGTGGGATTTGCTTGGCACTAAAGGTGCCGAATTGATTGAGATTTCTGATAAGGAAGAAATAAATCTTACAGAGAATTGGTATGCGAAGGGAATGCACGAAAGGTAAGTTTTCTTTATAGGGACTTAAAAATCATAGATTTGATCTCTTTAATGCGTGAAGCATTTTCAGGTGCCTAATGCGATTGCATTGGCGAAAACTTATGCGTCTAGGGATGAGGTAATGCGGGTTTTTAGGTAAGTGTACCGTGGGGTTTGGCGCACCGCCACCATCTCTGCTGTAAACGACTTTGTGTTGTACACCATTTTAACTAAGAGAGCGACACACTTCTATGGACAGTAATATTGCTGTTATATCAGTTTGTGCCTCTGGAGCAGGCGTTTTAATGATATTGCGTGATTGTTCTAAGATGGTGCATTTTTACTCCACTACCATTTGGGCGTATGACGCACTTGGTGCCACGAACTTGCTGTAAGAGCGGCCGCGCTAAGATTGCGGATTCAAAAGAATTTGGGAAGGATATTCTACAGAAAATTGTTGGCCCAGTATATGGGAAGTAATGCCTGCAAAAAGAAGGCAAACATATTTTCTACTTTGATACTGATGATTGTATTTCAAATGACCATATTGGGCTCCGGTAAATATTTAGCGATTGTTTCTTTTGCACTTCCTATGTTTTTTACTAATTTGGTGACAATATTGTGCTGTGATGCCAAAATGCTCCTTAATCTGCAAATTTGTTTTGTTTAAGAATTTTTTTTACCAATGAATATATTCGAATTTAACACGCTAAATTCAGCTTCTCCTTCTCTCTATAACTCCAGTTTATCATATTTAGCAAAAAAAAATACTTACAAGAGAAGCTTTAAATGACTTATTTATGTCTTACGCCGTTGCGTTTTCAGTTCTCTCACGATACTGAGTTAATTCTATATTTTATTTAAGAAGGAATGCCAACATCTTGTGCTGCCGTTCTCATTGGAACGTGAACAATCTATCTATGCAACACTCACCCATAAAAGTCGAGAGTTCTTAATTCATTCTATAGAAAATTAAGCTTAGTCCCAGTAGTTATAAAAGTTTTATAATGTATACCTACCAAAGGTAGCTTAATGAAACACTCCACTCCCGGAATAAGACTTTGAACAAGTTTGTCTAATACTTTTTATGTTACGAAAAACCAAGCTATACATACATCTGACAACTTAAAGTTTTCTTCTTTCAATAGTTAAAATTGTTCATGCCGAAAGGGATTTTTAGTTCAACAGATTGGACGTGGTACGAAGACACATCGTTGTATCTTTAGCACGTTCCCTTTTGTATAATAACAGAGAAACTGATATTACTAAAGAGACCTCTTGTTATTGGATTTTTATTTAAAAAACCAGTCGGAAAGTTGCCACAATCACGACCTCTTTCACTGATGCAACTATTAGATATGACCGCATGTTGGTGGTGTTCATTTGAAATAATCCCCAGCAGTCTTTCATTTACATTTTAATTTGAGCACACAGATACGAAAAGCGCGACTACTGAATCGCGAGGACTAGAACACTCTAAACTTAGTTCGTGCTACGAGAAATTGAAGCGCCCCACCAAAGAATGTACAAGGACACGATTTTAACAAACAGAAGAACAGAGAAATTCTCCTTAATGATTTCCTTTTTCATTCGTGGAGGAATTCCTTTGGTAGGTTATGTTGAAAGATACGTCGAGGCACAATTAAGTCAAAGGACTCTATTTAGCCAACGTATCTCCCCCTTATAATAGACAAGTGGCAAAAATGTTGATTTGTACCCAGTTCCATACTTTTTGCTCAAAAATTCCTCATTTCTACAGTGAGAGTTGTAATATTGCGAACGGCATTTAATGAGATTCAACAATATGTAAATGATGGCTAGAATAATAAATTTGCCCACCGAATCAGCCACTGAGATATATTTTCAAGTAATTTCATGGTAAACATTATACAATATAGAAGTTTACTGTGGGGTTCTAATCCCACGATCTCAATCCATACCTAAAGCGATCTTCCTAATTTCGAAATACATAGTGCCCACCCGGCAAAAAGGAATTTTTAATACCAACAGTTAATTGTGTGTTTAAGTAACCATCTAGTATTTAACAACCATTGCAGAGGTACTTAGCCTGATTAGTGATGTTTTTTGTATCGTCCGACTCATTCATTGAATTTCAACAGTGACACACAGCCCAATGCAAACCAGGCCCCACAACCAGACTATATAATGGCTTTTAGCAAGTGTTATCATCGTGCAAATAGACAAACGAAAATGAGTGTTTCATAACATATGTGTATCCTGACATATATGTTACCACAGGACGCGTCATTGGTATACACGTGCGGGTATCTCGTAAATCGTGAACAAGAAATAAATTATAGAATAAAATAAATGCCGCCAGACTTGGTAACATAACTTTTTCTTTGGCTGTGTTTGCCTTTGTCCTTGTTACTGATGCTTTTACACCCGTTCGTCGAGCACAGGCCCTTACCCCTTTAATTTCCCTTTTATATTATAACAAAAACAAATATTTTACTTGTTGGCTAAAGTTCGCCATGCGGAAAGCAAACACCGAAGCGCTCGTAGTGCAATATGTTTGTCGAACTAATTACACAAAATACGCTCATTACCCGTGATTTATTTAATAAACGTGATTTTAATATTTCTCTCATAAAAAGGACTAAAACGCAAAGCTACGTTATTGACATTCTTCTGTTGTTTCGTGTGTTTAATTGGATTCTGCTGAGCGACGGAATACAAAAAGGACCTACGCCACTCATGAAAATTAAGCCTAATTTCGAATGTAAAAGAAAATATGTTTATATACTTACGTTTATATTTGACCAACAGAGAAGAGAACGGTTGAGGAGTATTGTACCAGGAACAGCATTGAACGCGAACGTGGTTCCCGAACTTATAAATTATTCCAAATATTTTTGCTACTTGGCTTTTCTTCTCCACTTACCATATGGTTCGCTAATTAAATGACAGACAAGTATCGATTGTTAGTTATAGTCATGGCTAATTACAGAAATCGACAGAAACAATACATTGCGAAGAGGTGTACCACATAAAGATATGTTGGCATATAGTAAGCGGTTTAATGTCATTTATTTTCAACCTTTCAAAAACAGGAAAACGCATGTCGTGCTTGAAATACTTTATACTGAAATTCTCTACAAATCGAAATAGGAATAAAAAGTAAATAGGAGAGAGTTTATAAGTATTGAGACATTAAATTTGTATTTTATTTAGTACTAGACTTGCCCGAAATCTTCCTCGGCCCCTTCACCACTCAAATTATTCAGCGTCACGTAGTTGAGGAGAAATTAAACTTACTCAAAGATGAGTTCAGCCCTGGGCCTGATAGACTCCCGGCTGTATTTTTAAAAAAATGTTCCACTTCTCTTTCCCTTCCGATATCAAAGATATTCAATCTATCCCTTTCACAAGGGATCTTCCCTAGTATTTGGAAATCGTCCTGTGTCTCCCACATACATAAAAAGGGACCTAAAAACGATATAAGCAACTACCGTCCCATCGCCAAACTGTCTCATATCTCCAAACTGTTCGAAGGAATTCTTTACAACGTGTTATCTTTATGTTGTAAATCCATCATCTCATCCAACCAGCATGGTTTCCTTTCGGGTAGGTCGACCACAACGAATCTCCTTCGAGTTCTCATCCCATACTCTCCGTGCCTTAGAGAATGGCAACGAAGTCGATGTAATCACCACCGATTTCATCAAGGCCTTTGACAAAATCTCCCATAATCTCATCCTTTTTAAGCTGTCCTCCCTAGGTTTCGAACCCTTATTGACCAAGTCGTTATCTTGTTATCTGCAAGATCGATCCGTGTCAAATTAAAATCCTCCCTGTTCAATCCTTTTCTTCCCACGTCAGGGGTTCCGCAAGGCAACCATCTACGTCCCCTCCTATTTATCCTTACCATCAATGATGTTGACTCCATTATTAAATACTCATGCATCTCCCTCTATGCGGACGACGCCAAACTCTGCAAAACGATCATCTCTCCTCTCGACACCTCACTTCTCCAAACGGACTTCGACAGCTTCTCAACTTGGTGGCGTAATAACTGCCCTGAACTCATCGGTGTCAAATGTCACTCCATCACCTTCTTCCGCACCCCCCCCCCCCCCCCCCACGTTCCTACTTCCTACTAAACCAGCAGATATCATCTGTACCCTCGATACGCGACCTCGGGGTCTTATTTGACAAGAAGCTTAGCTTCATCCCGCATATTGATGATATTATTCTTAAGGCCAACCCTGTCCTTGGGTTTGTGAAACGCTGGTCTAAAGAATTCTCTAATCCTTACGTTTCCCGTTCTCTCTACATAGCCTTCGTCCGGCCCCTTCTTGAATACGAAGTCTGGTCTCCACACTACTCGTCCCATGTATGCAGAATCGAAAGCGTGCAACGTCGTTTTCTGCGGTTTGCTCTCCGCGGACTGAACTGGGTGAATCCTCGGATTCTCCCCCCTTACACAAGTCGGCTCCATCTGATCAACTTCAACACACTTGAGGAGCGCAGTCTCCTTTCAGGCACAATCAACTGCCCAAGCTTGCTCTCCATCATTGCACTTCACACTAACCCCCGTAACCTGCGAAACCCTCAACTCTTCTATCAGCCCACCCACCACACTTCTTACGGCTCTAATGAATCCAGTTCGCGAATGCTGCAACGGGCAAACTTCTACCCTACCTTCTTCGATTTCAACTTTACCTCTACTGCTCTCAAACGTCATCTCCTTTCTTCCCCCTTCTGTCCACGCCCACTCCCCGTCTACACTCTTACATCCTGTACTAAGCGAAATAAATGAATGAGTGATAATTGATGTATCCAGTAACCAACTCGCCAAACTTACCCCCCCCCCCCTTTTTTTTTTCTTTTTAACCATAGTTTATATTCTTATATATAGTTTTAAGATAGTTGTTAAGTTTTATCGCTTGTACTAAGCTAAATACATGAGGGTTCTGCCCTCACTAAACTAAACTAAAGATCTTCACTGTTAGCCCCTGGAATGGAGAAATTCCCAAAATCTCTACAAGAAATCAAACTGACACTGTGATATGATGGTCCTGTGATGACTCTACTAATCCGTTTAGAATCACGCTGAATAACATGCACAGCCATCGCATAACATGTGCTGCATAACATCAAAATTGTCTGTCGAATCAAATTCTGGATAAACACTATCAACCAAAAGCAACAGCCGACCGAAATATCACTAGACCGATTATCTATGAAAATCCTAGACAATAAGAATCCAATAATAAGGTTCTTCGTTTGGGTGCCGTGCCATATGTGTCTCCTTTATTTCCGAAATCCACCGTATGGAAATAAGACATAATTCCATTATTGTCTTGTACAGCAATCCGTTTACTTTTCCACAGAAAGATAGAACGAGATAGCCCCATATCGTTTGGGTGGCACCTGGATCAATCAGCCAAAAAATGGGAGCGAATAATCTTTATCTTGTCCTAGATAATCATCACATACAGCAAGATTTCTTTTTAAATGGAGCATCACATAAGCATGAAATACCCAAAAGACGCTTAGCCCTTTTTCACATGCCCCGATCTTTGGCTTTGTGTATGTACATGAATCTCGACTACAGCAGTGAACTGGAATAAGATACGAGTTCAATGAAAATATAAAAGGGATCACCAGGAGTAACACGTAATAAAAACTGTCAACCGAGTCTGTGTTCCATATTTTTTTCCCGTTCTTATTGTAGTTTACTTCTCTCCAGAAAAAATGAACCTACCAGGTGTACCGGTCGTAAGTGAGCGTCAAAATACAAATGTATCGATAGGGAACGTTTGTTGTGAACGAGCCCATATATTTTTTTTATTTGGTTGCTATGACATCTGTCAAACATATTTAGTATGCATCAAGTCATTGTACTTAGAACATCATTTTTTTTAATCTTGTAAAAAATGTCGAATTTTGTACCAGAAAATGATGATTTGCGGAAAGCATTAATTTTTTGTTTTCATTTGAAGAAAAGTGTTGCAGAGTCGCATCGAATTCTTGTCGAGACTTATGGTGATCATGCTTCATCGAAAGCAACATGCCAAAGATGGTTTAAGCGGTTCAGAGATAATGATATTGATGTGCGAAATGAAGAGGTGGAAGACCACCAAAAAAGTTTGAAGAAACTGAATTGCAAGCAATATTCGATCATGATGACACCTTAAGCCAAAAACAAATGGCACAAATGTTAAATGTTGCACAACAAACAATTTCTGACTGTTTAAAAGCTATGAGAAAGATCGAAAAGGGTGGAAAGTGGGTGCCACATGAATTGAATGACAGGCAGATGGAAAAGCGAAACACCACATGCGAAACGTTGCTTCTACGACAGGAAAGGAAGTCAGTATTGCATCGAATTGTGACTGATGATGAAAAATGGATTTATTTTTAAAATCCCAAACGCAAAAAATCATGGGTACATCCAGGAGAAGCGTCAACATCGACTGTAAAGCCTAATCGGTTCGGAAAGAAGACAATGCTCTGTGTTTGGTGGGACCAGAAGGGGGTGGTGTATCATGAACTTCTAAAACCTGGCGAAACTGTTGATGCGCAGCGCTACCGACAACAAATGATCAATTTGAACCATGTATTGATCGAAAAACGACCAGAATGGGCAACAAGACACGGAAAGGTAATTTTGTTGCATGATAATGCTCCGAGTTATACAGCAAAACCCGTCAAAGAAACAATAAAAGCTCTCGGCCGAGAAGTGTCCCCCCACCCCGCGGCATTCGCCAGACTTGGCTCCTTCCGACCACCGTTTGTTTTCATCGATGGGACACGCATTGGCTGAGCAGCATTTCAATTCCTACGAAGAAGTCGAAAATTGGGTCTCCGATTGGTTTGCCTCAAAAGACGACCGGTTTTATTGGCGTGGTATCCACAAATTGCCAGAAAGGTGGTCGAAATGTGTAGAAAGCAATGGCCAATTCTTCGAATAAAATGTTTTTTACTTTTTAAAAAAATGTTTTTTACTTAAAAAAAAAAAACGCTCACTTCATACCGGTACATCTGCTATAGCGTTAAACGTCTTTTTTTTTTTTTGAGCAAGTTCATCAACCAGTTTCCAATGATTTCTTCCACCCATTGCATGGAGCCTAACAACTTAGTTAATGGGATGATATTTCAGCTGCCAGGTGAACATTGAGATCCAATTTCATTCAGTAATTGCGCCGAACCCCGCAATAGCCAGAGTCGTCCTATGAATCTACGTACCTACTATCAAACCCATGACACAACATCCTTGCAAATTCGGTCATTGAGATGGGATGTTACGAATATAAACTATTACCCTAATATAAACTTGAAAATGTTATATTAGTTTAATGTTATTTAGTGAGTTATAATATACTTAACTAGACAGCACATCCTCGGACGAAGGTATGATTGAGTGTTTCTCTTTGTTATTAAAGGGTGGTTAAATTTTAAGGGCCGATGTTGATTTTGAATAAAACACAAATTATTTAGGAAATTATTGTCATTTCTTTTTATTATGATAATATTGGTATGGTTCAATTATGTATGGAACAGAATATCGGCCAAATGGCCGCCGCGATCACGGCGGCACACATCTGATGGTCCAAATTTTTGATGACGCTGAGGCATACTTGAGGTTCTATGCCGTTAATGTGCCGAATTATCTCATCCTTTAGCTCTTGAATTGTTGCTGGCTTATCGACGTACACCTTTTCTTTCAAATAACCCCAAAGAAAGAAGTCCAACAGTGTCAAATCACATGATCTTGGCGGCCAATCGACATCGCCACCACGTGAGATAACACGGCCATTGAATTTGTCGCGCAAAAGAGCTGTTGTTTCGTTAGCTGTGCGGCAAGTGGCACCGTCCTGTTGAAACCACATATCGTCCGCATAAAAAATATCGGGCCATAAAAAGTTCGTTATCATCTCACGATAGCGAACACCATTCACGGTAACTGCCTGACCGGCTTCATTTTGGAAAAAATACGGCCCGATAAACCGCACCAAACAGTCACTCTTTGTGGGTGCATTGGTTTTTCGACAATCACTCTTGGATTATCATTCGCCCAAATGCGGCAATTCTGCTTATTGACGAATCCACTGAGGTGAAAATCTGCCTCATCACTGAAGATGATTTTCTTTGAAAATTGATCATCCGCTGTTGCCATTTCTTGCCACCATTCTGACCATTGACGACGCTTGAAATGATCAAGAGGCTTTAGTTCTTGAGTCAATTGCACCTTGTAAGCGTGTAAATGCAAGTCTTTATGCATAATGTTCATCAACGACGGACGTGAGAGGTGCAATTGTTGGGCACGACGACAAGTTGAGGTGGACGGCTCTCCAGCCACACTATCGCGAACAGCAGCAATATTTTCTGCAGTACGAGCTGTACGAGCATGCACTGGTGTTTTCACATGTCCTACAGACCCGGTTTGCTCAAATTTTTGCACGATTTTTCCGATTGTACGCACATGTGGACGATTAAATTGACCGAAAAAATCACGAAGTGCACGATATGCATTTTGATTTGAACGCGAATTTACATAATAAGCCTGAATAACATTAACGCGTTGCTCGATTGTGTATCTTTCCATGGTTAGCCTGAAATTGAGAAATGTCAAATGAAATGCAGAAAAAAACTTGACGTTTAGGTGTGGTTCACGTTCAACATCGGCCCTTATCGGTTAAAATAAAGATGTCATAAAAGTTTTAAAGTTTTTTTTATTTTTTTTATTCATGAAATCAAATCACTTAAGTGGTGCAGCCGGTAGAATTGTTCTATATGGGAAGAATATGCAAATTGAAAAGTGTTTAAAGTGATAGCTAAAAACAGCTAAGACCTGAAGCCATAAGTAAACTGCGTACCAAGTGAGGCAGTAGATGTTAAAAAGAAGAGTCTTTAAAATTGAAAACAAAAAAAAAATTCAGAACCTAAACTTTAACTTGCTAACTCATGTAAATTGCCGAAAGGAAATGTTCTCAACATTACTAGAACAAATCTCAGTAGCGTTAAAGGCACTGACCTGCAACAACCAAGCAACAGTTGCGAATTCGGTATATGAACTAAAGAAAAATAAAGATGAAATAAAAGTTTTGCCACTGGCACGGGACAGCGTATCTGTTATATAATTAAGTTCAATTAATTATCACCCCCTATGAATACTTAACATCTCGTGTCCTCACGTGCATATCCTTCCCTTCCCTCCAAATCACCAATTTCCCATTACAATAGTATATCCCCAAACGCAAAAGTGTATAATTTAAATAAAGTAAAACGCCCATTTTAAAACCTCAGTCACATTGCAATAGTCATATTCTTTTTATTAGCCATAGTCTCCTAGTCCCCCTATTAGCCAATTCCGCTTCCTAGAAATAACTATCGTGGAAGCGGAACGAAAAAGGATATGTGCCGAAAGACACGAGATTCGTTCTTGTGAAAGTAACCGTGAGTGGAGACAGTCGTGTGCGCGCCGGTCGTTGTTAAAAGGAAATGATAACTAATTTAAACTAATTTAAAGATTCTAATGTACTCGTATTAAATAAAAGTCGAATAAAAGAAAATAAATCATATTAAAAGAAAGAAATATGTGTTGTGAAGTAATTGCGAGAAAGAACATTTTGTGAGTTAAGTGCTACCTGTGCATAATTTGCATAATTGGATACGAAGCAACCAACCGCCGAAGAAACACCAGGAGTCGAGGAGAACACATAAGGACTTGCGGCTCGAGGTGTAAACAACAATCAAGTCATTCATAGGGGTGAGTTTGGTGAAAACCCAAATAATATTAATTGTTGAGAAATAAATCTTTAACATATCTTTTTGGGGAAATGAATTAAGTAGTAAGACTCAGGAAACAAATAACGAACTCTGGATCTACAACAAATGGCTCATTCAATAAGCACGAGACTCACCAGAATCAATTGAAGACCTATGCCTCTAATCTGTCATGAAAAAGAGTACTGCCTGCGAACTGCTTTAAAGCTATAAAAGATTTAATAGAACGAGAACCATTCTTAAAAGTAAAATGGGCTGGATACCTGGAAATCAATGAATATATTGCAAATGATACTTAGAATAATTTCTTCAATGACATCTCCGAATGTCTGGTAAATATTATAAGAGAACTAACTGAACTTGAACTTAGAACAACCCGTTTTCTTTATTCTTCTAGTTTTTGTTTCGAAATTATTGTTGATTTATGCCCATTCATGGGCACAACTTGAACTTATTAATATTGTTCCGGACGCTATTTCAAATCAACTCTACGCACCGCTTTCAGACCATCTCGGTCAAAATTCTCAAACTAACCCACAACTGAACTCCCGGTCAACTATCTCGAATCAACTCCATCCTTTTTTCTTAGTCTCCCCGAACGAAGACTTTTTCTTACATCCTGCAAATCGAAGGATATGTCCTTTTGTCTGCATGGCCCTCTTGCCTGCCGCTATTTCCTTTCTTTATCTCCCCGGGTTAGGATCAAAAGAGGAAACACAAAGGAAAAATCAACAGAGGATCGTGCTAATGCACGTTTGCTATTACTATTTATTGGCCTGTAGGAGCCCGAAAGTTCATGACCTCACCGACTCGATTCCGCCATTGTTCCATGTCCCGTGCGCTCTCCTTCCACGTTCGACCATCCGATCCGATCTCCTCAAGGTCAAACGTAACATTGTCCTCCCATCTCTGTCGCGGCCGCCCTGTCGGTCTCTTTCGCGGTGGCTTACCGTCAAGAATTCTATGCGCCACTCTATCGTTGCCCATCCGCGTCACGTGTCCGGTCCATCGTAAACTTCGCGACTTGATTACTCTCACTATTGTGGGTTTGCGGTATAGCTCTTGCAATTCGTGGTTGTGGAGTTTCCGCCATTGTCCTGCCTCCTCGTCACATTTGCCGCCAAAGATAACGCTTAGAAATTTATTCTCGAATACACCGAATTTGTTTTCTTCCCGTTTTGTAAGAACCCATGTTTCGCATCCGTAGAGAACAAACGGCATGATTATGGTTTTATAGACACGGAGCTTTATATTACGTGATATCAGTTTGGATTTCAGCAGTTTACTGAGTGCATACTAACTAGCGTTGCCGGAGTGTAGTCTTTTGTTAATTTCCTTCGACATTTCGTTACTGGCCGTCAGTATTGTTCCCAGGTATTTAATGGTTTTTAATGCGCAAAACTTTGTGGATTGTGCTGTGACCACTACGAAAACCGAACTTCGGAAGCAGCACTTCATTAAATGAAAGTTATGATCTTAGTGTGGTGGGATTAGAAGAGTGTGTTGATTTCGAGCTGCTGCCAAGGAACAATAAGTTTAAACGATTTAAACGATTCTGTCATCCAGGAACATCTGGAGCTCGTCGATCGTAAAGAGGTTGTGTCCAACAACGCGAGACCACACACTCTTTGGCGACTCGTCAAAAATTATTGGAGCTTGGATGAGATGTCCCAGTCAGCTTTCTTGCCTGAAATTGGGCTGTTCGACTTTCACTTGTTTTGCTCTCTTCAAAACACCTTGCGCTGAATAACGTTACATTCAGATGAGGCCGTAAATCAACATCTTATTTTCGCCAATAAAGATAGGTCTTTCGAAGAACGAAGAATTATGAAGCTCACCGAAAGATAGCAAAACGTCATCAAACAAAACGAAAAATTCACATTGATTAATCCTCGTGGTTTATATACTTTGTAAAACATACAAAAAATACGCATTAGCTTTTTACCCAATCCAATATTTTTTTAGTGGTTTGTTAATGGCATAGTTTGCCAAAAATTTCCGTGAAGGAAAACCCAGTTGGCGCAGAGTTCCAATAAGGGTAGCATAATTTTTTTTCGTGTGATGAAGTTATGATTGTGCTACTTTCCTTGGGATTCTCGAAAACTGCCAGCATCATGCGATGATACGTTTTCGGACAATTGTGTTTACGTAGCATTTAAGCTACCAGACAAATTTAGTCTTACAATTATGTGTGGCCGCTTTTCTGGGCAAACTTTCCAGTGACTCTTTCAGCTGTGAGGGGTTTTAGGTTCACAACAAACTCGTGTAATAAACCTAAGGCGCTCACTTTTTTTTTGATACAAGCAATCCCTGGATTTTTTCATTCTTTAAATTCGCGTTAGGCGGTACTACGTAAAAGCTGAAAAATAACTTCTGAGATAAGGAACTTGGAAGGGTAAGAAATTTCTTATTTGAGTCTCTAAACAACGCTTTTGCGGCAGGAACGAAATTTTGCATGTGTACTTTATTGCGCAGTTAACAAATACCGTTCGTGTTATTGCCTTCTCTTCCCTTTCCCTCCTTCGGGTTTGTATCGAGAAATGAGGCAAATACGAGGTCAGTTTGATAACTCAGTGACTTTTTTAATAAAAGATTGTTTTTCGGCAAATAGGCATTTTATTTATCAACATTATCTCCTTTTACCTCGATACGTCCAACGTTTTTCCAATTTTTTTATCCTTTCCAAATAATAAGTTTTCTCAAGGTCTTCAAAATAGACGTTAGTTTCTGTGATGACTTCTTCGTTCGACCCAAATCTCTTACCGCCCACCCACTTCTACAGGTTTGGAAACACGATATAGTCTCCAAGGAGCTAAATCTGGAGGATATGCTGTTATGTCGTACCCCATTTATGGATTTTGCTTGACTGTGCTTAATTACCGATCCTGCAGGCATTCTGGGGCGATGGGAAGTGCACTTAAATGAATTGCGAAATGGTCAGCTCACAGAAAAATTGGAGGATACACCAATGCAAGCTCAAGACCAAATGCTGCCGCCACCAAGCATTGGGGAAACATTAAAAGCCATAAGACAGCTCAAATCAAATAAAGCCCCCGGAGCTCATGGCATACCAGCTGAGCTGATCAAACAATGAAGGACAGCGTTACATCACGAAATTCATGAGATCGTGGTGCACGTATGCGAGCAAGAGCAGATGCCGGAAGATTGGTGTCGTGGAATAATTTGCGCCATACATAAGATGGGAGATATCACAGTGTGCAGCAACTATAGGGGTATAACATTGTTGAGTACCGCCTATAAGATACTCTGCTCTATCCTACAAGAGCCCATCATTCAACCCCATACGCTAAACTTTTCATTGGTCAATATCAGTGTGGCTTCATCCCAGGCAGATCCGCGATTGATCAGATATTCACTCTTAGGCAGGCGATGGAAAGATGTCAGGAATTTAAGATTCCATTATATCATCTATTCATATACTTTAAGACCGCCTACAACAGCATAGCCAGGGTAGAACTTATAATGCCACGAGGGAGTTCGACATTCCAAACAAATTGATCCGACTTTGCAGGTTGACCATAACCAACGTCACTAGTCAAGTAAAAATAGCGGGATTGCTGTCCAAACCAATAAACATCTTTAGTGGACTCCGACAAGGGGACGCTCTGGCCTCCCTCCTCTTCAACCTGGCGTTGGAGAAAGCAATACGTGACTCTGGGATTGCAAATAGGGAGACTATTATCACCAAGTCTTGCCAGATACTTGCCTACGCAGATGTAATCTGTGGGGAAGATGTATGGTGCGCCGGCGTACGGCGCTGATTCCCTTCTTCCTCCATCATCACTATAAGACAGTTCCGCCGCAATTATACACGAACAAAAGAACGAAATGCCGCCACGTTTGTCCACAACCAGGAGTAAAGCAAAAAGGATAAGCACACATGGTCGCCACCAGAAATGAAATCACACCAAGGGTAAAATAGGCACACTGAGAGGGAAACACGAACGAAACTCCGAAACACCAACACAGGAGGAAGTGATTAAACCGCACGTTTGTAGAGAAAAATGGTCCTTTTATTTTTAATTATTTTAACACTGATTGAAGAGGAGAAAACAATATATAATTTGAAATACATTTTGTACAACGTTCCTATATGGTTTATATAGTCTTAATTTAATGGAGATTATTCCGGTTAATTTGAAGGCACACGAAAACTTAAGGCTCACGACCGTGGTTACTCGACTATATTCGATGGTGTATTCGCGTCCTCGGCGCGTGACGAGGAGCGGGAGTGGACAACGACCTACTCGGTCGGTGGATGGTAAAAGACTCAACGATAAAACCTTCGTTTGGGGTGAGTTTGTGATGTGGTGGTAGATATCCTCTGCACTAAGAATATGTATTTACTTACCACCAGAGAAACGTAAAGTCTCTCTTGGTGGAATAGGAAACCAGATCTCGTAATGAAGATCATGGTGGTATGTGTGTGATCGTTCACAACCGATGTTGTTTACACGTGCTCGAAGGTAATGGAACAACGAAGCAGGCAGGCGGCAAAGACAAAGGAAGAAGCGACCAAATGCTTCGTTCGATAATGAGATCATGTTTACGCTGTGCATCTTCGCTATAATAGACGTTGGGAAAAAGGTGCTAATCGGATTGGTGGCAGAAACGAATCCCTTGCCTGCATTTGTATATGCAGGGTAATTAGTTCCGGCTGAAAAAGAAATTGGAGATTGTTTGTTAGTGGGAAAACAAACGATGAGTTGGATCTCATGCATGTTTACATGCGTAGGAATATGGTTTATGGCATCTCCGACTAGTATGGGAACTGAGTTCTTGTTTATACTAGAAAATGCTAGAGGATTCGGTTCCGATGATAATGATTGGTATGCGGGAATTTTTTGTCGATTGGACAAACGAATCGCGGGTCGGTTTATTGCAGCTGTAAAAACAAGCTGTCCGACATAGCATTTTAAATGATAACAAAGGGTGCCGAATGATTTGGTATTCATGGTGCATATGCAGATTAAAGAATTATTTTTAGGAATTTTAGCTAATGCGTTGTATGCATTAAATGTCCTTGTAAAAGGAAATGGTTTAGGTATGCTGGGTGGAGATTGCGGTGCAGGAGTGGGAACGTTGAAATTTGCCTGGGAACCGAAGGTACCGAATAGGTTTTGGGATTCCTGAAAAGGTAGAAAAAAAATCTTACAGGAACTTATATGCGAAGAGATGCATGAAAGGTAAGTTTTCTTTTACAGAGACTTTTAGATTATAAATTTGATAACATAATGCGTGAAGCATTTAAGGTGCTAATGCGATTGCATTAGTGAAGTTATGAGGTTGGGTGGAAGTTATAGGAGTTTTTCAGGTAAGCGAACCGTGGCGTTTGGCGGAACCGCCACAAATCAACATCATCGGTAGATCCGATTCGGCTGTACAGGACTCCTTCACCCGGATCGAGCAGGCGGCACAAAAACTGGGAGTGCACATTAATGAGGGAAAAACGAAGTACATGGTGGCAACTTCTGCGAAGAGAAGACCTAACGTTGGTCAGACTATCAGGGTCGCGGACCACGAATTTGAAGTAATGCAATCCTTTAACAACCTTGGGTCAAAAGCATCAGCCGACAAGAATATTGAAGAAGAAATACGCGGACCAAATCCAACAAAGCCTACTATGGTATATCAAGGGCCTTTAAATCCCAAAATGTATCCAGAACAACCAAGCTGCTACTGTACAGGGCCATGGTCTTACCAGTACTCATGTATGGTTCCGAGAACTGGGTGCTCAATAAAAGGCACTCTGAGCTCTTAGCCTCGTTCGAGTGGAAGGTCTTAAGGAGATTTGTTGGCCCCGTGTGTGAGGGGGGACGATTCCGAAGCCGCTACAACCATGAGTTGCACGATCTACCTTGAAGCTAACGTTGTAAGAAAAATTATGCTCGCTTGACTCCGGTGGGAGAAACACCCAGCTTGAATGAGCGAAGAGGAGCCTGCCAGGAAAGTCCTTTGTGGCAGGATGTATGGAAGGAGAGAGCGCGGCAGACCTTGTCTGCGATGGAGGTATGGCGTAGACCAGGACACCCAGAGCCTGGGAGTGCCAAACTGGTGAAATTGGCTCGAAATCGGGGCCGTTGGAGAGACTTGGTAAATAAGGCCAAAAACGGATCCCGGTTGTAGTGCCGATGATGATGATGATGATGATGCTTAATTAGAACACGAAATTCACTTTCTCCATTTCCTTTTAAAATTCACGAGGTTGTCTGCTTTCAGTGGCTGTCAAACACTAACTAAATGGCACAGCTTGCTCAACAGTAGTCTAATTATAGATGATTGATATGTCGGGAGCAGTGTTGCATTTAAGGTTACTGCGCGGGAAATTCAAAATTGCCCCCGTAGTACCATGTTATCTAGATTTTATTCAATACACCCAATAAAGCAGCCAATACTCCTACAAGTCTTTTCTTTTAAGTACCTTTTATTTTACTTTAAAATTATTGGATTTGTTTTTTATCTAATTTGAATGCATTTTGAATTTAGAACAAAATACTATTTTCAAAAAAGTTTTTGACCATGTGTTTGGAAAACTGACACTGTATTAGGCTAAATTTTCATCTCTCCCAAGAGATAAGATTAGGGGGGATATATTTTACTTTCTTGTAGCTGATGTCACACAAATAAACAACATATAACACAGCAAATAAATAATCGCCGGAAGAAACTGGTTTCAAAGACACTACGATAGGATATATAGGTAATAACTCAACTAATGAGCCACTTGGAAAGTGGTGTGTCCTTCAAATGCTGTTCTATATCCTTTCATACTAAATTCAACGATTTATCACATAAATATACGAGACCGATTATATCAAAGGCACACATATCCTTTTGCATACAACTATCGACGCTACATCTGTCGAGATTCACATCCGTAAAGGTTCCATTACGAAGGATTGCCGCTGCGTATTATCATTTAAAATGTATTTCTCCTACTGTAGATACCTTATGCAATCTACAGGGAATTTTACAGTAAAGCTTGCAGCTTACGATTTCACTCTTACACACAACAATCACGAAAAAACCATATCCTTAAATACTGAAGTGAAATAATGTATACTTTTAACTTGATTTCTTTTTCTCGCGGCAAGATTCAGCTGTACGACAAATACTTATCTCTGTACTCGTTAAAAACGAACACTGAACTGATTGGCCATTTAGATACGAAGTTATCAAAGACTATATCTATAGAAACCTTACAGTAGATCCTTTAAACTAAAGCTAACGTAATGTACTTTTAAAAGCAATAAAAACTTTTACGACGCACTTTAGAGAACCATTAGGAAGACAAGGTTTTTGAAATGACTCTCTTGGTCACGGTGCGTTATTCAAGGACGACGCACTCATCCATTGTGTTTGTCAATAAACTAAAAAGCGGAACCGTCTAGATCTAACAGTATTTGATCAAAATTAGCTGAATAATAAGTTTTCAAAAAAGATTGACGTCCTGAGAACGCCATCAACTTTAACAGTTGAAGTGGAAAGGGAAAGATCTGGAAAATCTGCTGATGCAAAAATAGCAAGCAAGTTGCAATTTTTTCAAGTGGAAACCTCTTGAGTGGAAACACGGTTTTACATTTATGTATATTTATATGGCCTATTTATAAATGACTGGTTTAACGATGTCAGGTTAACGGCTTCACTTAGCAGTTGTAGTTTAAAATGAAGTTTCGGCGGATGTTTTATAGTTGGCGATTGGAGTGGGGTATTCCACCGAACACTGTACACCAGGAAAACACAACGGAGCGAAGAGACACTTCTATTCTTCCCATAGTTTTCTTTTGCCTTTCGCTGGTGGTGACTTTCTCTCAATCGAGAATCTCTCCACCAGGGACGATTGTGCTCACACATACAGATGCGGAGGTTATTGCCTGATTGCTGTGGATCATTCTGTGTTCGTCAGAATTTCACACCTCTGATGCATCGGTTATGCACATAATCGAATCTGTAATTTACATTAGGCGATCATGGGATAATGTTTACTTTGACCTATGGTACCAGCATTTTCGTTTATTGCTGTTGCTCCGCAATGGCCTTTGTTTAGGCGAAGTACATTCCTTGTCTTTCGTCGTGTCCTTCGATCGCCGTGCAGGCGTAGGAGAATTTTTCGGGACTTGTGGCCCACGTATCTGTGGATCTGTGGAAATTCTACCCTATACTTCTGTCGAAGTAGAGTTTCGAACAAATTTTGTTCCAAAATCTGTATGAATTTGAGTATTTGACACGATATAAAGGTAATATCAATGAAAAAATCATGCTGCTGCAAACCTAGTAAACACGCTGTGGGGTTTGAGATCGTGGCACCAGCACGGGCGAAGGGTTCTACCTCGTCTCCACCAGTTCTAAAAGTGTCTGCCGCAGACCGAAAGAAAAACACAACAAGAAAATCTTCACACACACCGTCCACAAGGGGTAAAGTAAAGAAAACACAAGTCGTTCTTAATTAGTTTTTATTTTATTTCACCTTCATTAACTTTAGTTCTAAAACATTATTAAATATGTTGGCGTTCTTATACTCCGCGTAAACTTATTATTAATACGAAATTGGGTTTTTTATAATTTTAGTTGACTACCCACACGACTCCGGGTATTTTCGCGTCCTCGGGGCGCGACGAGGAGCGGGAGATCGCGTGACCATTGTGGTCAGCGGATGGAATTAGGCTCAATCGAGGGTTAGAATCTCGGACATTTCGAGGAAGATAAAGAGTTATTCGAAAATTGAAATTCCGTGGGGAAAAACGACATGTCGGGAAAAGACATGTTTGCTTGCAGTATGGCCGCGTCAAACAAGTATTAACCATCGAAAAGAAGATTTCCTAGCATGCAGTGCGTACATTTTAATAAACACTAAAAACTGTGGACGGTATTGGAAGTACTGTGGCGGTTTCCCCCAACGCCACCGCCCGCCTCACATTTCCCGCGGAAACAACAAAAGCCTGGTCGTCGCAGAGCATCAAATTCTATAGGAAAAAGAGTAAAATTTCCTGCAAGGATAAATGGTTTGTTTGTGCGTAGCACAACATGAATATCCGATAGAATTTGCTCAACATGCGGCACACACCGGGGAATTTCAACCGGCGCCAACGGTCCACGGAAAATATTCCAATATTGGTTTCCGCCAACATGCACCCTTTCTCGAGTGGAGAAAAACGGTCGCATCCTCAACCAACGGAGCAATCGAGATATTCGGACAAGAATATCTGCGATCTACCACCGACACGCACAGGCAAGCTGCCCCTTTTTCATCAGCGAACACGGCGGGCATTTCGGTAGCAAAAACCAACCTACAGGCAAGCAACACCATGCTTGCCTACAAGAGAAGCAAACACAGGGAATAGCCACCTGCACCTTTTGCACGACGATCGATATGCGATCGGCGGCGATCTTGGTTGTAGTCGCGATCGTATGAATGTCCGTCGTGCCTAGGGAAGATACACTGGCGAAGTTTGCACGATCAACAATAATGCTTCAAGCAGTAGTGATCGTGTAAACAATTCAACCCCTATGCAAACCTGCAAATCATGTGAATTGCGATGATCCCATGTCTACATGCTAGGGGATATACACGTAAGCGGCAGACGCGATTGCCGTGTGTATGTTTCACCCTTTCCTTTTTTCTTGTTCGCCCGACTAAAAGCCAAAAGGCGCACCGTACATGGTAGTCGAGGCGGTGGTCTGTTTTGGATCCTGGTGCTGTGTGTGCAAAAAAAAGAAATGAAACCAAGCAAAAGAAAGAAAAAGGGGTTGCATATGAGGCAACCCTAGTGACCAGGATGAATTAACTAGTTAGTCTGTGAGAAGAATTATACGGTGACGGTCGTGGAGAAAATTCGTACGGTGTTAGTTTATGTAAATTACATTTTAACGATTGTGCAGCAAGAGTGCTAGTGCGTATACCAAAACAAGAAGTAACTTTTATGTAAATTATATTTTAACGATCGTGCAGCAAGAGTGCTAGTGCGTATACCAAAACAAGAAGTAACTTTTATGTAAATTATATTTTAACGATCGTGCAGCAAGAGTGCTAGTGCGTATACCAAAGCAAGAAGTAACTTTTATGTAAATTATATTTTAACGATCGTGCATCAAGAGCGCTAGCACTGCGCGCCAAACCAAAATTGTAAATAGAAAACCGGATTCATTTAAAAAAAAAAAAATAATAAATATTTAAAGTATTGCGAACTGAATCGCGCTGAACTAAGTGAGTGTTTTATTTGACGATTAAGCTGCGAAGAAAAAGGCGTTCGTATCAAAAGAAAGGAGTCAGATTAGGAAGAAACTAGTGGGGTTACGCGGTTAACCTGTGCCCTGTAGCACCCTGATCGACACGCCGCGTAATACTAAATATAATAGCCCCATAATTGGTGACCTGCCGACGTGTGACGTGACACGCAAGTGCCGAAATATTGACGACACCTGACGCAGCCATCTTCGGATACCCAACGTTGGACTCCAGGTTCTTTTTCCTTTCCTTTTTTGTTATATTTTCCTTTTCCATCAGATGTGTACTTTCTTTAGTAGGTGAGCTCCATCAGAACCACCAAAACATAATATTTTTTTAATATTGGTATACTTACGTAACTATAGAAAAACTAAATAAAAATAAAACATATTAGAATAAGGAAAAGCAAATAGTAAAGTAAGCAAACAAACGCGAGAAATTCATCGAACGTACGCAAATGCCCAGATTTTCTGCATTAGTGTAATGATATTATAAATAAGGAAACGAACTATTCTTATAGATATACATAAGCATGCATTATCTTTACTAAATTGTACAATCGACAAAGTTTTTAAGTACACGGAATTAAAAAATAATACACATAAATAATAGTAAGAAAGAAAAGAATTTGGGGTTAACCCTTTCAGAGCCGTGTTGAATTCGCTTAATTACATTAACTAATCATACGAAAACTGGCCCATTAACGAAGAGAAAACTGTAATTTGTCACAGGGACATTTGCAACCCTATTAATTGTCTTACGGCCAGACTTGCTTCATTTTGTTTTTTATTTCTTGTTTTGTAAAGGTAAAGACAAAATTGCAAATTTTATTAGTATTTAAAAACAAAGGAAATAGCACTCGTAAGCCCCTTCCGGGCAACAAATACTGATACATTCAGACGATATTGGCAACACCTAAACACACGACATTCTCAACTGACTCCATCGGTACCTCCAGACTCGACTCGCGTAATCCATCATCACACGCGCACACCCACCCTTGTCTCTCGACACTAGTAGCGACGACAACCTTTTCCGCCGATTCGCGCAACAAAGCGAGGTTCCTTCGTCGCGCGTTCGATTCTCCGCGTCCAGACACGGTCACCAGTACTAAAGAAAGAATGGCCCAGTCAACAAGGGCAAAAACAGCACAGCTGGAGCAACAGCAGCCGCGCGCGGAGTCACCAGCGTTCGAGGACGCATCCAGCGCTGAACAACCACCGCGCCCCACTCACCGCGACTTGCGTTTACCTCCTTTTGACGAGGAGGACGCAGAGCTTTGGTTCGCCATGGCGGAGCGCATATTTAAGGCTACCGATCTACACGACGAAGAACTCCGTGCAGTAGAGGTAATCCGAGTGTTGAATCGCACACAGAGGACTCACGTCGCACATATAATTAGGTCACCAGACCCAAACCCATATAGCAGCATGAGAGAGGCCCTCCTAGGCGCCCTGGACGAACCCGAGGGCAGACGACATCAGCGTTTGGCTGCAGAGACGAATTTCACTGGGATGAAACCTGCACATTTGCTGACACATCTACGTGCGATAGCGGGAACCGGGATCTCAGATGATGTCATCAGACCCCATTTTTTAAGATGTCTTCCCCAGTATGCACGTGCCGCCTTGATAGCTCAGCCCAACCAGAGCTTGGGTTGGCTGGCGAAAGTCGCGGATGCAATTATGGAAAGCGCGGACCCGCAAGCCGAATCTCCCACCTTCCAGGTGACAACGGTAAATCACAGCGGCGCACCGTTTGCCCAGCAGCGATACGTTCCACAACCAGCACCGCAAACCTATTTTGATACCGCACCCCTACCGGCCGCCTCACAAGATGCGTTGCGGTCTTCAACGCCCCCGCGTGAACCATTGCAGGCGAATGCGCGGCGATCGGGACCGTCGCGTTTCGAGGCGAACCTCCAGCGAGAGATTAACCAGCTACGCGCGGAGGTGCGAAGTGCCACGCGCGCGGTGCTTAACGGACCCAACTACCAACGACCTCAAACACAGGCTTCACACCGACGGATTGATCCTCCCGGAGGCGCATCGACCTCAAGCGGAACGGTATCGGCGCCTGGACGGGAAAATGCAAACAGAGCCCTGACACACGCTTGGTGCGTGTATCACCGACGCTTCGGGGCAAAGGCTCGGAAGTGTAAACAGCCGTGCGGGTGGAAGCGACCACCTCCTGTTCCTAACCCAGCGTTAAACTAGAACGGCCGACCGTAATACAGGCGCGAACGGTCGGCGTGCCCTTTATAAGGCGCTTGACGATAGGAGACCCGCAGTTAAACATAAGCTTCACCGTTGACACAGGCGCCGATGTCTCCGTCCTGCCCAGGTCATACGCCCCGCACAATAAAGTGCCCGGTCGGCTTCGGCTGCTGGCAGCGAACAACACTTCCATAGCCACGTACGGACGAATATATTACAAACTAAATTTGGGTTTGCGGCGCCCCATTGGCTGGCATTTTGTGGTGGCCGATGTCAGCGAACCGTTAATAGGGTCAGACTTGTTGGCACGCCACAACTTGCTCGTGGATTCCGCAAACAACAGACTGGTGGCCAATGATACCTGCAGGCAGCCGCCTAGGGAAGACCCACGGATACCTGCAGGGACAGATGCGAGCTTAGACTCAATCCCGGCCTTATTGGAGGAATTTAAAAAGTCAACAGTTCCGCTTCCCAACCAGAAGCACATCAAGTCAGGGGTCTATCATCATATAGAGACACGCGGCCCGCCAGT
Organism: Microdon myrmicae; assembly: GCA_963931805.1. Taxonomy (NCBI): domain Eukaryota; kingdom Metazoa; phylum Arthropoda; class Insecta; order Diptera; family Syrphidae; genus Microdon; species Microdon myrmicae. The sequence goes on from OZ007499.1 coordinate 157,533,102, forward strand.
CAGTCAACGCCCGCGCCGCCTTGCACCAGACAAATTACGAGCGGCACGCGAGGAATTTAATTATATGCTCGAAAAGGGAATCTGCCAACCTTCAGTCAGCCCGTGGGCTAGCCCACTGCACTTAGTTAAGAAACGAAATGGGGAGTGGCGCCCATGTGGAGACTACAGACTGCTGAACGCGGTCACAATCCCTGACAGGTACCCCATAGCCCATCTATACGATTTTTCGTACAAACTACGAGGATGCACCGTTTTCACGACCCTGGATCTAACCAGAGCCTACCACCAAATTCCGGTGGCACACGAGGATATCCCTAAAACAGCAGTCATTACACCCTTCGGGCTCTATGAGTTCAAGGTAATGACTTTTGGCCTCAGGAACGCAGCACAGACTTTCCAGAGGTACATAGATACAGCGCTACGCGGTTTGGACTGTTGCTACGCTTATATAGACGATATCCTGATAGCTTCCCGAAACCGTACGGAGCACCACCAGCACCTGAAGCAGGTGCTTGAACGCCTCCGCCGATTCGGACCCGTGATAAACCCTGACAAATGCCACTTCGCCAAAGAGCAGGTGACGTACTTGGGGTATAACATCAACGAGCAGGGTATACGGCCTTTGCCAGACAGGGTAGAAGCACTCAACCAATTTCCCCGACCCTCCAACGTCCGCGAGTTACGGCGTTTCCTGGGAATGCTCAATTTTTATCGGCCAACCTTACGAGGCGCCGCGCATGTCCAGGCCCCATTAAACGAATATTTAAAAGGGGCAAAAAAGAACGATAAGCGCCCAATCGCCTGGACGGAAGCTGCAGAGAACGCATTTCGCCAGGCTAAGACACAACTCGCGAACGCAGCACTGCTGCGCTACCCTGTGGAAAATGCTCCGTTGGCCATCCAATGCGATGCGTCAGACACCGCAATAGGAGCGGTATTGGAGCAGGAGAGTAACGGAAGTTGGGAACCGCTCGGGTTTTTCTCGAGAAAACTCAGTAATACCGAGCGGAAATACAGCACATACGATAGAGAGTTGCTGGCTATATATAGCGCCGTTAAGTATTTTCGTCACATGGTGGAGGGCCGCCCAGTGGTGATAAGAACGGACCACAAGCCTTTGAGCTACGCCTTCCGGAAGAGGTCCGGAAACGCATCACCACGTCAGGAGCGCCAGCTCGACTTAATTGGCCAATACGCCACCGAGATTAGGCACATCCCGGGCGACCAGAATATTATCGCGGACGCACTCTCTCGAGTGGACACAATACAGTTGCGCTCCGCCATCGCGGACGCTGACCTGGCCCAAGCCCAGAAGCAAGACAGCCAGCTGGAAGCTCTGTTAAAAGCGGACACCGCACTTCTGTTGAGAAAGTTGCCACTGGGGCACTCGACGGATGCGATCTGGTGCGATGTCTCCACAGGAACGGTCAGACCGTATATCCCCACTGAGCTGCGAAGAAGAGTTTACGAAACCTTCCACAATCCAGCTCACCCCAGCGGTCGCGCAACCGCCACGGCCATTCGACGTAAGTTCGTATGGCCACACATGAACAAGGACCTCACAAGTTGGGCTCGCGCGTGCCTCAAATGCCAGCGTTGTAAGGTGGGACGGCACAACGTACTGGAGCCGGCCCAGTTCAAGCTCCCCGAGGCACGTTTCGCGCACGTTCATATAGATATCGTGGGACCATTGACGCCCTCGAGAGGTTTTTCCTACATCCTGACAATGATTGACCGTTTCACGCGATGGCCGGAAGCGACACCGTTACGAGTGGTTACAGCCGAAAGCGTCGCCAGGGCGTTTTATTCAACATGGGTTACACGTTTTGGCGTACCGGCAACACTAACATCAGACCGAGGCCCTCAGTTCGAGGCTACGATCTTCAGACAGCTCACAGAGTTGCTGGGCTGTCGGCGGGATCGTACGACCGCATACCACCCTTCATCCAACGGGATGATAGAGCGTTGGCACAGGTCATTAAAAGCCTCCCTAATGTGTCACAACGACACGCAGTGGTTCGACGCCCTCCCCACTGTCCTCCTTGGTTTGAGGACATGTATAAAGGAGGATTTGGGCGCGTCCGCTGCCGAACTGACATATGGCACCAGCCTCGTTTTGCCCGGCGAACTGTTCGTGGACGGCGAGGCACCAGCAGATCCATTAAAAAGCGTGGGCTACTTGCGTGATTTAATGCGCAAGATCAGGCCAAAACCGGTGGCCAGACACGGTGCGAAAAGAGTTTTCGTCCACCCCGCGTTGCATAGTTGCACGCATGTTTTCGTTAGGTTGGACAAAGTGAAGAGACCACTCGACCCCCCGTATGAGGGCCCTTTCAAGATTCTAAACAGAATCAACGAGCGGGTGTACGAGTTGGACATTCGAGGGAGGTCTAATACGGTTAGCGTGGAGCGATTAAAACCGTGTTTCATGGAGGAGAGCAGCCCCGAACCTACTCCTGCAACAGGATCACCATCGGCGACATCGGCGGGGATACCGGATAAAAACGACGGCCCCCTTACGCGAAGCCGCTCTCGAGTGTATCAGCAGGGCGCGATTTCAGTCACCAAGGAGTGAACTGATACGGCTGGCGAAGACCTCCACCCACAACATTGGCACTTTGGAGTACCAATTCCAGCGACACCACACCACACCACACCGCAGACACCTTGGAGAGCCAATGTCGGCGGGCCACATGGGGTCCATTTAAACGGAAATTACCGCTCACCACCATTAAAAACAAATCTCACATGGACCGTACCGCGCACCTTTGCCCGTGCCGGCATCACCGCGGCGTAAACGGCTCCATTGACAACGGCATAATACGCCGTTGTAGGGTGGTTCTGCATCGCGCGTAACGCCCTGCTTCTCTTCCGTGTCCGGACGTACTTTCGTCAATGAGGCGGCCAGTGCCCTGACTTGGTATCATGACTACGTCACTGGGGGGGGGGAGTGCTGTGGCGGTTTCGTACATTTTAATAAACACTAAAAACTGTGGACGGTATTGGAAGTACTGTGGCGGTTTCCCCCAACGCCACCGCCCGCCTCACATTTCCAGCGGAAACAACAAAAGCCTGGTCGTCGCAGAGCATCAAATTCTATAGGAAAAAGAGTAAAATTTCCTGCAAGGATAAATGGTTTGTTTGTGCGTAGCACAACATGAATATCCGATAGAATTTGCTCAACATGCGGCACACACCGGGGAATTTCAACCGGCGCCAACGGTCCACGGAAAATATTCCAATATTGGTTTCCGCCAACATGCACCCTTTCTCGAGTGGAGAAAAACGGTCGCATCCTCAACCAACGGAGCAATCGAGATATTCGGACAAGAATATCTGCGATCTACCACCGACACGCACAGGCAAGCTGCCCCTTTTTCATCAGCGAACACGGCGGGCATTTCGGTAGCAAAAACCAACCTACAGGCAAGCAACACCATGCTTGCCTACAAGAGAAGCAAACACAGGGAATAGCCACCTGCACCTTTTGCACGACGATCGATATGCGATCGGCGGCGATCTTGGTTGTAGTCGCGATCGTATGAATGTCCGTCGTGCCTAGGGAAGATACACTGGCGAAGTTTGCACGATCAACAATAATGCTTCAAGCAGTAGTGATCGTGTAAACAATTCAACCCCTATGCAAACCTGCAAATCATGTGAATTGCGATGATCCCATGTCTACATGCTAGGGGATATACACGTAAGCGGCAGACGCGATTGCCGTGTGTATGTTTCACCCTTTCCTTTTTTCTTGTTCGCCCGACTAAAAGCCAAAAGGCGCACCGTACATGGTAGTCGAGGCGGTGGTCTGTTTTGGATCCTGGTGCTGTGTGTGCAAAAAAAAGAAATGAAACCAAGCAAAAGAAAGAAAAAGGGGTTGCATATGAGGCAACCCTAGTGACCAGGATGAATTAACTAGTTAGTCTGTGAGAAGAATTATACGGTGACGGTCGTGGAGAAAATTCGTACGGTGTTAGTTTATGTAAATTACATTTTAACGATTGTGCAGCAAGAGTGCTAGTGCGTATACCAAAACAAGAAGTAACTTTTATGTAAATTATATTTTAACGATCGTGCAGCAAGAGTGCTAGTGCGTATACCAAAACAAGAAGTAACTTTTATGTAAATTACATTTTAACGATTGTGCAGCAAGAGTGCTAGTGCGTATACCAAAACAAGAAGTAACTTTTATGTAAATTATATTTTAACGATTGTGCAGCAAGAGTGCTAGTGCGTATACCAAAACAAGAAGTAACTTTTATGTAAATTATATTTTAACGATCGTGCAGCAAGAGTGCTAGTGCGTATACCAAAGCAAGAAGTAACTTTTATGTAAATTATATTTTAACGATGGTGCATCAAGAGCGCTAGCACTGCGCGCCAAACCAAAATTGTAAATAGAAAACCGGATTCATTAAAAAAAAAAAAATAATAAATATTTAAAGTATTGCGAACTGAATCGCGCTGAACTAAGTGAGTGTTTTATTTGACGATTAAGCTGCGAAGAAAAAGGCGTTCGTATCAAAAGAAAGGAGTCAGATTAGGAAGAAACTAGTGGGGTTACGCGGTTAACCTGTGCCCTGTAGCACCCTGATCGACACGCCGCGTAATACTAAATATAATAGCCCCATAGTACCTAACGCACTTATATGTTGTAACTAAAACGTGAAAAGAAACATTATGTAATAAAGATTTTAAAATGTGAATGGCATTAAAAGTGCCTAATACTTATGGTCTATATCATTGGAACGAAATGATGGAGAAGAGCACCTGTAAATTGTACATAATGTGGTATACAAATATTCACTTTATTAATACATCTTAGAACTAACTATTACTTTGAGCTGACAATTAATCACAAATGTCCTTTTATTTTCACATGTATCTGCCTATCAAGGGAGCCCCGCTCTAATTGACTGTGAATTACAAGACTAAACAAAATTTGGCTTGTCTCCATTGTCACAATTTGACTATGAACTATAAAACTAAACAAAATTCGGCCGGTCTCCATTGTCGCGATGCGACTGTGATTATAAGTTCATCTAAAATTTACCTCCGTCATTTCCATTCCACACACGGCCGTTCTGATTGGACATTCAACTCGAATGTGCATCGCCTTCTTCTTCTTCGTCACTCCTTAATAGATCCACACTGTCGTCGCTTGTCCAGGGTTTCATATAGTCGACGGAGGATGATGTCAGATTCTTTCCTATCCGACGCACAATGTAGCGATAGTTGGGCAGGGTCTTGATAACTTCATATGGTCTTGTGTGAACTTGTGTGCGAAAGTTAAGCCAGGTCGTTGCTATACTTTGAGAATAGCGACGATACCGTTTGTTTTCGCACTGAATGCGTTGGATATTCTCCTTTGCCTGTTTGTGGAGGTCTGCTCATTGGTCGTCGAATGAGGAAATCAATTTTTTCTCCAAAAGCCCTTTAATCCGCTGATCGTCCTTCAAACGAGCATCGACTCCGAACATTTATCGGAATGGTGACATCTTCATGTCCCGATGCGGCATGGCATTGTAGCATCTTTGTACCAGGTACCGATACTACTCACTTGCCTTAGGAGCTGAGAGGGTGATGTTCACCCTTTCAACTTGACCGTTGGCCCTGTGTATCTCCGTGGTTTCCAGAATGTGTTCCATGCCCTCTTCGGGGCAATAGCTCTCGAACTCCTTTAAAGTAAACGCGGTACCCTGTCGGGAATGATCCTCGGAGGATTTGCAAAGATAAATGAATACCTTCGCAAATGGCAGGTGTATTCTGCGTATGCCGTCGATTTCGTGCCAAATGTACTTAGAAAAGACGCCCACAATGACTAGGATGTATGCGTAAGACTTCTTGGTTGACGCCAGCGGACCCAGGTGAACGATGTCGAAGGTGTCGAGGGGCATGCTGCCCTTCTCCACAGGATTTAGGCATCCTTGCCGTTTTTCTCGGTGTCCATCGGCCAGTATACAGGAAATACAATTCCGCATTAACTTTTCAATCTTAAACCTGAAATGCGTTATCCAGCAATCATTCTGGGCTAGCTAGTCATTGTAAAGGCTTTGCAATCGGTTACAATCTTAAATCGTATACCCAGCCGATGTACTCGGAATCGCCGAACTCCCCTGATAACTGCCAAAACACCAAGCTCATAGTTCGAATACTTCTCCTCCACCAGCGTTGTTTTACCGCTAGCGAAGTATATTGGATGCAGCTGCCCATCGTTTACTTCGCGTTGCAAGAGAATGACTCCGTATCCATACTTCGATGCGCCCGTATGGAGTTTTGGGGGTACGCACGGGCGAGAGTTTTACTTCGTCCCCACAAGTTCTTCAAGGTCCGCCGTAAAATAAAACTGTAAACCAACACAAAGAGTAAAACTCCGCCGCAAGACATTCACGAGAAGGCAGAAAAACACACTGTTTACTATTTAATGATAAATTGTTCTTTACTATTTACGATTCTTGTTTTTTTACTTGTTGCGTCACAAGGAGTTGAATGAAATAGAGCAGATCTTAGCACTGATAATCGGTTTCAATTAAGTTGATTCGCGGTTTGTCTCACGTTTGTCGGTATATTTTCTTTAAACATAATTGCATAAAAACTAGGAAAGGGCTTAGGTAAGAACTGAACCACGATGGGAATATCCGCTTCGGTGGCTGTGACACTTTTTGGCCCAACACTACGACAACGACCCCGGGGTATTTATTTACGCGTCTCCGCAGCCGGCGGAGAGCGGAAGATCGCGTGACCGTTCTGATCTACTGATGGATAACGACTCACCGAGAATAGAACTCTGACATGAATTCCATCCTAGGTTAGGGTTAAGAAAAGGGAAGAGATAGAAAAACGTTTCTCTTAGGGGTGTGGTCGCCACAGAAATGCACTCTTTTAGTGCAGTGGTGTGTGTGCATGGTTTTTTCATAGATCAGAACGAACCTAGAACAAAGAAAGGGCATAAAGTACATTCATAGGATACGATTTCGGTAAAGCAAATAAAAGCGAAATCGTCGGATGCTAATGGGATCTTATGCATCGTTCGGTAATGAGGGTCAGCTAAATAAATAGCAGCCGTTCATTAAATGAAAAAAATGTCTTTCGGATACCACAAAGGATATGAATTGTTTATGGTATCGCAGGGAACCTATGTAGGAACAGCGTCCTTCTGTTTGCACATGGTGCGAGTTAGAGAGTTTTATTGCTGGGAGAAAAAGGTCGCCGGCCAATGTGTACGTAAAGAAATTTATCGTACACATGGCGAAGTTGGAAAATAGACGGCGCAATATTTATGGCCCCTGTCATGGCGGTTACATTGTATGCAAACCGAATCATTTTGTTTACAGGAATTTGTCTGGTACCGAAGGTGCCGAATTGGTTTGGAATGCCAGATAAGCAAAGAAAGAAATCTTACGGAAAATTGTATGCAAAGAGATGCATGAAAAGGTAAGTTTTCCTTACAGGCACTTTACGATTATAGCTTTGATCTAATTAATGTGTGAAGCATTGTCAGGTGCTTAATGCGATTGCATTAGCAAAAACTTATGCGACTTGGGATGAGGTTATGGGGATTTTCAGGTAAGTGTAACGTGGGGTTTGGCGGAACCGCCACAGAGTTCCGTCTCAGCTCCTATTCGATTAAAATTAAGCACATGTTTTTGGCTTAGGTACTTCTTCATTAGTTCGAAAGCTTCTTTTTCGGCGTCTCCTAAATTAAATTTGACATCTGCTCGCTAAAGGTTTGATACAGGTCGCGCAATCCTTGAGTAGGCAGGAATGCATTTCCTGAAGTACCCCATCAGTCCCGAAAAAGCTTGCACTTGTCGGATATTCTTAGGCTCGGAAAAGCTCCAGTTTTCCGCTCCGTCAGCTGAACGGTTCCGTCTTCGATAATGTGGCCCAAGAATTCCACACGTCCTGTCAGGAAGTAACATTTTCTCCAGTTGATACTCAGCCCAGCCCTCCTTGCCGTCTCCAGTACGGCTTTCAATATTTTCAGTCCGTCCCCGCAATTGTTGGAAAGAAGAATCAGATATGCCCGTCCCGAAAAATGGCATTTACATATCGCTGGAAAACTGACGGTGAACTACACAGGCCAAAAGGGATATGCAGGAAATTGTTCGTCTAGAACAATAGATGTGGTATATTTAATACTTTCGGCATCTACTGGCACGTGAAAGAAACCATTCTTCAAGCTGAGTGTACTGAAGATCTTTGCGTCTTTCAATTTATCCAGTTGGCCTTCGATTTTTGGCAGGGGATATCTGCCTCGGATAATTTTTTTATTCAGAAGTCGATAGTCAACGCACAATCGGTGTGTTCCGTCTTTCTTCTTGCCGAACTTGTCTAAAATAACGTACTCGGGCCTAATCTGCCCGCATTATATCTTTCAATATGAAGTAAGCATATTATAAAAAATTAAATTGGAAATAATACGGTTTAACCGTCGTAGAAACTACTGATTAAAAATGCAGCTATTTTCGACAAAAATTCTGTATGCCATACACTCTATTTGAATAAAATGTATATTGGTGTGGTTTTATTATTTACAGAACCGTGCACCGAGATGCGTGGATTCAACACAATGAGTGACTTTTCTGTCGTTCAAGCTTTTCGTAGTATCTTTTCCGAAGGCAACCCAATTCTGAAATTGGTAGTATAGAAGAGTATGCTGGTAATTTGACAAAATCTGAGCATGAATATGCAGATTTAAAATGTTTAATTCCTGTCTAAAAGAGATTTTGATTAGTCAATGATATACCGCCTTTATGCTGGTTATGTCTTATCTCTGAGTGCCAATCTCTTCCAAAATTTCAAAAACAATGTTTGATTGAACTTAACAGTTCAGTTGTGTACTTGGTTTGTTGGTACTATGTTCTCAGGAATAGCAATTCAAGAAATGTATATCATAATGCCTTATCCTTAAAGGTCTGTAAAAAGGAATACATTTTTGGTGATAAAAAAATCATATTATCAAAGGCAAAATGATGTTTGATGATTTGCTAGTCTATCCAAAATTATATATATATATATATATATATATATATATATATATATATATATATATATATATATATATATATATATATACCTATTGCACATCAAAAGATGCTTTGATGTTAGCGTCCTTTCCATTCAAGTACAGCACAAATAATTCCCGAGCTTCTCTAATATTGCTACAAATGTGTAAAATAACTTATTCAATCACCCAATATAAAGGAACTTACAAATTCTTCAATAGTCGTATCTCACTGAAGCCATTCTTAATTACCACGATAGTTGGGTCATAGTGGTAAAGGGCATTTAAGCAAAATTCTTTTTATTTACCAGCCACTATCAGTTTTGTTCAGAACATCGAAATTACTCGGTATACCTATCACTCATCTCGAACACCCGCCCTTATTTACATCGCAACGAAATTACTTTTACATGTGCACAGACACGCCACAACGTAATGTACTTATTGTATCCGTTGGTTGCTGCTATGGAAGCCTCCCGACAGTTAGCCCGCAGACTAGGATCCGTATGCCACCAGGACATAAATTCATGCAGCCGCAGCCATAAATTTCACGGTAATATCGCATGTGTTAATGGATCCGCTTTGGGTGTTCGAAATAAGGGCGAAACTAACTGCTACAAGCCACCACACCATAGGCCTCCTTCACTACCGAGGAGGTTTTATATGAAGCTCAAAGCCTCAGCCAGGTCGTCTACTTGGTGCCATGAGACGCACCAGATTGCGTACCATCCGCACGCAAACTCAATCTAAAAAAGAACAAAGTAACACGATGCGGGAGTGAAAAGATGAAAAGAAATTTAATTAAGTGCAAATAGGAAATAAACCTGCGTGATATATTTAATTAGATGTTACATTAGATTTTATTTCACGTTAAATTTACCATAAATGCTGGAGTATATTCATGTAGGATGGTACTGGTATTTCTCTCATTCCTGCTGCTAATTCACTTGCTACCACAAGCCACTAACTGATTGAGGTAACGCATACGCACCTACAACCTCAACAGCATGTAATCTCGAAACTTTACTTCAAAAGATTTCAAGTTGATAACGCATATGGAGGCCTCATGTGGTTCATATGACTTTGAATTTATAGCACTCACAATTTAAAAGCATATGCGTGACAGAAAAATGTACACAAATCAAATCATCTTCAGATCCTGGATTCAGCAAGTGTACGAAAATCTCACCACTATCTAACTGAACAAACGAAATTCAAAGGATAAATAAATCATTCTCCTAAAGTAGTCGTCCTATTTAATAATGACAATAGATTAAAATGCAAAGGGTACCAACTACGTATCAATCCTTGAGAAGAATCATTTCCAAAGTAAACAGGATAAGCAAATACTGATTTAGTAAAATTATCACAAAAAAAAAGTCCACTTACTCTCCCTTACAAATTCTTCGAGGAAAGGAACACTTGCCGATCGATGATCTTAAAAGTATACAGCCGCCAACCAAATGGAATAACAATTTGATCGATAAACAAAGTGGAATTCTAAATAATAAAGGATTAACGAATGGTTATGCTGGATCACGTGTTGTAAAATTCCACCGATTCCTTATTTTTACGCACTCATATCTTAACTAAATTAGTTATTATTACGGACCGGTTATAGGTTCAGGTTTTTTGGGGATTCAATAAGAAGGCAATTACTATTCGGGCATGAAACATAATCCTTAGCACACATCTCATTCCTATCCGTTATGGGTGTTCTGTGCAGACATTGCAATGGACCTGAGTTTCGCCCCAATCAGTGCAACACCCGGTGCGACACGTAGCCATTTTTCTGCTAAGTCTACTCACTAATCCAACCAATGACAAGGACTCTTTGCTACTATGTAGTATAAGCTAAATTTCAACAATAGCCAATAACAAATTCATTTAAAAGAATTCTAAAGGCAGGATAAACCTGTACGAGGAAACCAACTTTTTTAGAAGTTTAAAAATTATTTCGTGATTATCGGCTGATGGATTTAGAGGCCCTGAGACATCGGATACATCATCACACACGCGGAAAGAAAGAAGAAAAACAGCAAAAGGGAAATTGTTGCTAGAACGTCGATCAGAGGCCTGTATACCACATGGAGAACCAACCCACAATTCAAACATTATTTCGACCGCTTTCAGCGCGTCATTTCAACCCTTATTCCCCCTACAAGCTATTCCACCTGAAAACCATGTTTTCCCAAAGGACGCATAGCTAAATTCATTATTCTATACAGACAATGCATAATTGAGTTTAGCTACCTTTTTGTCATACGACAATTCCATTTCGCCAAACCATGAGATTACCTCCGGAAATCCCATTTCATGTTGGTTAGCAACAACCAAATCTAACCAGACGAAGTTGTCGCATCATTGCAAAACCGCTGGGGTTATTTCAGCATCTTTGAGTCTGGTTCTCACGCTGATTATTTCCCAAGCATCAGCGGCATCCTATTGACTTTCCCCAGATACTCTATTCGCTGGGGACCAATGATCTCTTTTTACTGGTGAATAGCAAAAACCATGTTCCTCTCCTTTCCGTTTTTATCTTTCCATGGTTCAAAGCAGTCTGAGATCATCACAGTCACCGCACTAGGTCAGTGGGTCCTCCTCAGAGGCTGCATTGATACACGCACACCAAAGCCAGATCAGCCCTGGGTTATTGTGCTTTTCCTTTTGATTTCGTCATCCTTTCTATGCCCATCGACCGTCGAACGAACACACAAGTATTTATTCACCTCGATGAGCGGAGAGAATTGAGGAATTCACAGGAAAGCGCGATTACCGTTGGCTGATCGGCGTGAAAAATCAAAGTTTCATCCCTAATTCCAATCAGTCATTACTCAACCAATACCGCGGAAGTCACGTCGCTCGGAGCTAAATTTAAGTTCGCCCTTTAAAAGTGAGTCGACAATTGTCATCCAAACGGAACACACGTCTCCTGAGTCGCTGTCCAATCTATGACAAATAAGAAGTTGAGTCACAGTTTTAATTACTGCGGTCACGTGTCGAGAAAGAAGTGTTTCATCTGATATAAAATTTATAAAATCTATTTAATAATATTAATAATAAGTTCTAACTGAAGTAAAGGAAAACAAAACAATACAAACAGTGACCACCAGCCACCCACAAGTGTTTTATTCTTTTCCCTTCGTGGTGAACCAGTGCATCTGCATGAATGACAAATGTGAAATTAAATTGCTTCAAAAAAAAAACAGATTCTCAGCAAAATATCATTTTGTGTTTCATTTGTTTTATTTCCTTGGAGAACAATTTGTGGCGAAACAATCGGTGAGAGAGTGGGAAGAAAGTGAACCTAGTCCCCGTGTCCGGTACAACAACATTTCAACCCCACAGGGCTCCACTGAGTGACTGAAAGCAAAAGTACAACAAGTATTAAAGAAAGATGCCGGTAAGAAAACAGTGACATAGGAAATCGCGGTCGTGTCATGACCCGGATGAGGTTACCTCTGCTGAGGAAACCCGAACAGCGATCGCGATAGAGTTCCCTCCACTGACGAAGGTCCCAAAAGAAGCGATAAAGGGCTTAATAAGAAAACCGCCTACCAAGAAAAAAGGCTCGCATATTGTTGGCTACAGGTTTCCTGTGGGTCGGATGGCTGCGATGCAAACTACGAGAATACATCACACCCACACGATGTTTCAAATGCTGGAAATACGGGCCATGAGGCGAGTTTCTGCAAATCCGAAGAATATCGTTCGGACATCTATCTGAAATACAAAGTAGAAGACCACAGAACGACGGGCTGCCAAACACAACCTAAATGCATGTTCTGCGAATCAGTGTGCGAAGGCGTAACGAGCATTCAACAGGGAGTGACAAATGCCAGGCATTTAAAAACGCGATGGCCAATCTTCCGAATAAAAATGGACGGGTTTAAGTACATTCAAGTTAACCTAAACCATTGTGGTGCCACACACTATCTCCTTTCTCAAACGGTTAAGGAATATGGTGCCGACGTGGTACTCATCAATGAGGAGTATAGGATGGCTGGCATGGGCACAATTACATCGGAAGAAGACTGCACTGACCAACTGGACAACTGGAAATTCCCCCATAGAAATCTGAATTGGTCAGCGGCAGGGAGGATTCGCCTATGTTAAGCCCAGTTAAATTCATTTCTATTGTTGTTTTGCTCCGCCAAGGTAGGTGTTGCACGATGGAACTGGTTACGATGAGGGTGCCTCATATATTAATATGTTTAAATAACTCTCTACCCTCTACACTCGAGGTTTAGCTTGTGTCACAACCTATTAGCTCAGTTTTGATTACATCGAGGTGTGACACAAGAGCTAAAAGGGCGAATTCAAGAGAACAGCCCAACAGTACTGCTCTTAACCGACGAACACCACAAAAGCCCGGAGAGAAGAGGAGCGTTGATAATGTTGTGGCGAAAAACGAATAACATAGGAAGTAAGCGGCGAACGGAGAACACTGATCTGATGGGCGATAAGAATAACAAAGGGAGTGAGAGAAGAGACGTGAGAAAACGTGTAATTGCCTTTAAGTAACAATTTCGGTGCTGCTATTGAGTCATGGTAAGAGAAGTAACAATCAACGCAACGTGCAAATACTCATCAACCGCAGAAAACCCAGTCAAAAGGATAAACCCCGACATATAGTGTAATAGTGTCAAGCAAATTACTATCAAAGACTACAAATAAAACCGGAATATTCGCAATACAGTTCGTATACCTGCAATCGATATAACAGCGAAGATAAAAGGAGTAAAAAATATGTTAACTTTGTATCATAAATGAAGTACTCGTAAAAGTCAAGTAATGTAAACATACTGTCGTAGTAACTAGAAGAAGATCAAAAGGATTGATAACTAAGAAGGTCAAATCGTCAAACCACTGTAAACGGGTGTAGATGTAAGTGAGGCACCTTTGTGGCGGTTCGGTCAAACCCTACTGACTACTTACCTAAGGAACCCCCATCCCTACAACCCAGTCTGCATAAGCTTTCGCTAATGCAATCGCATTACCACCTTAAATGCCTCACGCATCAAATAGATCAAGTTCAGTTAGCTAAAATTCCCTAGAAGACAATTGTTACCTACGTGCATAACTTCGCATTTAAAATCCTCTATAAGAGTTCTCTCCAAGCTTATCATAAATTCCCTGAAAGAAAATTCATCGGTTCATATATAATACAACCGCATAATCAGGAAATCTTAGCCTTGAGTTGGCTATTCCCAGCCTAACATGTGTACAACTTGTCTTGCATACACATCGATTCATTGCCCATCTGCAAAGCAGCGTCGGGCAGCTCGTTTGTTCAGCTGGCATATACCCGACCATGATCCCTCGCCTAGGCGAATAAATAATCACAAATTTCGTTCTTTGCCACAGACGAATTTCCCTGCATATACAAATGCATGCAAGGGATTCGTTTAGTCCACCAACCCATTAACACCATTTCTTCGATGCGTCGCGTCTATTTATTTAGCCGCGAAGCACACCTCAAACAAAGATCCAATTAGCATCCGACGTGTTTCGGTTTTGTTTGCTTTACCGAACTCGCATCTAATGAATGCACATTTTCCCTTTCTTTGCTTCAGGTTCATTCCCATGGCCTTGTGTATAAAAAAAAAAACCAATGTGATCTTCATTCACACATACACATACATTGCCGAGTCTTTCTTCCTTGTTTTCACCAAGAGAGAAACACTTCCTATCTCGGGAAAACTCACCCCAAACGATTGAATATCGTGGAGTCGAATTTCATCTGCTGATCATGCTGGTCGCACGATCTCCCGCTCTCCGGTGGGCACAGCCATGCGTACATACCCAATGTCCTCATTCGTGTTAATTGAAATCGGTTTGCGAAATTCCGCTTGGGAAATCAAAAGAAAATTAAGTGCTCTGGTAAACGTAGTACAAGAATATAATTCGTACAAATAAAGTGGATAATTGCAATATAAAAAAAAGAAGTAATATCACTAAAAGAAAAGTAAATCGAAAAAGAAAAAAAAGAGGATAAGTGACAGGAGAAATTCTGGAATTAGAGAGAGTGTCCTGTTTTCGAAATTCGTCTCTTTCATCGTTATCGTTAATTGTCGCCAGAGGCAACAATATTCATAATGAACCTCACCAAAAGGAAAAATCGCCTACCGATCTTACCAAGGTGTTAAATAGAAACCGAACCCAACAATTGTCGTAGTTTTTAAATATATATAAATATATGGTAATAATAAATCATCATCATCGGCACTACAACCGGGATCCGGTTTAGGCCTTATTTAACAAGTCTCTCCACCGGTATCCGGTCTATATTTTTTGTTTTTCCGGGCAAGGTTATTAGCCTTGCGCCAACCTTTCTCGGGATGTCACTGCATGCATTGGTTCACTAGTTGGTGGGTGCCAAAGTAGGTATCCAGGGGTGTCAAGTGGAGACTACATGTCAACTTGGATTGAACAGGGGCTGGATAGTCTTGGCCTTCGCCGGATAGAAAGCAGCGACAGCAGTATGTTCGCTCCCGCCCCCGCTATGATAATAATAAAGACTAATTTTATTCATTTATCAATTGTCTAGAAAATAATTTACACAGAAATGCAGTCCACTTACACCACGGCACATCACAGAAGTAACAGTAGGAAATGGAAAAATTCAAATATTTGGACCGACTAGCCCAAAAAACTAGAGCTAAGATCCCCCTTATAGTTGCTGGAGATTTTAACGCCTGGGTGGTAGAAGGGGGAAACGCCAGGAGCAACAGCAGAGGCGAGGTACTACTCGAAGTCTTTGCAGTCCTAGATGTACTGCTACTTAATTATGGCTCTGAGGACACCTTTAGAAATGAGACAGGCCGGTCCAAATCGACATCACATTGGCCAGCTCCATGTTGTCAAGAAATATGTTGTGGCGAGTTTTGAACTCCTACACCGATAGTGACAACCTAGCTGCGATGTACGAAATATTTCCACACAAGATATTCAGCACTGGCACATTGCCGAAGAAAGCGCAAAAAAATGGGTGGAAGTAGAAGACCTCGATGTGGAGCTGCTCGATTACATACTGTGGAGCTGCTCGACTACATACCGAACAATTCGATGCAGAGCCCGATGGGAACAGACATGTTGAAAAAGCCATAAAGTGGTCAACGCACAGATGATTCTCTGCCACGACAAAGACAACCAGCAGGGCCAATCAAAACAGTGTATTGGTGAAGCCCTGAAATCGCCTAGGAGCGACCGGAATACAACAGGTTACGTAGCTTGCAACAAAGAGCAAGAAACCGTAAAACCTACCCACAGTAACTTGCCGAAGCATGCCGTCAACAAACGGAAGGAGCTGAGGAATATGATCCGCAAGAGTAAATATGAAACGTTCTGCTTCCTAAGGGATGAATTCCTTAAAAGACTATACAACAACAATAGTCAAATGCAAAAGAGTAAACGTAACTTGGCAGTACGAGGGTTGCCTTTTATATTTCGGGATTAGAGAACAAAAACAAATATTGATCATCGAAAATCACTTTATTGTTTTTCAAAATATTCCCCATGAAGATCTATACACTTTTGCATGCGTTTGAACCAATTTTCGAAGCACTTTTGCCACTCTGATTGAGGTATCTCCAACACATGCATTCTGAATGCAGCAACCGCTTCTTCAGGTGTCGAAAAACGTTGACCTCTCAGTTTGTTTTTTACGTACGGGAATAAAAAGAAGTCAGGACTATACGGCGGATGACCCATCAAATCGATGTTTTGGGTGCTCAAAAATGCAGTTGTCGTAGCCGATGTGTGAGAGCTCGCATTGTCGTGGTGAAGAGTGATCCGTCTTCGGCGGTTGGTTTTCCTGATTTCTTGGAAGACAACTGGCAAACAAATGGTTGTGTACCACTCAGAATTGACTGTTCTGCGTTGTTCTAGTGGTACGGTTGCGACATGTCCAGTTTTTCCGAAAAAACAGGCGGCCATTCGCTTGGAAGTACTTCGTGCGCCAACAACTTTTGTTGGATTTGACTCATCTTGAAACACCCAGACAGTCGACTGCTGTTTACTTTCGGGCTCATACGCGTAAATCCACGATTCATCACCTGTCACGATGTCATAGACGTGTTTCGAAGCACCGCGACCGTATTTTTTGAGCATTTCTTTCGACCAATTGACACGAGCCTTTTTTTGGGCGATTGACAAATTGTGTGGGATACAACGCGAACAAATTTTTTTGACAGTCAAATGTTTATGCAATATTGAATATATGCTGGTCCCACTAACGCCTAAGGTTGTCTCAATCTCACGATAGGTCACATGACGATCTTCCAATATCAGTTCGCGCACAGCATCAATGGTTTTCGGAACAACAACTGATTTTGGACGACCTTCACGAAATTCATCTTGGAGTGAACTACGACCACGATTGAATTCACCATACCATCGATAAACACTGGTCCTTGATGGAGCTTCATCGCCAAAAATTGAATTAAGTTCATCCATGCACTGTTGCTGAGTTAATCCACGCCGAAAGTTGTAAAAAATAATCGCACGAAAATGTTGACGATTTAATTCCATTTTTGGGCCGAGATGAATCTTTTAAGTTACTGTAAACAACACAAATAGCGCTCGTATGTCAAAACGTTCTGAGTGCGTATAACCTCAAAAATATCCAACTTTACGACATAGCTGTCAATCGCCGGATTGCAACGCTAGGGTTGGCAAATCCCGAAACATAAGAGGCAACCCTTCGTATTCGTTGCTGTCCCCTTCTCGCTGTGTGATGGGGTGATGGCAGCCCACCAGGAATGAAACATCACGGAAAGAGCGATACCTCCAATGACCACCGAAGATGTACTCTTGACTGTAAGGGCCGTTAAAAACAACAAGACCCCGGGACTGGATGGTATTCCAAACATTATGCTGAGGACTAATTTAATAAAAAAGCTGGAAGGTTTCAGTAGTCTCTTACGACCTGCCTCCAAACAGGACACTTTAATCAACGATGGAAAAAACAGCGACTTGTGTTTATACCAAACGGAGTCACGGAACCGGCAGCGCCGTCGTCCTATCGAACGTTGTGCATGCTGGATACAACAGGGAAACTGCTCAATCGAGTAATTGCCACTCGTCTAGAACAATTCACTGAGGGGACATTGTTTTCGGAAAAGTAGACCAACCAGTAAGGCACTATCTGTGGGCACATATCTCTCGCAATGCGGTAGCTGGAACACGATGACAAGGAGGAACCAAAAAATAGTGGTGACATTAGATGTTAAAAAAGCATTTAATTAGTGAACCGGAATCAAATGCTAGAAGCGTTGAGGGATCTTCAAGTCTCACCGGTGTGTATAATAGCAAGCTATCTCATAGCGATACGATACCAAGGCGGCTACGAGGCTAGTTTAAGAACATAAGCCTCATAAACGTTAACGGACCTACAGAGGAGTCGCCTGACGACGAAAAAGCAGAATTCTACGAGAACGTCGAACGGGACCTCAATGCCTGCCCAAGATACGATGTGAAAATAGTTCTTACTGATTTGAATGCGAAAATAGGTCGGGAGCCGGTTTTCAAGCACTACGCAGGTTCCCATAGTTTGCATGAGAACCCTAATGACAATAGACTACGAGTCATCGTACTGGCAGCATCACAGAACTTGGACGTTGCGAGTACCAGGTTTCCGCATAAAGATATCCACAAAGCCACCTGGGTATCACCTGATGGAGCCACTCGCAACCAAATTTACCACGTGTTGATAGATCGCCGCCACTCCTCGAGCCTGATGACGGTACGAACGTCCCGAGATGCCAACGTCGACTTGGATCATCTATCTTGTTGGTACAGTCTTCCTAGCGCGGATTGTCTTGTGGGGAGGAAGTATTGTGCCCCAGCGTACGACACTGATTCACTTCTCAACCCCATCACAAATACCGCTGAATACAAAAATCAGGTTCGATTCAACACGGCAGCCTTACGCAATGAGAATACCAGTAACACCTTTCGTCGTGCGCTAGGACTCGCCCTCGGAGAGCTCGACGGAGGGAGAGTAAGTCCTGGGGACAGAATGCCGAGCGTAGAAGACAAATGGAAACGCTTTAAGAATACTGTCATTAGTACTGCCAACTCCATTTTAGGCAGTAGTTGTAGAGATCGGAGCGACTAGTTTGATGATGAGTGCAAACTAGCGAATGAACGTAAGAATGCTGCATGCCGGGCAATGCAGCAGTCTCATAGGACGCGGGTACGCGAGGAGAAATACACAGAGCTCAGAAGATCTGAAATAAGAGTCCATAGACAAAAGAAAAGTGCCTGGGAAAAAAAAACCTTGTCTGTGAAATAGAGAAAAGTACAGAGCGAGGTCCGTACCAGGAGCGGAAGTTCTACCAAATAATCCGCAGTATAACGCTGTACAACCACGCTGTAGTTACTGCAAGGATAAAGAGGGTAATCTAATCACCGATCCTGAAGGCATTCTGGAGTGATGGGAAGAGTGTAGGTATGGGTCGCGACGCCAGCATGGGTGAGAGTTCTACCTCGTCCCCAATATTATTATCGGTTCGTTGGACACCACACGGAAAGAAGCAAAACTGTTCGAAAGCACGATCACCAAGAACAAGAGGGAAAACACTGTCAGGAACAGCAGCGCGACAAATTAAAAGACTGGTTTCATTTTATTCAATTTTATTTCTATGGTATCTTGATGCATTACTTTGTTAAATACGTCATTATTCGAAAGAGATGTTACGGGAATTTATTTTTGTTTATCGTTTAGCACTTGATTCACATTTGACACTCACTTGACTTTTTAAAGATTAAAAGTTCGCACTCATTCGACAACGGTATAGACACATCTCCGCGTGCACCGGCGGAGAGCGGAAGTCAACGCGACCATGGCTGTCGGCGGATAGAAATAGACTCAGCGATCGTCATCTCAAGCAGAGATGATTTCGCTAAGAAAAAAGGAAGAGAGAGAAAAACTCTTCTCTTAAGGGTGTGAATATATCCTTGCCAAGGATATGTTTTATCTCCCACAAGTGTAACGTAGAGTCTCTCTTGTGGGAACAAGAAAATCAGATCTCGTAATAAAGGTCATGGTGGTATGTGTGGGATCGTTCCGATAGATGCGATTCACACGTGCAGTGGAACGACGAAACAGGCAGGCGGCAAAGACAAGAGGGGAAAATGACCAAATGCGCCGTTGGTAATGCGGGTCATTGTTTACACGATGCCTCGTCGCTATTTTCGACGTTAGGAGAAAAAGGTGCTAAAGCAAATTGGATTTTGATGGCATCTTTGGCTGCAGTAGAAACCAGGTTCATATTTGCATTAGGAAATGCTGGAGAATTTGGTTTCGGCGTCTATTGCGCTAATTATATGCAGCTGCTTGGGTTGTTTATTGATAAGACAAACCAAAAGGTTGCCAGGCATGTGTATGAAAAGGTATATGACGCGGCTGAGAAAATAGACGGCGCGATATTTATGGTCCCTGTCATGACGGTTACATTGAATGCAATCCGAATTAGTTTGTTTACAGGAATTCATCTGAGGGAATTTGACTGGCGACGTAGATGCCGAAATTGATTGGAAATTCCTGGTAAGTTAATAAAGAAATCTTAAGGAGCAATGGTATGCGAAGAGAATGCATGAAGGTAAGTTTTCTTTACAGGGACTTAAAGATCATAGATTTGATCTCTTAAATGCGTGCAGCATTTTCAGGTACTAATACTGTTGCATTAGCAAATTTAAAGGAGTTGGGTAGTAGTTATCGGGGGTTTTCAGGTAAGTAGACCGTAGGGTTTGGCGGAACCGCTACAAGAGCATCTCGATGAATTGATAAATGGTCAGCTCACAGAAGATTTGGAGGCTCTATCGATGCAAGTACAAGACCAAACGCTGCCATTAAAAGCCATAAGACAACTCACAACAACTAAAGCTCCCGGAGCTGATGGCATACCAACTGACCTGATCGAAAAAGGAGGGACAGCGTTACATCATACAATTCATGAGATCACGGTGCACGTATGTGACCAAGAGAAGATGCCGGAAGATTGGCGTCGTGGAATAATTTGCCCCATACATAAGAAGGGAGATATCACACTGTGCAGCAACTATAGCTATGCTGAGTACTGCCTATAAGATGCTCTCCACTATCCTACAATTTCGGATAGCCCCATACGCTAAAGTCATCATTGGTCAATATCAGTGTGGCTTCATTCCAAGAAAACCAGCGATTGATCAGATATTCACCCTTAGGCAGGCGATGGAAAAATGTCTGGAATTTAAGATTCCATTATATCATCTATTTATAGATTTTAAGGCCGCCTACGACAACATAGCCAGGGTAGAACCATATAATGCCATGAGAGAGTTCGACATTCCAAACAAATTGATACGACTTTGTAGGTTGACCATGACCAACGTTACTAGTCAAGTAAAAATATCGGGATTGTTGTCCAAACTAATAAATATCTTTAATTGACTCAGACAAGGTGACGGTCTGGCCTGCCTCCTCTTCAACCTGGCGTTGGAGAAAGCAATCCGTGACTCTGGTGTTACAACTAGAGGGACTATTGTCACCAAGTCCAGCCAGATACTTGCCAACGTAAACATCATCAGTAGATCCGATTCGGCTGTACAGGATTCCTTCACCCACATCGAGGAGCATATTAATGAGGGGAAAACTAAGTACATGGTGGCAACATCTGCGAAGAGAAGATCTAGCGTTGGTCAAACTATAAGGTAGCGGAGAACGAATTTGAAGTAGTGCAATCCTTTTATTACCTTGGGTTAATAGTATTAGCCTATATTAATATGGAAGGAGAAATACATGAACAGCTGATTAAATCCAACAAAGCCTACTATGGTCTATCAAGGCTTTTTAAATCCCGAATTTTATTCAGAACATCCAAGCTGCTACTGTACAATACCATGGTCTTACCACTACTCATGTATGTATCCGAGACCTGGGTGCTCAATAAAAGGCACACTGAACTCTTAGCCGCAGTCGAGAGGAAGGTCTTAATGAGAATTGTTGACCCCGTATGTGAGGTAGGGCGATTCCGGAGACGCTACAACCATGAGTTGTACGCGATCTACCTTGAAGCTAATGTTGCAAGAAAATCAAGCTCGATAGACTCCGGTGGGCGGGACACCTAGATCGAATGAGCGACGAAGAGCCTGCTAGGAAAGACCTTTGGGGCGGGATGTATGGAAGGAGACAGCGCCACAGACGTAGTCTGCGATGGAGGGATGGCGTAGACCAGGACGCCCAGAGCCTGGGAGTGCCAAACTGGACGACATTGGGTCGAAATTGGGACCGGTGGAGACATTTGTTAAATAAGGCCAAGACCGGATCTCGACTGGAGTGCCGATGATGATGATAATGAAAACCATCCTAGAGGTGTAACCCTCAAGGCTTCAAAATCGATATCCTATTCCTAAGAACTCATATTTAGTCATATCGTAATAGACAAGTGTCATCTGCACTATTTCCATGGGCTAGGTGCACGCGTGAGTTACAATCTTGCGACGAAAAAATAAACTCACAATACATTTAAATTTCAAATTTCATTTTTTTTTTTATTTTTTTTTTTTTTTTTATTTGTTATTTATTAATTTTTTTTTTTTTTTTTTTTTTTTTTTTTTTTTTTTTTTTTTTTTTTTTTTTTTTTTTTTTTTTTTACTATTGCCGTAACGATATTATTATACATTTTCGCGGATTTTTGTCTGGGCTTTTGTTCCCACCTCCCTGTCGAGAATCTCTCAACCAATATCACGCTCACAGATACAGCCGCAGAGGTTATTGTCTGCATGCCCTGGACCACTCTGCGATCGGAATCTGACACCTCTAATATATTTGTTGCAGCACAAGCAACAAACAATCAACAAGGGTAAATCGATTTATCACCGACAAAATATAAGGAGAACAAACACCCACAATTCAACTGCAGACCCACCTATTAGCAAACCAGAGAAACTTACAAACTTCGGATCTGCCACGCCCTGAAGGTAGGCATGAGATCGCACCATAGGTGGTCGTTTTTGCTAAGTTTGCAATAGCATTCCAATGCACTGGATATGGCGTGATCCACCTGCCAACGGAGATTGGCAAACAGCACTGGATCATAGAACAGTTTTTGCTGTAATTACTGGTCTGTGGTACGGGTTTTTTGATCTGATGTTTCTAACGGCGGAGGAAAAGACTATGTATGAATGCCTACATATAGGAGCACGAGTTAAAAAATGTGTCAATCATTATATTGGAGTTATCTTGCTCGGCGAACGTTAGTTTAGTGATTTTGAATTTTACTTTTTATGGCCATTAGGTCTTGTTTTGTTACGTACAATAAAAGATCCTGAAATTATCGCACCGTTAGCTTGTTGTGTATCTTACTGTGATTATCAATTTTGTACAATAAATAAACTTAAAATTCAGAAAGTGTAGTTCCAATCTCGCCATCTTCTTTCAATTTTGTCAGTGGTATTGAAGACGAATACGAGTTCCGGTGCGTCGAGTGTGACCTTTGCTGTTCCGGTCCCTCCTCTTTTGTTGGCTATTCCCAGTTGGCGTACCACAACTGGCGAATTAACATGGTCCTTCGAGCCGGATGTTTACATCCGCAAAAGATACGGTGAAATTGGACTACGTACAGAGAAGCAGATACAGGCGCAAACCGAGGCAAACCTCAACGAGGAAGACGAAGGATTACATTCAGCAACCCATGATCAACTTACTAGCAGCACTCAAGGCAAGGGTAAGTGGCACTTGATAATTTGTACTAACTTAATATAGCGATCCGAAGTGATCTTAAATTAAGAAGTGTTGTGTGGTGTGTTTGTATCACATACAAGTGAAAGTGCAGCAGCAATTGAAGGTCATGAAGCAGACGCATTGCGACGACTCAAGATAAGGTTGGACGACGACAAATTACAAATTGGTGAAACTATATGGAAGTAGCAATAAATGAAACCAAAAAATCTGGTGATCTAAGTTTAATAATTGACATTAAGAAAATAAAATTACGTATCCGTTTCAACTATATTGCTGTTGTCATAATCATTTAGCAGAAAGGAATCAAAATACAGTCCACTTTTCTTTATCGCAAGGTTCAAGGTTGTTTATTTGTTTCCAAGCATTAGTCCAATACAGGTGGACCTTTAGGTATTTGCATCATCCCGTAACAACACAAGTAGTTCATAAAATAAAATATAAATTTAATATAAAATAAATTTACATTAAACTATCTTCAATCGTACTGGGCAAGACACCCTTCCCCTTTAATCCGGAGCTGAGTCTGGCTTCGGGGGTACGACCTGCTAAAAAACAAAAGAACATTTCAAGCTAAAACAACAAATATATATTGGATAAGGGGAAAGTGTATTCTCTTACTACTGCATAAACGCCAATCCACACTTAGGGCACGAGATCAACTGATTTGAGGGCTCTGCAGGAACAACGTCGACAAGGCAGCTGACGGCAACTTTCTACGTATATCATTCGGGCTGCATCTTCGCGCACTTGCCAGCAACTGCATGGGTCGTTCGGTGTAATTTCGAGTCTCTACAACACAACATGAGTAAACAGAGGGTGCCGAATCTCATTGATAGCTTGCAAAACATTGCAAGCGAATTAACTGCGGATCACAAGGCATATTTGGCCTTAGACCACTCGGCCAAGTCCATTCATATGAATGAGGCGCGTTTGTCTAACTTGGAGCGATCTTTTGACGAAGCGCGAGGACTGCACCAGAAGATTGTCGCAGCACCTAATGAAGATGCAAAGGTGAAGTACATGGATTCCTTAGTATTTCACACTTTGAAGGAGTTGTACTACATGTACTCATCCGACTTAAAATCCCAATTGGCGGCCACCGAGGACCTACGCCAGACTCTTAACAATTCAGCAGCGGTTTCGAGATCTCCAACAGTCGAGCTGAAACTTCCGGCCATTAAAATTCCGACCTTTTCAGGCTCATACCAAATGTGGCCTGAATTTAAAAGCCTATTTGAAGGTCTGGTGATAAAAAATGCATCCATTTCTGATGCTCAACGGCTGCACTATTTGAAGACTAATTTAAGTGGTGAAGCGGAGCGATTACTGAGGAACACTGCCATCACCGATGGTAATTTTGAAAGCGCTTGGGCAACTCTGGTGAAGCGTTACCAGAACGTAAGATGGTTAAAGGATAACCAATTCAGATTGCTTTTCGACCAACCAAAGCTTGCACAAGAATCGTCCGATGGCCTAAAACTTCTCTTAGACACCACAAATGAGGCAAGGTTGTCTCTAAAACATCTAGGGGTCGCAGTAAAATCTTGGGAAGATGTTCTAATATACCATACCGTGCAGAAACTACCGCGGATTACTCGAGGACAATGGGAATCTAACATAGCTTCTTATGTGGACTATCCGACTTACAGCGTACTGGAAGACTTCCTGTTGATGAGGGCAAGAACCTTAGAAGTGATAGGCCCATCCACAACAGAGTTATCGCAATCAAGACCAAGGGGGCACACACAAGGTACAGTTCGCGCATTCAATTCAACTGTTGGCAAATGTCCCATGTGCCAGGCGTCACATCCCATCAAAAATTGTGACAAGTTCAAGGCATTGAATCCGAACCAAAGACAGGAGGTCGTTCGGAAAAATAAACTATGTTTCAACTGCCTTTCAGATGCACATACCATACGAACCTGCACTAGCATGTTCACGTGTTGGACATGCAAGAAGAAGCATCATTCGTTGCTGCACAAACCTGACTCTGCCAACCAAATGAATGCTCATGAACCCCGTTCAACGGTGGATAGCCAGTCACCATCTCCATCCAGTTCCTCTTCCACTCAACACGCAACAACGAACCAGGCGCAGCATTCTACATCCCCCTCTAGGACAACTTCGGCACATAATACGTACGTAGCCGAAAACCATAAGGTACAATCAGTCCTTCTGGCTACTGCATTAGTGAAGGTCTTCCCAACTAGTGGGCAACCTGTGCTACTGCGAGCATTATTAGATCCTGGAGCAGAAGCTTCGTTCATTTCTGAGCCTGCCGTACAATTTTTAAGGCTCAAAATGGAGAAAATTCACGCTAACATCCGAGGCGTTGGAGAAAACAATACGAGTGTATCCAAGCATGTGGTGTCAGTAACAATACATTCGAATGTGAATAAAGACTTCAACATTCAGCTGAGGGTTTTGGTCTTACCCAAACTTACGGCTATGCTCCCGACGCAAGAGATATCCTGTGATAACTGGACTCATATCCAAGACATTCGACTTGCGGACCCATCATTTAGTAAACCAGGTGAGGTCGACATGTTACTTGGTAGCGATGTGTATCCAGCCATTCTACAAGAAGGGATTATCAAGGGACCACCAGGAACCCCCATGGCCCAGCAGACAGAACTTGGCTGGGTGCTTTCGGGTGGCGTCAATTTCAAGGTCCCATCAACAGTAACATCGCTTCATACAACCATCGAAAATCATCATGGAATTAATGTTGTCTCACAAATAATGACTGCACCTCATGGCCGTAGTATATGTTCATCAAATAGACGTCGAAAGCGAACTTACGAATCAGGTGATGGAACCTATATTTCGAATTCTAGAGTAACAACTAATACTGGAGGACGAATTTCCACGAACCAGTACCAAGGGAAGAAGCCAACTAATTCTGGACGAAAAGGAAATTCAGCGAACTCTAGCAATTCGAGAAACGCAGCGGCTTCGTCTGGTCTTCAAGGCCAGCAAGATCATCCTCATGGTTGCCATCATAATAAAAACCGAAATGATCTTTCTCGACACCATCATTCAACTAAGGGATCGAATCCACCATCAGGCAATGCTGGCCACACAAATGTCAGTCTCCATAGAGACATTACCCCAAGGCCAGTCAATGGCATTAGCGGTGTAGGTCGAACTCATCCCCAACTACAACGGCACCAGCTACAGCAATCACGTTTGACTCTGAACGCAAGCGGTGCTACGCAGATGGCGAGCGTACAAGTGGTCAATAACAATATTACACGACCGGCTGTAACCCTACTAAGTGGACGTCATGCTGAATCAGCAGCCTCATCTGGGGCATCTCGATCTCAGCAAATTATAAATGGCAACATTCCAAGGCACGGTGTGGCTGCACAACTACAAGGTTTTCAACTTAACGGCAACTACATCGCTCGAAAACAAAGGTCAAATAGTTTCAATGGTCCGATCAGTTCGCAACTAACAACGCAGTTCCAACAGAGCTTAACAGACATCAACCTAATCAAGCAGACGATGAATGTTAACCATTGGAACAGGACAAATATTCATCAAAGACCTGCCGCGGCTGATGCGGCAGATAAAGCCTTAAAGGCACCTCCTCCACAAAATGTCGGAGATATACAACGGTCGATAATCTCAGCTGTTATGCCAGCCCAGACTCTCCGACTGTCTGGCTTGGCCTCGTCAGCTGGCTCCCTGCAAACCCAAACGGTTCAGTCAGTAACCTCTGAACCGGTTACAATTGCTACGCCATTTGATTTACGAAAGGTGAAATCAGGTTCACAACACACCAGCAATGGCAAACCAGCGAATGTGTTCCACAATCGCAAACAACGACATACCGGAACCCCATACATGAGGTTAAATGGCGGAATCCTAAACAGCAGTCTCACCAAATTTATCTAAGTGATACCCTCTTAACACCGCCCAGGCACCGCGAATCACGTGTCTGGGGGCACCACTCTCACGGAGTCGGTGTCTAAGTTGGACTTTCGGTAACAAGGTTAGGGGGCATAAAAGATGACGGCACCCATCGGGAGATCATATCATCGGAAGGCTGTCACAGTTTGGAGTACACCACTTCTCGTCGTCTGGACTCATCGCTCACGCATCAGGATTTGTCGCTTCTCGCCACCTCGGCACATCGCTGTCACGTGTCTGGGGTTCCTCACTTCTCGCCGCCTGGACACAAAGCTCTGGGGGCACCCTCTTATCACCGCCCAGACACCGCGAATCACGTGTCTGGGGGCACCACTTCAACAAAGTCGGTGTCTAAGCTGGGCTTTCGGTAACAAGATTAGAGGATACAGAAGATGAGGAACAAGGAAAGATGCCGGCACCCTTCGAGAAATCATATCAACGGAGAGCGAAAAATGAACACATGGTCCACCCACCAGACAAGAAGAAAGATACCTTGGGGACTATTTCATCCTGCGACACTATGGAACGAAGGCTGCTATTGATCAGCAGATTATTCTTCCTGATAACAATCTGGATTCGCAACCTCTCTGGCTTAATCAAATGCCAATTTGTAATTCAACAACATATTGTTACGCTACGTACGGAGTTACGTTACAAACCACCCATACACACCGATGCCCCAGAAAGGAATGTAACCGACACCAAAGCAAACTACTTGGATAGATGGCAGCTCCTACAAAAAAATCCAGCAAGACTTCTGGAAGAAATGGAAATCCGAATATCTCGCTCGTCTCCAGCAGCGCCCAAAATGGCTTGCCTCCAATTATCAGCTGAAAGTAGGACACCCTGTGCTCATACTGGATGAGCAGACACCTCCCACCCTTTGGAGGTTAGGCCGAATTTAAACACATCCAGGCACGGACGGCAAAATTCGAGTTGTGACAATCCGGACAGCAACGGCAACCCTAAAGCGTCCCATAGCTAAACTCTGCCATCTTCCAATGACAAATGAATAGCCACACACACACACACACACACACACACACACTAACACTAATAATCGATTATGAATTACGTTAATATATAACTAATAAACAATAATGGATTATAATTAAAAGCATACCCCAATAACACTAATATTGCCACCCACCTGCCCATCCACAATGGTCGCGCTGATGAACAGCATAAGTGATGGCAGGGACATTCAATAGCACTTAATGACATTTTTCTTGATACGAAGAAGATGAAGCCTAGGTCAAGTATCTCCGTGCTGATCTTATCATCGGAACCATACAAACAAACCGTTTCGAAGCGTCATCGCCGGCCCGGAAAGATGTTGCAGCACAAGCAACAAACAATCAACAAGGGTAAATCGATTTATCACCGACAAAATATAAGGAGAACAAACACCCACAATTCAACTGCAGACCCACCTATTAGCAAACCAGAGAAACTTACAAACTTCGGATCTGCCACGCCCTGAAGGTAGGCATGAGATCGCACCATAGGTGGTCGTTTTTGCTAAGTTTGCAATAGCATTCCAATGCACTGGATATGGCGTGATCCACCTGCCAACGGAGATTGGCAAACAGCACTGGATCATAGAACAGTTTTTGCTGTAATTACTGGTCTGTGGTACGGGTTTTTTGATCTGATGTTTCTAACGGCGGAGGAAAAGACTATGTATGAATGCCTACATATAGGAGCACGAGTTAAAAAATGTGTCAATCATTATATTGGAGTTATCTTGCTCGGCGAACGTTAGTTTAGTGATTTTGAATTTTACTTTTTATGGCCATTAGGTCTTGTTTTGTTACGTACAATAAAAGATCCTGAAATTATCGCACCGTTAGCTTGTTGTGTATCTTACTGTGATTATCAATTTTGTACAATAAATAAACTTAAAATTCAGAAAGTGTAGTTCCAATCTCGCCATCTTCTTTCAATTTTGTCAGTGGTATTGAAGACGAATACGAGTTCCGGTGCGTCGAGTGTGACCTTTGCTGTTCCGGTCCCTCCTCTTTTGTTGGCTATTCCCAGTTGGCGTACCACAACTGGCGAATTAACAATATTGCTTACGTAAACAATCGTGGGTGCCTTTACTTCTAGCCGATCGTGGGATAATGTAATTATCCTTGTTTACATATCCCTATGGAAGCAGAATTTTCGTTTATTGCAAGGGTCTTTGTTTACGAAATGGGTTTCCAGCAATTAGCTTATCGCCGGAGATGCTATGTCTGCCGGCATACGACGCAGCTGAATCAACCGTTTGTATATATCCAGTTAATGGATTAGTAAACAGTTTCTATGCCGAGTCGTGTCCTTCGGTGGCCGTGCAGGCGGAGGACGATTGTTCGGCCTTGCATTATGTGTCTTTGGATACGTTGTTGATTCCAAGATGAATGTTACCTTTTTTCAGGTGGAACGGAGTACTTTGGGGACAAATGACTGTGGGCACGTGAAGTTTATATATATACGATTGTTGCCTTTTATATTTCGGGATTAGAGAACAAAAACAAATATTGATCATCGAAAATCACTTTATTGTTTTTCAAAATATTCCCCATAAAGATCTATACACTTTTGCATGCGTTTGAACCAATTGTCGAAACACTTTTACCACTCTGATTGAGGTATCTCCAACACATGCATTCTGAATGCAGCAACCGCTTCTTCAGGTGTCGAAAAACGTTGACCTCTCAGTTTGTTTTTTACGTACGGGAATAAAAAGAAGTCATTCGGTGCCAAGTCAGGACTATACGGCGGATGACCCATCAAATCGATGTTTTGGGGGCTCAAAAATGCAGTTGTCGTAGCCGATGTGTGAGAGCTCGCATTGTCGTGGTGAAGAGTGATCCGTCTTCGGCGGTTGGTTTTCCTGATTTCTTGGAAGACAACTGGCAAACAAATGGTTGTGCACCACTCAGAATTGACTGTTCTGCGTTGTTCTAGTGGTACGGTTGCGACATGTCCAGTTTTTCCGAAAAAACAGGCGGCCATTTGCTTGGAAGTGCTTCGTGCGCGAACAACTTTTGTTGGATTTGGCTCATCTTGAAACACCCAGACAGTCGACTGCTGTTTACTTTCGGGCTCATACGCGTAAATCCACGATTCATCACCTGTCACGATGTCATAGACGTGTTTCGAAGCACCACGACCGTATTTTTTGCGCATTTTTTTCGACCAATTGACATGAGCCTTTTTTTGGGTGATTGACAAATTGTGTGGGATACAACGCGAACAAATTTTTTTGACAGTCAAATGTTTATGCAATATTGAATGTATGCTGGTCCCACTAACGCCTAAGGTTGTCTCAATCTCACGATAGGTCACATGACGATCTTCCAATATCAGTTCGCGCACAGCATCAATGGTTTTCGGAACAACAACTGATTTTGGACGACCTTCACGAAATTCATCTTGGAGTGAACTACGACCACGATTGAATTCACCATGCCATCGATAAACACTGGTCCTTGATGGAGCTTCATCGCCAAAAATTGAATTAAGTTCATCCATGCACTGTTGCTGAGTTAATCCACGCCGAAAGTTGTAAAAAATAATCGCACGAAAATGTTGACGATTTAATTCCATTTTTGGGCCGAGATGAATCTTTTAAGTTACTGTAAACAACACAAATAGCGCTCGTATGTCTAAACGTTCTGAGTGCGTATAACCTCAAAAATGTCCAACTTTACGACATAGCTGTCAATTGCCGGATTGCAACACTAGGGTTGCCAAATCCCGAAACATAAGAGGCAACCCTCGTAGTATGTTCCTTGGTGGAACGATGGTGTAGGAGGTATTAAGGGGTGACGGGGTGCCCGGTGGCAACCGTAACACGTGCGCAACTACTTATGTTGGTGATTAGAAAGTGGCGCAAAATTAATCATCCACTTCTGTTTTTGAATTACTTTTTGACTAAATAAAAAAACAAATGATTTTGAGTGATGGAAATCTTTATTTGAACCTATACAATTTTTTCTAGTTCACAAATATCAAATATGGTATCTAGTTCACGAATGTTAAATATGATCGACGTACGACGCCATTTGCAAAAATTATAACATCTTCCGATAGGGTGATTAATTTTGCGCCACCTTGTAGCTTGTTATAAGACAATTCAAACTCATGTGTAAGCAAACGATGATGGTGGACATAAGAGATAATACTTACATTTTGGAAGAGATTATCAATGAGGGAAAGTGGTTACTTTGCCTTTTGCCCAATACGTATCGGTATTGATGTTTACCCAAATGGCACTGTTAAAAAAATAGTTATTTTGCATAGTGCTGTCGCCTTTTAAGATTTAAGAACCACATTTGTTAAACTAATAATTAGCTACGACTCCTTTAGAACCCACCCGAGACTGCTGTTGTCAACGCAACATCTTACTTACGAACATAGCTGTCCAGAACAATTAAACAACAATTTCGCTATTTCAGTAAGATTTCATTACCTAATGAACTCCTCCTTGACAATCTCCTATTTGTTTAAGCTATTTCTGTTTCACTGCGTTCAGATAAGTCAGGACGTCACCTCAGATTAATTAACCGACTAAGATAATTCGTCTTCATAGAAACTCATAAGTTTCTTGTTGCCTAAGCGCCGCGGTTGCGTGACTTGGAATTCCAGTTTTGATTGAGCTTGATTGGGGGAAAGTTCTTTCTATACTTCTCTAATGCGGCCGTTTATCTGTGTAATTACAAATAATCACAATAATTGGAAGCCCGTCGGAAAGTAATAAAAGTGTTCAACTTGAAGTAATGCGCCCAACAAAAGAGTGGTAAAGGAATGTGGGGTAGCGCAACATGACATGAAGCATTTACGCAAGTTGTTTAATTACTAATGAACCCCCAGGGCGGCGTGTCCTTAATTAACTTGGATGGATTAAAGTCAAGCAAACAAACAAACACGTTTAAATTTTCATAAATTTGCTTATCATCGCTGTGGGATATAATTTATGGAATTTTAGGTAAAAACTCAAAACGCTCACAAATATCCCACTGTCATCCTTTACACAACTTGTTAGCAGGGATTTTCTCCTGTACTTTCTTCAAGTTCTATTCAATTTAATGTGTATGTATTTTTTATTTTTGTGGTTTTTGTCTCAAACGATTGTTGCAGGCATTGATTAATAGTGTTTCTGACGATTATTAGTTCAAATAAGTTTTATAGATTCTCGTATCGAATAGACACCGATTTTCTGCAATTCTATGCTCGCGTATACTTTCTATGTAATTTTTAAGTATTCTCAAGGATCTCGAAGGGCGTTCGTCATCGCCAGAACATATAATTTCCACACAGTAGTAGGTGATATAACGAATCTTGTTCTCATAACTATATGAAACATTAAGTTTCGTCATGTGTAATGTGAGTGTTCTATTATACCTGTACCATTTTTTTTTTTTTTTTTTTGAAGCAGTTCTGCTTCGTTTATTGAATTTTGAAAGGTATACTCTGCAGTAACGATTGCTTTTGGACTTTCTTCTGTAAACTTGAGAAAACTAGCCAGTCAGTCGCTACAAGAATGCACGATGTATTCATACGGAATAGAAAAGGCGGATCTACCTGCTGCGGTAGCACAAGACGACAGATATCGCATAACTTTGGATCGATTTGAGTTGTTGTTCAACTATTGAAATAGTTGAGCATTAATAAATAAAAGGCTTACCCGTAAGGACATATTTTTAAAATTAAATAATTAGTTTCCCAATAGGGACGCTATGTCATGGTAGTCATATTTAAAATGATAGAACTCTCACTAGCAAAAACGTTTATCTCAAATGCTTTGAATTTTATTATATTTTAAAACCATATCGTGCTTATTGGAAATTCAACATATCGTCTCTATTGGAAAACCTTTTTCGTTTGTTACGATGGTATACCTAAAGTTACCATACGTGCTGTTCTCAGCTACTCGTTCTCGCTGTTCCCAAGAACATCTTTGGGACGTAAAAATATTGTAAATATGGGTATGGTAAGCCCAGTACAGATAAATCACAACTCTTGATCAAACACTTGTGCAGTGAAATTAATTCATAATTCCAAATTCAGTTGCGTGAGTTGATTTTTATTTTGAAGTAGGAAACAAAAATATTTATTTTCACAGAGACTACACTCAGTCTCTGTTACTCTTTATTTATTTATGTACAAGTATTTACACCTAAAGGGGGGAATGGGGGCGAACATACATGGCAAAGCCTTTGCTTTTAACCCGGCGAAAGCCAGGACGATCCTTGTCCCTGTGCAATCCAAGTTGACATGCAGTCTCCACGTGACACCCCTGGATAGCTACTTTGGCACCCACCAAGTAGTGAACCAATGCATCCAGCGACATCCTGAGAAAGGTTGGCGCAAGGCTAATAACTTGCTATATAAGGCCAAGACCGGATCCTGGTTGTAGTGCCGATGATGATGATGATGATTTACATCTGAAGATGAAGATTCAACCTCTCTGTGGATTCGACGAGAGTGGTTATTTATACTCAGCGTTTATCTGAGGTTTCCCCTGATTGTAGAAGCGTAATCAGGACCGTGATGTCCGGCAATTGTAGTTTCTTTACTGGATGCCGGGTTATCAGTTATGAGTGGCTGAGATCTTATGAGTCATGCAGTTATCGCTGGATGTCTGGTTATCAATCTTCTTGAGTTGAGTTGAGATGCTATGTGTCCTATTGTTATCGGAAGCGTTAACTTCCGCGTACAGAAACCGAAGGTATGTTTGCGACCGTGTTAAAATGTATGGCAATAAAATGAACTAAGTAAAACAAGTTGCGTTGAAATTGCAAGTGATATTTCCTGTTTGGGTATAGTTCTTTCCCCCGAACGAAGAAATACAAATAAACATTTTAGATCTGCAAGACCAACCTAGAGAAACGTCGAACATCATTTAAATTATTTAAGCAGAGTGTTGTCAGAAAATAACTTAATAGAAGAAGTTGTGGCCGCAACAAGGCTTATACAAAATGAAATGCACAAAAAACGAAAATAGGTGTCAAATTCGGAGGTCCTATGTATAATATACATCACGATGAAACTATTTGCTGAATGTTTACTTTAAAGTTATAATTGTGAGGTTTTCTTTACATTTATAAATTAGAGTGCGAACTTTTCAAAAGCGCTGTAAGGCAGAATACAAGCAGTTGTTGGTCTGTAGGAAATTCGGATGGCTTGGATTGATGCCAGATTTTGAAACAGTCGAGTAGTCGAGAATATTTCGTTTCCATGTGGGGATTACAGACAGTTTCCGAATAGAAAATTGTTCGTTGGGTGTATTCGCCACTTTCAAAGCAATAACCATGCCAACTTTCAGATTAGAATTGTGTATATTTTATGTTTAACCGGTACGAATCGGTCGGTCGAATGCGTATTGACTTTGACGACCAATTGCGATTGTCGGGGTTCTTTTAAGCTTACCCGAAGAACCCCCCATAATTGCAACCCAACTCCCATTTTTTTCGCTAATGCAATTGCATTAGCACCTGAAAACGTTTCCTTCATCAAGGACATCTATGCATCAGCTAAAATTGCCCTATAAAGAATTCTCTTCATCCAAGCACCCAATGCATCTTCAAAATTCTCCGAAAGAATTCTTTACAACATCAAAGGCATCTCATCACTTGCCTGAAAGAAAAACATTTCGGTTGCCGTACTAGGTAACCGCAATAAACTATATAAACTATAAACTATAAACTATAAACTATAAACTATAAACTATAAACTATAAACTATAAACTATAAACTATAAACTATAAACTATAAACTATAAACTATAAACTATAAACTATAAACTATAAACTATAAACTATAAACTATAAACTATAAACTATAAACTATAAACTATAAACTATAAACTATAAACTATAAACTATAAACTATAAACTATAAACTATAAACTATAAACTATAAACTATAAACTATAAACTATAAACTATAAACTATAAACTATAAACTATAAACTATAAACTATAAACTATAAACTATAAACTATAAACTATAAACTATAAACTATAAACTATAAACTATAAACTATAAACTATAAACTATAAACTATAAACTATAAACTATAAACTATAAACTATAAACTATAAACTATAAACTATAAACTATAAACTATAAACTATAAACTATAAACTATAAACTATAAACTATAAACTATAAACTATAAACTATAAACTATAAACTATAAACTATAAACTATAAACTATGAACTATAAACTATAAACTATAAACTATAAACTATAAACTATAAACTATAAACTATAAACTATAAACTATAAACTATAAACTATAAACTATAAACTATAAACTATAAACTATAAACTATAAACTATAAACTAAACATCACCGGCACCCCTGTCGGCCTACGTATTCTTTCACTCGCGTGCGCGGCAGATTTTCCTAGTTTATCTGTATCCAAGGCGCCCTTTATGCAACCGACAAAGCGTAGCGCAACTCGCGTCTAGCAGCCAAGAACCGAATTCTCTATAGTATATATTCACACTAGAATTCGACGCTTGAGTTACCATAGATGCTATACGCAACCGTCATTGTGTAATCATCTAAAATGTATCGTAACGACTCGCAGCTGTTGATTCAGCTGCAATATCCAGACCCTTTTGTCCATCGACAAACTATCACTAGTCTCGCGTATACCCGCCAAATACAAATTCTATAGCATAACCAAATGCACACAAGAATTTTGTTCTTACCCTCAGCAACGATGCCATAAGCATCCAATTCCCAGTGAGTATCCCATTTGCTTTTAGCACCTTTTCCTGATAGCAATGCAGCTATGTACACTGCTGCATCACTCATCCATTCCATTACGATGCCCTTGGGGGATTTTATTCCCTTTATTATTTTTCCCCTGTTTTAGGTTTCATTTATCCTTTGCTGAAATGCATCGATAAACACAGTGATCTACACGATCACACATACAAATACATCACCAAGTCCATCTTCCTTGCTTTCACCACGAGAGAAACACTTTCCTTCTCAAGGAAACTCACCCCAAGCACGAAGTGGCTCTGCATCGAGCCGAGCAACGAGGAGTCCTATTACAGCCATCAGTGCGCGCACATCAAGAGTCGCCTTATAACCGCCGCGATCACACGGGGGTGTGCACGCCCCCATGTGTAAAGTAAAGTCAAGTCGCATCGCGTGAGTCTGCTGCGCGAGTTCTAATTTAAGTGGATGTTTAAAATAAGTGTTGTGTACGTTACCTGGTTTAAATTAAAGCTAAATATGTTCACATAAAATAGAACAGAAAAACATTAACCATAAACACTTTCAATTGTGAACTAAATTTACTACATGTAAACACAACTTACCATGAACACAATAAATTTAAATAAGAATAGTCAAATAAAAGAACTGATAAACAATAAAATAATTTACACCCAACCAGTACGTTTTATTTCCGGTGACTGCCATCTGTGTGTTTTGTTTCGTTTCTTGGTGACAGTTTCCTGAGAACAATGTTTTGTTGAACTTTAGATTGATGGGGCTTGAAGTGAAACAGGGCCGTACGTCGGCGCACCATACTTCTCCGCCACACGATCACTAGAGGAAACTCGATTACAGGCTTTCGTACTTAATATCTACAATAATTGTTAACACTAGATGGGCATTGATTATATACCTGCTTTTTACAGAAATTTGTCATTTTGACAGCATATTAAAATGCTATTTTTTGAAAATTATTTATTAAAAAGCTATTATTTTCATTTACTGATGTCGTTATCTCTAAAGTTAGACCTATTTATTTCACATACCCCAGTTTAGCAGGATTTTTGTCCATTTGGATTTCTTACATCGACAATGAATGAGGCAATGCATTTTTTTTTTTCGGCAAATAATCAATTTAATTCTCAACGTAGTCACCTTTTAGCTTGATACATTTATTCCAGCGCCTTTCCAATTTTTTCTCTCAAAATGACCCTTAGTTTTCTTTTTTCTTTTTTGAGAGATGCCACCAAATAACCGTTGCAGTTCTTCTTGAACTGTTGAAGGTTGTAACACTCGCGCGGGGAGGGAATTCCACAGATTTCCCGCTCTGTAATGGAACAAGTTCTGATGCATATATGCTTGCGCCGTCGGGAGATGAACTGCAAAGTGGTGCGATCCGTCGAATTGTCTCATGGATCCCATATAAACTGAATTGCGCGGAACAATACCACTCCGAAGAACAGTACCCGTGATTATATCTGTAAAACAGGCAGAGGTCAGCTGCGTGCCGTCGATGTGATAGCGACTGCGCCTTGTCCCCGATTACGCGGATCCCCCGCCTCCGTATGCTCTGAAGTAGGTTGAGGATATGCTTAGGAGCAGAGCTCTAAACATGAGAGGAATATTCGAGCACGAATCTAAATTGAGATTTGTTATATAACTAATTTTAGTTAATTATCCCCCCCCCCCCCCCCCCCCCCCGCCGTAAAATCTCACCTAAAATTCTTGCCAGTCCATATCCTTCCACTAAATCAAGCATCACATTCCATGTAAAATATCATATTCCCACCATACAATAGACACATTTAATAAACTGTACATCCGTAGAAATACATAATCCCCATTCCAATTACTTAATATTGTGTTGGACACATGTCCGTTGCAATAGCATGCAAGAACTTTTCACTTCCCACGTTTATTCGCAACTTATTCAAATGCCTACCTGAAAAGGCAGATTCCATAACTGTACGATTGGCCCGAAATATTATTTACCAATAGAAACAACAACACTTCCAAAAAGTTTGCTTCGTGGGTTCACCGTTTTAAACGGCCCTTCGTAATAAAATAAGGATAATTGCGACTCTTTAGAGCTAGTGCAAAGGGGAGGCTAAACGGTGAATTTGAAACGAAGGAAACCAAAAAGAATTATGGATTGTTGGGAACATATAAGGGTCGACTCCAGGTAGACGACGAAAAATCGAAAGTCGACGAGGCGAGGAGTCGACACCCAGTTGAAAAATAAGTGTGGAGCGCGGCGGTTGATATAACCAAGAAATTGTGTGTTGTCGAGGCAAGTGTAAGGTAAACTTAAGTCAATAAGACAAATCAAAAAGATTTTCCAAGAAATTGTTCAAGAACCCAAAAAAGAAAAACAATAGAAATAGTTCAAGAACCAGCGAGACAAGTGCAAAGTAAACTTAAGTCAATAAGACAACACAATCGAAGATTTTCCAAAAAAAAACAGGAAAAAATACAAATAAGTCCAAATAGTGAAACTATGTGTTTGATTTTTCTACAAAAAGCAGGATTTAGTTATAAAAAACAGAAGCAACCACCGCCCACGACGCCGCCACACATCAGGGGTAAGGACTTTTTACAAAACTTCTGTTAATAAAATTTTAGTATTAAGATAATAATTGTTAAAAGGATATATTTAACAGATTTATACAGAAGAAAAAGTTGGGCCGGAGTAAAATATTTCTGGGCTCTAAAAATTAAGTCTGTTTTACAGAAACAGCTCTGGCGATGTTCGACATGCGTTTATGTCAGGATACATTCCCACACCCCATCACGCCGAGTAATCGCATGCTTTCCCCAGATTCGAGGGCCTGGCCATTCATCATCAGCTGTTGAACTGATGATCCACTTTTCTTTGCGAATGCTGTATATTATGTCCTCGTTATATTGAAGTCGACGAGATTCGCCTTTTCCCACTGCAGGACCTATCCAGACCCCGATTCAGGGAGTCGATCTGGCTACATCTCAGCTGGTGCGATATTGATGCACTAATCGGCCGATCGCTTCAAATAGAGGAAACAAGCGTACTATCATCCGCAACATTGAACACTCGGTTATTCGTTGACTCCAACAAATCATTTATGTGATGCAAAAACAAGGTTGGATGCAAAATAGAACCTTAAGGCACCCTGGAGTTAACAGAATACAGATCCGAAGACTCGCCGTCCACAACAATCCAGATCGATTGATTTTCGATGAAGCTCCTCGTCCAGCCGCAAATTCATATGACCGAAGCGTGCTTAGGAATGCCCCGTAGCAGACGCGGTCAAAAGCTTTAGAATACCCGATGCGACTGTGGCGTTTCTAACAGACACACTCAATATACAAGCAAATAGTGAAGGACACCGAAAGGAAATTCGAATAAGCAAAGCATCAGACCCGTATACCATAGCGATAGTATCAATTCCACATCAGTTGAGTGTACTTGAGTTTAGAAATCGAATTCATACACGCGGCCAGTAGCCTGATGTTTTAATGCTTCGCTTCTCAATCGTTTCATGGTGTGTTCAATTCACCTTCTTCACTACCCTTGCTTAACGCAACAATTCGACGTGATCTGTGTACACACAGCACACACTTTCCCATAGTAAACAGATCACGATTTCCGCATAGAGCACCGGCACACTCACTTGCTCCGACGTTCTTTCGCTCGCTCGTTCCTAGCTCCGTCGTTCGCACACGAAGTTGATCGTACCAAAGTTACTGAGGAGGGAGTAGTGTGGCGTTTCTGACAGCTACACACACAATATGCGAGCAAATAGTGAAGAACACAGAAAGGAAATTCGAAATTCTTTACTGTGCATAACTGGAGAATACCCTCCAAAGCGGATTCAATCCTCTCGAAGCATTTGTCCATGGCAAAAATGACCTTATATAAAACAGTTATGGAGTAGCTAACGTATGCAAT
This sequence comes from Microdon myrmicae, assembly GCA_963931805.1. Taxonomy (NCBI): domain Eukaryota; kingdom Metazoa; phylum Arthropoda; class Insecta; order Diptera; family Syrphidae; genus Microdon; species Microdon myrmicae. Next base: position 157,573,413 of record OZ007499.1, read on the forward strand.
GCTTTCCGTGGAGCTAGAGACATAAGAGTCATGATAATAACATATGCCACCACGTGAACTGCTTACGCTTTAGTACAGAAATTAGCGAACGAGATAAATGGAATAGGCAGGTTTTACACCCTTCTTGGTGCTCGCTTAATGCCGAAGATAGGACCACACGTTCCTCTTAGATATAATGCCTTATACGATTTTCCTCCTTTTTTTCTTCTTGTTTCCATTACATAGCTCTAATTTTTCCTCGTTTTAGTGCTTTTAGTTAACTTAATTCTCTTCATTCGAATGTATAAGTATAAGCAAAAAAAGAAAATATATATATATATATATATATACATGTAGATATATATATATATATATATATATATATATATATATATATATACATATATATATATATATATATATATATATATGTATATATATATATATATATACTGTTACGTAATTTAGATTTTACGTTCATCGACTTCCTAGGTCCGATCTCTGGATTTTTTATTTTCACTTATTCATAGACACTTAATATCACGCAGTCAGTTTTTCTTACTGAGTCGGTGTGTATCGTTCGACATCCAAATTCGAACTAACTTAGAGATGCCCGGCATGCTATTCACGATTATTCGAATGTAAATTCGTCACTATATATATATATACATATATATATATATATATATATATATATATATATATGAGTTGCACTCTGTGTATGGGGACTCTGTACCATAATTTACCACACTGAAATTTTGGACTGCTGAATTTAAACGTGGCCGTGAGAGCTTGGGAGACGCTGAACGTTCGGGACGTCCAGAACCTGCAACAATTGGCGATAACATCGCTAAAGTTCACCAAATGGTGCTAGACGACCGTCGAATTAAGATGAGAAAGATAGCAGAGGCTATGAAAATGTCCAAAGAACGTGTTTGTCACATATAACGTCAAGATTTGGGCATGAGAAAGCTGTCCGCGCGTTGGGTGCCGCGTTTGCTCACGTTAGATAAAAAAATTGTGTTCGAATGAACATTTCCAACGATCTGTTGGCGCAGTTTAGGCGCAATAAATCCGAGTTCTGGCGCCGATTAATTGCTGTCATGGAAACTTGGATACACCATTATACGCACGAAACAAAAATACAGTCAAAAGAGTGGACTGCAAAGGGGGAATGGGCTCCAAAAAAAAAAAGCAAAAACTGTTTTTTTTTCGGCTGGGAAAGTGATGGCGACTGTTTTTGCGATAGTTATGGAGTTATCTTAATCGATTATCTTCAAAAAAGAAAAACCACTACAGGAGTATACTACGCATCATTACTTGACCAACTGAAAGCAGAAATTAGCGATAAACGGCCACATTTGCAGAAAAAAAAAAATCCGGTTTCACCAAGACAACGCGCCGTCTCACACCTCAGCTGTTGCCATGGCGAAAATCCACCTTACTCACCAGATCTAGCCCCAAGCGACTTCGGAGGACAGAGCTTTTCGTCAAATGAGGGGGCAATCACCTTCGTGAACAGTTATTTTCCAGAGAAAAACGCCGAGTACTATTTGGGCGGATAAGAGAGATGGGAGCATTGCTAGGAGATGTGTGTAGAGTTACAAGGAGACTATCTAGAAAAATAATAAAATTAATTTTAAGAAAAAATGCCTTGTATCTTTGTTACGTCTAAAACTTTTCAGGCCACCCATATATATATATATATATATATATATATATATATATATATATATATATATATATATATATATATATATATATATATATATATATATATATATATATATATATATATATATATATATATATATATGTATATATATATATATATTTATTTATTTATATAAATCATCATCATCATCACCCAGAAAGATACGCGACAATTCGGAGAGAGACAATGAGGCTCTTCAAACGCAAAAAACGCGAATGGGAGAAGACTCGGATCGAAAAAATCCTAGAAAATTCTAGGGCAAAGAACACCAGAGGTATGTATGTCGGCATAAATTCAATTAGAAATGGCTACCGAGGGAGAGCCAAAATAATTCGAGACATAAACGGCTGTCTGGTCACAGAAACAAACAATGTCGTGACAAGATGGAAGCAGTACTTTGAAAACCTGCTCAAGGTACGCACCCATCAACCACAGATAAATGCACCAAGCGTACATACAGCCGAGCCTCAGATCCCAGAGCCGTCTCTCAACAAAGTTGTAGACGCAATAAAGCGATTGAAAAACAACAAGGCTCCCGGAGTCGACTGCATACCGGCAGAGCTTGTGATGCATGGAGGAGAGGCAACCGCTCGAAAGATCCACCAGCTCATCCAAACAATATGGGATAAGGAAGTCACTCCGGAAGAATGGAAAACCTCAATAGTCATCCCCATTTTCAAAAAAGGCGACAGATCTGACTGCGAAAACTACAGATGAATATCATTGCTCCCAACTACATACAAAATATTAACAAATGTCATTCTGGCGAGAATCACACCGTACGCAGAAGAGATACTGGGAGACTACCAATGTGGATTCCGTAGGAACCGGTCAACAAGCGACCAAATGTTCACAATAAGACAACTGCTGGAAAAGAAGTGGGAATACGGAGAGACGGTTCACCAACTGTTCGTTGACTTCAAAAAAGCCTACGACTCAGTCGCAAGGCAGAGACTCTACCATATTCTAGTTGAGCTGGGAGTCCCAAAAAAATATGCCGCCCTCATTCAAATTTGCATGAACGAAAACAAAGGGTGAGTCAGAATAGAAAACCACCTCTCAGAACCATTTGAAATCCGGGACGGACTAAAGCAGGGAGATGGTCTATCACCGTGTCTTTTTAACCTTGTGCTCGAGTATGTCATCAGAAAGGTACAAGACGACAACATGGCCAGATCATCCCTGAACGGGGTCACACAAGTGCTCGCATATGCGGATAACATCGCCGTTCTGGGCGATAATCTAGAGGCTGTTAGTAAAAACTGTGAAATCATCATGCAAGCGGCAGAAGAGGTGGGCCTAGAAATAAAAGAAGACAAAACAAAATACATGATTACGGCGAGAGCAGGTGGACCTCAGAGAACACATATAAACGTCAGAGGTAAGATATATGAAAAAGTTAAAGAATTTAAATATCTGGGAACTATACTGACGGCCAGTAACGAAATGTCGAAGGAAATTAACAAGAGACTGCATTCCGGCAACGCTAGTTGGCACGAAGTCAGTAAACTGCTGAAATCCAGACTGATATTCACGTAACATAAAGCTCCGTGTCTATAGAACCATAATCATGCCGATTGTTGTATATGGATGCGAAACATGGGCTCTCACAAAACGGGAAGAAAACAAATTCCGCGTATTCGAGAATAAAGTTTTGAGGGACATCTTTGGAGGTAAATATGATGAGGAGGCAGGACAATGGAGGAAACTCCATAACCACGAATTGGAAGAGCTATATCGCAAACCTACAACAGTGAAAGTAATCAAGTCGCGAAGATTAAGATGGGCCGGAAACGTGGCGCGAATGGGGAACGATAGGACCGCGCATAGAATTCTTGACGGTAGACCAACGGGAAAGAGACCGGCAGGACGGCCGCGACGGAGATGGGAGGACAATGTTAGGTTTGACCTTGAGGAGATCGGATCGAATGGTCAAGCGTGGAAGGAGAGTGCCCAGGACAGGGAACAATGGCGAAGCCGAGTCGGTGAAGTCATGAGCTTCCAGGTTCCTATAGGCCTTTAAATAGTAATGTTCCAGCTAAACTTGGTGTATGCGTCTCCATTTTTCAAATGTTTTAATTCATACCACATGTCTTTTGTGATCATTGTGGTCTTAAAGCATTTAAAACCAATATACCCCGAAATAGCCTTCTATTATAAAATTCCTTTTCTATGAGCCCATTAAAGATCAAATCGCTGATTAAATGCAACAGATAATAGAATAATCTACTAATAATAGTAATAATCCAGCTAAAGTCTGATAAGCCTAATTACAGATAAAGAAAAACAAGAGACAACAAACCAAATGATATACTTTACTAGTTTTTCTTCCATTTGCTTCGTCAGAATTAAATTAAGCATCTAATAACTGTCTAGAAGATCAACTCCTTGAGTAGCTGATAATATTTATAACGATATGTTTTCCCTCAGCGGGAAGTGCCAGCAGTATAACCAGTTAAACATTGAGCTAAGCAATTTTACAGCCCCATATCAAAATTCTCAAATCTGTTAGGTAGAAGACTCCATTCGAATTTAGTGTCGAGCAAAGAATGACAGTATTCTCTCTAGGGTGCCAACCAAGATATAGCCCCCCGTTGTCCTGTGTACATTTTATATAAGAATATCTGTCTCAAAAAGCCCAACGTATTCTTGGCACCAATGACTTAAGCTGTTTTTATGGTTACCGAAGTCGTTTTATCATTAAAATTATTTATCCATTTATAGGCTTTTACAATGGATTCTCATGTGGTAATCCTGGGACACATCCTGGCACAATCATATACAACCATGAATATCTCCTTACCGAATGACATTAAGAGACCATTAATAATAATTTCGTTATCCTACTGAAACGCTCACAACAACCTTTCACCCTTCAACTCATCCCACAAACACTAAGCCAAAGCAAGTGGCGCTTCCGATGGTTGTATTTCAAGACATATCCAATTCAGAATAATGTCAGGACCTACATGAGATAACTATTATAGCTTTCTAGAAGGTGACGAGTCAGCAATTTGCATGGCAATCGTATCTGTATGTGTCAGGTATTATCGCCTGCAAATAAAGCGACGCATAGAATTTATACCCCCTAATTCGAATTCTTGAAAACTCGTTCTTCCCTTTTATTATCAACGGGTCTCTATATCGATTATGCTGGGAATATCATATCGCGACGTGAGCAAACGGATTCTTATAATGTCAAGGATTTTCGAGCGAAGTGACGCGTGTATGAAAAGCTATTCAAGTACCAAATAAGCATATCGTACGATTTGAAGTGAGGGAGTCCTGTTGCACCATATTTCAGTAGGTTATATTTGCCCACACCAGGATTAAGCCATCACTTATTGAAATATTGGTTATGTTAAGGATAATATTCGTTTAATTCTGGAACCAGCATCTATCGAGCCTGTCAGATATTTGATTAGCTGAAGGGTAAAATTCGTGTAATTCTTGATTCAGTATCTATCGACTCTGTCATAGAGCGCCATATTTCAAAAAAATAAATTGATGTACTCTTACGTCGTGCTGCGACTTTAATTTAAATGTAAATGTCCTCCTACGCCATGGTGCGAATATCTTTCAATGCGATGCTGCCTGCTAGGTACTCAGGAGATGTAGAGTAAGGTGGACACTTCGCATTGTTTATGCGTTGTTGGAGACTCCTCTGCGAATGAAAGGAGGAAAATATTTTACAGCGGCAGCAAGACTGGAGCAGAAGCAGTCAGATGAATTACATTTGTGTTGAGTTTTAATATTTCATAAACATCTTTACCGCAGCGGTGAAATGGATTGAGCACGGGAGGCAGTGTGAATCCTTTCACGTCGTTCAGATTCTCCTGACCTGTAGAGGCTGTTTCACTTAGGATTTAGTTTCTCTTGCTTTGTTTTCAGTTTATTTTCATTTATTCCGCACCTTGCACAATGAGTAGATATCAGATTGGAATATCCGGTTGTTGCTCTTGAGGCTTCAGAAGTCAATTGCTCAAATTGTTTTTGAAAACATTCTGTTTTCCGTGTTATTTCTGAGTACAAAGCATAAACCAGTCCATTCTTTACGAAGTACGCCGGGTGAAAAAGTGGGATTACGCGAAAATAACACACATGAGTTTTCTGTTGTAAGGTCAAATTAAATAACCTCTGACTTACAGATGCATATTACCAAATTACTGAAAAATATTTTGGATACTAAAATTCCAGCTCTTCTTAAAATATTTTCCACTACAAAAAAAAAAAAAATAAAAACAAATGTTTGGTGCTAGAAAAAAAAAAAGTTTTGAATTTAAAAGCGTTGAGTTCAGTATGTAAATGACTAGTCGTACAGTTCATTGAGTTGGGGAACTAACTGACTAGTTAATAAACAAATGTTCTAAATGCGCACAGCAGAATGGAGGTGGATGAGGGCTCCAAAGTCCCTTTCGTATAATTTTATCTCTAAAAGTTGAATTGGTCCCTTTCGAGTTTTTGAACTTTGCTATTCTGTAAGTCTGACGACGATTAAAAAATATGAGTTTGCAAGAAATCAGTGATTAACTTGCAACATTGCTTTTTCAAAAAGGACGACTTAAGAACTGGATAGCCCATTTAAGATACGAAATTTCTCTAAAAACAAAACGAAGCGTGAAATGAAATTTATAATGGAATCATGATTCATTAGGTAGGCCTGCTTAGATGAACAATTCGCAATGACGACCCCGATTATAATGTAAATTACACATTTTACTGAAACGTTCACATCACCAATCGCCGTTGCTAGAGAACGTGCAACTGAAAATCCCGAAATGTCGCTTTTTCCTAGTTTTCTGTCCTTCGCTTCTTATTTTTCCCTAAATTTAGCTTTTAGTTTATTGACTCAGAGCTTATAGGAATGATTCTTGCACCATACCCCTATACTAATAAGCGCGAAATAAAGGGATCATTAATACAATATTTATATAACAATAAAAAATGCCCCACAGATACCTATACGTTCTGACAAATTATAACCGAGACAGTGTCAATAACAACAGCACGAATCAATATGTCTTTAGTCGACTCAAAACGGGTGCGAAAAAATGTTAATTTGTGTTTCGGAAACATGAACAAGGTGCCACATCTGGAAAACACAGTACTTACTCGATCATATTGGTAGCGAATTGAACCTGTCTCATGATTATAGTTATAGTATACTTCTTCTGAAAGGTCTTTCAGACCTTGGTGATTATATTCCAGACCTAAGTCGATGATTTCTTTAATAATTGACGTTACAAACCGTCTCAGACGAGAGAAGTTTTCAACTTAAGTCCTTTCTGCTACTCAACTAACTTTGGGAGACATCATTGTTTCTTTGATACTAAGTATATTTGACACAGATAAAGCATCACGCACGTGTTGCCTCGGTAACACTACCGTCCACCCCAGGTCCGAAAGAACGATGCTCGTTACGTACTTACCACAGGGTGTTTAAAGGCGTAAACGTACAACAGTTGTACAATCAATAGACATAAAAAATAAACATGAATATTCCCAGCCTTTGGGATTGTTCCTCATCATCCTCGTCCTCATCAGCAATTTCCAATAACACAAACCACATTCACAACAATGCGTCCTGTTAAACGCAATTGATTAACAGTACACGGTCCGATTCTTAAATTTATTACGCGATTCTGACAACCAAATGGACCCTCGTGAACCGGTCGCATGATCTCGTCTTGCTCCGCACACTTAAGGTAAACAGTTTTGATGACAACACCGTGAATCCCCGGTTATTAGCCACAGAAAATTATTTACAGTTCCGTTGTTCCTCTTCTCATGCATGGGAAGTATCCTTAAAGTCGTCAGAATGGAATGTTGTGCAGTCATCCCGGTCCTGCTCAATTTTTCTTTGATTAAAATACAGTTAATTCACGGTGTGAGGAAGAGTGTGTCTGTGCAGATTGTGTGAGGTTGTTTAGAGGTGAGATCGAATTTTGGCTGTGGACCCTTAAATAGATTCATTGTTGCTTTTGATGAAGGGCAGGACAATGAAGGAAACTCCATTACCACGAATTGGAAGAGCTTTACCGCAAACCTACTATAGTGAGAGTAATTAGGTAGCGTAGACTAAGATGGGGCAGACATGTGGTGAGAATAGACAACGGTAGAGCCGTGCGTAGAGTTCTTGAGGGAAGATCAACGGGAAAGAGACCGGTAGGACGACCGCGATGGAAATGGGAGGACAATGTTCGGCTTGACCTTGAGGAAATCAGATCAGATGGTCACGGGTGGAAGGAGAGCTCACAGGACAGAGAGTGATGGCGCACCCGAGTCGGTGAGGTCATGAAATTCCGGGATCATATAGACCAATAAATAGTAATAGTTGCAATTGCAAACTGCCACCTATTATTTGTTATATCCAAGTAAAGGAATTGATGGATATGTTGCTTCGTGTTGGCATCTAGTAAGTTTGATGAGACCATGCTTTCTGGCCCTTTCCGACCGTCTTTCAATTAATAGTTTAGTAGTTTAGTAATTTAGTGAGGGCAGAACCCTCATTTATTTTGCTTAATGCAAGCTCAAAATTAAACTTAAAATTAATTAATATAAAAAGAACCTTAAAGACTATCTTAAATCTAGAGTGAGAAGGAGAATAAAAAAGAAAAAAGAAAAACCAGGAGGTGAAAAAGGCTAGGGAAGGGCAAGTGTATGTGGGGGAGGCAAATATGGCTTTTGTGAGACAATGACAACGAGGGGCACGTCTACGTACTGGTATGGGGCGGGGTTGGAGAGTTGGGGGGAGAGGCTTAAATTGGGGTGGGGTGGGGTGAGGACGGGTTTCTTCTGAGACGTCGTTTGAGGGCAGGAGTGGAGGGGTTGAAATCAAAGGAGGTGGGGAAGGAGTTGGCATGTCGTAGCATACGCGAGATGGGCTCGTTAACGCCATAAGAAGTGTGATGAGCGGACACGTAAAACAGACGAGGGTTCCGCACATTACGGGGGTTTGTATAAAATGATAAAGTGGAGAGCAAGTTTGGGCGCTGGATTGAGCCTGACAGAAGGCGATGTATAAAGATGATGTCAGCATGGATTCTGCGCTTGTTGCAGTTCCGCAACGTATATCACATTACACCATTCCGAAAAAACATACCACGCGGAACGCCACCTATTGCTGAATAGACAAAAGCAAAATTGTCTATTCGTGTGACGTTTCCATGTTACTGTTTACAGTGCTTGTTTTACTACTGTACGGTGCTCACACTGTTTTTGACCTTTTTGTATACGGTGCTTTCAGCACCTGTTGTTTTGATAACGTTTGGAGATGACGGTTGGTGCTGGACAGTTTTTAACTACGAGAGACTCTAATCGTTTACTCAATGTGTTTTAAATCGTTTTTAATGTGACATTAAAATTCGTAATAAAGTTAAATTATTGTAAAGTGTTAAAAATGTTGTTTTAAACAATTTGCTATTACTGGGCTATAACGCCACAAAATTTGCTGGGCAACAACGCCAAAAGGATTTTGCTGTCACGTCGAGGAACCTATCTCGACGCTGAACAGCGCTCCTCAAGTGTGTTAAGATTGATTAGAAGGAGCCGGCCTATGTAAGGTGGTAGAATGAGTGGGTTTTCCCAGTTCAATCCACGAAAGGCAACTCTTCATCAGCTGCTAACTTTTTGAATTTTGAATTTTTTACTTTCAATTTTTTTTAACTGTATTCTTGAAATATTAATAAACATCCTATAAAAAAATGAATAGTAAAAATATTGATTGCTTTTTTTTACAGCACTCCAAAAATTGCGTTAAATTCGTGCGTCTAGACCAGAATACCCCCTTAAATTAAACATTTACTAACGCTGGCGTTGCGTAGTCCGGTTTCGCCGGGCTTCAAGAGTTCATAATCCACAATACCGCCCTGGCCCCACCAGACACAGAGCATGGTCTTCTTGCCGAAACGATTTGGCCTTAGTGTTGAAGGATGGGCTTCCCCAGGTGAAAGCCACGATTTTTTCTGCTTCCTGTTGGGATCTAATAAGTTTGATGAGACCTGTAATTGCATCCGTTCTCTACATAAACAGTCATAAGAAAGTGAATTAGTTTATCCTGGCCAACGATTTTAAAAAGTGCGTTTGAAGTCGTGAAATTCTGTTCTTGCTTTGCGTCCGGTAGGTGGGTTATTGAGTGAGGTGTTGATAAAAATGATGGCATCAACTGTGCAAACATTGAGCAATCTGGCGACTGACATGATCAGCAAACAACAGCAATTATTTACGACAACTACGACAAAAACAATGAAACCGCGAGTGTATAAGGCAATGATGATGACCAACGGAAGATCAGTAACATCAGCGACGACCATGTCAACGACTGATAACAACACCATCGGTTGTTTGGATGTGTAGCAACAAACGACAAGCCAGTCTCATATGCTAGACCTCTATTTGGGGAATGACAATAACAAGGAATCTTCATAATGATGAAATTGATCATTATATGGAGGGACATGGAGGGACATACAAACCGATACAGAAACCCAACGATTGAGGCTCTGTATAGGCAGAGGAGCATTCTGCTCTCCAAGCTGGAACTGCTCTATAGACAGTTCAGCGATCCAAATAGCCAGGAAATAAAAGCGATTAAATTACAAATGTTGCATCCCACTACATAATTCATTCCGATATCAATTAACTCATTTCAATCCAATTAGCATAATATCGTACACGATGCGATTACTCGTTAATTGTGCATCCAATGACGCACTGTCACTCCCCAAGCTACGCCCTATCAAATTGCAAGTACATTTTTTGTATTGTATCCCAAAACAAACGACACACCTGGCATGGGACACTGTCGGCGTCTTCACAGACAATAGTCGCACACCAGGTGTCATAATACCATTTAACAGAGTCTCCGTTGAAATGCTGAGGTCTACGTAAGGCAGGCACGTGTATAACGACGAGACTTCACGTGAGAATATCAATTAAGCGATATGGATTGCTTGAGCGAGGACCACTGCACTTCAAGTGGATCGATCAAGTGCGAATTACAGCTAAGCGATACCAATTGTTTGTTTGGCTCCTCGATAGTATAGTGGTTAGTATACCCGCCTGTCACGCGGGAGACCGGGGTTCGATTCCCCGTCGGGGAGCCTCTGGCGCAAAACTAATGACCTTGCCCGGAAAAAACAAATCATTATGGAAAATTTAACAAGCCTCAGGACTTGCTAAATACGGCCAAGACCGGTTCCCGGTTGTAGTGCCGATGATGATGATGATTATACCAATTGTTTGAGCCAAGTCCACAGCAGTTTAAGTGGGTCAATTAAATGGCGATAGCAATTAAGCAATGCAAATGACTCGTGTCGGGCAGTTGGGCTCAATATGGGTCAAACCCGAATGAGTGAAACTGCGAAGGGGTAATTGACTTGCGCTTGGGATCAGAAGAATTAGTTTATCGTTTGAGATTCGGCCCCAATAATGTGGGTATAAAAAGGGTGGTTGCACAGCGATTAGGTTCAGAGTTCAGATAGAACAGCGGGCCCTTTGCTTTAAGATACAACAATAAATAAAAATTTTAAGCTAATAAAAGTTGTAATAAATAAAAGAAAAACTCTGCCTTCTCGGTCCTCCTTCAGACTCGTTATAACATCTTGCGTTAACACTAATTAAAAACCTTCAAAAACTGTTCTATTGGGTTTGTACCACATGAAGTGTCCGATTTTATACAATACGATAATTATAGATCAATAATTAATGACGAATGGAACAATAAAAAAAAATAAAACAATTGACAAAGTTTTTCAAATTTTTCTTTGTATTTCAACTAATTACCAGTACTGCCACAAAGTTCTGTCGCCGAAAGGCAAATTATACAAATGTTAAGTAATGTTTAGCTTAGAGCGTCTGCGAAGGACCAGTAAGTTATTATATAAGATAATTAAGCTAGAATTTAAGCATTTTTTGTCTAGCCTTTAATTTAGAAATTAAGAATATAAAAAGGAAAATAAAAAATGTTTTAAAAATGAAAATGAAATGGAACAATAAAATTCAAGCCATTAAAGCTAATGGACCGAATATATACCCACAAATAAATACATTTTTTTCGAAGGAAAGATTATAATGGCATTCCATGTCTGCGAAGTCGGCGAGCTCCCGCGATTTGTCAAACACTGCTGAACACAGGACTTGCCATGGAACACATCAACTCCAACCAAGAGTTTTTTTGTTTGTTTTTTGTTTTATATCCACATTTATTCAACAATTCAATTACATATTTCACTTAAGACTAAATGTTAACATCTATTTTACAAATAACATTCTTACATTAACTTACTGGCTCTTCGCAAGCACTCTAAATTACACATTATCATATTTCATATGCCTTTCGGCATACAATAACTGTTTTTACAACATGTCACAATAATTGATATGTTTTCTCTTTTAAAATTTATTCTATTTTTTCTACATCCTGTATTATTTATAATTTTTTTTTTTTTTTTTTAATTACATATATAGGGGGTTGACAAGCAAAATAAAAATAAAACAAAACGGACAAACATAAACAAGGAATAAAGGAATACAAATAAAAATTAAAATAAAAAAATAAAAAATTAAAATTAAATTAAAAACAAAATTAAAAGATAAAATAAAAATAATTGGGAATTGTGGATAGGGGGAAGGAAAGCGGTGCGCCTGAGTGGCATACTATGTTTGGGGACGTGTAGTCCTTTATTCATCACTGATCCACCACCAGTTGGGATGGGATCGATCTTTTATTGCTTTATCTCTTTCACCGATCACCATACTAAAACGCAGGCGATCTGGAAAATTAGAGATATCGTTATCGTGGAGAATTCGTTTATCCCTGGCATCACGGAAAGCGTGGTAAATAATAGGGACTCCACGTTTGTCTTGGATAAGTCCTTTTTTATCCAAGAAAGGGAACGCTTCTGGGGGAATGAACCCATTATGGAGAGTACTCTCCATATACATATCATTGGGATAGAATGCTCCCGAAATGAGATCGTTTTCGCTGCACATTGCCTTTGTTGTGTGACCACGAATAGTCTTGATAATGAAGTTATTTATCCTGTTTAGTCCTGATTTGTCATACAGGACTTTATTCGCATAGTATTTCTTATACTGCGACTCTGGGGTTCTATACATTCCTAGGCAGGAACGCAAACACTGCCTCTCGAACACCCGAAACTTCTCCATGTAAAATGGGGATATGTTGTACCATACCGGGCAGCCATACACCAATATTGGTCGGATGAATGCTGAGTATGAAATTATTTTCACCTTGGGGTCCAGCAGACTACTACGGAAGAGTCTTCGTGTCGTTGCATATGCGTTTTTAGCTGCTGTAAGAGCAGCTGCTGTATGCTTATCAAAGTAAAGATATTGATCAAGCCAGATTCCAAGGTATCTGACGACAGTTTTTACTTGTAGTGGAAGATTATTACTTCCCGCAATAGAAAATGTTTTCCAATTCCGTTTTGTGTCCCTTGATGCATTGGACAGTGGCGTTCTGAAAAGGATAGTCTCTGTTTTTTGGAAATTTATTTTTAATTTCCAGTCGTCGCAAAAACGTTTGATTTTGTTGAAATCATCTTGCAGAAGTCTGTTGATGACATCAATCTTTTCTCCAGATCTATACACCACAATGTCGTCGGCATACGCAATTGCATGGTTGAGAGAACCCACTAGATCACTAGTGTAAATGTTAAATAAAATGGGAGAATTCACTGCTCCCTGTTGTAGACCGTTTTTGATGTGGAAAGTCTTGTTAGAGATTATATCTCCACATTTCACTACAAATTGTTTACTCATTATCATATCGTAGATAATGTATAATAAATATTCGGGCATACCTAGGTTTGATAACTTATATACAAGCCCTTCTAACCATACGGTGTCGAAAGCCTTTTCAAAGTCAACCAAACAGGCCCCTGTGCATTGTCTCTTCGCCTTGTTCCACTGTATGTCGGAAACAAGTTTTGCCGCAGCATGAACTGTGTCATGTTGCGATCGAAAACCAAATTGGTTGTTCGGGATAATACCATTTTCCTCACACCAGTTAGTCAATGCTTTATTTATAATTTTCTCGAATACCTTGCTGATGGTCGGAAGCAAACTAATCGACCGAAGATTGGCTGGATTGCTCCTGCCCTTGCCCTTTTTGGGGATGGGATGGACTACTGCAGATTTCCATTGGATTGGATAATATGCATTATTTAGAGCGTTATTGAACAAAATAGTGTAAACCTTCACTACTTCCAGAGGTAAATGCTTTAGAACAATGTTTGGAATACTGTCTATTCCAGAAGATTTTTTGTTCTTAATCGATCTAAGAATGTCCGTCAGTTCATCCTTGTGTACAAATATACTAGTGTTTAGATCTCTAAGCGGGGAATCCGCTCTATTATTTTCACTAAAGATAGTGAAACTTCGACTTAAGAGACGCCAATTGTTAAGTTCATTGCGTAACGAAATATGTTTTTGGAGAGCCCTATTTTTCAGGTCAAGGTTAGAATGAGCCGATTCGTTCAATCTATACACTGCTTCGAAACAAGCGCCAACTGAGTTTGCCTTTTTTTGCGGATCCTCGACTATTATGAACTCTTCGTTAGAGTTGATGTGTTCCAAGGTAACTCCTGCGTTCAGCAGCGTTTGACAATTCTCGGGAGTCCGCGGAACTCGCAGACATGGGATGTCATTATAATCTTTCCTTCGAAAGACTTTATTTATTTGTAGGAACATATTCGGTCCACTAGCTTTAATGGCTTGAATTCTCTTGTTCTAGTCTTCATTGATTACTGATCTATAGTTATCACGGATCAGTTTTTGAAGATTTTTAATTAATGACTTAATTGTTTTTATTTCCTGGCTATTTGGATCTCTGAATTGTCTGTAGAGCAGTTTTAACTTAGAGAGCAGAATACTCTTTTGCCTATACAGCTCGTCGATCGTTGCGTTTCTGTACCGGTTTGTATGGCTCTCGGAGTGAGAGCATTGGGGCGTAATTCTTTATTTATTAACCGATCAAAGCGCGACCAGTGTGCTTTTCCGAAATTAAAAGAATTTATCTGTTTGTACTGCTCAAGTAGTGAATGTTCGTTTGGGACATGTATTACAGCACCAAGTCCATAATGATCGCTATCGTACTCGATTGTACGAAGACAATTTCGAGTAGTTAGATCCGTATCTAATAGTTGTATTCGCTCGTCCAGCAACAGTAAATCCAAGAAGGAATTTCCTCTTGGATATGACGGGGTACTTGTAGCGTACAATTCTAATTTATGGTTCAAACGCATGCAAAAGTGTATAGATCTTCATGGGGAATATTTTGAAAAACAATAAAGTGATTTTTGATGATCAATATTTGTTTTTGTTCTCTAATCCCGAAATATAAAAGGCAACCCTCGTATTTAATATATCTAAGTCCATCAATTTTACTATTGGGGCTTAGCGACACAATGAAGAAAGGCAACCTACGGTTGCGATTTCTAGAATTTGCTGTAGAAAATGGTTTCACACCTGTAAACGTCAGGCTATCGTTTTCGAAGTCTTTTAGCTCTTCGAGCACCTCTTCGGGAATAAAGGAAGGGTCAACTCCTTTGAGGAGCATGGAGACAGTTTTCTCCGATTTAGGGGTGTACGTGTAGTACTCGCTTTTCGATTTCCCTAATGCCGATTTAATTTTGTTATACCCTTCTAAATCCTCACATGTTAAACTTATCTTAAAATCATTTATTCGTTTTGTTTTAAAAGTTTTGCATGTCAACTCACCCAATTTTATGACATCCTTTGTCTCCATGTAGCTAATGTAAATAGGAGGTACTTTCTCCCTTTTTTGACTTGCACCTGCTGAGATGTTTCCTGCCGAGATGTGTCCTGCTGTTGGTGTGATTCCTGCTGTTGATGTGGTTCCTGCTGTTGTTGTTGACGTGATTCCTGCTGTTGAATTCCCTTATCTTGTCGTGTTTTCTTTGCCTTTGTGGGTTGCTGCTGTCTTTTTCTTGCTGTTGTTCTACCATTTTCGATTTTCGCTCGTTCTGGGTCAGGTTGTTTTTTAGTTTAACAACTTCCTCCATTTGTCTATCCAGTTCTTCTTTTTTACGACTAATCTCATGGATGAGTCTGTTGAGGACCTCGATGTGATTGCTAGCGTCTGCATTTGTTTCGCTGACAGCTAGTTCTTTGAATTGGTTTCCAGCCCCTGAGTACTGGCCACCATGGCTGTTGTCTTTGTCATCGCTGGTTACAATCAACGTGTCTGTATTCTTATTTTTATTTGTTTTAACGCGTTTAGTCTCACTTTTTTTTTTTTTTTTTTATTTTATTCTTTTTTTTCACTTTTTTTGTGACACACAGATTGTGGCCTCGCGCACACACTCACAATGTTCGCGCACTCACACGTAGATACCGTTAACGTGTTACTCACACACTTTTTGTATTAAACTGTGTTCTTCGTTTTAACTGTCACAACACGTGGCTTCGTTCTCTTTTAATTGATTCTATTTATTTATATTTACTTTGTTTTGACTGTTTTTATCACTATAATTTATTTGTCCACAAATAGTCTCTTTATAATACTTCAGCCACTCGCGACACATAAAAGCAACTTTTTTCATTTAATTCGACCGCCGAACCGAAAACACGTCCGCACTCGTTCACTGTGTATCGTTGTATGTCCAACCAAGAGTTCATAATAGTCGAGGATCCACAAAAGAAAACGAACGCAAACGGTGCTTGTTTCGAAGCAATGTATAAGGTGAATGAATCTGTTCATTCTAACCTTGACCTGAAAAAATATGGCTCTTTAAAACCATATTTTGCTATGCCATAAAATTAACGATTGGTAAAGGTCGGAGTTACACGACTTTTAGTGAAAACAATAGAGTGGATTCTCCTCTCAGAAATAAAACACGAGTGTGTTTGTGCACAATGAACTCACGGATATCCTTAGATCTATTAAAAACAAGAAATCATCTGGAACAGATGGCATTTCAAGCATTGTACTAAAACGCTTCCCTGTTGAAGCAGTGAAGGTTTACATTGTTTTGTTCAAAAACGCTCTAAATAATGCATATTATTCAGACCGTTGGAAAACTGCAGTGGTCCACCCCATACCCAAAAAAGTGCAAGGAGAGAAGCAATCCAGCCAATCTTCGCTCGATTAGCTTACTTACAAACATCAACAAGGTAGTCGAGAAAATTATAAATAAGGTATGGTTTGGTTTTAGATCGCAACACGACACGGTTCATGGTACGTTAAACGTTTTTTCCGACATGCAGTGAAGCAATGCAAAGCGACAATGCACAGAAGCCTGTTTGCTTGCCTCTGTAAAGGCCTTCGACATAGGTAAACAGTTTGCGGTAAAATGTGGAGATGTGGAATCTCCGACAGGACATTTCATATCAAAAGCAGCTGGCAGTAAAGAGCAGTAAATCTCCCATTCTTTTTAACATTTACACTAGTGATCTAATGCGTTCTTTCAACCATGCAATTGCATACGCCAACAACATTGTGGTGTATAGATTTGGAGAAAAGATTGATGTCATCAACATACTTCTGCAAGATGATTTCAAACATTTTTGCGACGACTGGAAATTAAAGATCAAATTCCACAAATCAGAAACTATCCTCTACAGAACGCCCCTGTCCGGGGCATCGAGGCATACAAAACGGAATTGGAAAAAATGTTCCATTTTAGGAAGTAATAATCTTCCCCTACAAGTAAAAACTGTAGTTAGATACCTTGGTATGTGGCTAGATTAATAACCTTACTTTGATAAGATAAGCTAAAGTAGCTCCCCATTCCGCACCTATCAAGCATATGCATACGTTTTTTCCGGTTTCTTTGTTAAAAAAAAAAACGTAATTTTCTAGGGAAATTAAGTTCTTTTATTCAGAATATTGGTCATCGGCTTCTACTCATTTTGCCTATCTTTCAGGTAATTTATGAATAGCATGCCAGAAAAACTGCTTGTCTTTCGCGGCAAACACTCGTCGAGCCATTTTCCAACTTCCTCGGAATTGCCGAAGTGCTGCTCCGGGAGCGCGTGCCGCATTGATATTGAGAGTTGATCGTCAGATGGCGCTAAGTTTGGGGAGTACGACGTGTGCAGAAGGATGTCCAATTTCAAGGTGTCTTTCACTAGTTTTGTTGTGTGAGATGGCGCGTTGTCGTGTAATAAAATCACTTTGCACTGTCTTCTGGCCCATTCCGATCGTCTTTCAATTTATGCGTAGTTTAACTTAAGCATTTACTGACGATGGCGTTATGTATTAACGGTTTCGTCGGGCTTCAAGAGTTCATAATCCACAATACCACTCTGACCCACCAGACACAGAGCATAGTCTTCTTGCCGAAGCGATTTGGCCTTAGTGTTAAAGGACCGGCTTCCCCAGGTGAAGGCCACATTTTTATCCGCTTGAAGTTTTCAAAAAAAAAAAATCCATTTTTCGTCACCCATGACAATTCGATGCAAAAATGATTTCCTTTCGTGGCGTTGAAGCAGCGTTTCACAAGTGATTTTGCCATTTTCCATTTGACGTTCATTCAAATCGTGTGGGACCCATTTACTGATTACTGTTATTGATCTTACCCATTGCTCGTAAACGTCTGCTGATTGTTTCTTGTAACACATGTAATGTGTCTGCTAACTGAGTTCGAGTTGGGCCATCATCCAATAACTCCTGCAATTGCTCGTCTTCACATTTTTGCGGTCTACCAGAGCGCTCACTGCCTTTCACATTGAAATCACCACTTTTAAATTGTCAAAACCATGTCTCACGCATTCTAATTCATGGTGCGTATTCACCATATGTTTCTACCAGTAAACGATGACTTTTAACACCCCTTTTCTTTTGATTAAATAAGAAAATCAATGCGTGCCCCAAATGTTATTTTTCAGGCACAAAACTCGACATGATCACTGAACGATAAAACAAAGAACCTAGTTTTTGGCAGACTCAACTTGTGTATGTTTGTAGTTAAATCTCAGACAAAAAAAAAAAAAAAAAAACGACGTATGTGTCAAATTAAGACATTGCGTGCCTCTCCCTGCCGCCATCTCTTAGTTAAACTGGAAAAAACGTATGCACCTAGTAAGAATGCACATACCATGACATGGAGTCTATTTCGTAGCAGTCTTCTAGACTGAATAACGTCCTGTATGACAAATTAGGACTAAACAGGATAGATAATTTCATTCTCAATATTATTCATGGTCACGCGTTCAAGGCGAAGTGCAGTGAAATTAATCTTATCTCGGGAGTATGAAGATTTGCTGCAACCCAAAATATAATTATCGATTAAACTTAGGGTACTCACGGGCTTTTTGTATATAATTTTGGTGCGATCCTATGGGGGTTTACTGTTTGTTTGTTGTTTTTGTGACGAAAACTGTTTTTCCGTCCGAGTTATAACACAAAGAGTTTCTACTTTGTTAGCAGTTTTTATTCGTTTTCTTAACATCGAACTAACTTATCGTTTTTTTTTGCATTTTATTTTTATGTGTTTTCAATAGTTGTTGTTTTTCGAACGGAATTAAATTAACATTTTGGGGAACGAGACTAATCAAATATTTAATTGTTTTTGTTCTCTTGTTTTTAACCGCCAGACAATCCGTAAAACGAAATTTAAAAACTAGAGCCACGATAACCGGCTTCCAAATCACGAAAGCTCGGTAACCAAGAGGGCTTTCTGACGACTCTTTATCAACTAATTTTTCATTCACTTCCTCATACATGGAGTGACAAATTGACCCCACCCCCCTGTTTATCGATTCATTGAATTTGGCCTCGGCTCTCGCTGGCCCACCTTTCAAAAAATTTCCAACTGCATAAATATATAGCGGAAAGGTAACGGCAAATTTGCTGGGAAGGGTGATGTGTATATAAATATTTGTATAATGTACATAGTCGTGGCCCTCGTATAGAGAATTTTATAATAGCTTAATTTAAGAATTACGATATGTTGCGAGATAGGGGATGGAAGGGTTGGAAAATATTTGTATGTAGAATTTCCTTTAAAATCGCGACTATTCCAAACTAAATAGTCTGTGCATCCTATATACATCGGAAAATTTGGCCTTGAATGGGTTTTTAGGGAAAAATGTTTGTGATATGTTTTGAATGAAAAATGAAAATGTGATTATAATGTATGATATGTTTGAAATTAAGGATGCGAAGTTGCGTTGTTTTTGTTAAAAATGTATATCAACAATGATATGCAAATGGTGAGAACACTCCAGAATGGCTTTATTCCACCAAAAGCGTTCCTCTTCTTGTATAGAAAAGGACTTTTCCAAGATAAACATGGAGTCCCCATTATTTAACCCGCTTTTCGATCAAGAACAGTCAATGAGGTAAATCTAAAAGAGACCGATTCCATCTCAACTGGTGGTGTCATTGTGACGAAGAAAGGACTACCCGCCCCTAAAAATTGTTTCCTTTTAGTTGATTTTGAGCTAAAATAAATGCGAACTTCAAATCAACAAAAGAAAAAAAAATCAAAATAAATACCGACGGAGATGGGAGGACAATGTTAGGTTTGACCTTGAGGAGGTCGGATCGAATGGTCAGGCGTGGAAGGAGAGTGCCCAATACAGGGAACGATGGCGAAGCCGAGTCGGTGAGGTCATGAACCTCCTCCGGGTTCCTACAGACCAATAAATAATAATAATAACATACTGTATGTTCAAGCCTTCCACTAACACCGGGTTCTTGTTGTGTTGTGGGCTGGGTGCTTGCGTCAGGAACACGATGGTGCTTCCTGAAGTGCAGTGATGGTTCTGAAATAAAAGCAATTTACGGCAGTCCAAAGAGGAAAGAATACCTATTTTAAATGACTGCCGACGGAATCTCCAGAAACGAATCCTCCAAATAATGAATGAAAATACTATTATGAATTATGTTGATGATTGATGATACTTTTAATTCATTTTATGTTAATTGATTACTAATAAATAACAGGATTACGTTTTGCTTGCAACCAGTTCTCACGACAGATAAACGAAAAGGGGTGAGAAAATAGAAAAGAAAAATGGTTGTCGTTTGACAACCAACAGAATTTTATTTAAAAATGTCATCTGATTGCTGACATTGGTTAGGGTGGTGCCACAGGTAGCATTCATTGCGAATTCGCCGCTTGTGTCCAGGGCGAATCCGCAACACATACAAATTGGTAAATTATACACTCGGAGAAAACCAAAGTCAGTATACTATTAAGCTTTCAGTTACCAATATTTTTAAATTTATGAACACGCAAACCGTTAAATAATTCGCTTTAAACATTAATGCATGGTGTGAATTTGGGCCGCATTCGAAATAAATTGCACATACCCTCAATTTTCCACACCATTTTACACCAACGCATAGGCGAGCATAGTGGTATAGTCTATTACTAATCAGTTGCAACAAAGCCCTCCGAGCGACAGAAATTAAGTTCAACGATTACGAATTGTACTAAATGAGAATTCCACTCAATAGACAATTATGTTTTGTGAACCCTATAAATGCCAACCATTGGTGGTGAGAATCTCCCAAATGTCCTTCAGGGAAGCATCGATCTGTCACTCAAAACAAATGTGTATTTAATTGGCCAAAAACTGGTTGAGTAGCTCCGATCATCACAGGCGCTGCTTTCACATAATGACCAACAATTGGTTGCGGCTTTGTCGTCACAAATCCTTCTGTCGTCGTAATGAGTTAAGATATTTCAGTTGAATGTTCACCACCCACCACCCACGACCTATCCATCGTGGGAATATCTATTTAAGAACAACAAAGCCACGTCAAGATGGGCAATGATACGACAGTAACAGTTCGTCCGGAAATAATAAATCAACCAGCACTAGTGGCACTTAGAAGCACAAAGATCGGGGTATATCAAGTCTTCAAAGGAACTCTAGAGTTATGAAAGCCCTTGACGAGGAAACAATTCATATTGAAATTAAAAGGAAATTAGAACCATTGTTCTTATGAAGGATATCAGTCATGATGGAATTAGACCGCCATAAGTTTCCACCCGAAATCAGTGAAGGCTTATGATCAATGCTTTGTGGCGAAGATTTGTTCGGGCAAGTGTGTGCCGGGGTAACAACTTCCGCGACACGTACTAAAGATTTAATTTGCTTCGTCTCAAAGGGACCACTGTCACCATGAAATTGTGTTGTTGTCGCGAAATCAAGGTTTCGTTGCGTGAGGTATTTTCCAACATTGTGTACATCGTCATAGCCTGAGTGGGTGATTGTAAATGAACCCGACATTTTGGCTGGAGTACGTGAGCTGTAAATATCTGACTAGCTACACACAAGCGGTTATAAGAACGAAATTGTACCAATAAGATTCTGTGTTCAATTGTTATTTATGGGTCTGCTGTTACCTGCATACTGAGCTGTCGGTGTTTATTGAGGGCAAGTGAATCTTTAAAGGTGGTGATAAATCGATTTGCCTAGCATTCCGTTTGTTACAACTTGGAGCGTTGGATTACGAAATAAAGTGTCAGAATGACATGTTGAAACTATTTTAAAATAATTTTTGGTATTTCACAAAAATGCAGGATAATAAATTGCCTCTTTTGGAAAGTAGTTAAAAATTTGTTACATTTCATCAATGTGGCAATTAACCTCTCTAGTGATAGTCTACCAAGTAAATATCTTTTGTTCACATGTGGAGATATAGGTTGAATTATCAGACTACCACCATAAGCCTGATTCAATAATCCTTAAAGTTATAGTAGAAGTTAACCTGATCCTTTCTTTTAAATAATAGAAAAAGGAAAAAGAGCTAGAAGCCTTGGAAAAAAGGTCAAAAAAATTACGTGCTTGCGTAGTTCGACTTAAGAACGATTTCCGCTCTTTTCCGTCCATCAAAAATTGTACCCGAATGGAATGCACGCTTTGTTGATGATTTGGGAAGGAAGAATAGAACTATCCGAGTTGACTTGACCAACGTTTGTGTGAAGATGCGGCCAACAGGAAAAGATATAATACGTTTCGACTATGTTCTAACAGGTCAATTGAAAAGTCCCCGGCCTGACACATAGGTGGTGGCACTAGAATTAAATCCATGTTATTTTTAGTTAGCCCTAACCTTCAAAAGACGCGTGTATAAATTTGACAGATGTCGGATCATTAGGTTGTGAATTATAGTATTTTGAGTGAAGCAACTTCTGTTATTGTGCAAAAATGGATAAAAAGGAATTTCGCGTGTTGATAAAATATTGCTTGAAGGAAAAAAATACAGTTGAAGCAAAAACTTGGCTTGATGACGAGTTTCCAGACGCCGCCCCAGGAAAATCAACCATCAAGGATTGGTATGCTAAGTTTAGACGTGGTGAAATGAGCACCGAAGACGGTGAAAGCAGTGGACGCCCAAAAGAGGTTGTTATCGACGAAAACATTAGAAAAATCCACAAAATGATTTTGAATGACCGTAAATTGAAATTGAATGAAATAGCAAGCACTCTAAAGATATCAACTGAACGTGTACATCATATCATTCACGAATATTTGGGTATGAGAAAGCTCTGTGCAAAGTGGGTGCCGCGCGAGCTCACTTTTGACCAAAAACAACGACGAGTTGATGATTCGGAGCAGTGTTTGGAGATGATCAAGCGTAATAAACCCGAGTTTTTGCGTCGATATGTGACAATGGATGAAACATGGCTCCATCATTTCACTCCGAAGTCCAATCGACAGTCATCCGAGTGGACTGCACACGATGAACCCGCCCCAAAGCGTGGAAAAACGCAACAGTCGGCTGGCAAGGTTATGGCGTCTGTATTTTGGGATGCGCGCGGAATAATTTTCATTGACTATCTTGAAAATGGAAGGACCATCAACAGCGACTATTACACAGCGTTATTGGGCCGTTTGAAGGACGAAATCGCCGAAAAACGACCGCATTTGAAGAAAAAGAAAGTGCTGCTTCACCAAGACAATGCACCGCGTCACAAGTCAGTGAAAACGATGGCAAAAATCCATGAATTGGGCTTCGAATCGCTTCCGCATTCACCGTATTCTCCAGATCTGGCCCCCAGCGACTATTTCCTGTTCTCAGATCTCAAAAGAATGCTCGCTGGGAGGAAATTTTCGTCGAATGAAGAGGTGATCGCCGAAACTGAGGCCTATTTTGAAGCAAAGGACAAATCGTACTACAAAAAAGGTATCGAAAAGTTGGAGGGTCGCTATAATCAGTGTATCACCCTCGAAGGGAATTATGTTGAATAAAAAAAACGAATTTTGCCAATTTTTTTTTTTTATTTTATTTTTTTACATTTCTGTATTTATTGACCATAAATGATTTGTTACAATAAGTAATACAGATAACTTATAATTAGCTTAGCTTTAATCGTTTACACATACTTGCTAGTACATTTTTCAAACATTATTATAAAGTTACATATTTCATGGGTGGACAAGATAGGAGGTGGGGCTTCCTGGAAAAGGTCAGAAAACCAGTATATAATTATTTACTTAACCTATAACTAATTTGCTTAACTTAACTTAACTTAGCTTAGCCTAGCTTATCTAATTATTAAATCTATTATTATTACAATAAGTTAGAGTAAGGTGGGGCGGGAGGTATAGTGGTCGATGGGTAGGATTTGGGTTAGGGTGGGTACTATCAGTCGGGGATATGGGTTGGGGGAACACTTTCCGATTGGTCGTTGAAACGCAAGATATTAGAGAAGGGTTGTATATTACAATATTTAAACTGGTGAGGTGAGAGTTCAGTATTGTGGTATACAATCTCATTGGAGTCGTTGACCAACCTGCCATAGGTGAAGAGGGTTCTGGTGTGGAGACAGTTCGGGTAGGCAGTTCGGTTATCTGACGGAGTCGATGTGAACGCATTTATTATCGGATTGGGATTATTGGGACGATTTTCGATAAATTTGATGGACAGCTCGAGGAAGCGTCGATCTATACGTTCAATATTAGCGGCATAGTAGAGCGAACTACTGTTGTAATATTTGTGGGAGTTGGGATGTCGGTTGAGGCCGGTGATAAGTCTGAAGCATTTCTTTTCGAAAATGCGTAGCTTCTCCATTTGGGCGGGTGTGATATGGTACCATATCGGGCATGCATATGTGAGAATGGGTCTGTAGCGATTCTAACAGATACACACACAATTCACAAGCAAAAATAGTGAAGAACACCGAACGAAAAATCGAATAAGAAAAATACATCAGAACCGTATACCAAGCGATAAATAAAAATAATTCAAACCAGTGGAATATAGTCGAGTTTGGAAATCAAATTCTAAACACGGTCAGTAGCCTGGTGTGTAACGCAGAGGTAAAGTTTTTTTCGTAATTCGAGCTGTCATAGCGTCAGTTCGAATCACACGATCTTCTTCACTATTATTTCAAACGCTATAGGTCTGATTATTTGTTTGTAGATAAGTGATTTCACTTTGGGAGAGAGACTGTAGCGTTTCCGCCAAACCCTACGGTCTACTTACCTGAAAAACCCCCATAACTACTACCCAACTCCCTTAAGTTTGCTAATGCAACGGTATTAGTACCTGCAAATGCTTCACGCATTATATAGATCACCATCTGTAATCATAAAATCCCTATAAAGAAAACTTACCTTCATGCATCCCTTCGCATACAATTTTCCGTAAGATTTCTTTGTTTGCTTATTTGGTATTCTAAACCAATTCGGTACCAGACAAATTCCAGTAAACAAAATAATTCGGATTGCATTCAATGTAACCGTCATGACAGGGACCATAAATATCGCGCCGTCTATTTTCCCAGCCGCGTCATATACCTTTTCATACACATTGCCTGGCAATTTTTTTTGTTTGTCTTACCAACAAACAACCCAAGCAGCTGCATATAATTAGCGCAATAGACGCTGAAACCAAATTCTCCAGCATGTCCTAATGCAAATATGAACTCGGTTTCTATTGCAGCCAGAGATGCCATAAACATCCAATTTGCTTTTAGCACCTTTTTCTCCTAACGTCGAAAATAGCGACGAGGCATCGTATAAACATGACCCTCATTAAAGAGCGAACCATTTGGTCGCCTTTTCTTTTGTCCTTGCCGCGCCTGCCTGTTTCGCTGTTCCACTGCACGTGTGAATAGCATTGATCTCAACGATCCCACACATACCACCATGACCTTTATTACAAGATCTGGTTTCCTATACCACCAAGAGAGACTTTACGTTTCCCTGGTGGTAGTTAAAAAACGATATCCTTATTGGAGAGGATATCGTTTGAGTCGTTTCCAATTCGTCGACCATGTTGGTCACACGCGATCTCCCGCTCACCGGTGCACACGGTGACGAAAATATACCCCGAGTCGTGGCGAAGATTGTGATATTGTGTTCTTAATGTAACTTTCGCGCATTGCTAACGAATAATTTTAGTAACAATAAAGATTTAATAATTCAAAAAACAGTGCCTTTCAATTAATCACCATCTGATGGACGGTGTGTTGTTCGTTCCGAGTTTTGGTGTTCGTTTTGTTGGTTGTTTACAAACGTGACGGCGTTTCGTTCCTTTGCTTCGGCGGAATTGTTTAGTGCTCGTCGGTGGAACAATACATGATGGAGGAGGAAGTAGAACGGAGTACCCATGCAGGTACATTACCTCCTCCCCACAAGACCATTCGGTTTGTACATGACTTTTCTGCAGAGGTTCAGTTGTGTTGTGGCTTTACGAATCGTATTTTTAATGTGGGCGGAGAATGACAGATTGTTGGTAAAGGTTATACCTAGATACTTTAAGGTTTTGGAGGGTTTAATTATATTGTTATTTATTTTAATTCTGATTTTATTATGGCAGCGAATAGTGTTGTTTGTACAACTCGCGTTTCTGCCTTTAAAAACAATGAGCTGAGTTTTGGTTGGATTTAGTTGAATTCTCCACTTGGTAAAGTAGGCTGACAGGATTAGGAGATATCTGTTAATACAGTTTCTTGCCTTCTTGACAAGCTTGTTGCTTGAATAAATTAAGGTGTCGTCGGCATAGTTGAGCTTTGTTGTATTGGGTAACAGTGGCTGCGGTGCGTCTGATGTATAAAAAAAGTATAGTAGTGGACCGAGGATGGATCCTTGAGGAACTCCTGCGGTTATGCTATAAGGTGTCGAGAGAGTTGAGTTTATTTTCACCATGAACTTTCTATCAGAGAGGTAGGAAGCGAGAAGTTTTGTGGAGTGGATGTTTAATCCATACATTGAATGAAGTTTGTATAACAGTCCTGCGATCCAGACACAGTCAAATGCTTTAGCTATGTCTAGGGAGACACGTACCGTTGGGGATTGGTTTTGGAGGTGGGTCGTCACATCATGTGTCAGTTTTAAGAGAGCATGACAAGTGGAGTGTTGTGAGCGGAAGCCAAATTGAGAGTTCGGAATGAGGGAGTTATCCCTGGCAAATGAGAGAAGATTTTTGTAGATTTTACATTCAAGAATCTTGCTAAGCGAGTTTAGCTGCGATATCGGGCGGGAGTTATCCGGATACTTGGAGGGCCCAGATCTGCTAATAGAGACGATCACCGCCACCGAATTTTGCCAAAAAAATGTGTTTTACTATGGAAGGCCGGGGACTTTTCAATTGACCTGTTAATGCTGAAATTGACTGCGTTATGCAGATCTCCTATTTTTACTGCACTATTTTACAGTCAGTGCTGTCTTTGATGTATTTAACTAAATATAGCTAGTTTTGGCAGAGACATTTCTTTCCAGTCTTGAGTTACACTATTTCAAGAGTTTTTTGGCTTCAGTGACGGGAATGTCATTCAAAGACAATACGCCTGCATTAGAAATTCTATGTGATGACAGAAGGGAATATTGTGTTTTGAATGTTCCATAAGGAGCATCAGCAGTCAACTTATAAAATGCTGTTCTAAAATGAAGGCCCCGAAAGATTTTTTTATATAGAATTATACATTAACTATAGGATGCCTCAACTGAACTGCAAGCAATTTCGCACTCTTATAATCTTCAAAATACCGCTATATGTATACTTCGCCCAATGACAGATAATTGTATTGTTTACAGGTGTGTCAGATTGTTTGCCTCTCAGATGTGTGAAAAAACGGTTGGTTCTAATTTTTGTTGTGATTCGAATCATTATAGCGTTAACTCAAATCACAATGTTCACCATCGTAAAACGCTATAACCTTTACAACCAAGCAGTGGTACAATTTCAAAAGTGAGTATTAGTCGTGTAATACGCCGCATTCGACAGGAATTAGAGATAATATCTGTGAACATGGAATAAGATGCGAAGTGTAGAGCAAGTAGATTCGCATTCTGAAGTTTAATATTCTACACAAATGCGGGGTGTGCTTGTTTGACAGCCTGTGGTGCAATTTTTCTTTTTTTTATCGTGTGATGACTTTACATGCTATATGTCTGTGGCGGTTCCGCCAAACCCCACGGTTCGGTTTCCTAAAAGACCCCCAAAACTTTCACCGA
This sequence comes from Microdon myrmicae, assembly GCA_963931805.1. NCBI lineage: Eukaryota > Metazoa > Arthropoda > Insecta > Diptera > Syrphidae > Microdon > Microdon myrmicae. The sequence goes on from OZ007499.1 coordinate 157,601,515, forward strand.
GTCTGCATAAGCTTTCGCTAATGCAATAGCATTAGCATCTTAAATGCTTCACGCATTAAAGAGAACAAAGTTGTAATCAAAAATGCCCCTGGAAAAGAGAATTCTTACCTGCATGCATAACTTCGCATTTAAGATCCCCTATAAGAGTTCTCTCCAAGCTTATCATATATTCCCTGTAATAAAATTCATCGGTTCGCATATCATACGACCGCATATCAAGGAATCTTACCATTGAGTTGGCTAATCCCAGCCTCAATATGTGTACATAAAAACTATCTATGCGCACATCGGCTGTCGGCCCTTTTAGCCAACGATAAATTGTCCAACACCAGCTGCATGTAATTAGCACCATCCACGTTGAGACTATTTCACTAACTCGCACCATGAGTAAACAAAAGACCGCTGTCCTTCATCAGGCATTCTGGCGATACGCAAACAATTCAATCATTCTAGTATCCCAAATGCACCTACCTAATGAGTTGCAACTTGTTTACTCAGTTGAACTCTCAGGTCATGAATTCCTTTTATCTTACATAGTTCTGGATTCGTTTCCCAGTAATCTTCTCACATAAACAAAGATCTCCACGATCCCCTTTTCCTTTCTTTGTTTCAGGTTCATTCGCATGGCCTTGTATATGAAAAAAAAAACCAATGTGAACGTCACTCACACATACACATACATTGCCAAGTCGTTCTTCCTTGTTTTCACCACGAGAGACACACTTTCTCTCTCGGGGAAACTCACCCCAAACGATTGAATGTCGTTGAGTCGTCTTCCATCCTTCAGTGCGCGCGCATCGAGTATTTTTGTCATCCCCCGTAGGGTGTGCACCGGAGTCTGTACCCCTGCGGGACGTGTCCCTTCGCGGAGTCGAATGTGCTAGATCCTCTTTACTTATTAATCTGTAATGTCACATCGATGCTCTGTTAAATGCGTTTAAAACATAACTATTAATAAATACCCTAGTGTCATGAATATTCCAAGTGGGAATAAGAAAACAGTTGTCACCAGCCACAAATCGGTGCAGAAACGAAAGTGTACATTAATTAACAGTCGAAACGAATTAAAATAAAATGTATTTCAATCAGCACATTTTTGCCGCCTCACTAAAGTTAAATAAAAAGAACAATTTACCATAGAACAGCATACAGTGTGTTTTAATTACTTCTGGTGGACGGTTTGTTATGCAGTTTTGCACAAGTTGGTGGACAGTGTTATTCTTTTGGCGTTCGGCCGAACAATCACAATTGGTGAGTATGATGGGGATGGGAGTGAATCAGCGCCGTACGCACGTACGGTGCACTATACTCCTACCCCGCATGTCCATATTGTTAACGGTGCGGCATTCAATTCTCCGGAGAATGCCACAAACCACATCATGTCAATTCCGGGAAGACAACATAAGCCACAGCAAGTCAATACCTGGAAAATGCCGCAGGCCGCAGCGTTTTGAATTTTTAAGCGACACCACAAGCACGGCGTGTTGAATGGTTTGAAAATTACTGGAAGATGACAGAAGCCAGAGAAAGGACTTATAAAGGGAGGACGTAGTTACATGGCGAGTTAAAAAACCTTGGAAAAGTCCAGTTCCAACTTTGGAAATGGAGCAGTTCCTGCTCTATGCTTTAAGTAAAACCGAGTCAATTTAAATCGAGAAGTTTCCATATAAGTTAAGTTAGTTGAGTTCAGGTAAATTCTCCCTGAGACCTAATTTAAAAGACACCTATCGGATTATTGTTATATAAATGTATTTTTAAATTACATTCATTCTGGGAAGAAAATCGTTTGACCATCTAGCGCCGGAACTATACAGTCTACAGTATGGAAAAGTGAAAACGGATGTCACATCGGAATTATACAAAACGCAGTCCGCCTCATCAGCAATTGGTAATTCGTGTCGGAGCCCAGTAACCCACGTTGTAAACGTTACTTGTCACATTCTATTGCCTCCAATTTTCCCTTACTTGATTTGTATGGCATAAAGCTCAACTGGAACTCAGAATCGGACCTCATATTTGACTTCGATTAGATGATTTCCGCTCTGCTTGGACGAATTGTGTTTATTTTTACCTTAGTCGTAACATTAAAATCGTTATAAGTAATACAACGAACAATTCCATCCATTCAAATTCAAATCTGAAGTCGGCAATTATCTAGGAAAGAATTGATGGTCTGTGGTTGGTTACTTATAAAAACAGCAGGGAATCGTTGCAGTGTCGAAGCAAAACTCCTACGCCATTAGAAGGACTCGATGTAAAAGATAAGTGCCGGAATTGGACATGTACTAAGATTCACAGTGAATGAGCGAAAGTGGTCAGTCGATTGGTTATGCTCGATTAGAAACACCTCAACTGAATTATTGAATATTGTCAATCAGCAGACTGTGCTTTATGAGTATTACGCCACTCTCACATCGCAAGCCCGAACCATCAAATCATAACCATTCGCAGTTAATGATATTCGAATGCTAGCTACTTGACGATGAAGAACGTATGGAATTTTTCTACACTCTACACAGTTTTACGTGAAATTCAGCTAAACACACGTTGTCAAATGGAAACAAACGTAGAGATATCACTTTTTCTTAATAATGGGTGACCCAATAGGGCAGGTGGGTTATTATTATTATTATTTATTGGCCTGTAGGAACCTGGAAGTTCATGACACCCCCATTCGCGCCACGTGTCCGGCCCATCTTAATCTTCGCGACTTGATTACTCTCACTATTGTAGGTTTGCGATATAGCTCTTCCAATTCGTGGTTATGGAGTTTCCTCCATTGTCCTGCCTCCTCGTCATATTTACCTCCAAAGATGCCCCTCAAAACTTTATTCTCGAATACGCGGAATTTGTTTTCTTCTCGTTTTGTGAGAGCCCATGTTTCGCATCCATATAGAACAATCGGCATGATTATGGTTCTATAGACACGGAGCTTTATGTTACGTGATAGCAGTCTGGATTTCAGTAGTTTACTGACTGCGTGCCAACTCGCGTTGCCGGAATGCAGTCTCTTGTTAATTTCCTTCGACATTTCGTTACTGGCCGTCAGTATCGTTCCCAGATATTTAAATTCTTTAACTTTTTCAAATATCTTACCTCTGACATTTATATGTGTTCTCTGAGGTCCACCTGCTCTCGCCGTAATCATGTATTTTGTTTTGTCTTAATTTATTTCTAGGCCCACCTCTTCTGCCGCTTGCATGATGATTTCACAGTTTTTACTAACAGCCTCTAGATTATCGCCCAGAACGGCGATGTTATCCGCATATGCGAGCACTTGTGTGACCCCGTTCAGGGATGATCTGCCCATGTTGTCGTCTTGTACCTTTCTGATGACATATTCGAGCACAAGGTTAAAGAGACACGGTGATAGACCATCTCCCTGCTTTAGTCCGTCCCGGATTTCAAATGGTTCTGAGAGGTGGTTTTCTATTTTGACTCGCCCTATGTTTTCGTTCATGCAAATTTGAGTGAGGGCGGCATATTTTTTTGGGACTCCCAGCTCAACTAGAATATGGTAGAGTCTCTGCCTTGCGACTGAGTCGTAGGCTTTTTTGAAGTCAACGAACAGTTGGTTAACCGTCTCTCCGTATTCCCACTTCTTTTCCAGCAGTTGTCTTATTGTGAACATTTGGTCGCTTGTTGAGCGGTTCCTACGGAATCCACATTGGTAGTCTCCCAGTATCTCTTCTGCGTACGGTGTGATTCTCGCCAGAATGACATTTGTTAATATTTTGTATGGTCAGGCGGGTTAGGTTTTCCAATAAGGCTAAAGCGAACAAAAAAAAAACGATTAATTTTGAAAAATGTTTGGATAATAATCAAATGTTGTTATAACGTGTAACATATATGGTCATGATGAATTGCCAAACTATACTAAAAACAAATATGGGGGGATGGGACCGAACATACAGGGCAAAGTTACTGATTGCTTTCAACCCGACGAAGGCCAGGGCGATCCTTGTCCCTGTTCAATCCAAGTTGACATGCAGTCTCCACGCGACACCCCTGGGTAGCTACTTTGGCACCCGCCAAGTAGTGAACCAATGCATGCAGCGACATCCTGAGAAAGGTTGACGCAAGGCCATGCCTGTAAAAATGAATTATTATGGCAAATTTAACAAGCCTCGGATATGGACCGGATACACTACGACGACAACGGAAACGAAAATGGCCAAACGATTTAAAGAATGTTTTCATAGAACGTCCGCTCACTATACAGAGCTCGAACTGCACAACAGCTAGCCGATGCCCTGTCCGAATATAAGGCAGACATAACAGCATTACAAGGAATAAGATAGACGGGGAGTGGTGTTATTCAAAGAAACGAGTATGACATCTATTACAGCTGTCATGCAAAACACCATGTGCTCGGGGTAGGCTTTCTATTCAGCCAAAAACTGAAGTCTGCCATTATCGGCTTTAATGCAATAAACGAAAGGCTATGAATTTTCGCGTGCGAGGCAAGTTTAAGAACATAAGCCTCATAAACGTTCACGGAGCTACAGAGGAGTCCCCTGACGACGAAAAAGAAGAATACTACGACAACGTCGAACGGGCCCTCAATGCCTGCCCAAGATACGATGTGAAAATCATTCTTGGTGATTTGAATCCAAAAGTATGTCGGGAGCCAGTTTTCAGGCACTACACAGGTTCCCATAGTTTGCATGAGAACACTAATGACAATGCATCGTCATTCAGCATCTAACCTCAAACGGTACGGATCGTCCGATCGTCTTGTCCCGCGGCCTTTTATTTGAATTGCGCAAACAGTGTGGCCGTCACTGAGAACGGCTGTATAGCATATTGCGAAATATTGAACGGTGTAGTTTGTACGTGTTCAGTGTATGTACGTGTGCTTATTATACACACAGTGTGTGTGCGAACGCGCGTGTGAGTTGTGTGTTATCACATAGTGTAACCGTCATCAAGAACGGTCATAAAAAAAATAAAAAAAACAAAACAAAATGAACCTACTCGAGAATCATCATCGGCACATCACAGAAAAGAAACGCACATTTGGCAATGACACGGCGCCGACTCGAGCGACAGCCGAGTATTATAACAAAGCGGCACAAGCCAAATACAGATGGCTATAAAAGCGCAAAAGAAAAGAAAAATGAATACATTGGAGCAGGCAACCAATTCAACGTATTGGTTGACCTTTTCCCAAGTCAAATTGAATTAGCTGCTGATGAAGACAACAATATCATAGGTACGGCAACAGATCCAGCGGAACTGGATAAACTCCTTGCGGATATAGACAACAAAAAAGAGGAATTGAAGAAACAAAAAGAATAAATCCTCAAATTAAAAGACCTAATGCAGCAACAACAAAGGAAAGAAAATACAACAACACAGAGAAAAAATCAGGAACAACATCAGGAAGCAAAAAAAGGAGATGCAGCAGCAGCAAAAGAACCAGCACATCGTAACCAACAAAAAGGAAAAGGCGCCGCCTATAATACTTGCGTCCATGGAAACAAAGGACGTTATAAAATAGGTGAGTTAACTTGCAAAAATTTCAAAACGAAAAAAATTAATAACTAAAATAAAATTAATGTGCGATGATATTGAAGGTTATCGCAAAGTAATGACTGCATTGGGTAGGACAAAAAGCGAGTACTACACGTACACGCCGAAATCGGAGAAAATAATCTCCATGCTCCTAAAAGGAGTTGACCCATGTTATTCCCCTGAAGAGGTATTCAAGGAATTAAAAAATGTCGAAACCGACAATTTAAAATTTACAGGTGTGAAACCCTTCTCTACCGCCAACTCCAGAAAACGCAATTGCAAATTGCCTTTCTTTATTATATCACTGAGTCCCAACAGTAAAGTTGGTGCTCTCCGATACATCAAACACCTCAACCACCAAACAATAAGTTGGGAAAAAATAAGAAAAATCGATCGCGTATTGTAGTGCATGCGTTGTCAACGCTTCGGGCTCGCGGCATCAAACTGTCACATGCAATTCAGGTGCGTAAAGTGCCTCTCCGACCATATCATTGGTGAATGCCCCTTGGGCAAGGAACAGCTTCCAGATAGGAAAACACTGTCCTGTGTCATCTGTAAAAATACAGGTCACACTGCTAATTTTAGAGGATGTCCTAAATTTCAACAAATGAAATTAAAAATGGAATCCAAAAAGAAACAACTTGAAGAAGAGAAAAAAATGAAAACTCGTTCTTACAACAATTTCGTGGCACCTTGTGTGTCATATGCTCAAATGGCCGGTGCTCCTAAGCAACCAGCATCCATGGAACATACATATGGTAATGGAAGAATGCCTGCGCCAGAGGCACATTCAGAAATAATAACAATGTTATTAACCATGCAAGGACAATTTGCCGAATTTCAAAAAACACTGACTGAACAAAGACGACGAATAGATACTCTCTATTCAACCCTGTTCCCAAATAACTCTCCACATCAAAATCTTCAACCCCCGGCTGAACTAAACCTAAAAATTATAGCTGTGAATGTAAATTCACTAATCCACATCGAAAGAAGGGATAATTTAGGCAATCTGTTCCAAGCCGAATGCCCAGATGTGCTCTTGGCTAGCGAAACTAAGCTAAACCAAAGGCACAAAATGGGCTACAAAAATTATAACACAATTAGACGAGATCAACCAAACTCTACTCGAGGGGGTGGGGTCGCTATTTTAGTTAAGAAAGGTCTTCACCATAAGGTCGTTTACAGCATGGAAGTACGCAAATTCCAGGTGCTAGAGGCATGCATTATAGATATTCCTCTAAAAAGTCAAAGGCATCTATATATAGTCATTGCTTACGCTCCTGAATCTGTTCAAGGTACCCAATTTTTCTGTGAAATCGATACGCTTTTCCGAAGTCTCAAGTTAGATTCGGAAAACAATTACTTTTTAATGGCAGGTGATTTTAACGCCAAGCACAGTGCCTGGGGCAATTTGACCTCGAACACCAGAGGCAATGCCTTGTTTGATTGGTGGCAACCAAATACGATCGAGCATAAACTAGAATTGTACGCTACAAGTACACCGTCTTATCCAAGAGGTAACTCCTTTCTGGATTTACTTATGACAGATGATCGAATTCAGTTACCAGATACCGAGGTAACTACTCGAAATTGTCTTCGCACAATTGAGTACGATAGCGATCATTACGGACTTGGAGCCGTAATACACGTGCCAAACGAGTACCATCTACTTGAGCAGTACGACCAGGTACACTCTTTCGATTTACGAAAAGCACATTGGTCGCGTTTCGATCGCATACTAAAAAGAGAAATATGCCACATTGGCATAGACCCACCGACTAATAGAAACCTCCGTGATGATAAAATCGATCATTACCTCCTAACTAGGGACGATATTGTTACTAACACAATGAATCGTTCCATCCCCAAAGTAGCTCATATGGATGGCTATACCCACCGATACAGAAATGCAACTATCGATGCTTTGTATAGGCAAAAGAGCACCCTGCTCTCAAAGCTGAAATTGTGCTATAGGCAGTTCAGTGACCCAAATAGCAATGAAATCAAAACAATCAAGTCCTTGATTAAAAATCTTCAAAAACTGATCCGGGATAATTACCGAGCAGTAATAAATGAGGAGTGGAGCAACAGAATTCGAGCTGTTCAAGCAAACGGACCGAACATGGTTTCATAAATCAAGAAAATATGTCGAAGAAAAGATCACAATGACATTCCCTGTCTCCGAATTCCACGGACTCCCGAGAATTGTCAGATAATGCTGAACGCAGGACTCACCTTAGAGCACATCAACTCCAATGATGAAGTAATAGTAGTCGAAGATCCGCAAAAGAAAGCGAATTCAATTGGAGCCTGTTTCGAAGCAGTGTACAGAGTTAACGAATCAGTTCATGCTAACACTGAAATTGAAAGCAATGCCAGTCAAAGACATTGCTCGCCGCGCAATCAACTTCACAACTGGCGATCCGAAAAACGTAGTTTCATCACATTCGGCGAAAATAATAGGGCGGATTCTCCCGTCAGAAATGAAAATACAAATATGTTTGTGCACAAGGATGAACTTAGAAACATGCTTAGCTCAATAAAAAATAAGAAATCATGTGGAATATATAGCATTCCAAATGTGGTTCTAAGGCATTACTTTGTTTAACAACGCTCTAAACAATGCACACTATCCAACCCATTGGAATACTGCAGTAGTCGACCCTATCCCCAAAAAGGGTAAGGATAAGAGCAATCCAGCTAATCTGCGCTCGATCAGCCTGCTTCCCAACATTAGCAAGGTATTCGAAAAAATTATAAACAAAGGCACTGATCGGTTGGTGTGATGAAAACGATATCATCCCCAACAACCAGTTTGGCTTTCGAGCGCGACATGATACAGTTCATGCAGCGACGAAACTTGTTTCCGATATACAGTGGAACAAGGGAAAGCGACAATGTACAGGCTGCCGCTTGGTTGACTTTGAAAAGGCTTTCGACACCGTATGGCTAGAAGGACTTGTCTATAAGTTAACAAACCTGGGTATGCCGCAATATCTGTTATACATAATTTATGATATGATAATGGACAAACATTTTGTGGTGAAATGCGGGGACATACTCTCCAACAAGACCTTCCAAATTAAAAATGGCTTACAGTAGGGAGCTGTGAATTCTCCCATTCTATTCAATATTTACACTAGTGATCTAGTGAGTTCTATCGAAAACGCCATTGCGTACGCCGATGACATAGTGGTGTACAAAACAGGAGGAAAAATAGACGTCATCAATAGGCACCTTCAAGATGACTTCAACAAAATAAAACAATTTTCCGACAACTGGAAATTAAAGATTAATTTCCAGAAAACCGAGACTATCATTTTCAGAACGCCCCTATCCAGGGCCTCGAGGGATACAAACTACAACTGGAAACACTTTTCTATTGTAGGTAACAATAACCTTCCACTGCAAGTGAAAACTGTAGTTAGATACCTTGGTATCTGGCTAGACCAGTATTTATATTTTGACAAGCACGTTGCAGCGTCCCTCTCCGCAGCTAAAACCGCATATTCTATGACAAGAAGTCTATTCCGGAGTAGTCTTCTTGACCCCAGAGTCAAAACAATTTCGTACTCGGCATTCATCCGACCAGTTTTGGTTTATGGCTGCCCAGTATGGTATAATATATCTCCACTTTATATGGAGAAGTTTCGTGTGTTCGAACGGCAGTGTTTGCGTTCCTGCCTCGCACTTTTTAGAATACCAGAGTCGCAATACAAAATATTCTATCCCAACAAAATCCTGTATAACAAATCAGGGTTAAATATAGGATAGACAATTTCATAAAATTATTCGTGGTCACACAGCAAGGGCAATGTGCAGTGACAATAATCTTATCTCGGGAGCATTCTATCCCAACGATATGTATCTGGAGAATACCCTCCAGAATGGGTTTATTCCCCCAGAAGCGTTTCCTTTCTTGGATCAAAAAGGCCTTATCCAAGACGTGAATGGAGTCCCGATTATTTATCACGCTCTCCGTGGTGCCAGGGGCAAACAAATTCTCCATGATAGTGATATCTCCAATGCCCCAGACCGCATGCGTTTTAGCACGGCGATCAGTGGAAGAGATAAATCAGCCAAAGATCGAACATCTCCCAAATGGTGTTGGCTTCTCAACGAGGGGAGGACTGCACTTCATCAGATATAGTATGCCTCTCAAGAGCAAGGCTCTCCTTCCTCGTGTCCCCCCTCCCCCTGTCCTCCTTTCCCCATTCCTTTTTTGTAGCTATTCTATTTTATTTTTTATTTCTTTTTTATTTTTTATTCGTTTCGTTTTGAAGTTTTTGTTTGTTATAAAAAAAAAAATTAAAAAAAAATTGTTATAATAATGTTTACATATAGATGTAAACGAGGAATCCCTCTAATATATGACTTATTTCATATATATATATATATATATATATATATATATATATATATATATATATATATAAGAAACAAAAAAAAAGATGTACGCCGAAAGGCATATATAAAAATCAGGTTGTTATGGGTAATTTAGAGAGCTCGCATAGAGCCATTAAGTTAATTTAAGGAGTGTGATTGTAGAAAAGGGTTTAACATTTACCCCTAATATTATACATGTAAAAAGAATTAGAAAAATAAATGTGGTTTAAAAACTAAAAAAAAAAAAACTACGAGTCATCGCACTGGCAGTATCGAAAAACAAGAAAAGTGGAGAGCGAGGTTCTACCAAATAATCCGCAGTATGACGCGGTACACACCACGCTGCACTTACTGCAAGAATAAAGGGGGTAATCTGATCACCGATCCTGAGGGCATTCTGGAGCGATGGGAAGTGCACTTCAATGAATTGCTAAATGGTCAGCTCACAGAAGATTTGGAGGCTCCATCAATGCAAGATCAAGATCAAATGCTGCTTTCACCAAGCATTAAGGATACATTAAAAGCCATAAGACAGCTCAAATCAAATAAAGCCCCCGGAGCTGATGGCATACCAGCTGAGCTGATCAAACAAGGAGGGACAGCGTTGCATCACGCAATTCATGAGATTGTGGTGCACGTATGGGAGCAAGAGGAGATGTCGGAAGATTGCCGTCGTGGAATAATTTGCCCCATACATAAGAAGGGAGATATCACACTGTGCAGAAACTATAGGGGTATAACGTTGCCGAGTACCGCCTATAAGATACTTTCCTCTATCCTACAAGATCTGATAGCCCCATACGCTAAAGCCATCATTGGTCAATATCAGTGTGGCTTCATCCCACGCAAATCAGCGATTGATCAGATATTCACCCTTAGGCAGGCGATGGGAAAATGTCTGGAATTTAAGATTCCATTATATCATCTATTTATAGACTGTAAGCCCGCCTACGACAGCATAGCCAGGGTAGAACTATATAATGCTTTGAGAGAGTTCGGCATTCCAAACAAATTGATACGACTTTGTAGGTTGACCATGACCAACCTTACTAGTCGAGTAAAAATAGCGGGATTGTTGTCCAAACCAACAAACATCTTTAATGGACTCCGACAAGGGGACGGTCTGGCCTGCCTACTCTTCAATCTGGCGTTTGAGAAAGCAATCCGTGATTATGTTTTCTTTTTTATATGTGTAACCCACAATGTACATTGTTTTTTATTTAAGTTTAGTTTGAAAATGTGGTTTGAAATTGTTTAAACGTTTTACATGTTATCTATGTCGGTTCATGTTTTAATGTTTCATCGCTAGCATAAAGGCGGTGGGGGAGTTACCACGTAACAATAGGTACTCCGCTCCCTTATAATTTAAATCTTCTAAAAAATCGTCATAAGCTACTTCATCAATAGAAAACTAATGCACGAAACGAACGGGGCGATATCGTAATCCACACCTGTGGAAGATTATGTGGAACTTTAGAAATAAAACTATCACACGAAGTGGAAATTATTGGATAATAATCGCTAAACATGTAAACAAGGTAGAAGCGGCCAGTAATGAGGCATGACGACCAACTAAAGACTAGCTACAATCCACCAGATAAGAACTGACCAATCACAAAACGGAGATAGTCCTAATAACTAGTTGAAAGCGTGTGGAATATGGTAACTTCTCGATCAGAAATCAGATCAAAGGAAGCAGTTAAGTACTTCAAAGGAAGCGGTTAAGATGTTAGTCTATTCTCGACGAGCCATGGTCGACAATAGACTAAGATTTATGTCCCACGTAGAGTATGCATGTGAGAAAGAAGCAGGCGTATAGGCAGCCCTATCCATCATATTGCCAAACATCGGTGGACCACGGTATAATAAAGCTTCATCTTGTCAACGGTGATCACATCCATACTAGACTATACCGCGCCAGTGTGGGTAGAAGCTCTACGAATAAAACGACTCAAAAGAGTGATGCCACCAATGCGATTCTATTTGTGTACTAAGGACTATATGAGGTTTCAAGACGATCCACCACCCTTTCTTTCGCTCTCCCTGTGCTCTGACATCTAATGGTACTTCAAAATCCCCTTTTGTGCGCCCGTTAGTGTATTAAAACATACCTCCGACGAAGCAGCTTCTATTATAGCCAGGCTACTCTGTGGCGTTTCCACTAAACGCCACTACCTACCCTCCCAATTACCCCAAGCTTCCTGTCCTGAAGCTCCTAAAACCCCATTGTTTCCCGCTAATGCAATTGCATTAGCACCTGCAAAGCTACATGCATCAAGGTTATCTAATGCATAACCTAAAGGTCTCTGTAAAAGAATTCTTACCTTCATGCATCAACGCACATTCAAAGTTTCTGAAAAGAATTCTTTTCATCATACAAGATCATAAATCCAAAACCTATTCGGCACCCTTGTTGCCAGCCAAATCCCAGCCTCACCATGTGCAGAACAAGGTTCTTACATACACATTGGCTGGCGATTCTTTTGTCCAACGACAAAGCAATGCCAAGCAGCTTGTTTGCTCAGCTGCAATAGACACCACCCATGATCTGCTTCTCCATCTGACAAACAATCACCAACTTCGCGCTTAGCCGCCGAATTCGAATTCCATAGCATAAACAAATGCAAATAAAGAATTCGTTTCTTCCACCGACCAAAGATATGATATGCAAATTGTATGGAGTATCCCAAAACCATTAGCACCTAATGAGTTGCAGCGTATTTACTTAGCCGAACCCTCATTACGGAACGATGCCCTTGTTCGCTTTCAGCACCATTTGCCTAATTGCATTGCGGTCTATTTATACAGCTGCAATGCACATCTCATTAATGCCCTGTATTTCCTTCAATGTTTCTGAATTCGTTTCCCATAACCTTCGTGCATGAGTTAAACAATATGATCTCCACGATCACACACTCACACATACCACCATGATCTTTACTACAAGATCCGGTTCCCTATTCCACAAAGAGAGACTTTACGTTTCTTTTGTGGTAAGTAAAACGCACCCTTAGCCAAGAGAATATTCACCACCGCGCCAAAATATCAACCACCAGCGAATGCAAAGCGCTGAGTCTTATCCCAACCATCGACCGAGCCGGTCGGTTCTTCTTCCGCTCCCCGTAGCGCTGCGGGGACGCGTACCGTACATCCAAGAGCCGTAATCGGCTTGCTTTCAGTGATAACGCTTTTAATCCTTTTATTTGTGCAAAATGTAATGAATTAAAGAAAATATATTAACAAAACGTGAGACGAACAATCGACTAACCGCAAATTAACTTAATCCAAACCAATTGTCAGTGCTAAGTGCTCAACAGAAAATAAATTGCATCCGATCGTGAAATGTGTGTGTAAAGAGCGGATCTGGTCTATTCCATTCGCTTCCTAAATAATTAAAAAAAAAATCTAATCATGAAGAAAGCAAAAAATTCATAGTAATAGTTTAGAATACAAAGTTCGAGTGTACATTCAGCGTTAGGTTTGTTTTACCAACTGTATTAAGTAAAAACAAGGACCATAAATATAAAGAACATCTTATACAAACAATCACTTGGTGTTTCATTTTCTGTGCTGCAGTATCCCGGGTATTTTTCTTTTATTCTTTTCCGTTTGTGAACAATACTGGTGAACAGTTTACGGCGGTATAATGATGGGGAAAGAAGTGAACCCAGCGCCTGTGCAGATGCACCTACATCTACCCCCACAACTCCCCATAGATATTCTAGCTGAGGTGCTTCAGATATATAGATAGAGAGCCACAATTGATAAAGTGCCCGGGGGAGTGGCTTCGATAAAGCTAGAAGAAAGAGGAGCTCCTATTGCCTTAGAAGAAATACGAGCTTAAAACGGAGATATACCTTTAAGCTTATCCCATCCGTGGAGGATTAGATAAAACGTTCAAAAGGGGGCTACAATTACCACCGTACGCAGGTCTTGTCAGGAAACGATGAGCATCGCAAATAAATAAACCGTTTTGAATACGAAAATTCACCTCTCTGTGCACAACAAGAAAAGCGAAAAGGGTATGGTGAACATGCCATTTCTGTATACAGCCGCTTTCACCTACTCCCTTCCTCATATTTATAAATGATCTCTTGTCAATTACCCAAACACCAATTCACTCGTTTGATGATGGTAGCACATGCAGCTAAACTTGTCTCCGACGTACAATGGAATAAATGCAGGAACCAATGCACAGGTGCCTGTTTGATTGACTTGGAAAAAGCCTTTGATACCGTCTGGGTCGAAGGGTTATATTACAAGCTGGTCAGACATGGCATACATAAGCCTTCACTATGTGTTCTTTACGATATGTTAAAGGATAGGAGGTTCGTGGTAAAAAATGGTAATGTGACCTCTAATAAAACGTATAATATCAAGGCTTGGAACAGGGAGCGGTACTTTCTCCGATTCTTTTTAACATTTACATTAGCGACTTATTAGATGCACTTCCGCATACTATTGCGTACGCAGACGATCTCATAAGTTACAGAACAGCTCCGAAAGTTGCGATCATAAATAGGTTAATACAGCGACACTTTAACAACGTGCAGCGCTATTGCGACGACTGGAAACTTAAGATCAACTTTCAGAAATGTGAAGCCATCCTATTTAGAACTCCATTATATAAAGCCACGAACGACACAAGGAAAAACTGGCGAAAGCTAGATATCGTGGGACCGCATGGAGATAAACTGGAAACCAAGAGTTTAGTTAAATACCTGGGCATCCGGCTAGATCAATATCTGTATTTCAACAGACATGTAGGCGCTGCTTCGGTCAAGCCTAGAAAAACGTTTGCTATGACAAGGAGGCTATTTCACAGTAGCCAACTTGACAGCAGGGTAAAAGTCATATGCTGCATGACGCTAATCACGCCAATGCTCATATATGGTTGTCCAGTACGGTTTAATATAGGTCCAAATTTGATGGAAAAGATTCGGGTGTTCGAAAGGAAGTGTCTCAGAAGTTGTCTCAGATTATATCGGACACCGGAATCGGACTATAAAAAGTATTATTCAAATGAGACTTTATATAATGAAGCGTACATAAATAGGGTGGATAATTTTATGATTAAATTAATCAGAGGACATATTGCGAGAGCAATAAGCTCGTCCAATGACCTAATTTTCGGGGCCTTTTATCCAAACACTCTGTACTATGAGAACGTGCGTCGCAACGGTTCTGTTCCACCAGAGGCGTTCCTTGATTTGGACATGAAAGGGCTTATACATGATAGATCCGGAATTCCGCTGATCTATCATGTAAGTAGATCATCTCTAGACGGGCGATTGTGCTACGAGGCGGAAGTAACGCGCCCCGAAGAAGGTCTCTTGCGCTTCCGTAGGGCTAGTTCCCACAGAGACCGGGACGATAGTATTGGACAACGTCAACAGTTCTGGTGGTTGAATGGCACATAAAGACCTGGATACCAAAGTCGGTAAAGAATAACAGTATTATCAGCCAGCTTACATAGACTTAGCTTTTCTAGAATTAGGGTAGTATAAGATTTAAGTTAAGTTAGGTTAAGTGCTTTTACATTAAAAAAAAAAAGTAGGTATGTTAAGTAAGTTAAATTTTAAGAAAAAAAAACAAAAAAAATTGACAGAGTTTTTCAAATTTTTATTGTATTTCAACTAATTATCAGTACTGCCACAAAGTTCTGTCGCCGAAAGGCAAATTATACAAATCTTAAGTAATGTTTAGCTTAGAGTGTCTGCGAAGGACCAGTAAGTTATTATATAAGATAATTAAGCTAGAATTTAAGCATTTTTTGTCTAGCCTTTAATTTAGAAATTAAGAATATAAAAAGAAATATAAAAAATCTTTTAAAAATGGAAAAAAATCGATGGTATGGTGAATTCAATCGTGGTCGTAGTTCACTCCAAGATGAATTTCGTGAAGGTCGTCCAAAATCAGATATTGTTCCGAAAACCATTGATGCTGTGCGCGAACTGATATTGGAAGATCGTCATGTGACCTATCGTGAGATTGAGACAACCTTAGGCGTTAGTGGGACCAGCATACATTCAATATTGCATAAACATTTGACTGTCAAAAGAATTTGTTCGCGTTGGATCCCACACAATTTGTCAATCGCCCAAAAAAAGGCTCGTGTCAATTGGTCAAAAGAAATGGTCAAAAAATACGTTCGCGGTGCTTCGAAACACGTCTATGACATCGTGACAGGTGATGAATCGTGGATTTACGCGTATGAGCCCGAAAGTAAACAGCAGTCGACTGTCTGGGTGTTTCAAGATGAGCCAAATCCAACAAAAGTTGTTCGGGCACGAAGCACTTCTAAGCAAATGGTCGCCTGTTTTTTCGGAAAAACCGGACATGTCGCAACCGTACCACTAGAACAACGCAGAACAGTCAATTCTGAGTGGTACACAACCATTTGTTTGCCAGTTGTCTTCCAAGAAATCAGGAAAACCAACCGCCGAAGACGGATCACTCTTCACCACGACAATGCGAGCTCTCACACATCGGCTGCGACAACTGCATTTTTGAGCACCCAAAACATCGATTTGATGGGTCATCCGCCGTATAGTCCTGACTTGGCACCGAATGACTTCTTTTGATTCCCGTACGTAAAAAACAAACTGAGAGGTCAACGTTTTTCGACACCTGAAGAAGCGGTTGCTGCATTCAGAATGCATGTCTTGGAGATACCTCAATCAGAGTGGCAAAAGTGCTTCGACAATTGGTTCAAACGCATGCAAAAGTGTATAGATCTTCATGGGGAATATTTTGAAAAAGAATAAAGTGATTTTCGATGATCAATATTTGTTTTTGTTCTCTAATCCCGAAATATAAAAGGCTACCCTCGTAAGAACAAACGAAAATTTTCTCTTATGCGGAGACTTTAACTGTCGTCATTCGTCATGGGGTTGTGTTCGCGCAAACGCTTGGGGAACAATTTTGTCAGACCCCAAGGTCTTCGAAGATTTCGATATTGCTTTTCCATCTGAGCCAAGTTACTATCCTTCCAATGGTATAGGTCATCCCTCAACCTTAGATCTGGTACTTTCAAATACAATTGCCAATATTTCTCGCCCAATTGTTATAAACGATCTTTCATCTGACCACAAACCTATTGTTTTCTTTCTTAATGAATCATTCACCACTGCAACTCCATCTAAAAAATTTAAACGTCACGTAAACGATTCACTTTCTGACTTTGCTCAACCCTCTACCTTTACGTTAGAGAAAATTGATGATAAAGTTAATGCATTTGAATGTTCCATTAACGAGGGAGTTAAGGCGACTGTCCCTTTGCTCTCTGCCTCCCATAAAAACAATAGCGAAATTTCATTGCTAACAAATGACGTACGAAGGACTATAACATTTAGGAACTTAATTCGTAGACGTTATCAAAGGTCAAGAGACTTATTTCTGAAATTTCAATTGAATTTGCTTAACAAACTAGTTATAAAAAAAATGCATGAAATTCGTAATAAAGACTGGAATCGAATGTTATCCCAAATTGACAAACGTGACCAAAAAATATGGAAACTTTCGAAGATTTTTAAGAAAAAAAATAATGGAATCCCATACCTCGAATGTAATGGCCAAATTCTTCATACAAATGAAGAGAAGGCTACTGAATTCGGTAAATGTTTTCTGGCTAGTCACTCAATAACAGATGGCTTTAGTGACATTCAAACCAAACAAATAGTACAAAACAGTATTAACTCTATTAATCTATCTTCAATAGAATTAAACAATATCCATATACCAATATCTCTTGTTAAAGACACCATTTCTTCTATTCGCAAAAAAAGCAGCTGGTAATGATAAAATTTCAAACAGGGTCATTAAAAACACACCAAAAAATGCTGTTCAGTATTTAACATCCCTATTTGAAAGTTGTCTTCGTCACGGATATTTTCCAAGAAGATGGACGATTGCTAAGATAATTCCCATAGCTAAACCTACTCAACCATTGACACAGGCATCTAGTTATCGCCCAATAAGTTTACTCAGCTGTTTAGGCAAACTTTTTGAAAAAATTATCTTTTTTAAGATGAATGAATTTGTAGAATCAAACAGTCTTGTTCCAATCGAACAGTTTGGTTTTAGGAGGGAACACTCGTCGACTCACCAACTAAAAAGAATCACAAGTAAAGTAAAAGAATCACTTTCAAATAAAAAATCCTTAGGTATGGTTTCGTTTGACATTCAAAAGGCATTTGACAGTGTCTGGCACGACGGCCTGCTTCATAAACTATTTACTCAAAATTTTCCTACTTACATTCTTAAAATTATTTAAAGTTTTCTTACAGATAGGCTTTTTTATGTCAAAATTTTGTCTGATTCATCACCTCTGTTCCCCATAAAAGCAGGCATTCCACAAGGTTCAACCCTATCGTCCCTTTTATACAACTTATATATTGCTGATTTTCCAAGAGATTTACACTGTGAAAATGCCTTCTTTGCTGATGATACAACTATATTCTGTAGTTCTAACGACTGTCAAAGTATATTAATGAATTTACAAAATACTTTATTTAATATCGAAAAGTTTTTTCACAGGTGGAAAAACAAAATAAACCCATCGAAATCTCAAGCAATATTTTTCTCACGAAAGAGAAAAGCCTCAAATCTGCCTCAATATAATCTGTCGATTTGCAACACTCCAATTGAATGCACAACAACAATTAAATACCTTGGTATCACTCTCGATAAGACGCTAAAATTTTCAAATGATATTACTACCTCTATCAAAAAAGTAAATGTTTTAATAAAAATTCTATTTCCACTTTTAAATAAAAATTC
Organism: Microdon myrmicae; assembly: GCA_963931805.1. Lineage (NCBI taxonomy): Eukaryota > Metazoa > Arthropoda > Insecta > Diptera > Syrphidae > Microdon > Microdon myrmicae. The sequence continues at coordinate 157,620,202 of OZ007499.1, forward strand.
TTATTTAAGCAAAGATAATAAGCTTCTTCTTTATAAAGTCGTCATACTACCTTCATTAGTATATGCTTCTCCTTGCTGGAATAAATGTGCTGAATGTCACCTGAAAAAACTTCAAATTTGTCAAAACAAAACTCTAAAAATGATTATGCATCTTCCCTGGCATTTTTCCACACTAGCATTGCATGACATTACTAAAATTCCAACAATCAAGTCTAACATTAAAACAATTTCAAATAAATTTGAGAATGAATGTTCGATTCACGATAATGTATTAATAAATTCACTTGTTTAAACATACCAATTTAGTTTAAATTATTATTAAGTAGATTTTAAGATTATTTTATTTTTTTTTGCATCCATTGAGTTTTTTTTTCGCAATTTTCTCATAATAACTACCACTTTCATAAGAAATTTCTATATTATAAAATCTTTAGTTGCTAAGAATCATTGCATTCTAATCTCTTATTAATATATAAATATAAATATTCTACCATGTAACACGATTTCACTGAAGAAGAAATAAATTTGAATTTGAATTTGAATTTGAATTTTTCTTTGTCATTTAAATAATTATAAGTACTCCCACAAGCAAAATTCTGTCGCCGAAAGGCAAATTATACAATAGTTAAGTAATGTTTAGCTTAGAGCATCTGCGTAGGACCAGTAAGTTATAATATAAGATAATTAAGCTATAATTTAAGCATTTTTTTGTCTAGCATGTAATTTAGAAACTAAGAAGATAAAAAGAAAATAAAAAAATGTTTTCAAAATGAAAAATGAAAAAAATCGAGAAGGTTGATGTTTGCAGAGTGTAACCGAAGTGCAGAATTTTTTTTTGCCGCACTACTCTAAACGCATAAGCTGCCTACATGGAATTAATTTAATTTTCTTTGGGTTCTACATAAAATTTGTTATGTGCACCGAAGTGCAACAACGTTCATTGAGAAGACTTATTACAAAGTAGGAAATAATGATTGGGAGATGCAGTCACACAAGGATTGCTTCTTTAGTAGATTAAGCAAGCTTGAGAGAAACAAGTTACGAGTTTGCATTATAAAACATAATATCTATCAGCATTATAAATCATAATATCTATCAGCAACTACAAACAAAAATTTATTGAAATCTCTATGAAAAGACCATGTTAAAAATCTTGTGTAGTTTTCCAAACACAAATTATGGTAAGTATTTTGCTTCCGCGATAAAATGGGATTGTCAACTGAAAATAAGCCCCGATATTTATTGTTTCTGATTTTTGAAATAAAATAACAAACATAATCGACATTGTTAGGCAAAGCAACCCCATGATGAATGTATTGACTCCATCACGTGGTTGTTGTGAAATAAAAATGTTTAGTCGGCTTACCACGGCGGCAGCTTCCGATTAAGTAAATACTTATATGTATGTAATTTACACCCTATTATCGCGCATCCATTATCTCGTTTTACACATACGTCAGGAGTGTCAGAAGCTTATCACCACAAATCTGCAGACTCTGTCATCTCTATAAATCTTCTACTCCATTGGAGACTGTATAGGGTAGGAAAATGTAGACTCTGTACCGTTTATGACTCAATCGCGGCACCACAAGACCAATTCGAGTATCAACGGCAGATATTCTTATGGCATATAGCCCCACAGATCCTCGTGAATATCATCAAATGAATAAGAATGTATCCCATAAATGCCGTCATGCTTATCTAGTCGAAAACTGAATCCCCAGGAATCACGGAGGAGTCATTCCCCAAATTGTTTTCTTATTTATCCACCGGTGTCCAATTCAACCGTGAAATCGTTCAGTTGTTGACTCAAATCGTTCTCGCACCAACTGGATGACCATTATTAGCCAATAAATATGATTTATGTTGCCATTACGTTTCCGAAATCAGCCAATCATATTCCCCATGAGGATTCCTTGATAGCTATTCTGCTCGTTATTACTGTTAAATACATTTTATTTTCGAGACCGCAACTAAATTGGCATCCATCTGAGAGATGCTGCTGAAATGAGCAACATTCCGGTAGCTGCATTTGGTTTTACTCGCCGGGGATCAAAAGGATGCTCAAGAGCTACCATAACTGACTAGTTTATATGCAGCCGACCTAGTCATAAAAATATTGTCATGAACCCTGTGTGTGGATTTTTATTATGTGTATCAGTTCGACTGATGTCTTGTTTCATATGCAGCTACATATTTCAAGATTTGTGTCGCTTGATGAGTTTCTTGCTACTGAAAAATGTACAAAGCCACATTTTTGACAACCATTTGATAGTGAATTAAAAATTAGTTTAGCGCCGTATGAGCGCCCCATAAACTAGGCGTTGTTCGAAAATTTATTCCAGATTTCGTAGGGGTTTCGAATATAATAAACCAGTCACGCATAAAATCAGTTGTTGACGGAACAACATCTGCGTTCCGGTTCGTGTGATTCGTGGAATAAAAATTGCCAAGAGACTCAAACAAATATCAAGCCAAACAAATCTGTGGAATGCTAAATAGATTACGAAATTTGGATAAACCCCAAACCAAAAATAAGGGTTCAATGCGAACGGGACATCAACATGTGAAGACGGTACAGCTATGGGGAATATAAAAGCGCTTACCCTAGGAGTGTGTCATATAGCTACAACATTTCGGGGAAAAGAAGCACACACATGTATATTACAGGCCTAAGAACTTCGGCAATATATGCAAGAACTTTCAATGAATATAAAGATGGCCTCCTTGTCAACAAGCATGGTCAGAGTAAGTACAGATTTACTGCAGACAAAGTTAAACAGGATAAAGGAAATCCGAGATGTTGTGAAAGCCTTCAAAATGTTTGGAAGAAAACTGTAGTATTATACTTTCCTTTTTTCATATGAAACACGCGCACAGTGGGGATTTTGCAGTAGCCTTAAATGTCGAAGTACAGTGTGGATGAATAAAATAAGAACAGGAAAATAGAGGTAGGAGATGTCAAGCCATATTGGTCTTGAATAACTAAAGATTATAATCACGAGCTCCTCGGTAGTATAGTGGTTAGTATACCCTCCTGTCACGCGGGAGACGGGGGTTCGATTCCCCGTTGGGGAGCCTCTGGCGCAAGACTAATGGCGTTGCCCAGAAAAAACAAATCATTATGGAAAATTTAACGAGCCTCAGGACTTGCTAAATAAGGCCAAGACCAGCTCCCGATTGTAGTGCCGATGAAGATGATGATGATAATCACGACCCCAGAAGATCAGGCGAAGTATTCCACTGTGATGATGATGACGTATTTGTTGTACAATAATTTAACAAATGTTTTCTTAGGACTAAATGCTAAATCCTATTTTAGAAACTTTTCTTACTCTTAAAATAATTTACTGCCTCTACACGCGCACTCTAAATTACACGGTATAGGTTTGTGTAATGCCTTTCAGCGTACAATAATATTTTTACATTTTTATATTTTTATGTATTTTCTGTTAGCTGAATATTTTAGGAAAAAGTGCTCCCTCTCCGTCCACTTTTTTGTTTTTTTTCTTTAATAACATAAGATAGAAAAAAAATTTAATATTAATAAAAATGTTAACATACAGAGATTTTAAAACGCAAAGGAAAAGGAAATATATATGAAAAAGGAAATGAGGAATGGGAGGGCAAAGCGTAGCGTCTGAAGTCTTACTATTGTTGGGTCCTGAGGCAGCGGCGTCGTTGACGTGCTTTGCCTCTTTGATGGGGAGTCCCCTGATATTCAGCTGCGGGATGTCCCGATGTACTTGGTGCGTCGAATGAGTGCGTATCGCTCGACGTCACTGGAAAAACTATTTCACTCCCGAAGCCAAGCTAACCCGAGGGACTGTAGTGGGACATTTGGGACAACGCAATTTGAAACAATTTGAAAAGCCGGATCAAGGGTCAAGCATCTCCAAAGATGAAAAGGCAACCTTTTTGCTAACTAATGTTTATTTTATTTTTTGTAACTTAGTCGTATTGCGCGCGGCCAGGGGTTCGGCCTCTGGAGATCTACTGATGACGAAATTGAAATTCACTCCCCTTTTATAGAATTTTTAGTTGAGAATTGTCAACTATTTTATGGTAAAAATTCCCAGAAACACACATAAGAGTTTGTGTTTCAATTTGAGTTGTGTTCTGGGAATTTGTTAGAGGCTTTAGTTGGATGGGTTCTAGGAAGGGAAATCATGAAATGCGTTTTGAATTTAGCATTTCATGATTTTTTAGGAATTGAGTCAATGTACGATGAATTAACTTTTGGTTAAATTCGTTGTACATGTGACTCAATCTGGGATTTGAAATGAAGCAATGGAAAATTTGGGATTTGGGTTTATTATGTGGAATTGAATCAATGAGTGATAAATTAACTTTGGGTTAATTTATTGCTCATATGATTCAATATGAAATTAGGAAATTTAGGAATTGATAATATTGGGGATTTGGATAGGGGTAGCGATTTAGGATCGCTACATCCCTCCCCCCTTTAGAAAAGAAAATTAATCTAGAAGAGATTAATTTTCTAGAATGCGTGGAAAGCAAAGGGTGGTGGCATTTCAACTTCGCGATAGTTTACATTTGTTTTAATTTAATTTTACATTTTTTGAGTTACTTGGTTGTATTTATCAACATGGTTTAAGTATATTTTAAGAATGGGCATATGTGTTATAAAGGTAAGTAGGTGGATTTTAAATTAGTAAAGGTTTTGGTTTAATTTGTGTTTTACAATGTTGTTTTTCTAACGTAGGCTTAAGGGTATAAGATGTTGATATTTATAATTTTTTGATTTGGACGTAATGCTAGATTAGTAACTTAATAGGTAAATGTGTATTTTACAATATGTTTTATTATTTTTCAGTAAGTTTAAAGGTAGGTTCATATAATTGTAAGGTTTGTTAATGTTAAGTAGTTAAGATTAATAATTATTGTTAATATAAAAGTTAGTAATAGTAATGGGCTAAATTATTTTGGATTTGCCAATAATTTTGTTCAGCTACTTTTACTTTTTTTTTTTTTTTTTTTTTTTTTTTTTTTAATTTAGTTTATAAACTGCCTTCCTCATTGAGGGTTAATGTTTGTACGTGAATTCTTGTGTACTTGATTGTTTTTCTATATCAATCTTAGTTTTATTTGTGTGTTATATGTAGTGTTACGTTTATTTGGTAGTTAACTTAGGGGTATCTTTCTTATTTGTTTGTTTTTAGATCTAGTATGAATTAATTTGGTTATGTTGTTAACAGGTCTTATTTAAAATGAAAGTAAATTTTACAGTAAATAAGTTTTAAATTAAGGTATAAAAGGTCAAAGTAAATATTTTTATTTCAATTTGGTTTTTTATTGATAGTGGGTTTTTTTTTTTTTTTTTTTTTTTTTTTTATATAAATGTAATTATGTTTAAAGAGGGTCTTATTCTAGTAATACATGTATTTTTGAAATGGTTACAATTTTGTTTGTTATTTATAAATTGCCTTCCTTATTGAGGGTTAATGTCTGTTTTGTTTTGTTTATATTTTACATTTGTTTTAATATTCTTTTGTATATTATTTATTAGTTTTTATATTTTCTGATAATTTTTGTGTCGTCTTTTATTTCTGTCCATATTGTGTATTTATAAATATCTTTGGCTGGTAGGTTATTGGACTGTGGTACACCTTGGGGATAGCATACGTTTAGGGTTAATAGTGGGGCACGGTTATTTGGAAGGGTTAGGATTTAGAAATAAGGTTTTAGTCTATTGTTGTGGGTTACCACCGCTCTTCGGCCCATTTTGATGACCGTATTGACTGGTCCTTTTATGGCAGTAACTAGGAAAGGTCCCTTCCAAATGGATGCCAGTTTGCCCTTGCGGTTTTCGTTTTTTATTAAGACTTGGTCCCCCACGTGGAATGTGTGTGATCTGATTTGGTGGTCATAGTAGGCTTTTGATTTGTGCTTATTTTCCAATTGGTTACGTTTTGCTATCGTGTAGGGTTTTTGCAATTTGTACCTAAGGAGTTGGTAATAGCTTTCGTGGTTGTAGATGGGTTCGGGTTCACGTTTTAAGTTAGAGGAGACTTCTGGGCAGAAGCCATATAGACAATCCATTGGTGTTAACTTGGTGCTATCATGTGTACTGGTGTTATACACGAAGGTGGCGGTTCGTAAGTATTGATCCCAAGTATTTGGGCTCTCGTCAATTACTGTACGTAGGTATTCCACCAATGGCCTGTGGGCCCTTTCCAGTGCTCCGTTAGACTGCGGATGGTAAGCTGTTGTTTGCAGTTTCTTTATTCGAAGGAGTTTGCATAGTTTTTTGAACAGTTCGCTGAGGAAATTTGTTCCCTGGTCTGTCACTATTTGTTTGGGGGTGCCATATCGTGAGATAATTTGGTCAAATACTGTTTCAGCCACTGTTTGTGCTTCTGCGTTTGGTAGAGCATAGCAGTCCATTATTTTAGTCAAGTTGTCTTGGAAAGTCAGTATATATTGGTTTCCGGAGTTAGATTTTTCTAATGGCCCGACGAAGTCCAAGTATACTTTATCAAAAGGTTTCTCGGCTACATCCGTTATAACCATTGGCATTCGGAGTTGGGGTGTTGTTTTCATCGTCTGGCATTTCTTACATTTTTTGATATAGGTTCGGATGTCTCTTAACATGTAGCGCCACCGATATTTTTTACGAATGCGGTTGTATGTTTTTCTAACTCCCTGGTGTCCTCCAAAAGGGGAGTCGTGGTAATCTCGTACGATGGTTAAACATTCCTCGGGTTTGGTGATGAATTCGGGGTTGATTTCGGTCTTAACCCGGAGTTTGTCCTTGTTCGAATCACCCTTTGGATTACTTTGCGCCGTACTATCTGTATCCTTCGAGGTCTCCTCTTTCTTGTTTTGATCTTTTTCCACCCGTTTTTGTGCTCGGGTTACCACGTTACATTTAATAGCTGGGGGGTTGTTTGGGTTTGGGGAGGTGGGTTCCTTAGATTGTTTCGGGTCTGTTTGTGGTTCGATGTTTTCATATGGTATACGGCTGAGGGCGTCTGCGTTTGTGTTGTATTTTCCAGGTTTATATTCGATTTTATAATCATATCCGGCTAGCTTACGGTGGAAGCGTGTTAGTCGACTGGTGGGGTCGTTGAGGTTGAATTCTCCTTTCAGGGGCTTGTGGTCGGTATATATTGTAAATTTTCTGCCCTGTAGGTAACACCTGAAATTCTTTACCGCCCATACGACGGCCAGCAATCCCCTTTCGATTGTGGAATAATTTCGCTCCGCTTTGTTGAGCGTGCGGCTGGCGTGTGCTATTGGTTGGTCTTTTCCCACCGGGCCTTGTGAGAGGACTGCTCCTAATGCTTCGGAACTAGCGTCGGCGGTTAAGTTAAAATCCCTGGAGAAATCTGGGTATATTAATAGGGGTGGTGTTACCAGCAGATTCTTAATGTCTTCAAATGCCCGTTGGCAATTTTCGCTCCACGTGAATTTTATATTCTTTCGGATTAAGTTCGTAAGTGGTCGGACAATCTTTGAAAATTGGGGAATGAATTTTCTATAATAATTTGCCATTCCCAAGAATGATTGCACTTGTCGCACTGTTTTGGGGACGGGGAAATTGCGCACGCTAGCTGTGGTATTCGGGTTGGGTAGTGCTCCTTTTTCCGAGCATATATGGCCCAGGTATACCACCTCCTTTTGTAGAAAGCAACATTTCTCCGGTTGGAGTCGGAGATTGTATTGTCTTAATCTGTTGAAGACGCGTTTTAGTTTGTTATTGTGGTCATCGAGGTTTTTTCCGTATATCACTATGTCGTCCAGGTATACGAAACATTCTAATCCCTGGAGACCTGTGAGGATATAGTTCATTAATCGTTGGAAGGTCGCTGGTGCCCCTTTCAACCCGAATGGCATGCGCTTAAATTCGTAATGTCCGAAGTTTGTGCTGAACGCGGTTTTTTCCCTATCCTTTGGATGTACTGGGACTTGGTGGTATCCGCTGGCCAAATCCAGGGTAGAGAAATATCGGGAGTGCCCCAATTGGTCTAGGATATCTTCGATCCTAGGTAATGGGAATGCATCTCCTATAGTTTTTTCGTTCAGTTTTCGGAAGTTTACTACGACTCGCCATCTTTTTTCCCCATCCGGTCCTGGTTTTTTGGGTACCACCAGGAGAGGTGAATTCCATGGGCTTTTGCTGGTTTGAATTATTTCATTTGCCAGCATTTCCTCCAGTTGATCGTTTATTACTTGTTTTTGTGTTTGTGGTAACCTATACATTTTTTGATTTATTGGGGGTTGGTCCCTAATGAGTGGTATTTTGTGCGATATTGCTTGGGTATGTGGCAGTTTATCTCCCTTTAAGTAAAATATATCTGCGTGATCTTGGCATAGTTTTAAAATACAGTCATGCTCCTCCTGGCTCTGGGTGTCGCTTAGTCTGAGCTCGTTCTCCAGCTGTTTTTTACGATATTTTGAGGGTTCTTCCTCTGGGGGTAGTTGCTTTAAATGGTGTATGTTACAACATTTTTTAATTATACATCCCTCTGCTCCTTTTTTGGGAGAGGGTGCCTTTGGAGTTTTATTAACATCCAGGTTTTTATTTAATGCGTGTTTTAGAGACATTATTTTGTAATTTTTCAGCGGAGTTAAGGATAGTTTACAGGAGGTGATTTTGACTGGCTTGGTTCCCGTGTTTAGTATGCCTATTGCCACATTATTTCCTGCCGGTAAAATGGTTTCAGCCAAGAATACTCCTTTCTTTATTTCCCGTTTTGAACTGATCATGGCTTCTTTTATTGTTATAGGTATTCGTATGATTTTTGTAGTTCGTGCCGGAATATAGGTCTTTTTAACGAGTTTTACTTCTATTGGCTCTGTGTCCGTTTTGGTTTGTGGCTGGGCTTTTGTGGGTTTTGTCTTGGTGACGCTATTGATGGTCTTAGTAACCTCTTTGAATTTTGTTACCTTGGGTATAGGTGGACCTGCTTTCTCGAACGGGATTATATTTTCTTCCTCGTTGTAGGTGGTTGATGGGAACACCAATTGTTGGTTTGGGCCATCCACGTTGCAGTGTTTCGAGAGGAAGTCGTTTCCTAGTAGACCGTCTTCTGGAAGATCGGGCATATTGCTCACTACTTGGAACGTGCAGGGAATTTTAGATTTCAAATTGAAATTTCCCTGGCAACTTCCTAGGGTTTTTCCCTTACCAAACGGTGTTTCCAATGTGCAGGTTTCTTCGGTAACTATTGGGACGTGTTGCTTGATTTTTGATTTCTTGATCAAGCTTACCTCAGCGCCTGTGTCCACTACTAGGCGTACCTTACCGTCTTTACTTATGTCCAGGGGGAGGTGGACAATTGGGCAGGCTAATGTCGGCGTCTGAGGTGGCACCCTTGATTTTTTTATTGATTCGGTCGGGTCTGGGGATTTCGGCCCGACCGGGAGCCGTTTCCCGAATAGTGCGCTTGGTCCCGAGACTCCCATTTCCTTTTTTGTTGACATTCATTTATACTGTGGCCCGGTTGACCACAAAATTCACAGACCTGGCTTATATGTAATACTCTGGGTCCATGTGTGGGTTCCGTACGGTGCCGTGTGGAGCTGTTTCTGTTTGTTGTCTCGTTTTGGCTTTTTAGCCGTCGGCAGTCGCGGATGTCGCGGTTTGCCTGGCGGCAGTGTGTGCAGAAGGGCGTATTCTTTCTTTTGTTGCATTCTGCATAGGTGTGTCCTAATTTTCTGCAATAACTACAGGTTACACGGGTATCCTGTTTTGTCCATCTGGCCGGGGGGCCTGGGGTTTGTGCTGTTGTTGCCCCATACGTTATCTGTTGGGGATATCTCACCACCTCTCGGTTATAGGGGGGTTCTTGTAAGGTTGTTTGGGTGTATGGTACCATTTTAGTTTCTTGTGTTGTATGTGGGCTAGCTTTGAATGTTTTGTTAAAATTAGGGGCCTGTGGGTTTAAGGTTGAGACAAAGGAGTGAGATTGTTGGGCCATGGGGCCATCGGGTTGAACGGGGAATAATGGTGGTGACTGAGTTTGCTGTACCTGTTCCAATTCTAATGTTTTTTCCATCAGCGAATCTATTGTTACATCTCCCATTAATAGTAAGAATTGTTGGTGGTAAGGGTTTGTTAACCCCTTCTTGTAGATGCTTTTAGCGAAATCATCTAATTGTGTCTTTACTGCCTCAGACAGTATGGGATCATATTTTAGCTCCGCGGCTTTTTTGCATTCCATTAATAATTTTTTCAGTCGTAGTTGGAAGAGAATAATAGCTTCTGCTGGGTTTTGTCGAATGGCTAAAAGTTTATTTATCAGGTCTTGGTAATTTTCTACCGGTAAATAAACTTTTCTCAACACGTCCTCGGCTTCCTGAAAGGTTGCGAACGGAGTGGACGCGAAGAGGGCAGAAGCTTCTCCCCTCAGTCTAGTGGGGAATATCTGTAGAAAAGCCTCGTGTTCTTCGGTCCTGAGGCAGTTTAAGACCCTCTTGCAGCAATCCAAGAATGTTTCCAGCTCTGTACCTATATGCGGATTTAATTCCCCGGAGAAGATGGGGATTAGCTGTGCTGACAGCTTCGCAACCTTTGTATAATCAATAACCGTTGTGTCAAAGGTTACGAGATCCGTTTGGTGCTGAGGAGCTGAAATTTCTGGTAGGTTTGGGCTAAGGTCGCGAGTTTTTATCGGAGGGGTTATTTCGATGATAGTTCCGCTACGGAGTTTTTTGGGTGAAGGATTCAAAGTGTCGTGGGGCGTAGTAGTGTTTGGGGTGGTTCCTAATTCCATAGATCAGGAGGGGGTAAAATGGTAGTGTCAGTGTAAATGGAGGAGAGGGGCTACGGGTATGTATGTTTTAGGTGTCTTCTATCCCAAGGGCGAGTGTCGATATAATTAATTTGTTTGGCAATTTAAATATATGAGTATAAAATATAAATTGTAGGTATGTGCACAATATAGACGGAGATGGAGGCGACCGAGTCTTAGAAGTTGGTTTTGTTTTGTTATAATTTTTGTTTTTGGGGTAAAGCAAGTTAGGATTATATGTTATGTTTTTTGTGTAAGAGTAGAAAATAATATCATTCATTTTCATTTTTACAACATTTTTTATTTTTCTTTTTATATTCTTAATTTCTAAATTAAAGGCTAGCCAAAAAATGCTTAAATTCTAGCTTAATTATCTTATATAATAACTTACTGGTCCTTCGCAGACGCTCTAAGCTAAACATTACTTAACATTTTTATAATTTGCCTTTCGGCGACAGAACGTTGTGGCAGTACTGATAATTAGTTAAAATACAAAGAAAAATTTAGAAAAACTTTGTCAATTTTTTTTTGTTTTTTTTTCTTAAAATTTAACTTACTTAACTTACCAAATTTTTTTTTTTTTTTTTTTTTTTTTTTTTTTATGTAAAACCACTTAACCTAAATTAACTTAAATCTTATACTACCCTAATTCTAGAAAAGCTAAGTCTATGTAAGCTAGCTGATGATAGTATGATTCTTTACCGACTTTGGTACCCAGGTCTGTATATGCCATTCAACCACCAGAACTGTTGACGCTGTCTAATACTATCGTCCCGGTCTCTGTGGGAGATAGCCCTACTGAAGCGCAGGAGCTCTTCTTCGGTGCGCGCTACTTCCCGGTCGTAGCACAATCGCCCGTCTACAGATGATCTACTTACATGATAGATCAGCGGAATTCCGGATCTATCCTGTATAAGCCCTTTCATATCCAAGTCAAGGAACGCCTCTGGTGGAACAAAGCCGTTGCGACGCACGCTCTCATAGTACAGAGTGTTTGGATAATAGGCCCCGAAAATTAGGTTATTGGACGAGCTTATTGCTCTCGCAATATTTCCTCTGATTAATTTAATCATAAAATTATCCACCCTATTTATGTACGCTTCATTATATAAAGTCTCATTTGAGTAATACTTTTTATAGTCCGATTCCGGTGTCCGATATAATCTGAGACAACTTCTGACACACTTCCTTTCGAACACCCGAATCTTTTCCATCAAATTTGGACCTATGTTGAACCATACTGGGCAACCATATATGAGCATTGGCTGATTAGTGTCATGTAGCATATGACTTTTACCTTGCTGTCAAGTTGGCTACTGTGAAATAGCCTCCTTGTCATAGCAAAAGTTTTCCTCGCTTTGAGCAAAGCAGCCTCTACATGTCTGTTGAAATACAGATATTGGTCTAGCCAGATGCCCAGGTATTTAACTAAACTCTTGGTTTCCAGTTTATCTCCATGCGGTCCCACGATACCTAGCTTTCGCCAGTTTTTCCTTGTGTCGTACGTGGCTTTATATAATGGAGTTCTAAATAGGATGGCTTCACATTTCTGGAAGTTGATCTTAAGTTTCCAGTCATTGCAATAGCGCTGCACTCTGTTGAAGTCTCGCTGTATTAACTTATTTATGATCGTAACTTTCGGAGCTGTTCTGTAAATTATGAGATCGTCTGCGTACGCAATAGCCTGTGGAAGTGCATCTAATAAGTCGCTAATGTAAATGTTAAAAAGAATCGGAGAGAGTACCGCGCCCTGTTGCAAGCCATTCTTGATATTATACGTTTTATTAGAGGTCACATTACCACTTTTGACCACGAACCTCCTGTCCTTTAACATATCGTAAAGTACATATAGTAAAGGCTTATGTATGCCATGTCTGACCAGTTTGTAATACAACCCTTCGATCCAGACGGTATCAAAGGCTTTTTCCAAGTCGATCACACAGTCACCTGTGCATTGGTTCCTACATTTATTCCATTGTATGTCGGAGACCAGTTTAGCTGCGGCATGTGTGGTTTCATGACCCGCCCTAAAGCCAAACTGGTTATTTGGAATAATGCTATTGTCGTCTACCCATTTTAGCAGAGCTTTGTTAATGATTTTTTCAAATACTTTACTGATGCTTGGGAGTAAACTTATCGAACGCATGTTCATTGGGTTTGTACAGTCTTTGCCCTTTTTTGCGATGGGCTGAATGATTGCCGTTTTCCAACGCGCGGGATAATATGCATTATTCAGCGCGTTGTTAAACAGGACCGTGTATATATCTATTGCCTTTGGGGGCAGGTTCTTGAGTACGATGTTAGGTACTCCATCTATTCCCACTGACTTTTTGCTTCTTAATGAGCCGAAGATACTCTGGATTCCTTCCCTTGTGATTAAAAGGCTATTAGCCCCACCATTGGCATTAATGTCAATTGACAGATTATCGTCACTGAATTCCGTAAAACCCGGATTCTCCGATTGCCAATGTGAAATTTCATTCCGGAGGTGCAGGTGATTCAGTCGAATTCTGTCCTCCAGGTCGTGATTTCGGCGAATGCTTTCATTCACCTTGTACATTTCCTGAAAGACAGCTCCCACAGCTCCCACAGCGTTCACCTGTTCCAAAGGATCTTCGATCACGAAGAGCTCACTATTGAGGATAGCGTTCTCTGTATCTATACCAATGTTGGTTAGCAGCTGCTTGTTTACCTCGGTACGTGGAATTTGGAGACACTGAATCTCGTTTTGATTATTTCTCCTGAATATTTTATTTATTTGTGGGAACATATTCGGGTTATTAGTTTTTATAGCTCGAATTCTGTTGTTCCAATACAAATTTGTTGCTAATCTATAATTAGCTTTAAGTAATTGTTGGAGGTTTTTTAATTGAGATTTCAGTCATATTATCTCCTGGTCTTGTCTGTCTGTAAACTGTCTGTGTAATTGTTTTAATTTCGATAGCAGTCTGCTCTTTTTCTTCGGGAGTGCGTTTATTGTTGCGTTTCTGTACATGTCAGTGTGATCTGTAACTTTTGTTTTGGGAATTGTTTTGTCCATTGTTCGTTTTACGGTTTCGTCCATTTGTTGAATGTATTTGTCGATTTCGTCATTTGTCAGGTTTCTGTTTACTGGCAGATTCAAGTCATTCGAACAAAGTTCTCTTGTTAATGATCTGGTGAACCGCGGCCATCGCATTGGCCCGTAGTTATAGGGTTGCGGGATCACGAATTCCTCCAGATCTGCGAGCTCGTTCGGAAGCTCTATTACTGCCGTGAATGCACAGTGGTCGCTGTCGTATTCAATTGTCCGTAAACAGTTTGTGTTTCGTCTGTTGGTGTTAAGTAATCTCAGTCGTGAGTCGATTAGCAAGATATCTAAGAACGATCTACCTCTGGGGAACGATGAATATTTCGTAGCTAGCAGGTCAGTTCTATATTCAATATGATATTGATCTAACCAACCAGCCAACTGATTTCCTCTGGCATTAGATATATAATTTCCCCAATTTCTATGCTTGGCGTTCATATCTCCCCCTAGGATAAAGTAATTTTTGTCCAGGTGCAATTGTAAGTATCGAAAGAGTGTCTCGAGTTCAGCTATAAATAGGTTTTGTTGGTGCTCCTCAGGTGCGTAGACCGCAATCGCATACAAACCCCTTCCTTGCTGAAGGGGTATGCGGACGATACAGGCTTCCAGCACCCGGAACCTGCGCACTTCTCCACTATATATTACTTTATGATTGATCCCTTTTCTAATAAAGATTGCGACACCCCCCCCCCCCCCCCCCCCCCCCCCCCTTGAGAGGAGTTAGGTCGATCTCTTCGTATAATATCGTAGTTTTTATGTCCTATCTTATGTCTCGGGTTTAACTTTGTTTCCCCCGCCAGAAGTACATCAGGTTGTTCCTCTTGCAACAGGTTAAAAAGATTGGCTCTTCTCTCAGTTCTTATTAGTGAATTTACATTCACGACAAGAGCTTTTATTGATGTTGTGGTTAGAGGGTTTATATCGACTTGTTATTTAGACTGGGCAAATGCGAGTAGATCTCGTTTATTTGGCTTTGTAGCTGTGTCATCTGTCTCTGCAGATTGAGCAGGATTGCGAACACGTCCGCTTGCGGTGTTGTTTCAGTCTGTGTGGGAGTATTTGTGGCTACCTGTGATGTAGCCTGATTTGGTGTTCTCCCACCCGAAGCAACTTGTGCGTGCGACCGCTGCGATGTTACGGGCATTGTTGAAGTACGAGCTGGCTCTGTGTTTTTTTGCCGGGTCACACTTCTTGCCATTATTTCTCGGAATTTAGGAGCGGGGTGTCCCTCATTCCGACACACTGCGCACTTTAGAAGGGCTTTGTTTTCTACCCTTTCTTTTCCCAGAGGGCATTCTTCTACCTTATGGTCCTTTCCGCATTTTACGCAACGGCGCTGCATTTCACAGTTAGCCGCCGAGTGACCAAACCTTTGGCAACGTACACATTGCAGGATGTCTCTGCCTTTTTTTAATTTGTCCCATGTGACCATTTGATGATCCAAGACTGTAATTTTTCTTAAACCACCAATCCTACTGTTGGGTGTTAATTGCACCAAAAAGAAGGGTAGCTTGCGGTTTTCCCTTCTTGCCTTGGGTGTGGTGAATGGTTTTACCGCGGTAAACTCGAGATCTTCGTGCTTTAGGTTTTGAAGCATTTCGAGCAGAGCCTCCGGTTCCATTTCAGGGTCGACACCCTTTAATAGAACCGTTACGCTCTTCGTTTGTTTCGGCGTGAACGAGTAAAATTCCGCGGTGGCTCTTTTTAAGACCTCTTTAATTTTGTCGTGGTCTGCCACCGTATATGTTTGAATGGCGTGCCTGTTACCCGTCAGTCTTTTAACTGCAAAATTGTTACCTATGGCTAGCTTACAAAGACTTACCAATTCCTTACAGTCAACATCTATGGTGTTGATTGGTGGCATCTTTATTTTTCCGCTGTTATTGTTGCTTTGCTGCTGCTGTGTTGCTTGCTGGTTCGTTGATCGCTTTTGTGTTGATTGTTGCTGTTGCTGTTGGTGTTGATGGTGCTGATGTTGAAGTTGATGTTGCTGTTGATGGTGAAATTGTTGCTGTTGGCCGACTTTTGGCTTTAGCTTTTGTAGTTGTTGCTGGTTTTGTTCTTGTTCGAGCGCCGCTATTTTTTTCTTTCGGCGTCTCTCTTGTAATCGGGCTCTTGCCATCGCCAGTTTCGCCTCCAAGTCACTTATCTCTTCCTCTTCATCCTCAGACTCTGAGGATGCAAGAGAAGCGAATGAATTATTTGCCCCATATATGTTAAAATTGGAGGGGAAGGGAAGCTCACTGTCGTCCGCCAATTGTTGATCTCCTTTATCCATCGTCAATTTCGCGGTTTTGCTTCGCGTCACAATGGAAAGAAAATAATATCTTTATGGGAAATATGGTTAGAAAGAAAGAATGCTTACTTAGATTTAATTGTTAACTGCTGCTCGTCTTGGTCCGGTGCTGTTGGGGCTGCTACTCGGTGGGGCTGCTGCGTAGCGGTTGTTGTTTGGCTATTTTGTTGTTTGTTGTTTTTTTTTGTGTGTGGGAGTTTCCTTTTTGTTGGTTTATGAGTCGTACTTCCAGGGCCAGACTCAGCCTCGGATGGAAGGGGAAGGGTGTCTTGCCCAGTACGTTCGTTCAAGGTTATTGTTTTTTTTTTGTTTATTTTCCTGGATTTTCTCGTTTATTGTATATATATATATGTTTTTTATGTAATTTTACTTAATGAATTAAAATCATTAAAGCGAACGTTCGTTTTGTCGCTAGTTTTTTTTTTCTTTTTCCTCCTTCTGGAATGCTGAATCTAACTTTCTCCTTGTTAGCTAAGATATGAATCCTGCTGCTATTATATCGTTGTTTTGGGAGTACACTTGAGACATTCGATGGCGAATTATGTTTGTACGATATTTTAGGTAGTAAATATAACTTCTGCTGAATTAAGGAGTCGACGCTATTTGTCTTACGGTTTTTTAAAGCGATGATTGATTTGATGTCCTTAAGAGCCGAGAAAATATTCTTTGCCGCAATATCTGTGCTGCTGATGTCAGGTGAAAATCCTTGTATGACAGTAGATTGGTTATGCTTATTTATCCATGGTTTTTCTTGTGGTGTTTTTTGTAGGTTTGTAGGATTTAGGGTTTAGTAGCTCTTATTAGAACCATCCGTTCTATGGCTTTACCTAAATCCTACCGGCTGCGCCAGTTGTTGGGTCCTGAGGCGGCGGCGTCGTTGACGTGCTTTGCCTCTTTGATGGGGAGTCCCCTGATATTCAGCTGCGGGATGTCCCGATGTACTTGGTGCGTCGAATGAGTGCGTATCGCTCGACGTCACTGGAAAAACTATTTCACTCCCGAGGCCAAGCTAACCCGAGGGACTGTAGTCGGACATTTGGGACAACGCAATTTGAAACAATTTGAAAAGCCAGATCAAGGGTCAAGCATCTCCAAAGATGAAAAGGCAACCTTTTTGCTAACTAATGTTTATTTTATTTTTTGTAACTTAGTCGTATTGCGCGCGGCCAGGGGTTCGGCCTCTGGAGATCTACTGATGACGAAATTGAAATTCACTCCCCTTTTATAGAATTTTTAGTTGAGAATTGTCAACTATTTTATGGTAAAAATTCCCAGAAACACACATAAGAGTTTGTGTTTCAATTTGAGTTGTGTTCTGGGAATTTGTTAGAGGCTTTAGTTGGATGGGTTCTAGGAAGGGAAATCATGAAATGCGTTTTGAATTTAGCATTTCATGATTTTTTAGGAATTGAGTCAATGTACGATGAATTAACTTTTGGTTAAATTCGTTGTACATGTGACTCAATCTGGGATTTGAAATGAAGCAATGGAAAATTTGGGATTTGGGTTTATTATGTGGAAATGAATCAATGAGTGATAAATTAACTTTGGGTTAATTTATTGCTCATATGATTCAATATGAAATTAGGAAATTTAGGAATTGATAATATTGGGGATTTGGATAGCGGTAGCGATTTAGGATCGCTACAGTATATTTCGGGATGTTAAATCCTTTCTTCATTGTCAATCCACCACCAGTTGGGATTGGATTGGTCATTTATAGATTTATCTCGATCGCCTTTTGCCATGCGAAAACGCAAGTGAACTGCAGCATTAGATATTTCATTGTTATAAAGAATCCGTTTGTCCCTGGCATTTGTTGGTTTGAATGAAAGCAAGGTAGCACTCCCCTTGGAAAACACTCCTCTGTCATGTGGTTGGGATGAACAATAATTTTGTACATATATGCGCACTCTCTAATTGACCGGTATCGGGAGACAATACTTGAAGAAGTAGAACGTGTTCTTCAAATTCAATTGAGAAACGATCGATACTGTACCTATAGAAAAGAGATAGGCGAGATAACTTGTGTCTATATTTTAATGATGGTTGTGAAAGACTTGAGCGTTAATCCCCAATGGCATTTGCTATTTGATATATTTTTTTCACTTCTTTTAAACAACCAGCACATTTTGAGGTGCCTTCAAATACCTAAGTGCAGGTGAAAGAAAAGCAAGGGAATAAGGAAGGGTTTGTTTTTGTGATCAATAGAAGGAAGATGGAATTATTCAGAAACACACCTCTGGACTGATCTGCATACCTTATTTTACCGAGTAAAACCAACTCTCGCCAGTACAACTTTTCATTGTTCCCCATGTAACTTTCTGTCTCGATACTTCATCGCTGGACGGAGTGGAATTCATCTATTGTTCGGTTCGTTACCTGATGCATAATACCACATAGTTTATCATTTCTTACTGACCGTGCTTCGCTCCAACTTCTCTCGAAAGCATACAAATCATTATCATCGGCACTACAACCGGGAACCGGTCTTGTCCTTGTTTAGCAAGTCCTGAGGCTTGTTAAATTTTCCATAATGATTTGTTTTTTCCGGGCAAGGTTATTAGTCTTGCGCCAGACGCTCCCGACGGGGAATCGAACCCCGGTCTCCAGCATGACAGGCGCGTATACTACTGCACTAAATCAGGTGGTAGTTCATCCCGCTATGATTTACTCTGACCCATGTTCGTGAATTAGATATTATGGTGGGATCTATCTTCTTTTTGTGGAAGCATCCAAACTTTGTTGTGCATTCCCTTTGGCGGGGGTGTAGTTGTAGCCACATTCGCAAACGATTCCGTTCTGAGACAAGTGCGCCAACCTCCTGCAAAGCAGCACCTTCTTTACCTGCGATATCAACTGGTTTGTTCCCGGTTGTGACATGTGTTACATCTTTGAATAATGTCCGAAAAGCGCTGAGTTTCACTCCTCTTGTGTGCAACTTTTATTGGGCGGCTTCCGCTCATATATGCGCAACATACATTACAATGCCGCCTCAATGGCTGAGTTAGCAAGGACGTTGTGTCTTGCGTTTGATTGTGCAACTAACGACTCTTGCTATTGTGCAGTTCGGCACAATTATTGAGTGGTAGGTGGGGTCCCACAGCCCAGCCGCCCGCTGAAATACCACCCAATTAAGCTATAGGTTTCCTAAAAGGTTTGGGAGATATCCTTTAGCGTCTTTCGGGCTTGGCTGTTGGAGCCGGTCGAGAAAAAAAGCATCCCAGGGCGCTCAGTGCCCTTTCTGGAAGAATTAAAAAAAAAAAAAAAAAAAAAAAATGATGTGTTAATACCGACGTTAACCTTGCTGCCGCGATCCTCCAACATTGGAAAGCAGTTCCGCAAACATATTGCATAATATTGACGTATTTTCCATCGTTTTCTGCAGGTTCCTTGAGGGAACTTCCGAATTTTTTTTCCTACTTTACTTTCGAATTTTTTTCCTTCAAGTGATTCCTTTAAGGATGTAAACAACAATAGTCAGAGAACGACAAGTCTGGGTTATAAGGAGCATATTCGAAAGTTTCCCAGCCCATTTATTCCAATATACCCTTGTCAACGACACGGTGTGAGGCCTGGCGTTGTCATGAAAAAGGGTGATCATTCACTTTTACGGTGGTGATAACCGGATCACATAGAGGAGGCCGTCATGGTACACATGTATATGTGTACGCCGGCCCTTAATCTGGGTCCAAGCCACGATAACGAATCTGAAACACCAGGAAGGGGCACAATGTGCATCCAGGAGATGTGTGTTCGTTGAAACAAACAAATCGAATCTCGTGGGATGCTAATGGGTTTCTGTTTGATTATGCATCGAGGTTCATTTTTTTTTTAATTTTTAAAACATTTTTTATTTTCTTTTTATATGCTTAGTTTCTAAATTATATGCTAGACAAAAAATGCTTAAATTCTAGCTTAATGATCTTATATAATAACTTACTGGTCCTTCGCAGTCGCTCAAGCTAAACATTACTTAACAATTGTATAATTTGCCTTTCGGCGACAGAACTTTGTGGGAGTACTTATAATTATTTCAAAGACAAAGAAAAATTTGAAAAACATTGTCAATTTTTTTTTTCTTAAAATCTAGCTTTTTAATTTTATTTAAAAGCACTCAACTTAACTTAACTTAAATCTTATACTACCCTAATTCTAGAAAAGCTAAGTCTATAAAAGCTGCCTGAGGATAGTGTGATTCTATACCGACTTTGGTATCCAGGTCTTTATATGCCATTCAACCACCAGACCTGTTGACGCTGTCTAATACTATCGTCCCGGTCTCTGTGGGAGATAACCCTACTGAAGCGCAGGAGCTCTTCTTCGGTGCGCGTTACTTCCCGGTCGTGGCACAATCGCCCGTCTACGGATGATCTACTTACATGATAGATCAGCGGAATTCCGGATCTATCCTGCATAAGCCCTTTCATGTCCAAGTCAAGGAACGCCTCTGGTGGAACAAAGCCGTTGCGACGCACGCCCTCATAGTACAGAGTGTTTGGATAAAAGCCCCCGGAAAATTAGGTCATTGGACGAGCTTATTGCTCTCGCAATATGTCCCCTGATTAATTTAATCATAAAATTATCCACCCTATTTATGCAGGCTTCATTTTATAAAGTCTCATTTGAATAATACTTTTTATAGTCCGATTCCGGTGTAATCTGAGACAACTTCCGAGACACTTCCTTTCGAACACCCGAATCTTTTCTATCAAATTTGGACTTATGTTAAACCGTACTGGACAACCATATATGAGCATTGGCGTGATTAGCGTCATGCAGCATATGACTTTTACCCTGCTGCCAAGTTAGGTACTGTGAAATAGCCTCCTTGTCATAGTAAAAGTTTTCCACGCTTTGAGCAAAGCAGCCTCTACATGTCTGTTGAAATACAGACATTGATCTACCCAGATGCCAAGGTATTTAACTAAACTCTTGGTTTCCAGTTTATCTCCATGCGGTCCCACGATAACTAGCTTTCGCCAGTTTTCCCTTGTGCCGTTCATGGCTTTATATAATGGAGTTCTAAATAGGATGGCTTCACATTTCTGGAAGTTGATCTTAAGTTTCCAGTCATCGCAATAGCGCTGCACGTTGTTAAAGTGTCGCTGTATTAAACTATTTATGATCTCAACTTTCGGAGCTGTTCTGTAAATTATGATATCGTCTGCGTACGCAATAGCCTGTGGAAGTGCATCTAATAAGTCGCTAATGTAAATGTTAAAAAGAATCGGAGAGAGTACCGCGTCCTGTTGCAAGCCATTCTTGATATTATACGTTTTATTAGAGGTCACATTACCATTTTTCACCACGAACCTCCTGTCCTTTAACATATCGTAAAGTACATATAGTAGAGGCTTATGTATGGCATGTCTGACCCGTTTGTAATAAAACCCTTCGATCCAGACGGTATCAAAGGTTTTTTCCAAGTCAATCAGACAGGCACTTGCGCATTGATTCTTACATTTATTCCATTGTCTGTCGGAGACCAGTTTAGCTGCGGCATGTGCGGCTTCGAAATAGGACGTATTCACATTTCTGAAAGTTGATCTTAAGTTTCCAGTCGTCGCAATAGCGCTGCACTTTGTTGAAGTCTCTCTGTACTAAAATATTTATGATCTCAACTTTCAGGGGTGTTCTGTAAGTAATGAGATAATTTGCGTATGCAGTAGCATGTGGAAGCACACCTATAAAGGCGCTAATGTAAATGTTAAAAAGAATCGGAGAAAGTACTTTGGCGGTTTTATATGTTGTTAAAGTGTTCCGCCGAACACTGCTTGCCGCATAGAAAACATAAACACACAGAGCGAACGCGGTTACAAATGAAACACCAAGAAAATTGTTTTTGAATTTTTATTACTTGTCACAATACCTCCCGGTTTAATACACTTAGATGCCGTGTCTGGTCTATAAGAACTCTTACGATGTCCACCAACGCAATTCTAGCTAATGCTTTCATTTACTTTCTTTTCTGTTTACAATTTTGAAGCACTTCGTTGCACCGCACGTACGTTCGACACTCGAAGTTACTTTCATTTTTCTACAATTTCGCCGCGCGGACCGACCTCCTTGTAGGGTCCCTCCCTGTCCGAACGTATTCTCTTCACTCTTCGACTAAGACTAATTTTTTCTATCCGAAAAATATCCCATTCCAAGTACTTCCTCGCCTCTGCAAAAGAAAATCTTTCATCCTGTCTGCTAACAGATTTTCCCATCGTATCTGTTAGCAGCATAAAATTTCCCTTTGCATCTCAAAAGGCGAATTTCCCATAGGATCTGGAAGGAGAAATCTTACCTAATTATCATCATTATCACCATTCGATGCTGGTGGTCGGTATCTCGTTTCTTCCTTTGTTTACGGATCGGATGCCGCACATCTGGCATGCGGCAAATTGGGATTGGTTTTGCATACGATGAATGGATGCGTTGACTGGATATTGAAAGTTTTTGAACGTTAAGTTCCTTGGTTTTTGATATCGGGTTCAACATTGTTGCAGCTTCCCATGACCCTTGTTACAGGTATGATTAAGAGCTTTGGGAAACGTGTCTGTGAGCACGTGTAATGTATAAGGTAACTATGTTCCTTGGCGGAAAGGACATCTCAACCTATAGTTGGTTGTGGTGGTTCGTAGAACCGCTACAGTACCGCTCCCTGTTGCAAGCCAATTTTGATATTATACGTTTTATTTTAGGTCACATTACGACTTTTGACCATGACCGTCGTGTCCTTTAACATATCGTAAAGTACATACAGTAAAGGCTTATGTATGCCATGTCTTTGTAATATAACACTTCGATACAGACAGTATCAAAGGCTCTCTTCAAGTCGATTAGACAGGCACTTGTGCATTGGTTCCTACATTTATTCCATTGTATGTCAGAGAACAGTGTAGCTGCGGCATGGGTGGTTTCATGACCCGCCTTAAAGCCAAACTGGTTATTTGGAATAGTGTTGTTGTCGTCTACTCATTTTAGCAGAGCTTTGTTAATAGTCTTTTTAAATGCTTTACTGATGCTTGGGAGTAAACTAATCGAACGCATGTTCATTGGATTTGTACAGTCTTTGACCTTTTTTGCGATGGGCTGAATGATTGCCGTTTTCCAACGCGCGGGATAATATGCATTATTCAACGCATTGTTAAACAGAACCGTGTATATATCTATTGCCATTGGGGGCAGGTTCTTGAGTACGATGTTAGGTACTCCATCTATTCCCACTGGGTTTTTGCTTCTTAATGAGTCGAAGATACTCTGGATTCCTTCCCTTGTGATTAAAAGGCTATTAGCCCCACCATTGGCATTCATGTCAATTGACAGATTATCGTCACTGAATTCGGTAAAACCCGGATTCTCCGATTCCCAATGTGAAATTTAATTCCGGAGGTGCAGGTGATTCATTAGAACTCTGTCCTCCAGGTCGTGATTTCGGCGAATGCTTTCATTCACCTTGTACATTTCCTGAAAGACAGCTCCCACAGCGTTCACCTTTTCTAAAGGATCTTCGATCACGAAGAGCTCACTATCGAGGATAGCGTTCTCTGTATCTATACCAATGTTGGTTAGCAGCTGCTTGTTTACATCAGTACGTGGAATTTGGAGACACTGAATCTCATTTTGATTATTTCTCCTGAATATTTTATTTATTTGTGGGAACATATTCGGGTTATTAGTTTTTATAGCTCGAATTCTGTTGTTCCAATACAAATTTGTTGCTAATCTATAATTATCTTTAAGTAATTGTTGGAAGTTTTTTAATCGGGATTTCAGTGATATTATCTCCTGGTCTTGTCTGTCTGTAAAATGTCTGTGTAATTGTTTTAGTTTCGATAGCAGTCTGCTCTTTTTCTTGTGGAGTGCGTTTATTGTTGCGTTTCTGTACATGTTAGTGTGATCTGTAACTGTTGTTTTGGGAATTGTTTTGTCCATTGTTCGTTTTACGGTTTCGTCCATTTGTTGAATGTATTTGTCGATTTCGACATTAGTCAGGTTTCTGTTTACTGGCAGATTAAAGTCATTCGAACGCAGTTCTCTTGTTAATGATCTGGTGAACCGCGGCCATCGTATTGCCCTGTAGTTGTAGGGTTGCGGGATCACGAATTCCTCCAGATCTGCGAGATCGCTCGGAAGCTCTATTACTGCCGTGAATGCACAGTGGTCACTGTCGTATTCAATCGTCCGTAAACAGTTTCTGTTTCGTCTGTTAGTGTTAAGTAGTCTCAGTCGTGAGTCAATTAGCAAGATATCTGAAAACGATCTACCTCTAGGGAACGATGGATATTCGGTAGCTAGCAGGTCAGTTCTTTATTCAATATGATACTGATCTAACCAGCCAGCCAACTGATTTCCTCTGGCATTAGATATATAATTTCCCCAATTTCTATGCCTGGCGTCCATATCTCCCCCTAGGATAAACTAGTTTTTATCCAGGTGCAATTGTAAGCATCGAAAGAGTGTCTCGAGCTCCGCTATAAATAGGTTATGTAGGTGCTCCTCAGGTGCGTAGACCGCAATCGCATACAAACCCCTTCCTTGCTGAAAGGGTATGCGTACGATACAGGCTTCCACCCGGAACCTGCCCACTTCTCCACTATATATAACTTTATGATGGATTCCTTTTCTAATAAAGATTGCGACCCCCCCCCCCCCCCCCCCCCTGACAGGAGTTAGGTCGGTCTCTTCGTATAATATCATAGTTTTTATGCCATATCTTGTGTCGCCGGTTTAACTTTGTTTCCCCCGCCAGAAGTACATCAGGCTGTTCATCTTGCAACAGGTTGAAGAGATTGGCTCTTCTCTCAGTTCTTATTAGTGAATGACAAGAGCTTTTATTGATGTTGTGGTTAGAGGGTATATATTGACTTTTTGTTTAGATTGGGCAAGTGCGTGTAGATCTCGTTTATTTGATTTTGCAGCTGTGTCATCTGTCTCTGCAGATTGAGCAGAACCGTGACCACGTCTGCTTGCGATGTTGTTTCAGTCTATGTGGGAGTATTTGTGGCTACCAATGTTGTAGCCTGGTTTGGTTGTCTCCCACCCGACGCAGCTTGTGCGTTCGACCGCTGCGATGTTATGGGCATTGTTGTAGTACGAGCTGGCTCTGTGTTTTTTTGCCGAGCCACACTTCTTGCCATTATTTCTCGGAATTTAGGACATCCTCGATAATTAGCGGGGTGTCCCTCATTCCGGCATACTGCGCACTTTAGAAGGGTTTTGTCTTCTAGCCTTTCTTTTCCCAGAGGGTATTCTTCTGCCTTATGGTCTTTTCCGCATTTTACGGAACGGTGCTGCATTTCACAGTTCGCCGCCGCGTGACCAAACCTTTGGCAGCGGACACATTGCAGGATGTCTCTGCCTTGTTTTAATTTGTCCCATGTGAACAATTGATGATCCAAGACTGTAATTTTTCTTAGACCACCAATTCTACTGCTAGGTGTTAATTGAACCAAAAAGAAGGGTAGCTTGCGGTTTTCCCTTCTTGCCGTGGTTGTGGTGAACGGATTTACGGCGGTAAACTCGAGATCTTCGTGCTTCCGATTTTGAAGCATTTCGAGCAGAGCCTCCGGTTCCACCTCAGGGTCGACACCCTTTAATAGAACCGTTACCCTCTTTGTTTGCTTCGGCTTGAACGAGTAGAATTCCGCGGTGGCCCTTTTTAAGACCTCTTTAATTTTTTCATGGTCTGCCACCGCATAGGTTTGAATGGCATGACTGTTACCAGCCAGTCTTTTAACTACAAAATTGTTTCCTATAGCTGGCTTACAAAGACTTACCAATTCCTTACAATCAATATCTATGGTGTTGATTAGTGGCATCTTTATTTTGTCGTTGTTATTGTTGCTTTGCGGCTGCTGTGTTACTTGCTGTTTCGGTGGTCGATTTTGTGTTGATAATTGCTGTTGATGTTGCTGTTGCTGTTGCTGTCGCTGTTGGCCGACTTTTGGCTTCGGCTTTTGTTGTTGTTCTGTGTCCTTTTCTTTTTCGAGTGACGATATTTTTGCCTTTCGGCGTCTCTCTTCTAATCGGGCTCTTGCCATCGTAAGTTTCGCCTCCAATTCACTTATTTCCTCTTCTTCATCCTCGCAGAAGCGAATGAATTGCTTGCCCCATACATATTAAAATTGGAGGGGGAGGGGAGCTCTCTGTCCTCCTCCATTTGCTGATCTCTTTTCTCCATTGTTAATTTCGCGGTTTTACTTCGCGTCACAGTGGAGTTTTTCGGTGTACCTTTTCGTTTGTGTGTTGTCGCATTTCATCTTCCTCCGTGTTCATGCTGGTTCTTTCCAGTTTGTTTTCATTTAAAAAAAAAACAAAGGCGACCTGCAATACGAACCACGAAGTCGATTTCTTCCGTACACCGACTCGAACTCGGCTATCGTCTGCTACGAGTCAGTAAATTTGCACTCGCACCAAATGATGCTTTGAAAACTCTTTGCTTAACTGGCAATATATTGTGTGTTTTAATTTTCACTTTTACGACAGAGGTGATATATTTTAATTGTTTTACTTTGTTTTTTGTACCTCACTGAAGTGATTTTGTGAGCACGTTTTTTGTCACTTTTAACATTCGTTTTGTTTGTTTGTTGTTGTTGCACTTTGTTTTAATTGTCACAACACGTGACGTCACTATTTTTCTATTTCGTGGCTTCGTTCTCGTTTATGAATTAGATTAATTATATCAATAGGTTGTCCGTTTTTTAAACACGGCTTTTGAGACTGAATATTCACAGAGTGAAAGGCGATGTTTTCGTGATAATAAAACACATTGGTTATGTGATAAACAGCAATTTAATTAGTAATGTAATTGTATGTTTGTTAATGAAAAAGTGTATTAAATGTGCACAAAAATGAATAAATAGTCTAATGAGTTGATTGCGATTAATATTTCACGAATTTAATAATAAATTCACTGCGGTTGATAAAGATTTACTTAGAGAGGTGAATTGCACGTCTACATCGGATGTTTTATTATTGTCTCTGAGAGCGAGTTTTTTGTGTCTGAGTGGCATAATGTTGTTATATATATTTGTTAAAGCGTTTATACATATATACTTACAATTGTTTTTATGGGATATTTTATATTTGTATCCACCGTTGCTTACCCCAATCCAGTTCCCGTTCAGTTGTTGGCAGAATTTAAACACAATTTCTGCTGGTGCTTTTTGTTATTTTTTATTCTCAACACTTATTTAATGTTAATTTTGGTTATTAAACAAATCAAACCTTATTTAAGTAAATCTTATATTCCAAACTTATTGCATGATGTTAATTTTATTTACTAACAATTATTTAATGTTAATTTTCTTTATTTTACATATCAAAACTTATTGCATGTTAATTGTATTTCAACACTTATGTAATGTTAATTTTTTATTTTTTCATGTCATAGGTTTTCTTTTTGCTCGCGACCGAAACGCACACACACACGATTGATTTTCAACTCTCGCATTAATTTTATTCTGTTTTGGAGCGCACGAACCACACGCGGTGACGAATTAATTCAGAAGGCTGAAATCCTATCGTACGCCAATCCATTTCCTTTTTTGTTCCGCTTCCTCAATGCAGGAACTGTTGTCATTGTGAGGAAGCGAAATTAGGGGAACTATTGTTGCATTCAGTGTATGATATTTGGAGCTCTATATGTCGACCCAAATATTATCTACTGGGATAGGGATCAGGTATTTTTAGGGATGTTAATTTATTTTAAATATTTGTCTATTGCATGGTGGGAATATTTTATTGTACTGTTAATGTGATGTTTTGGTATTGGGAAAGGATATGCATCAGCCAGGATTTTATGTATTTTAGGGGGGTGATAATTAACCGACGGCACCAGACTAATGACCTTGCCCGGAAAAAAACAAATCATTATGGAAAATTTAAGAAGCCTCAGGACTTGCTAAATAAAGCCAAAACCGGTTCCCGGTTGTAGTGCCGATGACGATGATGATGATGATAATTAACCGATATTAATTAGATAACAATGTTCGTCATGGAAGGGATGTGACCTGGATTTCGGCACGGATCTAGTGGGGCACCCACTACAAGGGCATAACACCTGTAACCGTTGCTTTCCCTTATCTATTGCTGGTCCCGACTTGTACCTTTCCCGAGGCGGTATAGGCTTTCTGTGTAGGGCCATTTCAATGGAGCGGGAATTTCAGGTTGATTTGTGTAACATTCACGGCTTGAGATGCAATTTCTCTTCTGTGTCTGCCCACGTTTCTAACCAGAAACTATCTCTCCTTGCACTTAGCGAAACCCAGGTAATTACTAATACAGATAATTCAGATTTTAATCTACCTGGATATAACTTAGCGCCTTTGTTCTTTCCACATCGTGGTATAGCCACATACATACGAAATGATATTGCCTATCAGCTTCTGCCACAATAAGGGCTCTGTTCCATCCCAGAATTTAATTTCTCTTGGCTAAACCTTCACGTTTGTAAGCATATCATACATTACTGCTTTCTTTACAGAAGTCCAAACTTGGATAGAAACGCATTCTTTAACGAATTTGATGTTCTGGCTGATTCTATCGATAGAATCTTGACCATATATCCGCACAGTGAAATCGTTATTCCGGGTGATTTTAATGTGCATAACCCTCAGTGTCTTCGTCACTCCAGGTACACAACTATCTCCAGCTGTTTGCTGATTCAAATGGTTTAACTCAACTTAACAATGAGCCAAGACGGGTACCAGACATATATGGTCATTCCACCAACCCCCCTACCACCAAATACACGGTTAAAGTTTCTTCGCCGTTGGGCACTTCAGACCACTGTGTCGTGTCAGCTAAATTTCCTCTTACCAACAGCAACGCTAGCGAGAAAGCCAACTGGGAAGGTCTGAACGACTTTTTTGGGAGGTTGAATTGGTCGTTATTTTTCCTCAATAACGTTGTTGACTCTATAGCGAATACATTGACAGACACGATTCTACTTGGCATGCGGACCTTTATTCTACACGGAGTAAAGAGTATCAAACCCAAGAGAAATATGTGGTTCGATTCCGGGTGCAGAGAAGCCATTAAGGCTAAAGAGCTGAGCTTCCGGTTGTATAAATCAAACAATACTGAGGAAAACCGAAAAAGATTTAAAAGAGCTAGAAGTGACTGCAATGCGTATAATCAACGCACCAAGTTTTCGCATGACCAGATAGTGAGACAAAAAATACTACACTCTCCCGCAGGTACTAGAAGTTTCTGGCCATTCGTGAACAACATTCAAAATTCAATCTCTTCATCCATTCCATCGCTTATAGTCGATGACAGACCAGTCACCATTCCAATAGAGAATGCGAATCTACTTGCGGCACATTTTGCAACTCAACGCTGCCTGATACTATAGCGTTGGGAATGATAGTGAAGAACGTGTGATTCGAACTGACGCTATGACAGTTAGAATCACCAAAAATTGAACCTAAGCGTAACACATGAGGCTACTGGCCGTGTTTAGAATTCGATTTTTAAACGCAAGTATATTCCACTGATGTGAATTGTTATATTATCGCTATGGCATACGGCTCTGATGTATTTTCTTATTCGATTTTCGTTCGGTATTCTTCGCTATTTGCTTGTGTATTGTGTGTGTATCTGTTCGAGACGCTACAATACCACATCAGTTCCGCCTCAACTGGAGCATAAGCAGCACACCATGAGCCATATTCACTTCCGAACGCATACTGTTGCCCGCCCATTCCCCCAATTCTCTTGATGAGATGTTCCTCTTCAGTCGCCAAACCACTTCGGAAACTCTTCCGTTTGTCTCATTCTACTGGCCGTTTCCTAAATAGATGGAAGTCAGCAAACGTTCAGCCAATTCCCAGAAAGGGTGACAATCATCCCTTTCTTCTTACCGACCCATAGCACTAACTTCTATTATTTCCAAGGTAATGGAATCACTTATCAACTGTCAACATTCGAAATATCTGGAATCATATGACCTGCTCAATGAACGCCATTATGGCTTCCGTAGCAACAGGTCCACTGGAGATCTGATGGCGTACCTTACCGAAAAGTGGAGACATTCCACCCACTACCTCCGTAAAAGCAAGGTAGTCGCATTAGATATTTCAAAAGCCTTCGACAGAGTTTGGCATCCAGCTCTGTTGCCAAAATTGCATTCATATGAAGTTGACAATTCCCTGGTCCAATGGATAAGAAACTCTCTTTCTGCCTGTTCAATTCAAGTGGTTCTTGATGGTGTCAAATCTGTCTCCCATCAAATTAATGCAGGTGTTCCCCAGGGTTCGGTATTCTCACCCATTCTCTTCCTGATCTCTATAAATTATCTCTTGTCAATTACTCGCAACCCGATTCACTCGTTTGCCGATGAAAGTGTGGGGAGGAAGTATGTACCAGTATGGGTACTTGGTTCACTTCCTCCTCCATCCTAAATTGTTCCCGCGCCAAGGTTCATCCGTTGTTCCGCCGACACAAAAGGAAAAACCAAACACCAACACGAGGACACCGCCGCGAAGGTTAATGAAACGCACCGTTTAATGTTCGAATGATTTTTATTTTATTGCTATTCTAATTATGTCTTGTTAACATTTTACAAACATGTATGTCATGCGTTTTGGAAATTTCCAGCCAGTGGACACTATAATTTTGTTTTATTCAAAATTTATTTCACAAACTTCAAGCTCACGACCGCGGAGGAAAACTGGGGAGGAAAAATGACTCCGACTTCGAACGGCACTCATCACAAACACTCGACTGGGACGTACGCATCCCCGTCACGATACGGGGAGCGGCAGAAGGTGAACCGACCGTCGCGATCTGTGGTTGGATTTAGACTCACTCTGAGGATAGAACTCTGACATGAATTCCATCCTAGGTTAGGGTTAAGAAAAGGGAAGAGAGAGAAAAACTTTTCTCTTAAGGGTGTGGCCGCCACAGAAATGCACTCTTTCAGTGCAGTAGTGTGTGTGCACGATCGAACAGATCGATGTCATTTACACCGTTCGAAGGCAGTCGAACAACGAAACAGGCAGGCGGCAAAGACAAAGGAGATTCATGATATATGTCTATGCTGTGCAACATCGCTATGATAGACGTTAGGAAAAAAAAGGTGCTAATGGGATGCGATATTTTATACAATGGAAATAGTATATCGTATCTTGGGTCAGTGGCAGAAACGACTCCCTTGCATTCCTCTCTATGTGTCGCGTAATTCGCTTTGTGGCGACGAAAAAATTGAAGATTGTCTGTCAATAGGTAAATGCTGGGAATACCATTATAGGTTGCCCTATCGCCAGATGCCCACCACAGGGCAGCGTTCCTTTGTTTGCACTTAGTGCATTGCTAAGGCATTAGTCTCAACGTGGATGGTGCTAATTACACGCATCTGCGTTGGACTATTTATCGCTGGCTAAAGGGGCCGCCAGCCGATTTCTATAGGTATTATCACGCTCATTGTTCAACTGAACTTCCTGAATGTGTTCCGCCCATTCACACGTTTTCCCGCGATACCCATCAATCTGTGAATGCGCATCAGTTCACGTTGAAAGTGGCCTTCAGGCGCAGAAATAAACATAGAGAGTCATTCTTTAGCCGAACCACACGAATGTGGAATGTTCTGCCTGATCATGTGTTTCCTGGCCGTTGTGATGTCCAGACATTCAAGACCAATATTCATCGACGCCTCCTTTCCTTATCCACTTCCTCTCCATCCGCTCACACTGTGCTTTGATATTTATTCAAAATCCCCTTTTGTACCGTACTCAATTTCAATCGAAGCGCACGTTTCCTTGGCTCTTCTTAGAATTTTTACCGTACTTGAATGGACTTGACATCAGCGATATGTGGTTTCAACAACACAGCTGGTCATGAAATTGAATTACTGAAAGAGAAGTATGGTAATCGTGCAACCTCGAGGAATGGTCCGGTCGAATGGCCGCCACGCTCATGTGTCACCGTTGGATTTTTTTTTAAGGAGCTACATCAATGGTTTTATCCAACATGCCAGAGGTATCGAATGCGAAGCCAAAATGTCAGTCGATATGTGTAGATGAGCGGTCCAAAATTGACCCCAACTTATTTCTTATGAACGACATTGAATTCTACACTTAAACATAACATGTACATAGCATCTGAAATAAACATCAGGCCCATATCTCAGCTAATCTGTGTTTCCTTTAAATACAAAATTGTTATCTCCCTAATGAAAAACCGATAGTTTGCCGTATCGCTAGAGGGGCCTGTGGCGACTCTAACAGATACACACACAATTCACAAGCAAAATAGTGAAGAGCACCGAACGAAAAATCGAATAAGAAAATACATCAGAGCCGTATACCTTAGCGATAACATAACAATTCACATCTGTGGAGTATAGTCGAGTTTAAAAAAAAAATCAAATTCTAAACACGGCCAGTAGCCTGATGAGTAACGCTTAGGTACAATTTTTGGTGATTCAAACTGTCATAGCGTCAGTTCGAATCACACGTTCTTCTTCACTATTATTTCAAACCCTATAGGCCCAGTTGCTGTTGCTAATTATGTATAACTTTCGTTGCAAACTAAGTTGAACTAATAATAGTAAAAGCTTCCCACGTACCAAAGTCGGACAAATTCTTGGCAAACAGTATTCAACAGTCGGAAATTAAATCGAACGCCGTCAGGTCTTACAATTTTGTACCAAACATTGCCATGCTTTCATATAATGCCATATAGTGGAGAAATACTTTTATTAGAATTTCTGAGTGCAATCGAACTGAATTATTGAATCCCCGCAAGTATATTTTGTCAAAGGTAGAGGGGCGTATTGTGAATCCTTTCAACGCCCTGAGGGAGTTGATTTAGCATTTCCGGTCACGGAATACATTGCTTAGAATCACCATCAAATATGCCTCTTCAATTCACAATTTGTTCATCATAATGCTTTCAAGCGTGACTGATGGTGTATTATTTGAGACATCTGACTTACAGAAAATATCTGTATCTAATTGAAGAAAGGGTGGATCCCGAGAGAGCAAATTTGAAAGTATGATCAAGAAAGGCGACGGAACACTGCAAATAATATGAAGAAGTTGTTATACTTAAAAAGTTTGTGTTGGATTGTGCTTTAACTCGGCGTAGATTTGAGGTAAAAAGTTTCAGTTCGGCCTTTCGTATCAAAGCAAGAAAATATATCTGACATTTGTTATTATCATACGAGGAAACCACAGTACAGTATACCAAGTACATTAAATACTGTCACGAAAGGATAACAAAAAAGAAGGCAAAAATAAAACTGTTTAAGACGCGGTATATTTTAGTGGTGGGCTCCTCGATAGTATAGTGGTTAGTACACCCGCCTGTCACCCGGGAGACCGGGGTTCGATTCCCCGTCGGGGAGCCCCTGGCGCAAGACTAATGACCTTGCCCAGACAAAATAAATCATTATGGAAAATTTAACAAGCCTCAGGACTTGCTAAATAAGGCCAAGACCGGTTCCCGGTTGTAGTGCCGATGATGATGATGATGACATTTTAGTGGTAGTGAAATGAAAATGGTGGTACCCGGACATGTGTTATATTTTTCTTTTTACAACAATTATTGTTATCTGAAGTAACCAAACTTACCCCGGACGGTCTTGAATGTTGTTAAGACTTGGGTTACTGCAGGTGGATTGGGGCGAAGCGGGTCACAAATGAAAACTCCCAGTGTCTATTTTTTTGTTTCAACAGAATTAAATAATTTTAGTCTACTTTATTTTTTCACAAAAGGTATAGTTTATTTTAATAATGTTTGTATATTTTTATATTTCCACAGTAATTTGAATATTCTTGTTTTTCAACCACGGTAATTAATTTACATATCTTTTTATATTTCAACTAATTTACATATCTTTATTTAACCGAACCGCACGCTTCCACGACTGATTTTTGAAACAAAACCTTATTATTTTTATCTTAATGGCGAGCGAACCGCACACTTTCACCACTGTATTTCAAGAGAAAGCCCAAGGATCCAACACCAACTCTCTCTCTCTGTGAGCACTCACCCCTGACGCTCAGGGTCGGTCCTGCTCACTCCACGCGAAGTCAGCCATTGAATCCCTGTGTCCACCAATTCATATCCCTTTCTTCGTTTCCTTGTGCAATGCACCGTTATGTGCACCCTTATCCAATAGTCATAAGTAGCATTGACTATTGTTATGCCATACGGAAGATTACTTTACAACGGCACATCTTACCAAGGAAACTTATCGGGGGAAGTGTCGTTGTATTTAGTGTATAATATTTGGGACCTTGTGGCAATCAAATGTTATCTATTGGGATGGGGATCATGCATTTTTAGGGATGTTATTTTAAGTGTATTTTTATTTTAGGGGGTGTTGCGGATTCGCCCTGGACACAACCGGCGAATTCGCAATTCAATGCCACCTGTGGCACCACCCTAACCAATGTCAGCAATCAGCTGACATTTGAAATGAAATTCTGTTGGTTGTCAAACGACAACCATTTTTCTTTCAGTTTTCGTAAAACCATCATTGAGGCGACACATTGTTTATAAAGTTCATCTGTAAAAATCTCAATCAGCAATTAAAAATAAACCTCTCTTTGTGTACCAATCCACACGAATTGTGTTGTTGTGTGACGGATAATTCTTTCTGGAGTTGCAACAGGATTCTCGTCAAGAGTGTGGCAGCAACTTAAAGGTATTCGGTTCTGTTTCTTTGTATTGAGTTCACCCTAGTTTCAGAAATCATTGTGATTGACGCCATTGCTTTGGATAAACAAGTCTGTAGATTACCCAACCACGTGTCGCCCTGCCCAACCAACGTGCACGTCAGGAGTCAGCATTGCTCCTGACGCCAGGCCCACAACAAACCAACAACCAGTGTTCGTGGAAGGTGTGCTCAACGCTTGTTGGACATACAGGGGGAATGATAATTAAATAATATTAATTATATAACACAAGGATCTACGGAAAATATTTGCACTAAGGAACTCTCACTGGCCTCCTTGGCCTCGATGACAGGCTTTCACTCTCTGCCTTCAAGCTCCAAAATGAGCCCCCAGCAAACACTTGGACGCTATTGTAATTCATCATTTGGCTGGAAAAATTCAAATCAGACTATACCTAACATTGCTGGCAATAATAAGGAGTTGCCTTCTTTACTTTCGCGTTATAAATATGACAGATTAAATGGACAGAAAACAACGCTGATCAATTCAAAGTCATCAAGTGGGGGTTCTCTATATCCAGATATAAGGACCGACCGCCGCCAAATTCGCGGCACATGCAAAAAACAGAGAATTACAAGGAGATGCCGGCACCAGTGTCAGCGTAGTCGAAGATGACATTGGTGGAACAGCTCATCAGCGCCCAGTCCGCCTCTCAGGAGCGGATGTACTGTGCTTTTCTCAACCTTGAGAAGAGAGGGCCGCCAACGTTGTTCACGGTGGACATACGCTAGCACAACCTCCAGAACACATGGGAGGACATCCGACTGAAACATGATGAGATAAAACTCCTGGCCACTCCAGAGACGACCAGCGGCCACCGCTACTTCATGGAAAGATTCATTGATCAGGCCGAGAAGATATACCTGGACAAGGCCACCAAGTTTTCAAAGGCAAGGCACGCCCTCGCCACCGACCGTCCGACCGCATCCAAGACTGCGACGGACAGCTTCAGTCAACCACAACGTCGTTGTCGTTCGCCGCCAATGATGTCGCGACTACCGCCATGGTGGCCAGGAACTCAATCAACACCAGGCATGCATATGCCACCTGGCCCTCCACCCGGAATGCCATCACGGATGATGCACCCGGAAAACCCCGTGACGACAGACACCGAAAAGCCAGCCAAGACATGTGCTGTCGAAAGCACGACCGCCAAAGGAGGAACGGTCGACAAGAAAACTGACCCAAAGCCTGCAACTAACGCCGCCAAGAACATCAAAAAGGTTCCAGAGGCAGCGAAAGAAGTGAAAACTGCTGCAGCTGCTGCACTTCCCAACTAAGTCGAACAGCGCCGACCAAGGCAGCAATGCCAAACCACGCGCTCGACCCAGTCTTCCCAACTATATCCAACGGAGGCCGACTATTGAACATCAACACCCATACCATACTCACCAAAAATCGCATTCCCATGTGGCATTTGCGGTCCTCAGTCCGACAGCACAAAGAAGAAAACCGCAGCATGTTGGAGCGCAATCGCACAATAGTAGCAACCTGACGCAGTTGCAGCTACAAGATCAACTTCATCATAAAATGAACCACAATCCTAACCTCCACATAAACCCGCATCAGCATAATTAAATGACCAAACCTTGAGCAATGCGCAACGACCCATAACAGCTTATACAAAACGCTTCAATAACAAGCAGTAGACACGCACAATGTCTGCAGTGACCGTGACCACACACAGAGTCCGTTTAATAGTCAGTCTTAGCAGCAACATCAATTGCAACAGAAACAACTACAATTGCAACAGCAGCAATATTCACCAGGAAATGGCATAGGAGCAGGCCAAACGCATTTGTCATTCACTAACCTATCGGTGATCTCGAACAACATAGCAGCCAATTGTAATTTGCTGCACAACTCGGATGGAAATCTTCCATCAATCAGTGGTGTCTCAGCAACTGCCAGTAGTACAGGCAACCTAACAGAGACACCGGCTGGCCAAACTCCGGCCAATGACCGGAATCACCAAGGACAACCACTACCATATGTGGCCACCCCAATAGGGATAGGAGAGCGCAATGCCCCGCTTGGCGGGCGGCGCTCCCCACCACTGGCCCCACATGCCACAGGCCGCATCCCGTCGGCAGCTACCTTCGGACGGGCGCCAATGGGCGCAGAATTTATCACCGCCACTGGTCTCGACGCAGTACTTCCAACCACCACCCATTACGTGCTCATTAATCGTGGGTTGCGAAATTACAACTCCAACTCAGATCACATGGTCAGTTTTGCGATCAAAGGTCACGAACTACAGCGATCATCTCGTCGTCACCAACCCTCTGGAACTCAAAGACCCTCCATCCTTCAACTACTCAGGGCGGACGGGTCTCCCCCGACCGCATCATCAGAAGACCACGGCCCTGGGCCTCCGCCCCCTGGAACAACATGTTTCCCCAATGATTGGCGAAGGCGGGCGGAATGTTGCGGATTCGCACTGAATGCAGTCGGTGGATTCGCAACTGAATGCCGTCAACAACGAAAATCATCATAACTGTCAGTAAAACAGCTGACACAACAAATAAATTAAAAGACTAGCTGTCAGGGGCGAAAATGCTCTCTTCTGTTAACTTCTCGTGTGTGTCAAGTTGTAAATCAATATATATCGAGTGAATCGCATTTAATAAAACTAACAATTAACAACAATTAAAATACTACAATGTTGTGGCGTTTCTAACAGATACACACACAATACACAAGCAAATAGTGAAGAACTCCGAACGAAAATCGAATAGGAAAATGCATCAGAGCCGTATACCATAGCGATAACATATCAAATCCACATCAGTCGAATGTACTTGACTTTAGAAATCGAATTCATACACACGGCGGTGGCCTGATGGGTCCCGCTTTGGTTCAATTTTTGGTGATTATAACTGTCATAGCGTCAGTTCGAATCACATGTACTTCACTATCATTCCAAACGCTATAGTGTTGTTCTTGGAGCCTGTAGTATTGTTCTGTGGGTTAATAACCGAATGAATCAGAACAACATGAAATCATAGACCACATCGATTTACTAAGTTTGCCGAATGCATCGGAACTGAAGGCGATTTCTTTCGACCACCATCATACAATTACCAGCGCTGATCAAGGATATTGCTCATCTTAACGATTTATGGGAAATCATTAACAATAAGGCAGGTGCTGACTTTCAATTCAAAATAATTCAACTCCGTTGATTCTAGACAACGGACCACACATTCCACGGCAGGAGCCGATCTCAATTTTGTGTCTGAGGTCATTCCCCTGGCCCACCAACGAGATACATTCGTTGGTGGACGTTTGCAGCCCGCAATACTCAAGTTTAAATATAATCTCCAGATACGCGAATAAACAACGATTTTTTTTTGGATTTGCACGTATTTATCATCAGTTTTTCCAGATGTGGATTTCTGAACACTATGATACACTACAATTACAATGGTGGGTTGATTAAACACAAATCAACTAAAATGGGGAAATTCATGTTAAGTGAATCCCATTGTTGTGGATAAATGCTTGGACGTGACCGTTTTTCTGGCTAGCAGGCATTACACGTGCAGCTTCGGAAATCATCCCTCTCACATTAAGTGTGTAAAACTTATAGTAGAGGCTCTCATCGACAATTTGACGTATGACTTTCCTGCTCAAAGGTGAAATAATGAACACCCTACGAACTCCGTAGTGTTGGTATTCTCGAGCAACGACTTTTATCTTATTTCCATAGGATTACATTACTTATATTATTTTTCCTGTCATGTTCCGTCGTCTGTGAAATTTTGTTGGCGTCTGCGAGTTGTTTCCTATAGCTGCCAACACGTGCAAGGCCGCTGCTGTTAAACGGTACAAATAAAAAATGATCCCCTGCATACCTCTAATTATGCATTAGCGCGTTGTGTTGAGTGACGATTAATCAATGTTATCCTAATAGAACCTCGACATACTGATTACCAATTGCGTTAATACAAAACAAATATCCCCGTCAACAATACAACTGCAAGAGGTTGACGCTTCATTTGTTCAATTGAATCGCAGCCATTTATCATCCACTCCGATCCTGTACTGCACTTTAATAAATGATCCCCCCTTGTCCGTTCTCACTCCCGCATCAGAGCTTGGTGTTACTCTATTCGACCGATTGTATGCCGAGCTTCCACCGTATCGCACTCAGCCAGTCAAAAGTTGTTGTCGAAGGCCATGGAGGAGGATAAAATGAAAAATTGCTACGCGTGGAAAAACCATATTTACCAGCAGCCTCAAGTGAGTGTTCAAATGAAAACGAATGTTTTCAATTCACCGTTGTACCTTGTAGCTACATCAGTGCTGCTTTTGAAAACACTCCGACTCGGAAAACTTCCCAGGGGAGGTGAAGTACACTTTGACCTCACGCCACCCACTGCCACCTTGTATTCTGCGTTATTTATGGCGGATAATAAACAAGAAACCTTAATAATCAATTTTTACACTTTTGCTGTTTGAATTGTTTGCCGACCTATTTGCAGCCCTGAGTGAACCTCTTGTTTCCAATGAAGCCTGGCGTTACGCACCACATCGGCATGGCTGGTACGTGAAAGGACGAAACAATACGAGCAGAACTGTTTGCTGCGTTGGATGCTTTTTTTGCGTTCTTGAAGCTACCACATCGCACGTTGGCAGATACATTCACGGACGGCTGGAAAAACAGAAAACAAGCGTTCATTGGCAGGTAATAGAAGAAACCAAATAGGGAAACCATCCTTGGAGTTTAAGGATAAAAGTTACCATTTGGTCGCAGGTGATCCCTTTGAATGGGTATAATCGCTGATATGAACGACCCTTCATTCGTCGGGGAAGTGCAGAGCATATTTGTGGCAGTGTGTGCCATATTTCAGGAGTAAATGGACTAAAACTTTGGTAAAAAGGAGTTGGA
Organism: Microdon myrmicae; assembly: GCA_963931805.1. NCBI lineage: Eukaryota > Metazoa > Arthropoda > Insecta > Diptera > Syrphidae > Microdon > Microdon myrmicae. The sequence continues at coordinate 157,659,902 of OZ007499.1, forward strand.
CGCAAAGCTTTCAATGGTTTATCCATCTTCGCTAGTGTCGTTCGTCAGCAGCTAAGCTAGATTTTGTCATGGCATGACAATTTAGTCTTCGCAGTTCGGAAAACACTATTTTCAAACATTAAAATATACGAGTGTATTTTCTGCTAAATGGACGACGGCAAAGCGAAGAAGATGTACTTTGTTAGGGCCGCGTGTAATTTGAATGATAGAAACAAATGAACATCATGACTATTGATGTCGAATTCACAATATTCCAATCGACATGATTGATAAAAAAAGCTGCACTTTAAATGCAGTAGGTTTGCTCGGGTGACGCAAATTTTTTTGTTTAAATCAAATATGCACACAAAAACGGTTTTAAGATCAGACGTAATGTCAAAGGACAGTGTGGGTGGAAGTACAGGGAAAATATAAGGAAAGGAAGTATCGATGTACAATGGCTTTATATATGTGGCGACAGTGCCAACAAGGTCACACATGGAACGGCAGAACATTCTACATTTGTGTGATTTGATAAAGAATAAATCTCTGTATTTAACCGTACATTTGGACTCAATTTTTAACATGAATTGATGGGCACTTTCTGATTAACGGATGTCGCGATAAAATATTGATGGGTGCATTCACAAATTTCTGTTGACCTGCGACCATGATAATTGGAAGGGGCTAGTCGTACGAAATACTTACGCCTGGGACCATAAAGAGTTTCACTGCTCGATGATGCTTTCCATCCTGCGGAGCACACGCAGCAATTCTCAGGTGTGTCTGACCACGTCTGGGAATTACATTTCAGATTAGGATGAATGCACGTCTTATAAATTGTGGCCACGTCAGATCGAATGAAGAAATTCTGGGATATCCTACTTCACAAATTGATTATTTTCTTCAACATCAATTATTTGTTTTTTAAATAAATGCCAAACTATTTGGGGTGCGAATAATTTATAGTTTCTTGGGTCCGATGGTGCAAGAGTCCCTTATATTTGTCGGTCTGTAGGAGCCGGAAAGTTTATTACCTCACTAACACTGTTATGTCACCCTCCTCTGTTCTGCGCGCTTTACCGCCCTACAAGTGCAAGTGTCGTTCATTGATAATATATAATATTGTGTACATTGACCTTTGATGGCAAAAGGCAGCCCAGAATTTTAGGAGCACCGAATTCCACTCGATTAAATCATCGCTCTTCTACTCGGTTAGATTATCGAATCCAATGCGTTGATTTTACCTTGATGTTTGAAGGAGGGATTCGCCTAAGTACGAGATAGTCAACGTGTTATTGTGTCGACCACAACAAACACACGAAATACGTAACCGTTGTTGTGACAACCTGAGCACAAAAGAAAATCGAGAAAAAAATAGAGAATAATGTTTAATGTGGCAATCACACAACAATTGAAACATCCTCGTGTACACATCGCCGTGGTCTTAGATAGGGCAAGGGTATCAGGTTTCGCCCTGGCGCAAGACTAATGACCTTGCCCGGAAAAAAAAAAACAAATCATTATGGAAAATTTAACAAGCCTCAGGACTTGCTAAATAAGGCCAAGACCGGTTCTAGGTTGTGGTGCCGATGATGATGATGATGATCAGGTTTCGCTGTTTGCAAATATTGGTGGAGCGCATTTACATTCGTATTGGTGAAACCCATACCCCTGATGTTACAAAATGCCTTTATCAGTTGAACATCGACAGAGCCGAGAACGACCCCGATTACGCAATGAAGGATTTGTTAAAATTCGGTTAATTATCAGAAGATTTTCATGATGTTCCCCCTGACAAAGTCCCCACGGAAATCCGAATGGGAAACTCGTTTACCTCCGGAATTCTCTATCTCAGAAGGTACCATCATGACTTATCTCCGTGTCGATCCGGGCCATCAGCCAAACATCCGAAACATAGGTGAAGACGATATCGTGGAATGTACAGCGTGACGGTCTGGTTTCTCACCTTGGAGTCGACTACCACCTAAACCAGCCTTTTCTTGAACCGGTCGATCAGCCAAGAGCCGAAAGATGGCCAGGGTTTACTCCCGGCCATTTCACAGAGCTTATCAGTAACCAATAATCGCTTGAGTGGCCAACTAGTTCGCGTATCTTCTAGACAGTCGCAAAGGCTCAAAGCAATAGCTTCGCTTCCTCCTTTTTTCTTCCGTTGTGATGGGCAACGGTTCACGAATTCAAAAGATAAAGCCAATGTGTTCGAAAAATTTATTTTCTACAAATTTATCTCACGATGCCGGTCTTCCAAGCCACCTGTTAGCGCGCCAATGCAATCTTTAATGCCGGATGTGAAGTTCCATCCATGAACTATTCAATTCCTAGGAAACTCTTTTACTTATCTTTTTACGTGACTTCCAATGACGCTCTTTACTCTGTCGTAAAACGTTGAACGGTCACAAGCAAGCACATGAATCGGGTTCTTAATAATGGAAAAGAAATCTTTTATAAATATGTGAAATAGAGTGAGCAAGAAAACGGCCCGTAAGTAAATTCGACATTAATATGATCTCACACAGAATTAATAATTACTATACAATTACAAGAATTGAATAATCAGAAAAAAAATGACGTCTTAGTTACCTAAACTATAGGAATGCAACATCGGGAAAAGGATAGGTGACTGTTGAACGCTTTTGCTTTCACCAGCGAGTTAATCCATTACCCAATTAAGTAGGTAGATCATCAAGTCTACGAAACCCATACTTCTTAGTTCATTTGCTTTGTACTATTTACGAAACCCTGGTCTCCCCAATCCATATGTGATCCTAAATCGCTACTCCCATCCAAATCCCCAATACTTATATTTATAATCTTAACCTTATTCCCATAGTGAATCATTGAGCGACAAGTTAAATCAAAAGATAATTTGTCGCACATTGATTCAATTCGTAATTATCTTACCCTTACCCATAATCCAAATCATGTTCCCCAATTGAACCAGATGCACGACAAAATTAAACCAAAGTCCATTTGTCGTACATTGATTCAATTCCTAATAATCCTAACATCATGAAATGTTTAACTCTAAATGCATTTCATGATTTCTCCTTCCGGGAATTTATTCAAATAAATTCCTAACAACTTCTCGGAATCCTATTCCAATTGAAGCACACAAAATCTTGTTTGTGCTTCTTGAAATTTGTGCATAATTTTTTGACAAATCTCGATGAACCAGAGTATAAAAGGGCGGCACATTTTTATTTCGCGATCAGTAAGATTCCAGAGTCCGAACCCCTGGTCATGAGTCGAAATCTATTGGATCCGAGGTACGACCAAGTATTGTGGAATAAAAGTTATATAAACAAAGTTAAAATAAAATTACAAGTCTTTAATTTAATACTATCCCCTGGTCACACTCGTCGCCGGTAGTAATTGCTGGTTACACTCATCACCGGTAATAACTGCGGGTTCACCCCACACCCGCGGCCAAGGCATTTGGGACCACTGCCTTACGAGACGGCCATCCCAAGTCACTTACTACCAAGGAATCCAGGCGAAGGAAGCGAGGCATCGAAGACACCAAAGGCACGCAACGCACTGAAGCGGAAGGTCCAATCCTGCCATTGAAGACCAGCGGAACAGAAAGACACCGTCTCCTCGAGTCCGGGTAAGCTCAAACATTTTTTTTCAAAAAATAATAACTCAACAACTGGCGCAGCCGGTAGGGATCGGGAAGCCAAAGTTAAACACTTGTAAGTGCTTAAAAACCCTGATCACTAGAATAATATAATTCCGATCGTACTGGGCAAGACACCCTTACCCTGCGTCCGGAGATGAGTCTGGCAACGGAGGTACAAATTGGTAATAACACTTACGAAATAAGAAAACGTGGAACACGTATTCACAGAGTGCGTGAGATTCGAGACCGTACGAACGATTTTGGAGAGACATATGAGACGGACAGTTACTCCGACAAAAGTAATACAATACATGCTGAACTCCAAACAAGCATGATCCGTAGCAGATGATATTATATGTGACACCATGCAGCAGTTGTCACGCGGTGAGCGGAGTAGCAGATAAACTCCGTCCCGCCGCGCGATGGAATATCTAAAAGATTAACGGGAATATGTGCATGGTGGGAGGTGGTTATAGTCGGTAAACATTCGGCATGCCTGTGGATCGGCCCAGAGGTATCTTTTGAAGATTTTGACCTTCCTAGCGAAACAAAAAAAAAAAAAAAAAACAAAACAAAAAATCCGCCACTGATCATTATCCTAAAAAACAAAGGACGGATTTTTCAAGGAGATATAATCTGAAATGAACACAGGAAGGACTAGTAGAGTGCAGTGCTGCGTTATCTTGTGGAAAAGCGAACTGACTTAACAGTAATCTAAACAGGATCAACGGGAATATGTGTTGGCGGAGGGTGGTTTAGAGGCTTCTCGATAGTATAGTAGTTAGTATACCCGCCTGACACGCGGGAGACCGGTGTTCGATTCCCCGTCGGGGAGCGTCTGGCGCAAGACAATGACCTTGCCCGGAAAAAACAAATCATTATGGAAAATTTAACAAGCTTCAGGACTTGCAAAATAAGGCCAAAACCGGTTCCCGGTTATAGTGCCGATGATGATGATGAGGGTGGTTTAGTCGATAAAAATCCGGCTTGCCTCTGGATCCCTCCAGATGTATCTTTTGATCCACCCTCCTACCGAAAACACAAACAAAAAAAACGAAAAAAAAAACTCCGCTCGAGTTTTAAGATCGACAAAAATATACATAGAATGTACTCATATTCCTAAGAATTTGAATGTTTTCTTTTATTTCTTTAGAAAAACTATGGTCCACCTAGTTCATGAAAATATTCGACCCCTAATATGCGTCACCAACCCTATTTCCTCAAGGAAAAATGGGTGGATCTCTGGTTAAAAAAGAGGTGTCTGTCAAATATAGTATGTACATACATCTCTGGAACCATCACTACTTTTGGTTCCTTCAAAAGAGAAAATATAATTCACATTCCTCGACAGAAAAATATTACGCGTAATGTGCATAGTCTAGCCCTATCCCTATAAAGAAATATTGATAACAGTAAATAATGCCGGTTTATTTATCATCACAATTGATTTCAAATTATGGAGGATCTAACGCGAACAAATCTGTCTTACGACATGCAATATCTTCATCATCATCATCATCGGCACTACAACCGGGAATCGGTCTTGGCCTTATTTAGCAAGTCCTGAGGCTTGTTAACTTTTCCATAATGATTTGTTTTTTTCCGGGCAAGGTCATTAGTCTTGCGCCAGAGGCTCGCCGATGAGGAATCGAACCCCGGTCTCCCGCCTAACAGGCTGGTGTACTAACCACTATACTATCGAGGGGCCATGCAATATCTTATTATGCCCAATAATGATTGAATTCACTTTGAGTTGCCAAAGCCAGAAACATACGTAAAAATCTACATACGTGATATGTTTATGGTTCTGGGGTTATGTTGAAATAACAATCAACACTTAATTTTGATCAGGTGAATAGATAACGACGTTGGGTGAATTCTTCTGCTTGCGGACTAAATTATTTCTTCTTACACTGTTGTCAAAGCTAGTTAAGCTGTTCTTTCCGACATTGAACTATAACAAACCCGTGCGTTGATATAACCACTTTGGAACTACCTGCTTTCTGTTAGAATGTCTGAACATTTTTCATTGTTTGAGGAAATTAAAAGCTAGAGTATTATAGTATTGTGGTGATTCGTATAGAATTAACTATTTTCCGATTAAACGCGAAATTTGCGCCTTGTACGGATTTCACTTCATTCCAAATTCACATTATATCCTATGTAACAACTTCGTGGTTCATTGAATATCTTTCTTTTTATTCTGTTGCAGTGACCGTTTAACTCAAAGTGGTTCAATGTGTCAAATAGACATTCTTAACTCTGTGGAAAAGCAATCCTTTGCCAGCTCTACGTAAATTAAGTACTGCAGAGCTGGACTTAGGAGTGATGACAACGGTATCCGATAATATTGTTGGCAGACCATATCTAGCAAGTTTTTTCTATCCTGAGTGTGAATCTGAAATATCATGCCAAGTCATTTCTAACATAAACTTCGAAAATCAATTTCACTGTTCTCTTTTTTCACTTACACTAATTGGCATTGTAGGGTAACTGAATAAAGTCGCCCACCCACACAACTATATTTAGTTTGCTAGCAACTTTCAAGTCCTTTTGTAGCGCCCTACTAGGGAGAGTGCCAAATGATCAATGTAGACTATGTGCTGAAGTTATTCAATTAGCTTTCTGATATAATCTGTATGATAAATGTAGTGTCAGGATTTGGTGTTACATTTTCAATCGGTTGAACGAGAAAGCAATATTTACGTAAGAAATTCGTTGACATAGTAGTTTCCTTAAAAGTTCAAGAGGCAATGTTGATAATCATTTTTATTTCACGTAGTTTTTACATACTGTCTTGTTTGTGTTCAGTTGCAAAAGCTTTACATATAAGACCATTATTCCGTTGAATGTATGTTATTATTAGTTCTACTATATTTTAAACAGTTTGTTTATACTAAAACAGGGACCCATCCTTCGATTCGTCTATGTCATGCAATATTATGTTCGATATTTCCTTCTCAAGTCGTTTATAAAAGGCTCCTCTGATCTTGTCATTATCGTAATAGCCAATTTTAGTTTCCTGCTAATAAGAATCACAGGATGATCTACGCAAGGAAACGCATGTTAGAATGGACCTAATATCCTATTCAAAACTTGATAATTCCATGGAAGACCTCATATTTCCTTGTTGCACTCACCATAGCTTCCAAAATGGTTCTAGGAAAAAATGTTCTGGATATGGGTCTTCTTACGTACACGTAAGTACAAGTTTGGAGGTGATGATCCAGACAAGCCGAACAAAATTCTAGAAACTTTAACCTCCCAGAGCATTCAATCAGATGATAATATTAGCGCAACTGAATTTTACGTCGTAAACATGTCATCCTTGCCACATCCAATATAAACCTTATTATCCCCACGGTGGTATACAAATGCACTTATAGGACTATATATTAAACTTGGAATAACAAGGTCGGCCTAGAGTTGTTCCGCGAAGTTAAATTGGTCGTTATTCTTCGCCAAATACGATTTTACTTAGAACACGGACTTTCGTTACACACCGGGTGAATTGTGTCGAATCTAAGGTGAATATGTGGTTCAATTTCATATGCAGGGAGGTTATTAAATCTCAAGAGTTTAACACTCGATTGTATAAATACAGAGAAAAACCGGGGAAATGTTCAAGAGGTCTATGAACGACCGCAATCCGACTTTGGGGGTTCACTATACCACTTGGAGAACCAACCCACAATGCCAACCAATTTTGACCGCTAACAGCGCGTCACCCTAACCCAACCTGTAATCCATTTCCCCAACAGGCAAAAACACATCCCAATATGCAACAGCATTCGTCCCCAAATCCGCAATTGCATACATCCCCAGCCTACCAAGAACCCATTTCCCAAGCTGCAATAAACGCATATCCCATTTACAACGAAACACTCACCATCTCCATCAACTACACCGAGCCGCATACATTTCCCCAAAAACCGCCTCGGTAATATCTTTGTTACGTACCAAAACCACCCCCCCAAACATTCATACCGGGCGAAGCCCCAATCAATTTCGGATCACATGTAGTGAATCCCAGGCAGATTGGTTAATGTACCAATCACCTAAGGAAATATAACCATAGAGTCCAGACATGCATCTGATAACAATACTCAATGGCGACACCGTTTCCTTTAATCCATTCTAAGGATACGTTTCCTAAACGGAAAAAGAGCGGTGCATGTAAATAGGATTGATGGACAACAATAGCATTAAGATGTGCAAAATATCTTTGGTACCGTTGTCCATTAAAAAGTAATTACCAAAAACACTCGTGGTAAATACCAGTCCGAAACATTACTAAAAAACCCAAGTAATGTTTAATGACCTATGGTAATTTTCGATCCTAGGAAAATTACCGAAGGATCAAACAAAAGATCGATGGCTCACAATAGAGATCCGGATACAAAGGATTTTATGTAAGGCCAACGAGAAAACAAAAAAGGAAAATAACACGTTGCTTTTAGGTAACGTGGAAAAAAGGTTTCCTTCCGATCAAACGATCGAGATAGAGTGGAGTTGGTCGTAAGATTTCGTCCGGAACGGACATAGGAAAAGAGTTCGCGTACGCCGAGGTGTCGATTTAAATTATCAATTTGTTTTCAACGTGGTTCTTCGTTTCAATTTATTCTTTTTTTAAAATAATCCGATACATCTCCCTGAAGGAGTATAAGGAATAGCATTCCCTATTTCCTTTTTCAGCGGCATTACGGATTTAAATTGTCAATCTTCAGACTATTTTTCTCCCTTTTTCTCTTTATTCCAAACCAAGTTAAACAAAAATGACTGTCGACTATACAAAGGTAGCGAAGCTGTCAACACAGCTAATTCCCATCTTCTCAGGGGAACGTAATCCACATTTAGGTGCCGAACTCCATACATTTTTAGATTGCAGTAGGAGGGCCCTAAATTGTCTTCGAGTGGAAGAACACAATGTGTTCTTGCAGATCTTTCCTACCAGGTTGCGAGGAGAAGCATCTGCATTGTTCGCGTCCACCCCGTTTTCATCCTTTCAGGAAGCCGAAGACTTACTAAGAAAAGTTTATCTGCCAGTAGAAAGTTACCAAGATTTGGTCAACAAATTGTTAGCTACTCGGCAGAATCCTGCAGAATCGGTCATATTGTTCCAGCTACGGCTGAAGAAAACACTATCGGAGTGTAAGAAAGCGGCGGAACAGAAATATAGTACCGAGCACGCTGAGGGTGTAAAAGTACAACTGAACGACTTTGCTAGGAATGTATATAAACAAGGGTTGGTAAATCCATACCATCGACAATTTTTATTGTTGATGGGTGAGGTACCTCTTGACATTCTGATGCAAAGGACGTTGGAGTTGGAACAAATTCAGCAGCCTCAGCTGCCATCTAACTTTCCGCAGGATTCGGTAAATCCTCCTTTCCCCATTACATCGGCACCACTCCCACAAACAATACCGAACACTCCAAATGTAGAAGGGTTACCACACATTCAACCAATCAGGCAGGGAACTCCGCAACAGCAAGAATCAATACCACAGGCCGGGCGAGCAATAGCACAAAATGCCTCCATCATCAAAATAACTTGCAGTTACTGCCACCAAAGGGGGCATACCTACGAGGACTGTGTGAAAAGGAAAAACACACCCTTTTGCGCACACTGTCAGCAAGTAAATCACGATATCCGTGATTGCTGGCGATTAAGGGAGGGAAAAAGGATTTTGCATATAAGGCAGATTTGCGACTTCTGTGGTCAACACGGCCACAGTCTAGGATCCTGTCAACGAAAATTGACAAGGAAAGCGCGAGTTCAATGCCAGGCTCCAACAAACTCCCCTCCTTCACGACCAACAAGAAAGAGTAAGTCAAAACCCTTGGTGGTAAAAAAGAGTTATCACATTAGGACTCCATGCTCGACAATAACCAGCGTCCCAACTGTCCAGCTACCGATAGATGTAGGTGTTAAGAATAACACTACTCTAGTAGTGGACACCGGCGCCGAGATAAGTCTGATCAGCAAAAGTAGCCTCAAGGATTCAGCCGTTAAGATTAATCGGCGAGAAGCTTGCACTTTACAGATGCCGTTTGGAAGTATCCGAACCTTGGGAAGCTGCAAGGTGAACTTTCAACTGAATGGTAGGCCTAAACTCCCATGCAAATTTCAAGTAGTGAGCAGTATGCCCGATCTACCAGAAGACGGACTACTTGGTAATGACTTCCTGTCGAGAAATTGCAATGTTGAAGGCCCCAAACAGTGTATCACATTTCCTCGAACGGAAATGAACCCAACGGTATTTAGTGTACCGATCAAATTCTCAACTGTTGAGAAAAAGGTACCTGAAAACAAATACCATAAAGGGAAACAGGAGCAAGCCCAAAATAAAGTCAAAACCTTCAGGTTGAATTTTAACCATATAAAGAGGAACCCTAAGGAGCCAAGGGGTAATAACAAATATATAAACCAAATAAATGACACTGCGTCAGCGAATTCAAAAAACTCGCTCCCCCGCTCGCAAAATAACCAAAACAAAAAGCTGTGGCAAAGGCCCGAAACACCCGAAAAAATAACAAACCCCAATGAGATTGCAACCTTACTCAGGGTTTATCACAATTCCCCTTCCGGTGGACATCAGAGCATCACCAAATCGTATAATAAAATACGACAAAGATACTGGTGGCCATCCATGCTCTCCGATATTAGAAAATATAAGAAGCAGTGTGAGGAATGCCGTTCGTTGAAGGCAACCACATGCTCCGGAAGTGAAACGAAACCGCAATCGTTTCATGTGGGAAACATGGTGTTAATGAGGTGTAAAAACCACAAAGGCAAACACACATCTATTTGGAAGGGACCCTTCCCAGTCATAGCTATAAAAGGCCCAGTAAATACGCTTATCAAAATGGGCCGAAGATCAGTGGTAGTTCACAACAATAGGCTAAAACCATATTTTTAAAATCCCATCCTCAACAATCCCAACTTCCGGTCCCCTATAAAGTCTACACAATTATCATTCCCAAGAGGGATTGCAAATTCAAAATCTTAGTCCAAAGCAAAAATAATAAATACGCAAAATTAAAATGAATAACAATATGGACAAAAATAAATGACAGAAGTAAGGGTCAAAGATTCATCAATATTATACATAAATACATATACAATAAAATAAATAATACACAAAATCCTATTAAGTAATTACAATATAAAAAACCGTTTAATACTAAGAAAACAAGCAACAATACACTAAATGTAACCACATTTCAAAAATCATTCACAACATTTAAATAAATACACAAAGATATAGAGATAAATACAAAATATTATATAATATTTATATATCAACTAATATTGTTAGAGCTAATAAGCAAATAATTTCTTTTATTACCACTAATGTTAAAATTAAATTCATGCTGTATTGAGTGAACATTATTGCACATACAATTATTATACAAAATAATGTACAAATAATTTTTACTATTATAGATACTATTTAAATTAGTAAGCAAAACTATTACTATTAAAATTAAACAAATTTGTAAATGAATAAACTACTAATAAATAATAAAATAATACACTTTAGTATATAGATACATATATAAGAAAAACATGGGTTTCAGTATTATGATTCCCTGTTAACAAATAAATACAAAATATACTTTACTTTAATCGCTTCATAAATCTAGCATTACCTTACGAAAATAATAAAAATTGAAATAAAAAAAAAAAAAAAACATTTCATAAGTACTCGTAAATATATATTAGGAAATTATTTTGGGTTATTATTAATAAAACATTCACCAGCATGAAAATATTACAAATTTTTTACTATTATTAAAATTAAATAATAAAATATATAAACTAAGTAGAAAATAAACAAACGTATAAATATAAACGCTTATATAAAAACATGTTAGTTTACAAGAACACTGATATTATACACATAAACAACCATAAAATACATACTGTATACTTAAATCTAAAAATGAAACAAAGGAATTATATAAAAACAAATATATGCGACAACAACCAATAAGTAAAACATTATAAACTATAGTCCCAACACATGTAACCCAAACAAATATAAAATAAATTAAAGAGACAAAAATAAATACAATTGCTTTGTAGCCCGTCACGAACACAAACCCCACGCTTCACACATATCCTATAGACAACCAAGACGTATTATTCCTCTTCAAAGAATAATACTAATTTTATAAAGGGGGGAGGTATGTTACGTACCAAAACCACCCCCCCAAACATTCATACCGGGCGAAGCCCCAATCAATTTCGGATCACATGTAGTGAATCCCAGGCAGATTGGTTAATGTACCAATCACCTAAGGAAATATAACCATAGAGTCCAGACATGCATCTGATAACAATACTCAATGGCGACACCGTTTCCTTTAATCCATTCTAAGGATACGTTTCCTAAACGGAAAAAGAGCGGTGCATGTAAATAGGATTGATGGACAACAATAGCATTAAGATGTGCAAAATATCTTTGGTACCGTTGTCCATTAAAAAGTAATTACCAAAAACACTCGTGGTAAATACCAGTCCGAAACATTACTAAAAAACCCAAGTAATGTTTAATGACCTATGGTAATTTTCGATCCTAGGAAAATTACCGAAGGATCAAACAAAAGATCGATGGCTCACAATAGAGATCCGGATACAAAGGATTTTATGTGAGGCCAACGAGAAAACAAAAAAGGAAAATAACACGTTGCTTTTAGGTAACGTGGAAAAAAGGTTTCCTTCCGATCAAACGATCGAGATAGAGTGGAGTTGGTCGTAAGATTTCGTCCGGAACGGACATAGGAAAAGAGTTCGCGTACGCCGAGGTGTCGATTTAAATTATCAATTTGTTTTCAACGTGGTTCTTCGTTTCAATTTATTCTTTTTTTAAAATAATCCGATACATCTCCCTAGAGGAGTATAAGAAATAGTTTAGTTGAAATCATCATCTGTATAACGCATTAACGTGTCCGGGTATCAGTGTGTCTGTGTAAAATACTTAATAATAAAAATAAAAAAACAAAGAAATATAAATATACGAGTTGTTTTAATTAAAGTGTGGTGTGCAAAGTGAATAGAGTGTCAAAGGATATCATGACAATTTAATGACACCAACACCAGCGATCTCCAGGACAACCCCGATAGAAGGACAGACCGTAAGTCATTAATATTTTTATTAAGTTACTACAACGAAATCCGTCGGCTCGCGACGGAGAATATATACATTTAATATATATATAAAATAATAACCTCAACATCTTATCTAAATTATACTCCTTGCTTGCGACCAAGCAATCCTAATTTCCCCCGAAAATCAAACTCTGTAATAAACGCATATTCAAATTTACAAAGGAATACTCACCATCTCCATCAACTACATCGAACTGCATACATTTTCCCAAAAAACCGCTTCGGTAATATCTTATCCACATTATATCCCTTGCTTGCAACCAAGCAATTCTAATTTCCCCCGAAAATCGTCCCGGCTCACTTCTTGCTTAAACTATCTCCTCGCTTGTAACCAAGCAACATTTAGTTCCCCCGAAAACCATTTCGTTTCCCATTCCACCTAAACCATGTAGAACCACACCAATTCCCTCTTACTGGCAAGCCCACAGCATGATACGTTGCCTTTCCACGAAACGACCATCGCAACGATCAAGAGCCTTGACCATACTTGGCTATGCCACCGAAACCAATTTCCCGGTACACACAACCAACGAATCCAACTCAGCTTATACGGCGATGATTCTCCGGAACTAAATTCCGTATATTTCCTTTCCAAAGTTCCTGGTAAATTGCAGTGAGTTTATTTTAGCTATGACTCCACTGGTACAACGCAACGAACTTTTCCTCGCTAGTAATTAGTCAGTCGAGATCCATCCGCCAAACGGTGCACAACCACAGGAGTCACACTGCAGTCGAGTCGCAACCGCCAAAGCGCACACACCGGGTTAGTCGTGTTCCAATCGCTCAGTGCTACCAAATAGTTCGGATGAAAGTCTTAATCTGCGCGAGGCAAAACGGAACGAGTGTTTTCGGAAAGTTGTAACGGGGTAAATAATGAGTGCTTTCTCAATGTCGTAACGAATTAAATAGCGAACGCTTTCGGGAAATCGTAACGAAACAAATAGCGAATACTTTCGGAAAGGTGTAACGACATAGACAGTAGTACTTGCGAATATCAAGGCGTGGACCCAAATAGTGATTGGCTGGGTTAAAGGCAGCTTTCAAACAATATGTACAGATAAACCGGTCTTGGGCTTATTTAGCAAGTCCTGAGGCTTGTTAAATTTTCCATAATGATTTGTTATTTTCCGGGCAAGGTCATTAGTCTTGCGCCGGGTCTCCCCGACGAGGAATCGAACCCCGGTCTCGCGTGTGACAGACGGGTATACCAGCCACTATACTATCGAGGAGCCCAGATCTTTATTTAATTACGTAACAATAAAATGAAAAAGTTTGCAACAGAACAATTACAGTGTGTTTCATTTTCTTCTTTTGTTGGTGGACAGTGTTCGGTGGAAGTTTAGGAATTCCTTATTTTGTGGGACGGAGTAGAACCCCCGTGTCGTACGCCGGCACCAAGACTTTAGCCCCCCACACGACCATTCAACGTGCGAAAGTTTTACATTACTAAATATAATATAAAAACAGAAACAAAATGTTACGTGATTCCGAGTAGAAACGTCTGGTCAGTTGTAAACAACATAAAAAAAACTCTATTTCGCCATCGCTCCCACCCCTCATGGTCACTAACAGCCATGTCATCAACGAAACAGAGTAAGAGAATATTGTTGAGCATACATGTATGTATACGTTGATATTACATACAAAATATACTCCCTATACATTTCGTATATGTACTACGACTGAGTCGCAAGACAACGACTCTACCATATTGTAGTTGAGCTGGGAATCCCGAAAAAATACGCTGTCCTCATTCAAATCTGCATGTACGAAAATAAAGGGCGAGTTAGAATAGAAAACCACCTCTCAGAATCATTTGAAATCCGGGACGGACTAAAACAGGGGGTTGACCTCTCACCGTGTCTTTTTAACCTTGTGCTCAAGTATGTTATCAGAAAGTTACAAGACAACAACATGGCCGGATCATCCCTGAACTGTGTCACACAAGTGCTCGCATATGCGGATGACATCGCCGTTCTGGGCGATAATTTAGAAACTGTAAGTAAAAACTGTGAAATCTTCATGCAAGCGACAGAAGAGGTGGGCCTAGAAATGAATGAAGACAAAACCAAATACATGATTACGGCGAGAGCGGGTGGACCTCAGAGAACACATATAAACGTCAGAGGCAATATATTCGAAAAAGTTAAAGAATTTAAATATCTGGGAACGGTACTGACGCCCAGTAACGAAATGTCGAAGGAAATTAACAAAAGACTGCATTCCGCCAACGCTAATTGGCACACACTCAGTAAACTGCTGAAATTAAAACTGCTATCACGTAACATGAAGCTTTGTGTCTATCGGATGCGAAACATAGGTTCTCACGAAACGGGAAGAAAACAAATTCCGCGTATTCGAGAATAAAGTTCTAAGGGGTATCTTTCGCGGTAAATTTGACGAGGAAGCAGGACAATGGAGGAAATTCCACAACCACATATTGAAAGAGATATACCGCGAACTTACAATAATGAGAGTAATCAGGTTACGAAGATTAAGATGGGCCGGACACGTGGCGCGAATGGGCAACGATAGGACCGTGCGTAGAGTTCTTGACGTTAGACCGACGGGAAAGAGACAGGTAGGACGGCCGTGACGGAGATGGGAGGACAATGTATGGTTTGACCTCAAATATATCGGATCAGATGGTCAAGCGTGGAAGGAGAGTGCACAGGACAGGGAACGGTGGCGGAGTCCAGTCGGTGAGGTCATGAACTTCCTGGATCCTACAGGCTAATAAATAATAATACAGAGCTCGAGCTGCACAACTGACTTTACCAAACGTGCATTGTTCTGCGCTGTGATCCTGTCCGCATCTTACGCATCGATACTGCAATGTAGTGCCCCGGAAAGCCCTACAATTTTCTTAGCCCATAGAAACAATCTTCTTCCCCCACATACAAATCCCTACACCCAAAATCAACATTGAATACCGTGTCAACCAAATAGAACTCAACGTTCAAACTCTCGAACATTGAATTCAATTCAATCCAAATTCCTAAAAGATCCAAAGCCCAAACGTGCATGTGTCTAAACAAAGGCATATCTATTTTCCGCCGACACACAATTCAAGCAATCTCCACATGCCAGATGTTTTATGACTTGTAAACCCATCCGAAGGACACGCAAGCTCTTGTCTGTGTAAGCCAGACGGATAACAAAAACAAAAAACCCAAATCCCAATGCACATCCTAATTATGCATAATAGTTTTATTATCATCATCATCATCATCGGCACTACAACCGGGAACCGGTCTTGGCCTTATTTAGCAAGTCTGTTAAGACTTGTTAAACTTTCCATAATGATTTGTTTTTTCCGAGCAAGGTATAATAGTTTTATAAGAACTCATAAAACCGAACCATTACCCTAATGAGCACATTGAACATCACAGCCGAAGTCGAGATTTTCCATCTGAAACGTTCGTTTCAAGATACAAAATCTCGATTTGTTTTCGTTCATAAGGAAGATGCATCGCGATCTCCGAAACCAACTCATATAGATACCATTGTAACAACGACCTTTACAACACCGCAGGTATCGAACGACTGGATAGACGGATCCTAGAACTGTCGATAAATTTCATAGAAAACCTTCCTAACAATCCCAACCCGATAATAACGGACCTACCATCACCTTCCTCCAATACGGGAGCTCACTACCGTAATTGTCTCCAAATCAGGACCCTCTTCGTCGCAGGTAGACTGGTTAACGATCTAAACGAGATCGTGTACCACAACACCGAACTGGCACCCAATCATTTCAAATACAGCAACATCCAACCATTCTCCAAGATCCTTACCTTTAACACAGAACCGAATGGCTCTCCCCTCCTTCAAGAACTTATCTGATCCTATCCCTTACTATCCTCAACCCCAACGAGAAATCCCACATCCATAACTAAAAATTGTAAATATTATTTTTAAGTCAAATTCGAATTGTCACTCTCATTGCAATATCAAATATTGTAAATTGTATATAAGATTAGATTAAGTTAGATTAAGTTATGTTAAGTAATTTTAAGTAGGCTAAGTTAAAATAAACAGAGTTCCTGGTTTTTCTTCTGACCTTTTCCAGGAAAAACAAAATTAACAATATATATAAATCACATTAAATCTTAAGCACATCTAAAAAGAATTGTTTGAAAAATGTTAACAAATAGCATGTAAACACTTATTATGTAACCAATCTATTATAAGTTAGCTGTATTACTTATTGTAACTATTCATTTTTGGTCAAATAAATACATTGAAAAAAAAAAAAAACAATCTCCGAGAGCAGTTGATAGATATACATGGTCCCTGGAGGAAGTGCTGCAAGAGAGCATCAGGATAATAAATAAATGATTTGACAAAATAAAGAAGACCCTGTACGCCTAAATAAAACGTAGTTTTATTCTGATATGGTGAGTAGAGCTGTGGCTCTCGCCACTTTCGTGTTTCTGCACAGATTGTCGCTGATGCTGAAAATCACATGTCCCACGGAAGCCAGCAGAAGTCGCTGGCGGTTGCCCTCAGAAGTTTGCGGCACTAGAATCGACAACGATCGGTCGCTACTCTTCCCTCAGGTTTGAGGAAGCACGGCGGCGACCGCAACGGGTCCCCTCAGGAGCAGTCAATAGAGATCCCTCATCCTATTCAGGACCAGGAGACACGCTACCTGGGAGCGAGGCCAATAACTAATACAACAGCATTTCGCAGTTTGCAGCTGAGTGCCCGAACTTTTGGCAGCGGAGACACTGGATTATATCTCTGCCTTTTTTCAATTTATCCCATGTGACAATTTGATGGTTCAGGATAGTGATTTGTCTAATGCCACCAATTTGCTACCGGGGCCCAGTTGCACCAGGTAGAATGGTAGTTTACGATTTTCCCGTCTAGCCCTAGATGTATTGAAAGGTTTTACCGCGATAAACTCAATATCATTACAGTTAAGCTCTCGTAGCGTTTGTCATAGAACTTCTGTTCCTGTTTCAGGGTCGACGCCCTTTAGTAGAACCGTTATATTCTTTATTTCTTTCGGGGTGTACGTGTAAATTTCCGCGGTGGCCCTTTTTAGCACGTTTTTGATTTTTTTCAAAGTCCTCAACCGAATTTGTCTGTATGGCACACGTGTTTCCTGTCAGTCTATTAATTGAAAAATCTCCGCCAATAGAAGCTTACATAGACTTACCAGTTTGTTACAATCGATATCTGTAGTATTGATTGTGGCATCTTCGCTTTCTTTTTTGCTGCCTGTTGATCTTGTTGTGGTTGTTGTTGTGTAATCTGTTGCGGTGGACATCCTTTTTGTTGATTAGTATTTTGTTGTGCACATTGCTGCTGTTTTTTCTGCTGCTGTTGTTTTACCATTAGCTGTTCTTTTTCAGCCAATTCCTTTTTTTTTTGCGACGCTTCTCAGCTAATTGTGGCCTTGCTCAGGATAGCCTTGCTTCAAGGTCGCCGATTTCCTCCTCCCCGTCCTCGGCCTCTTCACTGCTTTTATCACTGGAATTTATTTATTTATAAAGTCTTTATATAGGGTTATGCAATAGGGACTTGACAACTTTGAATTTAATTTGTGAACGCACCCTTTCACTTATCATCGAACTGTCACTGTTAATTTATTCAGTAAACTCAACAATTTCATCATGGTTAAGTATACGAATTAACAACGTCTGCAAATTATAAAAATTTACTACCGAAAAAATGTTGTCAAGTCCCTATTGGAAAACCCTATATTTCAACCACTCGCGACTCATAAAAGCAACTTTTTCATTTAACTCGATCGTCGAATTAAAAACAAGTCCGCACTCGGGCACTCGGTGTATCGTTGAATGTTTTTTCTTTTCAATAAGCTCTCCAACTGCGACAACGTTATCATCTGTACGACTTGTCCTTGGGCGCCGATCATGATAATTAGTTTGGTTTAATTAATAATGCGGTTTGAAATATAAACAATCAGATGACGTCTCTCCAATACACTGATTACTGCAAACCCAAGCTAGAACTGTGCAGCGCACATGTATGACCTTGGATACAGCTTAGAGTTATTTCTTTTTTTTTTTTACCATCAGCTGACACTGTTCAGTT
The DNA here is from genome assembly GCA_963931805.1 of Microdon myrmicae. Lineage (NCBI taxonomy): Eukaryota > Metazoa > Arthropoda > Insecta > Diptera > Syrphidae > Microdon > Microdon myrmicae. The sequence continues at coordinate 157,678,768 of OZ007499.1, forward strand.
CAGTATCAATATTATTAATTGATTTTAAAAGAGTGTAATGTTAAAACAAAATACAATGAAATTGTAATTTTGGATAATATGAAAAAAACGAATTTTAAAAAATATATTGTAGATGTAGGGAGTAGGTTCCGAGCATTGAAACCCTCATAGTAGGAATAATTTTATTAAAGGAGGATATCATTGCAGACCGGTGTTATTTGTTTAAGCGGCTTTTTCCCTCCTTTTGACTTTATTTTCTGAAGTTAAATTTTAACCCTGAATGGCAACAATTGTGGAGACTTCAACAGACGCGACACCAAACCATAGTCGGGAACCAACATTTTAGAACTCTCCGAATATGTCTGTTTCATGTCTAGTAATCGAACTCAGAATTCCAGAAGAAGTTAAAACCTGTACCACCACGCATCGGACCACCATTGTGGATTTCGCGTGTAATGTATGTCATGTTTTTAAAATCGCTAAAAATCCGTTGGAGAACGTAGTAGAATGCAGGAGAAAAGGCATAAATTGCTGAATAATAACACTGATTGTCCGGCACTTGGTCAATTTATGTTAATTGTCCTCAAACACCGTAATGTCAAAATTATTACCTTGTTCCTTATCGACTATTCTTTCAATGATCCAGTTTCGTGAACAAAGAATAAACGGGAATACTCAACTCCCACCTTCAGAATATCGTTGAATTGCATCCCCATTCATTTAAAGGCTTCTAAGATTCTTGTTGCAAGACCCCAATAATTCAGGAGCTAAATTATCATATCAAACCTGACATTACACTTTCTCACAAAACACCCCCACGGTGTCATCGTAGCATATCAATCTTTTGTAACATACGATATATATTATTAAGATCTTAGGGTGAGTAGCAAGATACAAAGAATCGGTGTTCTTCTAAGTCATGTAAAAAAGCCTAAATGACCCTTTCTTACTATATCTCCTTATATAACAAGTACACATCCACGGTATTACAATTATACTAGAATAACGGGTTAGCTTTAACTTGAAATACGACATTAACACCACTCTCTGAAAACCTTCTAGAGCACACACGCAGTTCTGGTATTCGAATTACTTCGTTTCGGTTCTCTAGTTGACTGAATACCACCGTTGAAAGTTTTAACAGAATAACTCCAAAGTTAAGAACTCTCATACAAAAAAAAAAAAAAAAAAAAAAAAACAAGAAAAAACTGAATATATACACTCACATCCTTGCTCAAAGGACTATTTCTAGGAAGTAGTTCTCTTCAGGGTCTCTTGCAATTGCTTTACTTTGCAGTTGAAAACTTTTCAAAACTTGCAAGCGGATTACCTAGCATACTATACACAGTCACCTGGTATTCGCCCTAAGCAAACAATAAATTATTCGTACAGGATAATGGAACCTTTCGCCGGCAGGTATTTCTTTTGTTCCAATTCCGCAGGTAGCTGGGCTTTGACTCTAAGCTCTCTGAGAATGTCATCTAAAATAAACTCACAGACCTGCAGATGTACAAATGTTCGTATTGTTCAAATTCCTCTCATCTACAAAAACGTAAGTTACATCTGTAGGGCAATATAAAGCACCCTAAAACAATAAAACATCCTGAAATCATTGTAACGTCTTCCTTAAACCCACGAGCCAAAGCACAAAGAAAGAAAAAAAATTAATACAGAGATACATTTGGTGGCTTATACGTGCTTCCTTAAATTCGAATCCCGACTTCCCCGACTTTTTGTTTTATATTGATATTCACGTAGAATGTACAGATTTAGCACGTTAGGCACCAGACGCGAACGTCACTGACATTCTTAAGTACATAAGATTCTGTGTTGAATAAAATTAACTTGGTCGTTTGATTAAATTTTACGCGATTTTAACTCGCGTTCTGGGTTAATTAAACATCTTCTTGTCTATGGTCTCGCAAAGAGTGGGTGTGCTATTGTCAGCTGCAACTTTGCCATGATCCCAAGGTATTCATGATTTGACACAGATATCCGGGTAATACGAGGGTTGCCTTTTATATTTCGGGATTAGAGAACAAAAATAAATATTGATCACCGAAAATCACTTTATTGTTTTTCAAAATATTCCCCATGAAGATCTATACACTTTTGCATGCGTTTGAACCAATTGTCGAAGCACTTTTGCCACTCTGATTGAGGTATCTCCAACACATGCATTCTGAATGCAGCAACCGCTTCTTCAGGTGTCGAAAAACGTTGACCTTTCAGTTTGTTTTTTACGTACGGGAACAAAAAGAAGTCATTCGGTGCCAAGTCAGGACTATACGGCGGATGACCCATCAAATCGATGTTTTGGGTGCTCAAAAATGCAGTTGTCGCAGCCGACGTGTGAGAGCTCGCATTGTCGTGGTGAAGAGTGATCCGTCTTCGGCGGTTGGTTTTCCTGATTTCTTGGAAGACAACTGGCAAACAAATGGTTGTGTACCACTCAGAATTGACTGTTCTGCGTTGCTCTAGTGGTACGGTTGCGACATGTCAGGTTTTTCCGAAAAAACAGGCGACCATTTGCTTAGAAGTGCTTCGTGCGAGAACAACTTTTGTTGGATTTGGCTCATCTTGAAACACCCAGACAGTCGACTGCTGTTTACTTTCGGGCTCATACGCGTAAATCCACGATTCATCACCTGTCACGATGTCATAGACCTGTTTCGAAGCACCGCGAACGTATTTTTTTAGCATTTCTTTCGACCAATTGACACGAGCCTTTTTTGGGCGATTGACAAATTGTGTGGGATCCAACGCGAACAAATTTTTTTGACAGTCATATGTTTATGCAATATTGAATGTATGCTGGTCCCACTAACGCCTAAGGTTGTCTCAATCTCACGATAGGTCACATGACGATCTTCCAATATCAGTTCGCGCACAGCATCAATGGTTTTCGGAACAACAACTGATTTTGGACGACCTTCACGAAATTCATCTTGGAGTGAACTAGGACCACGATTGAATTCACCATACCATCGATAAACACTGGTCCTTGATGGAGCTGTGGGTAGTTTTTAATATGACATCAAGAAGGATGCTAATTGATAAAAACTCCACTGACGAAAAGACGAATCACAAACACCAACGACGAATTTAACACAAAAATTGTCTTACGCAAAACAGTGAACTCATGCACCAAGAAACACAGGAACACGGGATCAATACTTCACAATCGATGAAAATGTCTCTGCTGATCCAATAAAAAAGAAAAATGAAACACACGGAAAGTACTGGTGATTGAAATTTTATTATTATCCAGTTTGGCGAATTGTTGAGAACTACAAACGTTCTGGTGATCACACGTATCACGGGTTTACAATTGATTGAATTTACACTATTGATTTTGGTTAAACAAAAATGTTCCACGGATATCAACTATAGAGCTTTAATTTAGTACTGACAAGCAATCGCGACTCCAGACTGAGCTCCTTGAGATAACAAAAAAAGGAAAAGTAAAGGGATTTCCTGCGCGAGCGTATCCTTCTCCGTAAGATATCTGACTGACTTTTTCGTCGTCGCCATCAGAATGACATCGCAAAGTAAAAAACGTAAAAGGGGAGGAGCTACACGATCAACTGGTAGCAGTCAATCGTGATTGGACCGGGAAATACGGCATACATTTCGCATGTATGTGTATGCATCGCATACGATCGTCCGGTGATCGAGGATGGATGCGAGCGTCGCAACTGCATCTCCTGCGTATACAAACAATACATGGGCCTGCGGCTGTGTACACAATTGATTGTGTAATACTTGCCGGCAACCGAACCATCTGGGGTAAAAGCAAAACAAAACTGAGGATCTGGTCACCCTAGGAGAGGCCATAAATCAACATTTGGGTTGATTGACGTGAAATTTCTCCGGTCCGCCGGCGGTTGGCGGCCGTTAATAGGAAATTGGTATACCATAAACGATCTGTGGTGTGAATGCTATGTTTTGGTATTGCAACGAATATAGGGTGCAGCCATTGCCAGATGTTAAAAGTAAACACTTGATGGCCGCATCCAATTCGTTGCTTGTTTGCGGTCCCTGATCGGTGGAGACCGATAATAGGAAACCAGCTATTGCTGGTAATTAGTGAATGTTTGCTTTGCATCAGCCGAAACCTCGTCGGCGGTGGCAAACTGATGAGACCTGGTAGCCGCTTGCTAGGGGTGCCATGGACAAACAAAAAAACGAGTGATCAAGGAACTCCGTGTTGATTTTGTTTCCATGGCATAAGGCAATGGGAACGAGATGCACTGGGTGCAATGCATGCCCGAGGGTGAAATTTTCGATGCCACGGCTAGGTGATAATCTTTGCCGTGGACTTAATGTTTTCAGGTATGGTGGTGGAGAGAAAAAAAAAGGGTTTGGAGAAAACCCCCAAAGAAAGGTAAGCTGCCTAAAAGATATTTATGTCAGTTATCCTTTGGGGTAACTGAATTAATTCCAGCAAATCTGGCTGGCGGTAAATGCCGTAGCAAGGTTACGTAACCTTGCTGAAGGTTCGACTTCGAGGTAAGTCGCATCGCTTGGAATAGTGGGGATCGAGCGATGTATGGCTCTTCGGGCCCTGAAAAGCCCCACATCACTCCAGAAAACAGGGGTTAAGCCTTTCGACACTGACCGTGGATCGCTAGCCTCTCATGTCGATCTCGAAGACGCGGTCACTGATGCGGCGGAAGACTTTGAATGGGCCATCATAAGGTGGGTCGAGGGGTTTTTTGACCTTATCCACCCTGACAAAGACGTGCGTGCAGCTGTGCAGTTCAGGGTGGACGAAAAGTTTTTTGGAGCCGTGCCTGGTTACAGGGGTTGCCCTAACCTTACGTAGCAGGTCACGGAGATGTCCCAATTCACGAAGTTGGTCACGCGGTGTTTCGCCATTCAGGAAAAGTTCTCCTGGAAGCAGGAGGTTGGTACCGTAGGTAAGCTCTGCTGCCGAAGCACCCAGGTCCTCCTTAATACTTGTCCTAAGGCCGAGGAGGACGGTTGGAAGGGCGTCAAACCATTGTGTGTCATTATGACACATGAGTGAGGCTTTTAGAGATCTATGCCAGCGCTCTATCATCCCATTTGATTGCGGGTGGTAGGCGGTGGTACGACTTCTTTGGCAGCCGAGAAGATTTGTTAGCTGCCTAAAAATTGTCGCCTCAAATTGTGGACCTCGGTCCGAAGTTATGGTGGTTGGTACACCGAAGCGTGTGACCCAAGTTGAATAAAAGGCCTTGGCGACTGATTCGGCAGTAACTGCCCGGAGAGGTGTCGCCTCTGGCCATCGCGTGCAGCGATCCATCATAGTGAGGATATAAGAAAATCCTCTTGATGGAGTAAGCGGTCCCACTATGTCTATGTGGACATGGGCGAAGCGTGCCGTGGGAAGCTTGAACTGCGCTGGCTCCAGTACATTATGTCGCGCTACTTTGCAGCGCTGGCACTGGAGACAAGCACGGCCCCAACCGGTGAGATCTTTGTTCATCCGGGGCCAAATGAATTTGCGACGGACAGCAGCGGCTGTTGCTCGGCCGCTGGGGTGGGCTGGGTTGTGGTAAACCTGGAACACGCCCCTACGAAGTTTCTCGGGAATGTAAGGTCTAGCGGTTCCAGTGGAGACATCACACCAGATTTCGCCCAAAGGGTCGCGAAGGGTAATTTTCTTGAGCTCTAGTGCCGTATCGGCAGTTAGGAGGGACTTGAGCTGTTCGTCCTCCTCTTGAGCTAGGGCAAGATCAGCGTTATTCAAGGCGGAACGCAAGTGAATCGTATCGATTCGAGAAAGGGCGTCCGCCGTGACATTCTGTTTACCGGAGATATGCCTGATCTCCGTAGAATATTGCCCAATGAGGTCTAATTGACGCTCTTGTCGGGGGGAGGCATTTCCCGACTTCTTCCGGAACGCATAGACCAATGGCTTGTGGTCTGTTAAGATGGAGAGTGAGCGACCTTCTATCATATGACGGAAGTACTTAACAGCGCTGTAGATCGCGAGTAATTCACGGTCGTAGGCGCTGTAACGTCGCTCAGTGGGACTCAGCTTCCTTGAAAAGAAACCAAGTGGTTCCGGTCGGCCTTCAATGTCCTGTTCAAGGACGGCTCCGATTGCGGTATCCGATGCGTCGCATTGGATAGAAAGTGCCGCTCCCTCGAGGGGGTATCGGAGTAAGGTGGCATTTGCCAATTGTTCTTTGGACAGTTGGAATGCTCTATCAGAGACTTCTGTCCAATTAATGGGGCGCTTATCATTGCGCTTAGCTCCTTTCAAAAATTCATTTAAGGGAGCTTGAACTTGGGCAGCGTTCTTCAGTGTTGGACGGTAGAAGTTAAGCATGCCCAGAAATCGACGAAGCTCACTCACGTTAGTAGGTCGAGGATACTTCATGAGGGCCTCCACACGGTCTGGTAGTGGGCGAATGCCCTGGTTGTCAACGACATAACCCAGATAGGTGATTTGCTCCTTGGCGTATTGACACTTATCTGGGTTGATGACAAGACCGAATTCACGGAGGCGCTCTAGGACCTGACGTAAGTGGCGTTTATGTTCGGCGTGGTCTTTGGAGGCGATGAGAATGTCATCAAGATATGCATGGCAGCAATTAAGACCACGTAAAGCCGTGCCGATATAACGCTGGAATGTCTGTGCGGCATTCCTGAGGCCGAAAGTCATCACTTTGAACTCGAAGAGTCCGAAAGGTGTAATGACTGCGGTCTTGGGGATGTCTTCTGGTGCCACCGGAATTTGATGGTATGCCCTGGTGAGATCCAGGGTAGTGAAGACATTGCACCCTCGTAACTTGTACGAAAAATCGTAGAGGTGTGCAATAGGGTATCTGTCCGGGACAGTTGCTGCGTTCAACAGCCTGTAATCGCCACATGGGCGCCACTCACCAGAACGTTTCTTCACTAAGTGGAGTGGGCTTGCCCAGGGACTGTCCGACGGTTGGCAGATACCTAGTTCGATCATGTGCTCGAACTCCGCGCGCGCCGCACGTAATTTTTCAGGAGCCAGTCGACGTGGACGCTGGCTCACCGGGGGACCACGTGTTTCTATATGATGAAACACCGTGGCTTTGTGTCGGCGTTGGTTAGGTAGAGGAATTGTTGTACTAACAAATTCCTGTACCATGACTTGAAACGGGTCTGTGCACTCTGTGGCCCTTGAAGTGGCCGCTGGAGATGCCGTCATGGGCAAGGGGGGTGCGGTTGGAGCCACTAGTCTGTTATGGGTCGAATCGACCAACAGATTATGTGCGCCTAATAGGTCGGAACCTATCAGGGGTTCATTCACGTCCGCAATGACGAAACGCCAAGTGATCGGACGACGGAGACACAGTTGCAGTGTCAGCTTTTTACGTCCGTACGTAAGTATCGGCGTATTATTCGCAGCTGACAATTTAAGTGCGGCAGGCACGCGGTTACGCGGAGCAAACGATCGCGGGAGGACTGAAATATAGGCGCCGGTATCGACAGTAAAAGCGATATTCAGTTTAGAATCCCGGATGGTTAGGCGACTTATCGTATGGGTGCCGGCCGATTGCGCGAGGGGGTCGGTCGGCAAAATTAGTTTAAAGGGCGCCTTTGGGTGGTGGGTGGTTGCGTCCAACCACAAGGCGCCTTGCAATTAAATGCGCGATCGCCATATCGTTGGTGATTGGCGCACCAAGGGAGGGTAACGGCGATATCAGCTATATTTGCCCTATTGGAATTGCCGTTACGTGGAGGTCGAGCCGGAGCTCGCTGAGAATTGGCCCGGTGAGGGCCATTTTGAGAGGAATTGGCCCTCTGTGGGGCATTTTGAGGGATGTAGGCCCTCTGAGGGGCATTTTGGGAGGAATTTTGCCGATTAAGAGGGCGGCTCGGCATGGCTCGATTCTGGGCGCTTCGAGGATTGTTTCTCACCTCCGCGCGAAACTGACCTATCTCGCGGAGGAGTGAGGTTTGAAGCGCCCGCAGGTCAGCAGGAGTTAATTGTGGTGGCGAACTTCTTTGCTTAAATACGTTGGGGCCTGCCTCTGGATTCCCCTGTGGGAAATTGGTTGAGGTGGGCCTTCTATGTGGTAATTGGGTTTGAGGAGGAAGGTGAACTGGAGCCAATTCAGGGGCTGTAAAAGGTAGACGAGGATGCCGTGTAGGCTGGGCGGCGTGTTGAGAAACCGCCGCTACCTGGTACGCAGGGGGCTCAGAATACTGATCTGAGCTTTCCATAATTGCGTCCACAATTTTGGATAAATAGCCCAAACTCTGGTTGGGTTGTGCTATAAGTGCCGAACGGGCATGTTGGGGAAGACACCTCAAAAAGTGAGGCCTTATAAGGTCGTCCCCGATCCTGGTACCCGCTATAGAGCGTAAATGGGTCAGGAAAAGAGATGGTCTCCTCCCAGAAAGGTTGGTTACAGCAGCGAAGCGTTGTTGCCGCACACTTCCGGGCTCGTCCAGAGCATCGAGCAGAGCTTGACGCATGTTGCTATACGCGTTGCGGTCGGCCGACCTAATGATGTGGGCAACATGCGGTCGCTGAGTGCGGTCAAGCACTTTCAACAGCTCGACTGCACGAAGTTGTTCGTCGTGAAAGTCAGAGGCCTGGAAGATGCGGTCTGCTACTGCAAACCAAAGGTCTGGGTCCTCCTCATCGAAGGGGGGAAGCCCTATATTTGAATTACGAGTCCCATTCCCGAGGCTGGAAGCATCGTGGAACTCTTGGGGCTCTGATTGTCTATGCTCTTGTTGTGAGGTGCCGGCACGAGATGTGGGCATTATAATGCCAGAATCCACCAATTGGACGGCACTAGGGGTGTTAGAAGAGGTCGGGAGAGCGTTAGAAGTTTGGGGTCGGTTAACGACACTGGGGGCAACTGGTGGTGCCAGGGGGGTAGATTGTGCAGGCAAGTCTTGGTCAGCATTGACTTGCTCAGCAGGGAAATCGACGCTGAAGGCGTCGTGAAATTCAAGGGGCTCGGGTTGTTCCTGGCCCTTTCTGGCCATGGTGTTTCGCGTGTTGGCCATTATGGGCTGTATGACGCGAAACTGGGATTAAAAGCGTAAGAGGACGCGAAGAAAGGTGAAGGGAGGCCAATGGGTCAAAAGAAATCGCAGGGAGTTGAGAGAATCACGAATATTCCGGAACAAGGTTTTTACTAATTAAAATGAGTCGAGCGAAGGTCGGAGGAGTCGTATGCGCGATTACCGAGAGTTGTGTGTTAAATAGTACCCTGAAAGGGCTTACGCTAGTGTGCCGAACAACCAAATTATTCGCGGGCCGAAACAATTTAAAAAGATTTTAATACTAGTTTTGGTTGTAATAGGTGTCTTAATATGACGGTATTAATTCGTAATTTGGGGAAAGAAAACTAAAAAAAAGAAAAAAAACTCTTACATATATGTGATTTTTCTCTATAAATTTTGTGGATATCTTTAAATTGCTCTTTTTCGTAACCTTGGTGTATTAAAAATTAAATTATTTTTGTTTAATATCGTCTTGGATTAGTTTCTTGTTCACTTTGATTAAGTGGTCCAAGATTTAAATATTTAAATATTTGAAAGGAATTTAAGAGACTTTAAAGTGATACAATGTAATGACAATCAAAAGCAACACGTAACTTTCTAATTATAATTGTTATTATTTGCTTTACACTTTTAGGCTCAGAAGGAGCTCACACAAGAGAGAAAAGAAAATGGGTATGTATATATATAAAAAGAAAATGTATGTCTCTTACTATAAGTGGTGTATATGTTTAATTTTTGCTTATAGATGTAAAAAAAAAAAAAAAAATTACTTGTATTCGGGTGTGTCTGGAGGTGTGAGTTTATTGAGCGCCAAACACTGGTTTCGTGTTGCGATGTACCCGAAAGGGTTTACAATATTTATTATTTTTAATTGTAGCAGAAAAACAAAAAGAATAGTTGTTGTGTCCTTATATGCGTTATTAGTTTTCAGCCCAACAGATATATTTTTATTGTATTTTTGGGATAGCTAAATGTCCGCTTATAGTTGTAATAAACCAATAGAATGAAGTCAATAGTTAACTGGTAAAATAAAGAAAAAGACTTCAATTAAGTAAACTAACAAGGATGTACCATTTCAAATATTTTATCCTTGAACACAATTAATTTGCTTATTGAATATTACTAAAAACAAACTTGAAAATTCGCATTGTAACAATTGTTTCAACTGTTTTTGACTTTAATTTTAATGTTTAAAAAAAAAACAATTATTGATTAAATTTGCAATGTACGTAGGAAATTGATTTGAAGAAGAAAAAAAAATTTTTTTTTGGTTTTTATCACATCACAATTGTATATATAAAAAAAAATTACCATAAAATGTAGAGGACATAAAACTTAAGAAGGAAAAAAAAACACTAGTTGCTTGCACAAGTTTTAATATGTAACACCATAATGGAATTATTAAATACAAACACGAATTAATTATTGAAAGTAAGTTTCACTAACTTGCTAATGGATTTGTCTGACTATTGAAAAAAAACGAAAGGATACTTAGCTGAAATCCCTGGCAGTTGTTCCTGATGGCTAATGGGGCTGTTGTTGGATGGACGTCACTGGATGGTTGACCGCTCTCGCACTGCACTGGTAGATATGGTTAGCTGCGTACCGATGAGGTGGGGCTCTACTTGCCCTTACAGTGCTCTTGGTTTGGGGTATACCAAAGTCACTGGCACGGTTTTTGCCTCACCTGGTCACTGTTCATAGGCACAACACTCAAAAGTTAAGTCGAGGCGCGTGTCCACTTTTTAAAACTCGATAAAGCAAGGTTGTCGCGTCCGAGATTTTACTAACTCTGGCAGGTTACGTGTTCTTACTCGCGTCACCAATGTGGGTAGTTTTTAATATGACATCAACAAGGATGCTAATTGATAAAAACTCCACTGACGAAAAGACGAATCACAAACACCAACGACGAATTTAACACAAAAATTGTCTTACGCAAAACAGTGAACTCATGCACCAAGAAACACAGGAACACGGGATCAATACTTCACAATCGATGAAAATGTCTCTGCTGATCCAATAAAAAAGAAAAATGAAACACACGGAAAGTACTGGTGATTGAAATTTTATTATTATCCAGTTTGGCGAATTGTTGAGAACTACAAACGTTCTGGTGATCACACGTATCACGGGTTTACAATTGATTGAATTTACACTATTGATTTTGGTTAAACAAAAATGTTCCACGGATATCAACTATAGAGCTTTAATTTAGTACTGACAAGCAATCGCGACTCCAGACTGAGCTCCTTGAGATAACAAAAAAAGGAAAAGTAAAGGGATTTCCTGCGCGAGCGTATCCTTCTCCGTAAGATATCTGACTGACTTTTTCGTCGTCGCCATCAGCATGACATCGCAAAGAAAAAAACGTAAAAGGGGAGGAGCTACACGATCAACTGGTAGCAGTCAATCGTGATTGGACCGGGAAATACGGCATACATTTCGCATGTATGTGTATGCATCGCATACGATCGTCCGGTGATCGAGGATGGATGCGAGCGTCGCAACTGCATCTCCTGCGTATACAAACAATACATGGGCCTGCGGCTGTGTACACAATTGATTGTGTAATACTTGCCGGCAACCGAACCATCTGGGGTAAAAGCAAAACAAAACTGAGGATCTGGTCACCCTAGGAGAGGCCATAAATCAACATTTGGGTTGATGGACGTGAAATTTCCCCGGTCCGCCGACGTTTTCCCAACTTTAGTCCAGTGGTAATTGATGACGGATATAAACTATTCTTCATTCGGAACCCCGGGTCGGCTATCTCTGAGGAAGCAACTTGCGACTAATTTAAAAATAAACCAAACGAGAAACTACTCGTGTCCGTGGAACCGGATTACGTCGCAAAACATGCTTGACGTGCAATTGGTAATTATTTTATAATATCAGAAGACTCGAATTCACTAATCAATTACCTACAGCTAAGCCCAATATTTTTGGCGCATAGACATAATTTGAATGAAAATCGTATTGAGAAGATCCGTTAAATTTTTTTATTATCCCCACCGTTGCAGAAGAATAACCATCGAGCAGTGAAATTTTCAAATATATTTGACACACCGTCGATTGGATACAAATTTACCACGCGATATGTGAAAGTATTATCTTTGGCGACGTTAATATATATACAACCTCCACTGATTAATACAGTTTCACAACACAGGCGAGACTGTTAGGCTAGCCCATTCGCAGTCTACATCATACTGATTCCGCCAACACCTCGGACTTGTTTGTGAGTGAAACATTTATTCGGTACAAATGGCTGTGCCTCTGGGAAATTCAGATCATTGTCCGATATCGGTTGTGTAATCACTTGCATCTAAATAACTAAAGCAGCTTCGCCAAGTATAAAAATACGGAGCTCTGGGGGTTCTCTATATTACATCGAGAACCAACCCACAATCCTAACCTAAATTCGACCGCTAACAGCGCGTCACCCCGATCCCAATTCCTACCGTCGGCTATTTCACCTGCAATAGATAAATCTCTAAAAGAACACCGGACGGAAGTCATTAATCTATTTGGTTAATGCACAATTGCATTCAGTGTTTTCTTGCCATACGGCAACACTATTGCATTAACCCATGAGATTTCCACCGGAAATTTCAAAGTCATTTTGGTTAGCAACAACCAAGACCAGACCAAACGACGCGGTTACATAATCATGCAGCGGCTGGGGAAATTCCAAATTCTTCAAATTTGGTTCACACGTTAATATTTCCCTAGCCGATTAAGCGTCACTTATGACTTCCCCCAGGCCATCCATTCGCTTGGGATCAACAATCTCATTTTACAGGTTAATAGCGCAAACAACATTTTCCTCTCCTCCACAATTCTGTCTTTCCATAGTTCAATGACCTATGAGATCACCACAATCACCACTAGGTCACTAGACCAGTCGCAGACGCTGCATTAATACACACACACTAAGCCAGATCAACCCTGGGTTATTGTGCTTTCCTTTTGATTTCTTCATCCTTTCTACGCCCATCGACGTCGAACGAATACACAAGTACTTTTGTACCTCGATGAGCGTGGGGAATTGAAGAATGCACAAGGAAGCACGAATACCATTGGTGGATCGGTATGTAAAAGCAGAAATCCCAATTTCCATCCCTAATTCCAATCAGTCACAACCCAACTACAATCGCGCCCAGTCACGCTGCCGCTCGAGCACAAATTTAAATTCGTTTTTTTTTTTAATGAGTCGCTAACCATCCGCCAAACGGTGCACAAGCCACAGAGTCGCTATTCATTCACCATTGCGTGTGGAGGCTACATCAACGTGTGGGGGTTTCCCTAAACTACACGGAGAACCATCCACCATTCCCGGCCAATCCCATCCCATTTCGACCGCCTTACAGCGCGTCAAACCAACCCCTTTCCCCCCTACTTACCTGTTCACCTGCAAAGCATGTTACCACTAAGGACACATAGCTAAACTCATTGTTACACGCAGACAATGCATAAATGAGTTTAGCTTCCCTTTTTTTGCCATACGGCAACTCTTGTTCATGTCGATTAGCGACAAGCAAATCCAGCCGGACGAAGTTGTCGCATCATTCCAGAACCGCTGGGGAAAATTATCAAAACATTCGATTGAATCACGTGATAATATTTCCCTAGCGTTGCTTCGGCTTTTCTCCAGACACTTCTGGATCAATGCTCTCTTTTTGCAGGTGAATAGCATCAGCTTAATTTTCCTCTCTTTCACAGTTCTGTCTTCGTACAGATCAATGTACTCTGAGCTCACCATACTACCGAATTAGGTCAATGTGTTCCGCTCAGAACTACATTGATTCATGCACATACAACCAAATCCTCCCCAAGATAATCATACAGCGTGTTTCTGTTCTCTCATTATCCCGCTCTCTTCGATCATCAGTTTACCGATGTAACCTACCACACATCGACGGACGAGGCAATGAGAGAGCAAAAGTATGTTCTCTTTTGGTTGTCGGCTGCTAAAATTAAATTATCAAATTTCTTCCCTTTTCGAGAGAGTCGATTAAGAAGACTAACAGGAGGAAGTCGTGACGCTAAACACCGCTGCTTATGCACGCGCTCGTCCGCGAAGAGTCCCTAACTTAACTAAATTAACTGTCGGAAATCGGAGACTTTCTAACGAAACAGAAGAAGTGTAAAGTTATAGTGATTTAAATTGTATTTATATTCCGATAAAAATGTATCTTTAGCTGTTTTTCGTGTAACAGGCTAACGCACCTCGAGTGCCCAAGAACGTTATACTTATCAAAATGTTAATTAAAACTTCAACCGCGATGACGGAACAAAATCAAATAAAACAAAAACATTTATACAACCAACCAACATCAGTGTGTTTTCTATTGTTCCTGTCTTCCTGGGTGGACTATCCTCATCGGAGCAACGTCGTTGGGAATATAAGGCATCCGTGCCGTACCAGGCACACCAACTTATACCCACACAGTCGCTTTTTAATTATCACTCTGGACGGACATGATGCAATACAGAACTTTCATCTTCAGTTGGATAGCGTTGAAATTATATTGCTACGCTAAGTCGTGTTGTGTGCTAGTGAAAGTCATGTACAAAAATTAAAATTCACCAGGGAATATGTGCTATAATCGAAATTCATTTGTATCTGAATTTTTACATTAGAACTCGCTTTTGTATCTAAACCAAAATTGTGATGGAAGTGTATATATGTAGATAAATCAACTATTTATAAATACGAAAAAAAACATTTGAAGAAAATAAAGTTAAAACAAAACAAATTTTACCAGTGTCTATATTTTTGTTTTTTTTCTCCTTGATGAACTAGTTTCGGCGAAACCCTTTTTATTAGCACAGTGACGTTAGGGATAAAGTGAATACTTGCCGTACGTCGGCATTCGAACTTCTACCCACACAGAGTTACCGCGGAATTCTTCGCGCACGGCCGTAGTCTGCTTTAGAAAGTCCGATGTTAACACCGGCACAGAGTCCATTTTCCAATTATTCACCGTCCACACTATATTAAATGAAATCCATACTTCTATGATAAAAATGTAAAAAGACGATAGCAACTAAAAACACGGCTTTTAAATGGCGACACACTAAACCTACTTATGTCCACAAGAAGTCGAAAAGCTTGCAATCAAAAAATTGAGAAGGCGAGGAAGTTTCCCAACCACAAAATAAGCAGCAAGTCGAAGACAGTTCAATCACCAACGCGGATGAATCTTCTTGGTGCATATTATGCAGCTAACCCAACGCTGCCTGATACCACATCAGCTCCGTGTCAACTTGAGGGAGCAGCTCAGTGAACAAATAACCAATTCCCAAAAAGGGCCACAAATTGTCCCTGTCTTCTTATCAACACATAGCACTAACTTATATTCTCTCCAAGGTAGTGGCATTATTCATCAACGGTCAACTTTCGAAATATCTGGAATTAAATGACCTCCTCAATGACCGCCGATATGGCTTTTGTAGCAACAGGTCCACAGGAGATTTGATGATATCTTACCGAAAAGTGAAGCATTCTATCCACTACTTCGGCGAAAGCAAGCTTGTCGCGTTTCAAAAGAATTCGACAGAGTTTGGCAACCAGCCCGTGTCAAAACTACATTCCTATGGAGTGGACAATTCACTGATCCGATGAATATGAAACTATATTTTTGGCCGTTCAATACAAGTGGTTCTTGGTGGTATCGAATCTGTCTCATATCAAATTAATCCTGGGGTTCCCCAGGGTTCGGTACTCTCACCTACTCTCTTCCTCATATTTATAAATGATCTCTTGTCAATTACCCAAAACCCAATTCACTCGTTTGATGATGGTAGCACATTGAGTTACTCATGCAGCTGGTCTCCGACGTACAATGGAATAAATGTAGGAACCAATGAACAGGTGCCTGTTTGATTGACTTGGAAAAAGCCTTTGATACCGACTGGTCAGACATGGCATACATAAGCCTTTACTATATGTACTTTACGATATGTTAAAGGGCAGGAGGTTCGTGGTCAAAAATGGTAATGTGACCTGTAATAAAACGTATAATATCAAGAATGGCTTGCAACAGGGCGCGGTACTTTCTCCGATTCTTATTAAAATTTACATCAGCGACTTATTAGATGCACTTCCGCAGGCTATTGCATACGTAGACGATATCATAATTCACAGAACAGCTCCGAAAGTTGAAATCATAAATAGTTTAGTACAGGGAGACTTCAACAACATGCAGCGCTATTGCGACGACTGGAAACTTAAGATCAACTTTCAGAAATGTGAAGCCATCCTATTTAGAACTCCATTATATAAACCCACGAACGACACAAGGAAAAACTGGCGAAAGCTAGTTATCGTGGGACCGCATGGAGATAAACTGGAAACCAAGAGTTTAGTTAAATACCTTGGCATCTGGCTCGATCAATATCTGTATTTCAATAGACATGTAGAGGGTGCTTTGGCCAATGCGAGGAAAACTGTTGCTATGACAAGGAGGCTGTTTCTCAGTAGCCACCATATATGGTTGTCCAGTATGGTTTAACATAGGTCCAAATTTGATGGAAAAGATAAGTGTGTTCGAAAGGAAGTGCCTCAGAAGTTGTCTCAGATTATATCAGACGCTGGCATCGGACTATAAAAAGTATTATTCAAATGAGACTTTATAAAATGAAGCATAGATAAATAGGGTGGATAATTTTAAGATTACATTAATAAGGGGACATATTGCGAGAGCAATAAGCTCGTCCAATGCCCTAATTTTCGGGGCCTATTAACCAAACACTCTGTACTAAGAGAGCATGCGTCGCAACAGTTTTGTTCCACCAGAGGTGTTCTAGAGTTGGACATGAAAGGGCTTATACAGGATGGATCCGGAATTCCGCTGATCCATCATGTAAATAGATCATCCGTAGACGGACGATTGTGCTATGACCGGGAAGTAACGCGCACCGAAGAAGAGCTTTTGCGCTTCAGTAGGGCTATCTCCCACAGAGACCGGGATGATAGTATTAGACAGCATCAAGAGTTCTGGTGGTTGAATGGCATATAAAGACCTGGATACCAATGTCGGTAGAATAACACTATCATCGGCCAGCTTATACAGACTTAGCTTCTGTAGAATTGGGATAGTGTAAGATTTAAGTTTTCTTTTAAATAAAAAAAAAAACAACAATTATGATAAATTTTAAGAAAAACTAAAAAATAATTTCGACACAAAGTTTTACAAATTTCAATTCAATTCAATTCAATTTTTATTTGGTAGGTAATATGGTACATTTATATTTTACAACTAGTATTTAAGAGATTTAGGACAGCAATTCCTTTACAACTATAATCTTAAATCTATATAATGACAATAGCACAATTTTAATGAATAACAAATAATAAATTAAGGGAAAACTACAATAAAAAACCCTTATTTGAATCTTAAGACTAATATTGCACGGGTTTCCGGTTATTTTATATAGTAATGACCTCGATATAATTTTCATAGACAGAGTACATAAGTATCTTCTAATAATTTAGGATAACGCAAGACGGGAAACGAGAACATTGTCAGAAAAAGAACAATTGACGAAGAAGTTTCGATCGATTTTGTCAATACGGAACTCTACCGGTTTAACGTTAGCGTTTTCATGTAGTTCATGTGTCGAATAATGCCATGGCAACTTCAGCAACATTTTCAATATTTTATTTTGACACCTTTACAATTCTATTTTGTGTGTGCGAGCACAATTACACCATACAGGGGCCCCGTACAGAAGTATAGCTTGAAATATGGTTTTAAATGTTATAATTTTATTTTCGATGCTAAGCTTTGACTTTCTACACACTAATGGACTTTCTACATAACTCCTACGACTTTGTTTATTTTGTCTATTGTGGTAGTGATGTGTTTTTGAAAGATAAGTTTTTTATCTGGAATAATACCTAGATATCTACAGTCTTCGGACCAATCAATATCAACTGCACACATACTGAGTTTAGTGCCATTTGGTAGGTAGCAGTGTTTCCTACATCTCGAAAACCAGACAGCTTGTGTTTTATTACCATTTATTTTTATTTTCCATTTCCTGTAATATACTGTTAGTTTGTCAAGAAATGCTTGCAAAGAGTTGTACACATTAGTGAATAAGGCACCCGAAGAGAAAATGGCCGTATCATCGGCAAACATAGCTACCTGAATGTTTTTACCTAGATATGGTAAATCTGCGACAAACAATGTGAATAATATGGGACCAAGCACCGAGACTTGGGGTACACCATAGTGGATTTGATGAGTAGAGGATATGTCGGTTCCTATACTCACAACATATTTTCTCCAACGAAGAAAGCTCTGGATAATTTTGATTAGCGGTATTGGCAGCTTAAGCTTTAGTAGCTTAGAAATAAATGCATCGTGCCATACCGTATCAAAGGCTTTTTCGATGTCTAGAAGAACCAGTCCCGTTGACTCCTTGTCGATGAATTTACCAGCTATGTGGTTTTTAATGCGCAAGACTTGGTGGATTGTGCTGTGACCACTACGGAAACCGAACTGAAAGTTTGGTAAGATGTTATTGTCTTCCACAAAACGATCAATCCTTTTCTTATTGATTTTTTCTAAGAGCATACTCAGACAGCTAAGTAGACTAATAGGTCTGTAGCTTTCGGGGCTGTTCTTTGGTTTGCCGGGTTTAGGGATAGGTATTACTTTTGCTGTTTTCCAACAGTCCGGAAAATAACAATTTGCGTTGAAAATGAATAAACAGTTACTTGCAGCAGGTAAATAGTTACTTGCAGCAGGTGGAAGTGCTTTAATTAATTTGTTGTTAATATTATCAAGACCAGCAGCCTTTTTTGATTTCGTTTTTTTTATCAATTCTTTAACTTTGCTGATATTAGTTGCGTAAGTACTTTCAGCTGGTGTTTGAAAAAGTACATGGATAGTGTTAGCAACTTCAGCCTCAGTATACGCGTCGCTTAGATGCATAGATATTGAGTGGTTCTTACTAAACGTGTTAGCAAGTAGGTTCGATTTCTCCACTAAAGAAATAAACAACTTGTCGTAAACCTTAAACGGAGGAATACTTGACCCTCTCTTTTTCATAATTTTTGATATTTTCCAGAACGGTTTGCTTGCTTCGTAAAGAGAAGAAAGGTGTTTATTCCAACACTTGTTCCTATATGCTGAGATTTCTTGTTTAATGATATTATTGAAGATATTAACATTAACTAGAAAACAATCAATTCTATAACGAAACCATTTTCTTCTTTCAGAGTTTGGTAGCCTAATCAGATGTAAGATATTTTCAGGAAGCGGTGCCTTATCAACTGGAGCAGTGGAACATTTAGGTATCGCAAGATCGGCCGCTCTATTGATAACAGAAACAAAATTGTTACATAGGATATCAATGTGCTCGCTGCAGGTTATAGAATTTAGGCTGGTATCACCTAGAACCAAGTTCGTGTTTATATATGATTTATAACAATTCCAGTTGGTAGCGGAATAGTTGCAGTATCAACTGGTACGATTTACAGCTACTGTATTATTCACTGTGAGGCTGATCGGAAGGTGGTCTGAACTTAACGCATTCTTTCTCATTCAAATAATCATAGGTACAGCCAAAAGTTCTGTCGCCGAAAGGCAAATTATACAATAGTTATGTAATGTTTAGATTAGAGCGTCTGCGTGGGACCAGTAAATTATAATATAAGATAATTAAGCTAAAATTTAAGCATTTTTTGTCCAGCATGTAATTTAGAAACTAAGAAGATAAAAAGAAAATAAAAAAATGTTGTAAAAATGAAAAAAATAAACCTATGATTCATCTTTCTATAGAAATATTAAACAAACAAACCGCTGATGTATCCAAGCAAAAGAATCACCGTGAAGAAAGTTATCATGGGTTGTAAATCACACATCGGGAATTATTGCTAAAGGGGAACAACGTCAATGTAAGGAAATCAAACACGATCTCTACTGCATCTTCGGCGTTGTATGGATCTTCATGATATCAGTGTCCATGTGATAGGATGCTGTAAGGAGAGGAAGTTTTCCTCTGACATGGGGAGAAAAAAGGAACCAGTCAAGAAACAACAGCATTGAGGAGTCGTGTGAAGTCCCTCAGAGGGTCGCCGATAATCTAGTCGGGCGTAATCAAACATCATTGCATTTTTATATGCGTGTTCAAAGAACCAAGGAAATATTGATTTAATATTTTGTGCAAAATGATCACTAACTGACCTCCGAACAACAGTTAAATGTAATGATTAATACCAATTAGCAATACGAACATGTTTACAACTTTCATATTTCCCTGTGACTCGTTTGACTATAATTGATTATGAAAAACAGAAGTATAAGTACGATGTAATGTATTAAAACTAATGTGAGCTTTGAAAAGAGGAAGTTTGACATTCAATTTTGTGTCCGTCGGTAGACACGCTAAAACTACCAAAAGACAATGGATGAAATAGAGTTGTTGATGTTCTTCACAAATGCTCAGAATTTTCTACTGCCTATAGAAGAATGTAGTGTTTTAGTCACATTTTGTAGTTTCTCGTTGAATACATGAATTGCTGACATCCCCTGTCTTCGAAAATTTTCTCAGGTTTCTTGAGTATTGTTCCATTTACTAAATCACAAGTTTAACTGTAACCCATTGATACTACCAAGAGGATAAGACGAATTATTTATTTTTATGATTTTTTACATGATCAGTAAGTTAACTTGTAACCGCAAAATCGAGCAGTAAATCTTGGGTGGGGCAACATCTGGATACTTTGCCCTTGGGAAATTGATAATATACATTTTTGTTTGCTTGAGTTGTTAGGAAGGGTGACTTCCACAGGCTATTTTAGGAAGGGTATTAGGAGAACTACATTCCTGATATGCAGACTCAAATCAAAAAATAAACATTTTCGGAACTAAGAGTGTATGTTAAAAGAATGTGGTGTTATATTACACTTCAAAGAAAAACAATTCTTTGCCTGAGGTTTGTTTGATGAACTTCTCTTTGCGTGGTTATTATATTTTCAATTTACCGAAAAATGATGTATGTTAATGCTACCGTAGGACATCTATGGTTTCTTTATGGTATTTTGAAAAGGGCTCAAAAATATTTCTATATTCAAAGAATTGAGATATGAATACATGTAAGCTGATTATGACATCACAATGTAACTTTTCTTTAATCTTACTGGAAGGATGTCACAACTTGCTCATTTGCGCTATTCTAACAACTCTGCACAATTTTCGAACCGCCCTTTGAGATTAATAATAAATAGTTGAAGCCACATACATACGACCCTGATGGTAGTCCATCATGCTTTGACTTCGTTCAGATAGTTGTATGTCCCCGACCAAAACCCCGACATGTGTATGATTATTCGTGCGGGTCGTTTGCAATTCACATTTAATACGCTTTAACGATTCAATGAACTACAAAGATATCTTGGTATGAATAATTTTACGATACAAATAGGGTTGCATTAATTTGTCACCTTTCACATTGAATTGCTCGTAAGTGAACTCGGTTTTGAGAATGAATTTTGGGAAAAAGGCTCCCATTAAAGGGCAATTGACGGCTATCAGGATAATGTTAATGGAAAGGGATCAAGAGATGCAAATAAAATAACCGTATTGAAATTGACTCATCCAACTGTACATGTCCTGTACATCACACATACAAATTTCTGACTGAAAAAATATGTTCATTGAGCGAACATTATGTTATCCCACAGAAACTTTTCATCTGATGCATACTTCCTGATAAACCGCGAGGACATGCGGTCTGTGGGCCCCCATTACATGACGCGCCATTTGATTTGACTTTTTTTCGTGCAAGGAACTATTCTGCAAACCGAGGGGATTAATTAGCTATTCATGCAACGTGCAATCCCTTTTATATGTTGAAAGGGATTTGCGTGTAGGAATGTTTAACCGTGATCTGACGATTCGAGCAACAGTTTCCATGCAAACTGCAAAAAAAAGAAAAAAACACAGTTCAATGAATAAAGGCAGGCTAAAGGGCTGCACTGAAACTAACAGTAATTGGAATTTGCAAATAATTTTTTTTCACTGGCAAACTTAAATATTATAATTCAATATTTGTTTGTAAAAATCAAATGATGCCTAAGCTGCCGGTTTTCATAAGTACCTTGGGCTACATGGGATTAATTAAACTCGCTAATGTGACATGTCATCACAAAATAATAAGAATAAGCATGTTTTTTTTTTCGAAAATTCACGGCCGGCTGGTAAATCTGTTTTTTTAACAAACACAATTCTACGGGGTGCAGTTTATCACCCATCCACATTTAAAATATAACGAACATCAAGGAACTAATTAGGATGCTCAAAAGTATCTTAGGCCACCGCAATTTCACCACAAACACAAGAGGAGCTTCGACTTCCATCACAACAACTACTTTAATGGATCACAACAAGGCGGTAGAAAAACGTTCACAACATAAGATTGTATTTTTCTCTTTTCAACATGCACAGTTGAAACCAGCGACTTTTATTATAAGACATATTGATCCACCATGGACCAATGAGGAACTTGCAGAAGAAATGTTCAGGATCTGTTCGGAACTGAAAATAAACAGGCTGGACTACTTCCAAACGCCATACATGCGGACTAACAAGACTCTGCATCTACGTTATACAAATTTCTCCAACTGATGTCACCCGGCTCAAACAAATGAAATACCTATTCACGCATAAAATTGCGATTGAGAAACCACATAAGCAAAACATCCTTGATTGCAAAAGATGCCAAGGCTCAGGCCACTTGACGGCCGGTTTTCATCTAAGCATACGATGCTCCTCGATAGTATAGTGGTTAGTATACCCGCCTGTCACCCGGGAGACCGGGGTTCGATTCCCCGTCGGGGAGCCTCTGGCGCAAGACTAATGACCTTGCCCAGAAAAAATAAATCATTATGGAAAATTTAACAAGCCTTAGGACTTGCTAAATAAGGTCAAGACCGGTCCCCGGTTGTAGTGCCGATGATGATGATACGATGCGTAAAGTGTGCAGAGCAACATCAACCTGCAGAATGAAAGGTCAGTCGCCAATCCAAACAACAAACCCCGTTGACCCCATTACAACGAAGAAAATCACAGTAACTGTGGAGGACCCCATCCTGCCAACTTCTCGCAATGTCCTCATAAGCTGAGGATTCTCCAAAGGCGAACAACACCCATGGCTAAGAGCAAACCTTCACCAACCAAAACAACATCACCTCGATCAACATATCGTACAAGTCCAGGATTGTCATACGCTAAGGTTGTCAAGGATTCCCATAACATGACAAAAAAGGACCAATTCAATTGTAACGATCTTAATCTGAACATCACAGGATACATAAGTAGCTTACAGAAGATGCTGCCCACGCTGAATCACAGCTCAGAAATAAAAAAAAAAAGGTCAGATTTTATCTCTTATGACTTCACATATCCTTTTCCTTAAATTTAACCATAATTTCCCTCAATGCAGAGTCCAGATATCCCAATATTCGCATACAACATCTCCGGTTGTTCGTTGACAAGTTTACTCCAGATATCCTCCTCCTCTCGGAAACGTGGCTTAAACCAAACTCCCGAGTATCTGTCCCGAATTATACACTTGTTTCTAATCCACGAACCACCTCGTGGAGGTACTGGAATTCTAATACACAATAAATTCCAATCTTCTGAAATTAGGTTCACCAATATGAATAATATTGAGTACACGGCAATTAAAATCTTTTGCAAAAGCAACAAAGTGCTTGTACTGTCGTCTGTATACATTCACCCTTCTCGGGAACCAAAATTCCCTAGTTCCGACATCACTGAGATAATCCAACAGTCTCTACCTGCACCTTTCATAATAGGAGAAGACTGGAATGCTCGGCATACTTTATTTAACGACACTAAGTGCAATAAATACGGTTGCCAACTTCTAGCATTCCTCCAACTCCATCCATATATCTATGCGGACTGTCCATTACAGCCAACAAGTATTTCCAAATCTACTAAATCAACAATAGATTTTTTCCTAAAATCCATAGACATCTAGTCACCTAACCCCCCTACAGTATTCTTCGAATTCCCATCCGATCATGGGTCCGTCCACACCACTGTCCAAATCCCAGCCCTCGAACCACGTTACTCATTCAATTCGATCCCGAATTTCTCCAGGACAAACTGCAAAAGAGTCAATAAGGACATTGCTGCCAATTTTACAGACTATACTTTGCCAGAGTCTTCAAACCTACTCCCTGCTGAAATTGATCAAGCAGCCTTAAGAATAGAGCAAATACTAGAAAATGCCCTCTTCAGCCACACACCTACATCCATCCCTCATAATCACATAGAAAAACCTTCGCCCAACATCCTTACAAAAATGTTACGCGTAAAAAAATAGCTTAGACAAAAACTACATAGCAGCTATTCCCCTTCTATTAAAAATCAAATCCAACTCTTGACTACCCTGATAAATGGACAACTAAAACAAAATATCGACCAGGCTTACACGTCTATACTTAACAATATTAAACCTAATCGTAATTTATTCAAAAATATCAACCGACTAACGGGTCGACAATACAAACCCCGAATCGATTATATTATCATCCCTATTAGCAATTACCCAGTCTTATCAGATATTGACATAGCAAATCACTGTTATAAAATCCATCAACAAAATCACTCGCTCACAGTCTCCACTTTTCAAGTTACCGTAAACGACTACATCTAACGCACAATGATCCCATCATTCACCCCTTTCATAGCGGAATTCAACGAAACAAACAAAGCGTCACATCCTCTGGATAATGCGATCTTCCTAACAGCAGACGAATTATCTGAATTTATAACATCACGCAACAAAAAAAAAAGTCGACAGGCTTGGATGGAATTCCAAACCTTCTTTAAAGACTCTACCCCCGTCAAATCTAGTCCCTATTCTCGTTCTTCTCAACCACATAATTCACATTTCACAGATAACTGGAAACCACGGTTATAGTCCCTATCAATAAGTCCAAGCCTTCCAACAACCCCAGCAACTTTCGTCCGATATCGTTATTAAACACATTAAGCAAGATACTGGAATGCAAAATATATCGAAATCTCCTTTCATTTGCTAATGACAACGCTATTATGCCAAATTCCCATTTTGGATTTCGCTCACAACACTCCACCTGTCATGCTCTGTTAAAACTAACGCACGACGTCACAACTAATCTTCAAAACCAAAGCCCGACGGTCTGTATCTCTCGAGACATTCTAAAGCATTCGATTGTGTTTGGATCTCAAGACTGCTTTACAAGCTGCACTATATATTTATTTATATATATTTGGATTAAACACCCACACCACCAAAGTTCTCACTTCCTACCTCTCTGGTAGAAAATTCATGGTCAAAATAAATTCCTCTCTCTCCCAATCGTATAAAATAACCGCAGGGGTTCCACAAGGCTCAATTCTTGGACCACTATTATATCTCCTCTATACCTCAGATATTTTCCAATGATAATGGAATTCGAATTATTACGCTCGCAGGGTCAAAAGATCGAGTAGTGAAAAGCACGATGTTCAAGAACAAGCAAATCCATAAAGCCGCATGGATATCACCCGACGGCATCACGCGTAACCAAATAGATCACTTCCTCATAGACAAAAGACACCACTCGAATATCGTTCACGTAAGATCATATAGAGAAGCAGATTTTGACTCCGATCATCTTCTAGTGATGGGCCAAATAAGGAGTCCCACATGGGCAGTCATGGGAGACGATCAAAAAGTTCGACATTGATAACCTAAAAGATCTGCGTAAAAGGGCTGAATATCAAGACGAACTAACGAATAGATTTATGCGGTGTATTCCGATATCATAAATGAATTAAGTACCCTTTGCCAAGTTTAGAAATGCCGTCAAACGCACAACCCAGTGTTAACAAATAGAACACATTAAATAAAAGTTATCTTAATAAATCAAGAAACAGTATCGTGCACAATTATGTATTCAGTGAATGTCTGTACTGAGTTTTAAAGATAAATATAAACACAAATTACAATAAACATAGAGTACAGTAAATCAATAAAACAACAAAAACGAAAGTTAAAAGTGACAAATCATTATCTCTCAATGCATTAAATAAAATCAAAAAGAAGTGCATACAAAAACAGTTGAGTGAGGCGCAAAAAGTGTTCGAGACAATAAAAACAAAAACAATAAAAAGATACCACTTTGGTCGCAAATGCGAAAATTAAAACAAACGTTAAGAAAATAATTTTTAAATTATCGTTTGGCGCGAGTGCAAGCTTACTGACTCTTAGTCGACGGTAGGCGAGTTCGACTCAGCCCGCGGGAGAAATCGAATTGCCGTGGTTCAGCAGGTCGCCTTTGTTTTTTTTAATGAAAACAAACTGGAAAGGACCAGAATGAACACGGAGGACGATAAAAACGCGACAACACACAAGCGAAAGGGTGCTCCGAAAAACTCCACTGTGACGCGAAGTAAAACCGCGAAATTGACAATGGAGAAAAGAGATCAACAATTGGAGGAAGACAGTGAGCTCCCCTCCCCCTCCAACTTTAACATATATTGGGCAAATAATTCATTCGCTTCTCTTGCATCCTCAGAGTCTGAGGATGAAGAGGAAGAGATAAGTGAATTGGAGGCGAAACTTGCGATGGCAAGAGCACGATTACAAGAGAGACGCCGAAAGAAAAAAATAGCGGCGCTCGAACAAGAACAAAACCCGCAACAACTACAAAAGCCAAAGTCAAAAGTCGGTCAACAGCAACAATTTCACCATCAACAGCAACATCAACTTCAACATCAACAGCAACTACTAACACAAAAACGATCAACGAAACAGCAAGCAACACAGCAGCAGCAAAGCAACATTAACAGCGGAAAAATAACAACACCATAGATGTTGACTGTAAGGAATTGGTAAGTCTTTGTAAGCTAGCCGTAGGAAACAATTTTGCAGTTAAAAGAGTGACGGGTAACAGGCATGCCATTCAAACATATACGGTGGTAGACCACGACAAAATTAAAGAGGTCTTAAAAAGAGCCACCGCGGAATTTTACTCGTTTACGCCGAAACAAACGAAGAGCGTAACGGTTCTATTAAGGGGTGTCGACCCTGAAATGGAACCGGAGGCTCTGCTCGAATTGCTTCAAAATCTGAAGCACGAAGATCTCGAGTTTACCGCGGTAAAACCATTCACCAAAGCCAAGGCAACAAGGGAAAACCGCAAGCTACCCTTCTTTTTGGTTCAATTAACACCCAGCAGTAGAATTGGTGTTCTAAGAAAAATTACAGTCTTGGATCATCAAAGTGTCAGATGGGACAAATTAAAAAAAGGCAGAGACATCCTGCAATGTGTCCGCTGCCAAAGGTTTGGTCACGCGGCGGCTAACTATGAAATGCAGCGCCGTTGCGTAAAATGCGGAAAGGACCATAAGGCAGAAGAATGCCTTCTGGGAAAATGGTCGCAATCTTTATTAGAAAAGTGATCAATCATAAAATAATATATAGTGGAGAAGTGCACAGGTTCCAGGTGCTGGAAGCCTGTATCGTACGCATCCCCCTTCAACAAGGAAGAGGTTTGTAAACGTTTGCGGTCTACGCACCTGAGGAGCACCAACATAACCTATTTATAGCAGAGCTCGAGACACTCTTTCGATGCTTACAATTGCACCTGGGCAAAAACTACTTTATCCTAGGGGGAGATATGAACGCCAAGCATAGAAATTGGGGAAATTATATATCTAATGCCAGAGGAAATCAGTTGGCTGGTTGGTTAGATCAGTTTCATATTGAATATAGAACTGACCTGCTAGCTACGGAATATCCATCGTTCCCCAGAGGTAGATCGTTCTTAGATATCTTGCTAATCGACTCACGACTGAGATTTCTTAACACCAACAGACGAAACAGAAACTGTTTACGGACAATTGAATACGACAGTGACCACTGTGCATTCACGGCAGTAATAGAGCTTCCGAGCGAGTTCGCAGATCCGCAACCCTATAACCCTATCACTACGGGGCAATGCGATGGCCGCGGTTCACCAGATAATTAACAAGAGAACTTCGTTCGAATGACTTGAATCTGCCAGTAAACAAAAACCTGACAAATGACGAAATCGACAAATACATTCAACAAATGGACGAAAGCGTAAAACGAACAATGGACAAAACAATTCCCAAAACAACAGTTACAGATCACACTAACATGTACAGAAACGCAGCAATAAACGCACTCCACAAGAAAAAGAGCAGACTGCTATCGAAACTAAAACAGTAATGAATAATGCATATTATCCCGCGCGTTGGAAAACGGCTATCCTTCAGCACATCCCAAAAAAGGGCAAAGACTGTACAAACCCAATGAACATGCGTTCGATAAGTTTACTCCCAAGCATCAGTAAAGTACTTGAAAAACCATTAACAAAGCTCTGGCAAAATGGGTAGACGACAATAGCATTATTCCAAATAACCAGTTTGGCTTTAAGGCGGGTCATGAAACCACACATGCCGCAGCTAAACTGGTCTGCGACGTACCATGTAATAAATGTAGGAACCAATGCACGGGGGCCTGTCTGATCGACTTGGAAAAAGCCTTTGATACCGTCTGGATCGATGGGTTATATCACAAACTGGTCAGACATGGCATACATAAGCATTTACTGTATGTACTTTACGATATGTTAAAGGACAGGAGGTTCGTGGTCAAAAGTGGTAATGTGACCTCTAATAAAACGTATAATATCAAGTATGGCTTGCAACAGGGCGCAGTACTCTCTCCGATTCTTTTTAACATTTACATTAGCGACTTATTAGATGCACTTCCGCATGCTATTGCGTACGCAGACGATCTCATAATTTACAGCACGGCTCCGAAAGTTGAGATCATAAATAGTTTAGTACAGGGAGACTTCAACAGCGCGCAGCGCTATTGCGATGACTGGAAACTTAAGATCAACTTCCAGAAATGTGAAGCTATCCTATTTAGAACTCCATTACATAAAGCCACGAACGACACAAGAAAAAACTGGCGAAAGCTAGTTATCGTGGGACCGCATGGAGATAAACTGGAAACCAAGAGTTTAGTTAAATACCTTGGCATCTGGCTCGATCAATATCTGTATTTCAACAGACATGTAGAGGCTGCTCTGGTCAAGGCTAGAAAAACGTTTGCTATGACAAGGAGGCTATTTCACAGTAGCCAACTTGACAGCAGGGTAAAAGTCATATGCTACATGACGCTAATCAGGCCAATGCTCATATATGGTTGTCCAGTATGGTTTAACATAGGTCCAAATTTGATGGAAAAGATTCAGGTGTTCGAAAGGAAGTGTCTGAGAACCTGTCTCAGATTATATCGAACACCGGAATCGGAATACAAAAAGTACTACTCAAATGAGACTTTATATAATGAAGCCTGCATAAATAGGGTGGATAATTTCATGATTAAATTAATCAGAGGACATATTGCGAGAGGAATAAGCTCATCCAATGAGCTAATTTTCGGGGCTTATTATCCAAATACCCTGTACTATGAGTGCGAGCGTCGCAACGGTTTTGTTCCACCAGAGGCGTTCTAGATTTGGACATGAAAGGGCTTATACAGGATAGATCCGGAATTCCGCTGCTCTATCATGTAAGTAGATCATCCGTAGACGGGCGATAGTGCTACGACCGGGAAGTAACGCGAACCGAAGAAGATCTCTTGCGCTTCAGTAGGGCTATCTCCCACAGAGACCGGGACGATAGTATTGGACAGCGACAACAGTTCTGGTGGTTGAATGGCACATAAAGACCTGGATACCAAAGTCGGTAAAGAATAACAGTATTATCACCCAGCTTACATAGACTTAGCTTTTCTAGAATTAGGGTAGTACGAGTGTCGCCTCTTATGTTTCGGGATTTGGCAAGCCTAGTGTTGCAATCCCATTGGCATTTTTGAGGTTATACGCACTCAGAACGTTTTGACATATGAGCGCTATTTGTGTTGTTTACAGTAACTTAAAAGATTCATCTCGGCCCAAAAATGGAATTAAATCGTCAACATTTTCGTGCGATTATTTTTTACAACTTTCGGCGTGGATTAACTCAGCAACATTGCATGGATGAACTTAATTCAATTTTTGGCGATGAAGCTCCATCAAGGACCAGTGTTTATCGATGGTATGGTGAATTCAATCGTGGTCGTAGTTCACTCCAAGATGAATTTCGTGAAGGTCGTCCAAAATCAGTTGTTGTTCCGAAAACCATTGATGCTGTGCGCGAACTGATATTGGAAGATCGTCATGTGACCTATCGTGAGATTGAGACAACCTTAGGCCTTAGTGGGACCAGCATACATTCAATATTGCATAAACATTTGACTGTCAAACAAATTTGTTCGCGTTGGGTCCCACACAATTTGTCAATCGCCCAAAAAAAGGCTCGTGTCAATTCGTCGAAAGAAATGCTCAAAAAATACGGTCGCGGTGCTTCGAAACACGTCTATGACATCGTGACAGGTGATGAATCGTGGATTTACGCGTATGAGACCGAAAGTAAACAGCAGTCGACTGTCTGGGTGTTTCAAGATGAGCCAAATCCAACAAAAGTTGTTCGGGCACGAAGCACTTCCAAGCAAATGGTCGCCTGTTTTTTCGGAAAAACCTGACATGTCGCAACCGTACCACTAGAGCAACGCAGAACAGTCAATTCTGAGTGGTACACAACCATTTGTTTGCCAGTTGTCTTCCAAGAAATCAGGAAAACCAACCGCCGAAGACGGATCACTCTTCACCACGACAATGCGAGCTCTCACACATCGGCTGCGACAACTGCATTTTTGAGCACCCAAAACATCGATTTGATGGGTCATCCGCCGTATAGTCCTGACTTGGCACCGAATGACTTCTTTTTATTCCCGTACGTAAAAAACAAACTGAGAGGTCAACGTTTTTCGACACCTGAAGAAGCGGTTGCTGCAATCAGAATGCATGTCTTGGAGATACCTCAATCAGAGTGGCAAAAGTGCTTCGACAATCGGTTCAAACGCATGCAAACGTGTATAGATCTTCATGGGGAATATTTTAAAAACAATAAAGTGATTTTCGATGATCAATATTTGTTTTTGTTCTCTAATCCCGAAATATAAAAGACAACCCTCGTATAAGATTTAAGTTAAGTTAGGTTTTTTAAATAAAATTATATCAAAAAAAAAAAGGTTAAATATTAAAAAAGAAAAACAAAAAAAAATTTCGACACAAAGTTTTCAAAATTTTTTTTTGTCATTTAAATAATTATAAGGACTCCTACAAACAAAATTCTGTCGCCGAAAGGCAAATTATACAATAGTTATGTAATGTTTGGCTTAGAGCGTCTGCGTAGGATCAGTCAGTTATAATATAAGATAATTAAGCTATTTAATTTAGAATCTAAGAAGATAAAAAGAAAATAAAAAAATGTTTTAAAAATGAAAATGAATAACGAATAGAATAGAGCATCCTAGAGAATGGGAATAGTGAGGAAGAGGAAAGCAATACCGTGGACACTAAATGGACATCGATCAGAGACACAATCAAACAAACAACCCAAAAGGTATTACTATCTAAGAAAACCGTTAAGTCCAAACCTTGGTTTGACGATGAGTGCAGGGCCAAGATCGAAGAACGTAAACGCCCCAGAGTGATCCACTTACAAATATATGATGAAGTCAACGCAGAAAAATACCCGACAATTCGGAAAGACACAATTAGACTTTTCGAACGTAAAAAACGCGAATGACTCGGACCGAAAACATGCTAGAAAATACCAGAGCGAAGAACATCAGAGGTATGTATGGCGGCATAAATTCAATTAGAAATGGCTTCCGAAGGAGAGCCAAAATAATTCGAGACACAAACGCGTGTCTGGTCATAGTAACAAACAATATCGTGACAAGATGGAAGTAGTACTTTTAAACCCTGCTCAATGTGCGCACTCTTCAACCACAAATAAACGCATCAGACGTACATACAGCCGAGCCTCAGATCCCAGAGCCCTCTTTCAACGAAGTCGTAGACGCAATAAATCGATTGATAAACAACAAGGTCCCTGGAGTCGACTGTATACCGGCAGAGCTTATGAAGCATGGGGCGGGAGGCAACCGCTCGAAAGATCCACCAACTCATCAAAACAATATGGGATAAGGAAGTCGCTCCAGAAGAATAGAAAACTTCAATAGTCGTCCCAGTTTTCAGAAAGGGCGACCGATCTGACTGCGAAAATTACAGACGAATATCATTGCTCCCAACCACATGCTATATACTAACAAATGTCATACTGGCGAGACGTACCACCGTAGAAGAAATACTGGGAGACTACCAATGCGGATTTCGTAGGAGCCGGTAATCAAGCGACCAAATGGTCACAATAAGGCAACTGCTGGAAAAGAAGTGGGAATACGGAGAGATGGTTCACTAACTGTTCGTGGACTTCAAAAAAGCCTACGACTCAGTCACAATGCAAAGACGCTACCATTTTGTACTTAAGCTGTGAATTCAAAAAAAAAAAAAAATCCGCCCTCATTCAAATATGCATGAGCGAAAACAAAGGGCTAGTTAGAATAGAAAACTACCTCTCAGAACCATTTGAAATCCGGGACGGACTAAAATAGGGGGATGGCCTCTCACCATGTCTTTTTAACATTATGCTCGAGTATGTCATCAGAAAGGCGCAAGACGACAACATAGCCGGATCATCCCTGAAGGATGTGACACAAGTGCTCGCATCTGCGGATGACATCACCATTCTGGGCAATAATTTAGAAACTGTAAGTGAAAACTGTGAAATCAGCAAGCAGCAGAAGCGGTGGGCCTAGAAATAAATGAAGACAAAACAAAATACATGATTACGGCGAGAGCGGGTGGACCTCAGGGAACACATATAAACATCAGGGGCAAGATATTTGAAAATGTCAAAGAATTTAATTACCTGGGAACGATGTTGACGAAATGTCGAAGGAAATTAACAAAAGACTACACTCCGGCAACGCTAGTTGGCACGGAGTCAGTACACTGCTGGAATCCAAACTGCTATCACATAATATAAAGCTCCGTGTTTATAGAACCATAATCATGCCGATTATTCTATACGGATGTGAAAAATGGGCTCTCACAAAACTCGTAAAAAAACTAATTCGGCGTATTCGAGAATAAAGTTTTAAGGGGTATCTTTGGGGGTAAATATGAGGAAGAGGCAGGACAATGGAGGAAACTCCACTCCACAACCACGAATTGGAAGAGTTTTACCGCAAACCTACAATAGTGAGAGTAATCAGGTCCCAAAGATTAAGATGGGTCGGACATATGGCGCGAATGGCCAACGATAGGACTGTGCGTAGAATTGTTGACGGTGGACCAACGCGAAGGAGACCGACAGGACGGCCGCGACGGAGATGGGAGGACAATGCTAGGTTTGACTTTCAGGAGATCGGATCAGATGGTCAAGCGTGGCAGAAGAGGGTGAGGGTATAAGTATGTACCAGACACGGGCACTTGGTTCACTTAACTCCCCCAACAATTGTTCCACCAAAAGAAATGTTCATCAGTTAGGAAGATGAAATAATTAAACGCACTGAATGTTGTTTGGTGTTAATCCGTTTTTTTATTGTATTGTTTTTCTTTTTTTACTTAACTTAGAACTTATTATTAATATTATTAAATTGTTTTTTTATAAATATTATTCAAGTTGAAACACTTCTTTCCCGACACTGTGACCGCGGTAATTAAAAATTTTACCCAAATGCATGTCGGCACTTTGGTGTTGATATGTGACTGGCGCAACCACAATATACGACTTTGGTAACGTGGGTGTGCACGACGGGGGATGATTTTGACACGGCGCGGCGTGACCGTCACCGGTGGTGGATGTGTAACGACTAGCGACTGTAGTTAAGATGTGAGTTCTGACGCGGTGCGGCGTGACCGACCGCGGTAATGACTGAATAGCGTCTAATCTCAATTAGGGATGAAATCATCATTGCGCTCTTCTCATGAATCTTCTCATTTGCATGTCTCAGTGAGGTAAATAATACTCGCGCAACATTCGACCGACGCTGTGCATGCGAAGGATGAAAAAACAAAAGAGAGTACGCAATAACTTCGGGGTTGGCTTAGCTTGTGTGCTGGTATCAATGCAGCCTTTGAGGATGACCTACTGCCCTAGTGCAATGACTGTGGTGATCTCAGAGTGCATTGAGCTCGGGGAAGATAGAAACGGAATGGAGAGGAAAATGTTTTGTGGCTATTCACCTGTGAGAAGAGATCATTGATCCCAAGCGAATAGATGGTCTGGGAAAAGTGAATAGGATGCCGACTTGGCTAGGGAAATCTGATCATGGGAACTAAATTGAATACTTTGGTAATTTCGGAAATTGTGGGTTGGTTCTCCATGTAGTATAGAGAACCCCCACAAGAGTGCACAGGACAGGGAACGATGGCGGAATCGAGTCGGTGAGGTCATGAACTTCCAAGTTCGTATAGGCCAATAAAAAGTAATACTTTAGATATACCGCAGTCTCAATTACCCAATACTGTAATGTTGAATTACTCTGATGACACAATAATCTACTCCAGCAGCAAGTTTGCAAAAGAGGCAAGAAACCGCATTAATAACTTCCTCACAAATCTATCAACATACTTCAGTAAATGTAAAATTCGCCAAAATCCTGATAAAATCAAACTTATAGTCTTTAAGGGTAAAAATGAGCACTGGACAAACACAACAAGGCACACCCACAACAAAATTAGACTCAAACTAAATAACACCCAGATAAAACCTTCCAAAACTTTAAAATATATGGGAATAACCTTTTCCAATGACCCTTCATTCTCCTCCCACATTAAAAATACTTTACGTAAAGCCACAATACAACTGAATCTCCGTAGAAGAGCGATGTGGAAACTCAACGGTCATCCCACCAACTCAAACTGCTCATCTATAAACAAATAATCAGACCTGTGGCGGTTCCGCCAAACCCCACGATTCACTTACCAGAAAAACCCCCATAACTTCCACCCAATCTCATACTTCACTAATGCAATCGCATTACCATCTTAAATGCTTCACGCATTAAATAGATCAAATCTTTAACCTAAAAGTCCCTGTAAAAGAAAACTTGCCTTTCATGCATCCCTCCGCATACAATTCCCGGTAAGATTTCTTGCTTAACTTATCAGGAATTCGAAACCAATTTGGCACCTTCGGTGCCAGGCCGATTCCCCTAGACGTATTCCTAATAACAAGGGATTTAGATTACATATTATGTAACCTTGACTAGGGATCATAAATATTGCGCTGTCTATTTTTCAGCTTCGCCATGTGTATGATAAATCTCTTAGCGTACACATTGGCCAGCGACCTTTTTCTCGTAGCAATAAAATACCCAAGCAGCTGCATTCAATTAGCGCAATCGACGCTGAAGGCAATTTCCCCAACTCGCTCCAATTGCAAACAAAGAACGCTGTTCCTCCATAGGCTTCCTGGCGATACCATAAACAACCCATATCGTTTGTGGTATCCTAAACGCATTTTCCATTTAATGAGTGGCTGCTATTTATCCAGCTGACCCTCATTACCGAACGATGCATAGGTCGCTTTTCCCTTTGTCTCGTAATTGCCCTGAATCTATTCCTCATGACCTTGATGCATATTCAAACATAAACCCATTAGCATCCCACGAGATTCGATTTGTTTGTTTCAACGAACACACATCTCCTGGATGCACATTATGCCCCTTCTTGGTGTTTCGGATTCGTTATCATGGTTTCGACCCATGAAAAGAACCGACGTACACATATACATGTGTACCATGACGATCTCCTCTATGGGATCCGGTTATCACCATCGTAAAAGTGAATGCACCCAAATTCCCCTTGGACAACGAATGAATATTCGTTGAGTCCATTCCCATCCGCCGACCGCCACGGTCGTTGCCGCTCCCGCTCCTCGTCGCGCACCGAGGACGCGGATGTAACCCCGAGTCGTGGCTAGTGTTTTGTTAAATACCGTAATGTAACTTAAAGTCGACTAAACGTACTGTAAATCGCGAATGTGAAACAAACTCGAGCAAATATAAATTAAAATCGGCTGATCAATAAATCAAAACAAATGTTTTATTTTCCTCTTCTTGGTGTTGGATAGTTGCAGTGAGCGCAGAACTACGGAATACATTGGAACGCTATACTGGTATCCGTGGTGCACTTACTTCCGGTGTTGGTGTTTCCTTTGCTTCGGCGGAATCGTGTAGTCCTCGTTGGAACAATTAATTTATGATGGAGGAAGAAATGAATCTAGTACCCGTGACTGGTACATACTTCTTCCCCACAGACCCACACTCGCATATGCGTGTCCACTGTGGTATCATATAACACCCGCCCAAATGGAGAACCTACGCACTCTCGAAAGGAAATGCTTCAGGCTGGTCACTGGCCTCAACCGACAACCCAACTCTTTCAAATATTACAATAACAGGTTGCTATACAATGCCGCTAATCTCTCTATTAAATTTATTGAAAACCTCTCAAATAATTCCAACCTCATAACAACTGCCCTACTACCAACTCCTCTAAATAACTGGGCTCACTACCTGAATTGTCTCGACATCAGAACTCTCTTCACCTCTGGAAGATTGGTTAATGACTCCAACGAGGTAGTGTACCATAACACCGAGCTGGCACCCAATCAGTTCAAATACTGTAACATACAACCATTCTGCGTTTTAACGAACAGCCGGAAAGTGTTACCCCAGCCGAGACCACTAACTGACCATATCCCACGCCAACCTACCTCCTTAACCATCAATCCGTATATTCTCCAACTCACATTACATATTTAACTTATTATAATATCAATTAGGTTAAGCTAGATTAAGTTAGAGTTAAGTTAAGTATTAGATTAGATTACATTAAAAAATAAAAATCCTAGTTTTCTGACCTTTTCCAGGAAAATGTTTAATATTAAAACCTATAATACTCAAATAGTTATTCACACATTCAGTTATGTTTGAAAAATGTGTAAATGTGTAAACTAGAATTATAAGTTAGCTGTAGTACTTAATGTAAAAATTAATTATTGGTCAAATAAACATAGTGTGTTAAAAAAACAGAGGTGCAGTTAAAATAAAAACAGTGTTACAAAGCCCATGATCCAAGGGTCGATTGTGTCAGGTTCTCTGCTTCACATGAAACGTTAATGCTTTAATATTACAACCAACAAAGAAAGTGCTGTCATTACATTTTTTGAAGTGCTCCACAATTTTAACTAGACGCCCATCCGTTCAGAGATGGGGAAGATATATCAACCAAGTGACGAAGAAAATATGTATAATAAATTCCGTGTCACGTCATAATAATATCCCTTTCAATCATACTGTAGACAGATTATCATACTTGCCGTGTTCTTGATGCATGCAACTCGATCTTATTACTCCAGTCATTTCCTTGCTAATTCAAGGTGATTTTAAATAATGTCATCTAGCAGATGCAATTATGTGTGTGCAGCCAAGCAGAGACCTCATTGTAACGATTTGTATGACCATAATTTCTTAAACTTCTCCATTCTAGAGCTACCGGCAAAGAACTTAACCAGGAAGTTTATGGCAGTCATAAAATACAACATTGTAAGAAGAATGAACTAGGGAAAATATTATATCTCAAGGACTCAACAGTCTGCCGAGCAGTATAAACAAGCACACATATTATGAAGCATAAACAAAAAAGAAAAATTACGTCCCAGAAGGAGAAGAAGAAGAAGAAGAAAAACTATCACAGAACATAGCATGAATATCGTTTATCCTTGAATGACGATGGAGCGCTTAGGTGTGGGATCAGAAATATCAACTTGCATCCTGCCCGTCGGCTACCGCAGGTATTTCAACAAACTTAAGGTTCATCCTCTTCATCTATGGCATTCTGTTTAAGACTAACCACGCCAAATCATTTAACTCTTGCCCGCATACCAAAGTAGGATCATAAAACGATTTTCTTAGCAATTTTGTCACAAGAAATTTGTGAATCCTTATGGAAAGTTTATATGTACCTGGTTTAGCCGGTTGTATCGGTGCAGGCGAATGTTTTGTGTTTTGTTGCAGGTCGTTTAGGGAAATTTCCTTGCTGTGCGCAATGCATCCAGAAATTACATTGTGGTAGTTCAACTGTGCTAAATATTTTATAAGCTCCTGGAAATTGAGTTGGAATGTTTGTCCAAGGAATCTTTTATATTCACTTTTGATCATGTGGACGTTGGGGAAGTGCATGCCTTCCTTTAAACGTCGCGTATGCATTTGCGGCCAGGGATTTAGGTCACATTGTTAATCTTAGAATACCTTGCAACAAATGTGTTCACAAGAGCCGCCGTAAATTGCTGGAGGTTACAGTGAATATTGAATGAATATTACGGTGTCCTAACTAGTTTAGGTATTTTAGTTAATTATAGGATAGGAAAAAAGATATCGGTAGTACTCTGAAGAAGGCTTTACTTTATTGCATGTTTGAAAATAAAAGGAAACATATATAGTAATTATTTAGGTTGCAGTGGTTGTTTATTTTCTTCTGAAACAATTACTATTTAAAGTAGGTTATATGTGGCAGTTGGTTTGTCATGTTTTTTTATTTTCGAACCCCCGAATACGCATATGATTGCGTGATAACTTCAAAGGTCAATGAACAGAGCGATCGGTAGAAAAGAAATAAGACAGGCTCACAAAACGGCTATATATTGTGACGCATATGACAATCGGTACTAGAATATTCGATAAAGTCCGAAACAAAGTACTAGATTATTCTAGAAAGTATTGGAAAACTGGAGACTATGAACAGTAGAACATTCAAGGCTATGGAACGGACGGAAACGAAAGGAAACGGTATAAATACGTCGCACGCAGATCAGGAGAGTAATAAGTGAGAAGTAAGAAGTGAAGCAGAGTAAGCAAGCGATAAGTAAGGAAGCGATAAGTCAAGAAATCGTTAAGTGTACGGTAAAAGTAACGGTTGTTATTAATGGACTAATAAAGTGTTACAGTAATTCAAAATCGATTTAACGGCTCTTGTTTATTAAAATAATTAATCCAGCGAACCCTAAGCTACAATATATTTATCTAGTACTTGGATGGAGGGATGTTAGGAATGAAATTGTATAAGTCCGGCGGTAGTAAACACAGATTACTTAGAGAGTCTGCGCTCTAGTCGGTATATATATGTGTATTTGTGCTGTATTGTACAGTTCGTTAAGGTTCCTCGATAGTATAGTGGCTAGTATACCCGCCTGTCACGCGGGAGACCAGGGTTCGATTCCCTGTCGGGGAGCCTCTGGCGCAAGACTAATGACCCTGCTCGGAAAAAACAAATCATTATGGAAAATTTAACAAGCCTCAGGACTTGCTAAATAAGGCCAAGACCAGCTCCTGGTTGTGGTGCCGATGATGATGTACAGTTCGCGTGAGTGTGTGGGTCAATAGTAAACGACGGGGGTCCAGGAATCTTTTATTAAGGGGAACCTCGCCCTTAGGCTTAGGTTACGTATCCCAACATTAACATGATAATGTTAAGGTTAATTATCTGGCATCGATAGTGTGGGGGTGATGATATGGATGCCGACGTACGACACGGGTTCACTCTCACCCATCGACGGAAATCCGGGGACGATGAAGAGTTGCGGGCAATAGCACCAGTAACGGTGAGCTCGTTTGCACCTCGTGTTTCTTTGTTTTCCTTTTCTTACCCAGAACTCACAACCAAGGGACAGTCACCACTAAGTCAGTTTAGATCGTTTGCAACTATTCCGAAGGTTCGATTAATCGGACTATATCTTGAGGTCATTCGCTGGTAGCCGCCCACTAGAAGACCGCACTTCGGGCACGTTACTAGCATTTGGAAATCGGATGCGAAACTGTCACCCGCAAGGGGGAAACACCACAAATAAAGCGCTCGGGATTCGCTGATAATTGTTCTTTTATTCTTGAGCACGTACGATTGTTAATCTCCTTACTTCTATGTCTCTAATTGTAAATGCACACTTTCGGTTCGATCGGCTTATTTCGATGTCTTTAATTGCACATTGCGCACACCGGCGGTTTAAACCCGACTCCGTTTAGGTTAAAGAGCGATGAGCGCTCGACGGTGGTTGTGACTCGACTGACCAAATAGAAGCAAGAATCCATTCAGGGTGTCGTGGCAGTGGAGTCATTCTTGAGTAAGCTCACTGCCACTTACTAGGAATGTCAAGAAGGGTTGCTGTGCGCACATAGAGAATTTGTTTCGGGGAATTTTCTGCCGTACAGGCTGAATTAGAATCCTCTGTTACTGTGTATACGGAGAAATCGGTTTCGGCGGCATAACCAAGTATGGGCATGTGTTGTCGGTTAGGTAAAGGAACATGGGTCTCGATCGTCGCGATGGTTGTTTCGTGGAAATGCAATGCACCGTGCTGGTGACTTACTTGGTATTGTTTCAATTGGTTTAGGTCGGGTGGGGGGGCTAAAATGGTTTTCGTGAAAACTAAATGTTGCTTGGTTACAAGCGAGGAAAATTTGTTTAAATAGGAAATTAACTGAAGTGGTTTTTGGGCAAGATGCATGTGGTTTGATGCAGGTGAGGGAGATGATTTAAAATGTAATCTGTTGTAGGATTTGGGGTATATTCTGTTGTAAGTTTTAAAAATGCAATATATCACAGATTGGGAAATGTATGCGATTGCGGATTGGGAGATGGGTGATGTTGTGGACTGGGAAGTATGTTCTTTGCATGTTTGCGAATGTGTACTATTGCAGATTGGGTCATGGTGACGCGCTGCTAGCGGTCGAAGTTAGGTAGGAATTGTGGGTTGGTCCTCCGTGTGATATAGAGAACCCCCACAATAGTATACTACCAGCTGCGCCAAGTTGTTATAACGTAGGATGTTATAACGAATCCGGGAGACTTAAACGCGTTTATTTTTTTGTTTTGTTTATTTCAACTTTTATTGGTTTAATGTTTTTATTTATTATTTTATCCTAAAGAAAAAGGGCCGATGTACCAACCCGACGCTGCAATCCTTTGCTTGGCTACTTATCTCTGAATTATGCACTTTGCAACCACTCCTTTTTTACTCAAATTAGCGAGGCAGAATCGCAAAGGATGCAATTCCACGAAGCATGACCCAAAACGCATGACCCATATTGAGTCATTTGTTAATGACTCAAAAGATAACTCTAAAAAGATAACTCAGTTTTCCAGAAGCAGACCTGGCGATGTTCGACACATGTTTATGCTACGATACATTTCTACAGACCGCGACGTCGAGCACTTTCAAGCTTTCACCAGATTCGCGGAGGTGGCCGTTCATCATCAGCTGTGGAACGTCGATGCAAGGGAGTAGCGAAATGGGGCGCAGATTAATCTCTAAATCTCGGTTGAGATTTGTTCAAATAATTTTTTTTCGGGTGTTTCAACTTTAATTTTCGGGGAATTAAACATGAACTTCGGTTAAACAAATTCGTTAAAGGAAATTTCGTGATATTCTGACTTCTAATAATCTAATAAATGCGTGGTAAATAAACATATGATTCGATGTATTATTCTTTTAAGCGGGGTGTACATAATCAATTGGATAAGATATGAATTATGGGTTTGAATAGAGTTTGAAATCTACTGAAAAGTAGAGTTGTAGAAACACTACGGATGGCCACATTCATACACGCACCCCTTTTACTCTTTAGAAGACCTTAGGGCTGATAGCGATCCGATTGCACTGTTTCTCATCTGTTTGGCTCTTATTGTCTGGGTTTTCGAAGAAGGATCCTAGAGAGCCCGTTAACAATATAACAATACCTCGTGCGGATATATTTGCTACCGTTTTTCTGGTTTTCGGAAGAAAAGAAAGCAGACGGCGCCGAACAGTGCCAATATCGCATTTGTATATTTGGTTGAAATATTCATTTAGGGTCGTTCTTATCGGTTCTAGACGAAAGGGAATCTAAGCAGCACAATCAGCGCAGCATTGGGTGAATCCATACGTTGAATTACAATCACGATTTCATCCATTGTTCTGCAAATTAGGGCTTCCGTGTCGTGCCGTAATTTGTATCTCATCGAACACATTATTTTATGTCAAGAAACTATTCATGCCAAATTTTTACCTTTCTTGCCTTCCGGTATGGTGTAACTCTTCTACCACCTCTGTCCCGCCGGGAAACCATAAGATTACATAAGTTTACATATATAACACAATCATACATAAACAAAACAAAACATATATTAACCTTTCTTAAATAAAACATGTTCAAAATATTAAACATTCATTCACATTTTCACATTATACACACATAAAATATTAAACATAAAATTAAAACATAAAACATAAAGGCGCATACAAACGGTCAGTTACATTTTCACATTCATAAAACAAAACCATGCCGGTAAAAATAAATCATACCACATAACGGTTAGATGGTATGATTTGTTTCTCAACGGAATTACGTCGTATCGACAACAACAAAAACCGGTGGCTTCGTATCGGGGATAAGAAGATGACAGTGGTCTGCAATTGCAGTCGATAAACAATAGTCGGCGGTTAAGATTGAGAGAGTAACGAAGATTGTAGATCGGGGTGACATTAAGGAAGTGAAAACTTTGTATGTGACAGAGAATGTTCTACACAAGCGAGGTGAAGTTGTATTTTTTGGGAAGCCCCACAACTTGTGCAATTAACTATTAGTTACATTGTGCTCGCGCTATTTAATGATGCGCATGTTGTTTGGAGCGGCTAGATAAAATTAAATACCTTTTTCCCTTTTTTCGCCTTTTGTTATTATTTATTTTATTTAAGTCGGCCGGCTGGTCAAGGGGTTAGCCTCTAAACATTGACTGATATCGTATCCAACAAAAAAAAAAAAAAAAAAAAAAAAAAAAATAGGTAGGCGAGAGGGCGACTTAGCGAGACAACGACAGATGTGTCCTTCATCTTGTCTTTGAATTCTAGTCATCTTGCGATAATCAGAATCACCCACATCCATAGGAATGTTGGGCTCGGTCTCAAGACATCTGAAAAAGGGGGGGGGGGGGGGGGTATCCAAGGATAGTGTGGACAGGTTCTTCAAATGTTCTCTAACTATTTTGATGAAGGGATGGTGGGAAAGAAACCATAGACCGGTAGGTCTCGAGTGCGGTAATAAACACAGATAACGTATTCGGCGTCTGATAATCTGCGTTTTGGTCGCTGTGTGTATATATTTGTGCCGTAAGGGTGCTTTCTTCAGTTGTGTACTGAAGAAGAAATTATGGTGGTCTGATCCAAAGAGATCGAGAGAGAGAAGGGTCAAGAACACAAGACTCCCATACAAGTAGGTTCTCGCTGTTCTGAATGCTTTCGAGGTACTTTGTATGCTAACTGATCTCGAATCCGAAATGCGCCGCCCTTTTTTACACTGCATCTACAGAGATTTGTTAAAAGTGCACATAAAAATTCTAAGAAGCACAAGCAAGATTTTGTGTATGCTTCAATTGGAATGGGGTTCCATTATGATATGGGAATTTGTTTGAACAAATTCCCGGAAGATAAAATCATTAAATGCATTTGGAATTACGCATTTCTTGATGTTGGAATTATTGGGAATTGAATCAATGTGCGACAAATAGACTTTTGGTTTAATTTGTCGCACATATGATTCAATTGGGGATAATGATTGGGGTTATAGATAGGGGTAGGATATTGGGATATGGTTATACATTTATAATGGGGGATTTATGATCACTACAAGGGTATTAATAATTAAGGGACGCAGTAGAAATGAAAGTTAAGTAACTGGCTGATATGTTTTTTTAATTTTTTTAATATACTTCTCTCAGAAGAGGCGAACTATAGCGCCGAAACGGCATTACACTAATTTAAGTTAGCGCTTTTTTTGTATTGCATTTAACACCCGAACGCATGTGTCTGAATCTGTTCATTTTCAGCGAATGTGGAATTCAAAACTGGTCGCACAAAAGATAAGTCAAACTGGCAATATTGTATTTGCGCAAGTTACTCTCGGCAGATTGCACTACCAATAAATAGGAATATTGAAGCATAAGTGCACGTGTGTTACGTCAAAGAATCCTTGACGACACAAAAACCCATCAACCAAAATATGTAACCTAATTACACATTTTGTCTAGACAGAAATATTATTAAGAACAAAACTCAAAAGGTTACTAACTACAAAAATTCAAAGAAACGTAAAATAGGGAATAACCAAATTAGAATATAATGTATATC
The DNA here is from genome assembly GCA_963931805.1 of Microdon myrmicae. Taxonomy (NCBI): domain Eukaryota; kingdom Metazoa; phylum Arthropoda; class Insecta; order Diptera; family Syrphidae; genus Microdon; species Microdon myrmicae. The sequence goes on from OZ007499.1 coordinate 157,722,978, forward strand.
ACAACATATGTTACCTAATACCACATTTCATCCAGATGAACAAACTCAAAGATAATTAGCAAGAACTCGTGGAAACACGAAAATGAATATTACACTAATTGCAATATAATATCCATTGTGATAAAGATATTACATTGCAACGTAGAGAAACAAACCTAGATATAAGATTTTATGTTAGAGTAAGTTTAGTTTACAAAACGGCACTCTGCAGAGCAGACGTTTGTTAAATTCGAAATTGAATAAAATATAAATTTTATTTAAAAGTGTTTTCCTTCATTTCACTCAAGTGGAGTTTAAGAAAACATAATTGGCGCAGTCGGTTACCTTATCATCCGAAGATGATAAATCGAACATATAACTTACGCGATAAGTACGGTGAATTATTTTATTAAATAAATATAAAACAAAAAAAAAAAAAACTAGCTGAAATTTAAAAGTGCTTCAAATCGAACGAAATTCACACTTTCCCGGTTAACCATTAAAATAAAAAAAAGTGTGCCGTGAGGAATTAAATGAACAATATTCAAAGTAGAAGACTTAAAGTTAAAATTAAAGGTGTCTTATTCTTATAAAGATAAAATAAAGAAGAAAACATAATTCGCGTGGTATTTAATCAAAAGAGAAACAATTATAGAAAATTATTAAATACAGTTTTGGTGTTTTTTTTTTTTTTTTTTTTTTTTTTTTTTTTTTTTTTTTATTAGACTTCTCTCGGGAGAGGCGAACCTATAGCGTCGAGTGGGCGCCCCCGAGATGCCATCAAATAACTGTTGCAGTTCTTTTTGAACAGTTGCAGGTTGTAACGCTCCGGGAACACTCGCGTGGGAAGGGAGGAGTTCCGCAGCTTCCCCGCTCTGTAACGGAACGAGTTCTGATACAGGATGTTCGCGCTGTCGGGAGATGAACCACAAACGGGTGCGATCCATCGGATTGTCTTGTGGAGCGCATATAGACCGAATTGCGTGGAACAATGCCAAGAATCTCCGAAGAACAGCACCCGTGATAATATCTGTAAAACGGACAGAGGTCGGCCACGCGCCTTCGATGTGATAGCGACTGTAGTCCCGACGTCAGCGCCGAGTCCCCGATCAGGCGGATCGCTCGTCTTTGTACGCTCTCAAGTAGGTCGAGGGTATGTTTAGGAGCCGAGCTCCAAACATGAGAGCAATATTCGAGTGCGGTTCTAATTTGAGATTTATATAGAGAAGAAGTTGGGCCGGAGTAAAGTATTTCTTGGCTCTAAAAAGATAACTCAGTTTTCCTGAGGCTGATCTGGCGATACCCGATACATGTTTATGCCATGATACATTCCCACAGACCGTGACGCCGAGCAATCTCAAACTTTCCCCAGCCTCGAGGGCCCAGCCACTCATCATCAGCTGTGGAACCGATGATCCGGTTTTATTTGAGAATGTTGTATACTGGGTCTTCGTTGCGTTGAAGTCGACAAGATTGGCCTTTCCCAACTGCACGACTTTATCTAGATCCTGGTTCAGAGAGTCAATCTGTCTACATCTCAGCTGGTGCGACGTTGATGCACCAATCGGCCGATCACTCGAAAAGGAGGAAACAAGCGTACTATCATCCGCAAAACTGAACACAGTTTAATTAAAAGACAAAACAATTATTGAAAATTATTAAATAAACAGTAACATTTAACTAAATTATTAAGTAAAAGTGACGGAATTTTGGAAATAGTAACAGTTTCTAGAAAATTAGTAAATAAAATGTTGGTGTAAATAAAAAAAAAAAGAAAGACAATTAAAGGGTGACAAACACCCCAACAACAACAACAACAAAGAGAATTCGTGAACAACAAGGGTAAGAAGAACCCCACCTCATCTCTAATTGCAAGCCGTACAACACCAAGAACACCACTACAAACGAGGAAGTAAAAGTGAGCAACACTTATTTTAAATATTAGATTTATATTCATAAATTCATACATTGTACATTTATATTTATAAATTCATACACTGTTTAGAAAATAAGTTAGTTTCATGTCTTTTGGTTTTAATTAGTGGTATTGAGAAAGAATACTTTTTAAATTTCAAAAATATAGAAAATCTATTTACAAATCAAAAAAAAAAAAAAATGTCAGACGAAATACCGGCAGTCGAATTAATAAGGGAAATCGCGAGAATAAAAGAATTTCACGGAGATGGAAGATATGACTTGTCCTCCTTTATAAGGGACGTAGAGCTTATCCTGCCACTTTTTAATGAAAACCAAGCGTTGAAAAACTTCATTTCTCAACGACATGTCCGCAATAAAATTCAAGGGGCCGCTCTCCATTGCAATAAGGACATTAGGACCCAATCCCACGTGGGAAGGGATAAAAACAGAATTAATTAAAAACTTCGGAATTAGGGAAACATATCACAAATTGCACCATGAAGCAGTGACATGTAACAATTCATCCGTAAGCTCATACTATAGGGATCTCCGGAGAATATTAGACAAATTAAACGGTAAATACGAATTCGATGAGAAAAAACCTAGCGAATTTTCCCCAACTTCAAATGAATCCCTTATACTAAAAATATTTTTAAATGGAATTAACCCCAATTTATCAAGTATAATTTACAGTAGGAACATAGAAACACTTAGAGAAGCATATTATGCTTTAGAAGAAACAGGAATGCTTAGACATTATAACAAACCAAATAATTACGAAAATAGAACAAATAGACCTAACAACCAAAATTTAATAGAAATCAATACTCCAGACATAATGACTATAGAGAAAACCTACAAAGAGACAATAACGACCCAACACATTATTACAATAGAAATAATACTTACCAATACAACAACACATACGAAAATAATTCTAGGCAAACTAAAGAAAATAATAACAATACATACGAAAACAATTCTAGACAAACTAGACAAAATAATCACAATACATACGGAAACAATTCCAACCAAATGACACAACATAATAACAATAACTACAATACCAACAACACATGCCATCACAATACAAACTGGAACCAAAGTTTTCCGAATAACTCTAATCAAACAAGACGAAATCAGACAAACTATACAGGCAGAAATTACACCCAGGCAAGAAACAATTCGGTTGAACCAATGCAAGTATCTACAACATAAATCAAAACTTGGACCATGAAAATTTTCAAGTGACCAGTTTAACAGGAACTTTACCAGTAGTCGAATTGACAATAGGTAATGACAAATTAAAATGCCCAATAGACACAGGGTCAACAACCGCTTTTCCAAACTCAGACAAACTGCCATATTACAAAAGAATAAAATTAGAAAACACAATCCCCTGTAACACTCTTAACGGACAAATCTCAATAAACACTGAGATAATAACACCATTGCCAAACGAGTTCAATGAGAAGAGCTATATGCGTTGGAAATTAACTCCTTTTTATAATAAACCATTCGATGGACTTATAGGTCAAAACCTACTTAAACCTCTGCAAGCAATAATTAACTTAGAAGAGGAATACATAGAAATAAATAACACAAAAACGAAAATCATTAACTCTTGCCCACTCAAATACGAGGAAATACATACATTAGAAGAACCTAAACTAAAACTAGAAAAATTAGAACGCGAAGACATGAATAGGGAAGAAAAAAGGGAACTACGAAAATTAATTAACAAAAATAGAGATCTCTTTTACCAAGAAGGACAAACACTTTCACATACTCACGAGATCCAACATGAAATTATAACCTCTGTAGAAAAACCTATATACTCAAAAATATACAGATATCCCCAAATACATGAAATAGAAATAAATAGACAAATAAAAGAAATGTTGTCACAAGGTATTATCAAAGAAAGTAATTCACCATACACCTCACCATTATGGATTGTTCCGAAGAAAATCGATAATTCTGGTGAAAAGAAATGGAGAATAGTGATCGATTATAGAAAACTTAACGAAGTTTCTATATCAGACAAATATCCAATCCCTAACATAGAAACTATATTGGAAAAATTAGGGCGATCACAATACTTCACTACCTTGGACCTTGCCAAAGGATTTCATCAAGTATTAGTCGAAGAAGATGACAGAAAGAAAACCGCATTTTCAACGCCTCTTGGACGTTATGAGTTTATACGACTGCCGTTTGCACTCAAAAATGCCCCTGCAACTTTCCAAAGACTAATAAATGCAGTTTTAAGAGAGCACATTAATCGAATTTGCGTAGTTTATCTGGACGATATTCTTATTTTTAGTACGACCTTAGAAGAACACACTGTAGATATAGAAAAAGTGTTCAGTAAACTTAGAGAACATAATCTGAAGATTCAAATTGATAAGTGTAAATTCTTTAGTCGAACTACAGAATATTTAGGTCACACTCTGACAACAGAAGGTATTAAACCTAATATGAATAAAATTGAAAATATACAGAAGCTTAAATTACCGGAAACCCCAAAACAAATAAAATCATTCCTGGGAATGACCGGATACTATCGCAAGTTTATTAAAGACTATGCAAAGGTTGCCCACGGTATGATAAAGTATTTGAAGACAAATTCTAAAATTGATAAAAAAGACCCTCAAAATATACAGATTCATTTCAGAAGCTTAAAAGATTGCTCATGGAAGCACCAATTTTAAAATATCCAGATTTCAACAAAAGATTTAAGTTAATAACGGACGCCAGCGATTTTGCTTTAGGCGCAGTCTTTACACAGGACAACCACCCACTAAGCTTTGCAAGTAGAACTCTAAACGACCATGAGAAAAAATACTCCACAACGGAAAAAGAACTTCTTGGTATCGTTTGGGCCGTTAACTACTTTCGCCCATATATTTATGGTAGAACTTTCGATCTATTCACGGATCATCAACCTCTCAAATGGCTCCAAAGTAAACATAAAGGGAAAGATATAAACCCTAGATTACAAAGATGGTTGCTTAAACTTGGAGAATACGACATAAATATAAATTACATTAAGGGCACAGAAAACAAAGTTGCAGACTTTCTATCCAGAATAAATGCAAATACAGGAGAAATAAATGCCATAGATTTAGAAGAACAAAATGATAACATGAGCACAGCTGCAACAATACACTCACAAGAAGAAGAACAAAATGATCATTTTCCAATCTTAGAAACAGTTGTTAATTGATTCCAGACATAAATTATATTGACATATACTAAAACAAAAGAAATCGAAATTATAGAAGACAAACGAAAAATTTACATAAGTACAAATGACATTGAAAACAACTTCATGACTGATATATTTCGCAGATTTATAAAATCAGGGAAAATAGGAATTTTTTCAGAACTTTCTGACCATATATATAACAAAGTACAACAAAAATTAATCAAACTATTCAATACAAAGTTGAAATTTGATAAATGCACCTACCATGCAAAAGACATGACGAATGAAGACGAAACATATAGATACATTGCAAAATATCATAGGAACGAAACAGGACATACAGGAATTAACGAAAATTACGAAGGACTAAGAAAAATTATATATTTCAAAAATTTAAAAACATATCCAAAAGTACATTAACAATTGCGATACTTGCAATAAAGCAAAATATGATAGGAAACCAATAAAACCAAAGTTCCATATAACTGAAACCCCCAATAACGTAAATCAGATAGTTCACCTCGATGTATATATAAACAAGAGACATATCTTTTTATCATTTATCGACAAATTCTCAAAACATGCAGTAATACTAAATTTAGAAGACAGAAATAGGGTTACAATCACTGAAAAAATACGACTATAGTTTTCCATTAAAGGCAAACCCAAATTAATCATTTTAGACAACCAATTCAATTCAATTAACATCAATTAATTTTTAAGGTTAGAAGAAGTAGAAACACACTTCACAAAACCAAATAGTCATACAGGTAATTCAGATATTGAAAGATTTCATAATACATTAGGAGAAAAACTTAGAGTTTTGGAAACCGAAAAAACCGAATTATCAATTCAAGAAAGACTTTTCAAATGTGTAGAATGGTATAATAAATCTATTCACTCCGTCATTAAAGCAAAGCCAATAGACGTAATAGAGGGGAAAGTCGATAGAAAACAAATAGAAAAACTTTTAAAAGACTACAGAGAAAAAACCATTAACAAGCGCAATGAAAAACGAGAAACCTATAGACCAAACCAAGATGAAGGTTACGTAAGAAATTATAAAGCATTAAGACACAAAGACCAACCTAAATATAGAAAACTTAAACTAGAAAATATACACCCGACAAATATAAAACGACCCACGAAATTTTTAGATCAACTAGACGTTAATACTTACAATAATGATAGTAACAACACTGATCCACACAACGACAGGAACATTTAGGAAAATTGACGAAAATAATCAAAGCATAATCACCAACTTAATAAAATATAGATATTAAAGATAATTTCAACTTAACTTTCAAAAAACAAAAAAAAAATATATATATCAGACTCGGTATCGCAGAATACAAGAAAGAAAAAATAATATTATTCACAAAAATCGCAAAAGACATAATAAGAACTAAATATTCATTTATAACAACTCTATCCAATGAAAATTATGAAGAACTTGTGTTCAATAATAAAAAAAAAAAATGTTTTTTTGTAATTTATAACGATAAAGAAAAAGAATTTGTACAACATTTTGTAATGAAGACTAATTTGAATTAAATATATATATATATATATAATACCACACTATCATAGAAGAACTAAAATTTAATAAAAAAAAAAAAGAAAAAAAAAACAAGGACGACAGTGGCACCAGATTTGAAAAAAAAAGAATACGACATAAAACGACGAAAAAAAGGAAAAAAAAAAGACCAGGATAACACACAACTATAGGGCGTGAAGTCTGCCTGGCAGTAATAAGAAAAAAAAGCGGAAATAATATAAAAAGAAAACAATAACTCAAGAAAAAAAAAATTTTAAGAAGAAACTACACTATTGGAATCCAGGAAGTGGTAATCTCGAAAAGAACAAAACATCAATCAACAGTTAGCCCACATATATTAGTAGTAAGAATCGTTAGCAAAATATCAATTTTTCTCTCTTCATTTTTCCGTAGGAATATTTTCACCTTGGAACTTTTAACTTTTCCTTTTTACAAAAAAAATTTTCCGATAGAAATTACTTCGAATATTCTCTTTTCAGTATTTCGACGACATTTCCGTTTTTTCTTTTTCGTCGAATTTTCTTTCTTTACAGCTTTGGGACCAAATTAACTTTCATTTCCATATATATTAACTAACTAAAAGAAAGGCCATTTTTATATACCGTATTTTTAAGAAGTGATTTTAACCATACATTGATTTCAAAGTTTTCAATATTACGAGTCCGTATTACACGAGACAGGCGGCTAGGCAGGGGGAAGAACAAATCCACTCTCTACAAATACACCATAACCCCCCTGAAATGGCTCTTTCTGTCGGAATTTCTGATGTTTTCAGAATGGTCCCTACCTTTGACGGAAAACCCTGCGACCTAGATAAATTTATTTCCGGGGGAGACGTTTTATTTAGATCTATAAAAAGGGCAGACCAGGAGATATATGAAACATTTTTGGAACTAGTCAAAAATAGACTAGAGGGTCCTGCCTTTGATCTGATTAGGTATAGCACAATCGTTAAATGGGAGGATTTAAAGGATAAACTTGAATCAGAATATAAAGAGGAGCAATCTCGGTCAACGGCACACAATGAGTTGATAGCCCTGAAACAAAACTTCAGAGAAACGGTTCGAGAATACGGAGATAGAGTTGCGAATGCTCTGAGGACGCTGAACTCTGCTACGTGTGAAATAACAGCAGACGCGGTGGTTAGAGAATTCTTGATAGAAGAAAACTCAAAATTGGCCGTACAAATATTTGAGGATGGTCTCAAGAATGAACAACTGAAAATCCTAGCCAAAGTCCATGGGGGAAGTAGTTTAAAACAGTCTATTGCACATGTAGTATCACATGCTGCTCGAATGGACAACTTTCCCAGACCATATAACTATAATGACAGATTTAATCGAATAGTCTGCCAAACCTGCGGTAAGCCAGGTCATTCTCAGGACACATGTTATCGGAACATGCAGTCCAACAATTTTCCGAATAGACAACCAATAAAAAGAGAATATAACATTATATGCAGTTTCTGTGGACGGAATAATCACACAGAGAACGAGTGCAGATACAAGATATCTACGAATGGACCGGCCTTAACAAATTACCAACAAGGTACAACAACGCGTAATCCATTCCGAAATAATCCTACCGAAAATCGTTTTAGTGAAAATCCTAGAATCACCAATAGACAAAACGATAGGCAAAATGTTCACTTTTCTCGGGTGCAAGAGTCGGAAAACGAGGCCTGACACCAACCCAATCTTATGGAAGACAGACAAAATGTTTCTATTTATAACATTAGATCTTTGGCAATAGATAACGACAATTTTAATGAAGCTCCTAACCAAATAACTAAAGCGATACAGATAAACGAAGAGAAAACAAGCACTAATATAAATATTCCGATTCATACTCCAATTTTGGAAAATAATTCAGCAACACAGACTGAAAATTCGAAATTTTCAGCAGTATTAAAGACTGAAATCCCTAATATTTCGGATATCCCTATTGACAACACAGACACTTCAGCAACCAAGACTGAAAACTCAGCAATATTAAAGACTGAAAATTCAGAACTTGCAGAAAATACACAAACAAAACTCCCTCACATTTCGGCTATCCCTATAGACAACCCCGACACTTCAGCAACAAAGACTGAAAATTCAGCAGTGGTAAGGACTGAAGATCCAAAAGGTGCAATAAAAATCGAAACCCAAGTCAGTTCAGTAGCTAACACTGAAGAAAACCATGTTTCAGCAGCAAAGACTGAAGGATTGAAGGTTTCTACAGCAGACATAACTGAAGAAATAGTTCAAACAGCAAATAAGACTGGGAACCAAGATGTTCTAACTAGAAGAACTATACGAATCAGTAAATGAGGCTGAGAAACTAAACGATCCATCAGCAGTGAGTAAGAGTGAAAAGGTAAACGTTCCGACAGAAGTTAAAGCTATAGAAAATGATGACATTGAGCCGAAAACACTAAACATTTTAAATAACGATATTGAACACCAACACGAAGTAATGAAAATAATAATAATAAGTCAATTAAAATAGGTATTGAAAAGAAAAACCATATAAATACCTTACAAATTAATTTTTACAACAATAAACATGTATTCGAACACAAAATAAGAAAAAATAAAAAGGTACACAGTCATTTAGGACTACTGAAATCATTTCTTAAGAAAATGTTTGGTATTATGCATTTCTATGCAGTCATCATAATAATAGGCCCAGAAAAGTTTTGGAAAATTTTCCATAAATTTAAGGAAAAGATAGACACTTAACAATTGGCCTTTGTTTTTATTCAAAATATAAAACAATTGTAAGAAATAACGGAAACGAAAGAAAAAAAAAAAGTTAAAAAAGGGGAAGAAAGAAAGAAAATTTTAGAGTTAACATATATATTGGGATATAATATATTTTAAAATATATATTGGGATATAATGTATTGGAAATTCGAACGAAAAAGAGAATTTTGAGAATTAATATTAACCATATATACGAGGGTTGCCTCTTATGTTTCGGGATTTGGCAACCCTAGCGTTGCAATCCGGCAATTGACAGCTCTGTCGTAAAGTTGGACATTTTTGAGGTTATGCGCACTCAGAACGTTTTGACATACGAGCGCTATTTGTGTTGTTTACGGTAACTTAAAAGATTCATCTCGGCCCAAAAATGGAATTAAATCGTCAACATTTTCGTGCGATTATTTTTTACAACTTTCGGCGTGGATTAACTCAGCAACAGTGCATGGATGAACTTAATTCAATTTTTGGCGATGAAGCTCCATCAAGGACCAGTGTTTATCGATGGTATGGTGAATTCAATCGTGGTCGTAGTTCACTCCAAGATGAATTTCGTGAAGGTCGTCCAAAATCAGTTGTTGTTCCGAAAACCATTGATGCTGTGCGCGAGCTGATATTGGAAGATCGTCATGTGACCTCTCGTGAGATTGAGACAACCTTAGGCCTTAGTGGGACCAGCATACATTCAATATTGCATAAACATTTGACTGTCAAAAAAATTTGTTCGCGTTGGATCCCACACAATTTGTCAATCGCCCAAAAAAAGGCTCGTGTCAATTGGTCGAAAGAAATGCTAAAAAAATACGGTCGCGGTGCTTCGAAACACGTCTATGACACCGTGACAGGTGATGAATCGTGGATTTACGCGTATGAACCCGAAAGTAAACAACAGTCGACTGTCTGGGTGTTTCAAGATGAGCCAAATCCAACAAAAGTTGTTCGCGCACGAAGCACTTCCAAGCAAATGGTCGCCTGTTTTTTCGGAAAAACTGGACATGTCGCAACCATACCACTAGAACAACGCAGAGCAGTCAATTCTGAGTGGTACACAACCATTTGTTTGCCAGTTGTCTTCCAAGAAATCAGGAAAACCAACCGCCGAAGATGGATCACTCTTCACCACGACAATGCGAGCTCTCACACATCGGCTGCGACAACTGCATTTTTGAGCACCCAAAACATCGATTTGATGGGTCATCCGCCGTATTGTCCTGGCTTGGCACTGAATGACTTCTTTTTATTCCCGTACGTAAAAAACAAACTGAGAGATCAACGTTTTTCGACACCTGAAGAAGCGGTTGCTGCATTCAGAATGCATGTGTTGGAGATACCTCAATCAGAGTGGCAAAAGTGCTTCCACAATTGGTTCAAACGCATGCAAAAGTGTATAGATCTTCATGGGGAATATTTTGAAAAACAATAAAGTGATTTTCGATGATCAATATTTGTTTTTGTTCTCTAATCCCGAAAAATTTATTTTGGATAATAAAAGAAAAGGTTCCAAGTGGGAATATTTTAAGTTAGTTGGAAATATTTAAAGTTAGTTAAAATATAATGTAAGTAGACTATAAGTAAACTTTTGGTTTATTGTAACCTATTTTTCTAGTATTAAGAACTTTTGAATTTTTGTAACTTTTGATATAAGATTAACTTTGAACGCCATTGTAATTGAACGAAAATCCAAGTCTGTAATTAATCCTAATCTAAGCAATAGTTAACAGAAAATTATTCTCTTCAAGGATAATTTTCTTTCTCGAAGAAGGGTGGGATGTTGTATTCCAGAATACTACCCTTATTCGCTTTAACACTAATCTCATGTCCTTTCTAACACAACCTTTAAAACTACATCCTCACATATCTTACATTCTCATTTAATACAATTCATAAATAAACAGACACAATATTCTATATCCAGCCACTTACAGCACATTTAAAAACATGCCCCTTTTCATAACAAGCACATTTTTCATTTCAAAACATAGCCACTTTGATTTTCGTTCAAAGTTTATTCAACATTTTAAGTCACAAAGACTTCTAGATTGTTTTGTTCATTTTATACGACACAGTTAGTTGGAACAAAATGTTCTATAAAAACAGGAAAATTTATATTGTAAAAGTAGTTCAGAATAGAGCTCAGCTTGAGATAGCTGAGTTCAAATAAAATAAAATAAATAAAAACTAACTATAATTAATTTAATAAATATATAGAATTTAAAAAAAAAACAAAATAAAATTTCTTGAGAGACAATAATAATTTTGTGTATGCTTCGAATATCAGCCAGTTTTTTTTGTTTTTTTTTTTTTTTGGTTGCTTTGATGATGCATGCTCGAAGAGGTAAGAGAAACTAGGACCGCTATTATAAGCCAAATCACAGATGAAAATAATAAACATAATGTGATCTAGTACGGAGTTCAGAAAACCAGCATGAGCTAGATAAAATGCAAATTTAATACCACTAAACACTAATTAATTAGACAACTTCGAAAATGTCTTCTGTCCGTTGGGTGAGAAGGTCCTCAATTTCATAAAACTACAGCTTCAATAACAGCGTCAGAGGCCTCTGGTGATGTGTTTTGCGTGCCATAGAGGTTTGTTAAGACAGGAAAGAATGTAATTTAAACTGACGTTATGATGGATACAATCACTGCAAAATTTGAAACCATAGCCGCAAAACATCAAACCGCTACCATGTGTATGAGTTACACTATTATTCTCTATTTATGGATACGAAGTCGCTATGGGTTCGATGATTTAACTTTCCGATTTTCAGTTTGGCCCTGTGATATGCTTGGCGTATTCGTGTGTATCTTTTCGAAACGCCGCGGTGTCACCTCCCAATACAAACCAAGAAAATTAAAATAGTTTTTTTTTATTGTATTCAAGAGACGAACTTCAATATTTACGTTTTTCTGGAATCGAATTTTCCCAGTGTAATTTACAATTCCTGGTCTTGTTTAATAATACAATACAACTACTCTCATCGCACGTTTAATTCATTTCCTATGAATAAATTTCCGAAAAAAACTCAGTCGCCGCGCCATCCAAACAAGAATCGCAATGTTTACATTCATTTTATATATTGTTAGTTGCGTTCTTATCGCCTGGAATTGACGGAGACATCTAACAACTGACGGCAATGCATTTATCTATCGATAATTCTGTTTTCTAAGCATTCGGGTCTCCAGACAAGTTTAGTTTTAAAGACCATGAGGTGTATGTATGGCGCTTTTGCTGGATGACGGGTGGCATGGTTCTCTGAGCTGTGGACTCTAGCCTCTAAATAATACATACGAGAAGTAGTGCAACTACCGTTTTTATGTAATTAAATTCAACTGGCGATTCTATGCTACTGTGGTGCTTGGATTAAAAATTGCGACACGTTGAGAAACCTAACACCAATGTCAGGAAGTTTTGGCCCTATGCTGGTTGTAATGGCATTGAAGTTCATTCCTTAAACCATAACTAAACATTATAATTTTACTGGGTAATTGACAGTCCTCGTTTACAGAATACGGATTATTAGAAAGTAACAGCAAAATTCGACCCTGCCCTTTATTTAAAATTATGGTTATTGTATAAGATTTTTTATTTCGAAAATAAACGAAATTTAAAGGAAAGATACTAAACTGAAGGTGAAATAACGTGTAAAACCATAACATTCGGGGTCACGACAACCGATTGTGAATAGTTCTGCACATAACAGTTGGTTGGTTTCATTTAAGAATATTGTCAATAGATCGAACCTTCATTTCTCGGTAACAAGCAATATAATATCTGAGTTGCCAGGGATTTACTCATTTTCAATTTTCTTAGTTTTTTTGAGCCTAAAGGCGCTCACAAGTAATTGATTCAGGCTGACGTATCTAACATTTCTTATTACATTCGCCCAAGGGAGGATCAAAGATTGAAAACTTCGAAGGTAATCAACGTTTCAGTTAAATTTCAATTCCACCTCATTGTGACTTTAGTAAATAAACCAACTCTCCCCACCCAGCTATCAACCCATCCGCTCACTAGCTATAAGTAATTACAATGCAAAAACAACGAAGCCAAACTAAAGATATTTACTCTCGCGTGCAGCATCCCTGTGCCCTCAAGATAACTGCTTAAGTATTTCCCATGAAAGCTATTAAGCGAACAAGCAAATTGCCAAGAATCCAATTCTGGAGTTCCAGCAGCAGGACGAGCTGCACAGAAAATTAGTTTTTATATCATTGCCGTTCGGGAGTAGTATGTCTCGGAGTGATACTAAATCGAGATCCTTACGTATCCCTACGCTGTAAGGGCGATGGCGAAATAATTAAGAGTGTTAAAGTTGTTTTATTTACTTTCAGAGGGTTAAAGCCGTTTGCAGGACGAGTTAAGTACTAAAGTATCTTCAAGGAGATAGTTCATTCGGGTTTCGACATGACTGAGCAACCTCTCAAGTTGTTCACTTGATTGACGGTCTGCTGTCACCGATCCTTGATCTCCTAACATTGTTGCGAGTTCCTGTAATCATATAATCAGAGACATTTTTAATATACATGTTAAATATGTGACATGTAATATAGAGATACTTAAAGTGCGTGCTTTGTTTATTTTTTCGCTATATACCATTGGTTAGCTACGTCTGTTTTAATAACTTCTTAGGAAATAACTATAACTTTGCTAGCAGTGGATAATTAAAAATTGGTTGGGGAAAGGATAAAGTAGACACTTTACAAAAAAAGACCTCCATCCGAAGGACGGTACTTTAACTTAGCTATAGCCATCTAGTCTATAAGAACGGTTCCGGAAATTGGCTGTAGTTTTGCCCACCCCCTGAATCTGTTCCTCATTTTCCATTCTAATGAATACATAAGAGTAAGTCTCTACGCCTTTAGGTTCATCAGTCTACTGTGGTGTGTCAGCTAACTTTTTGTTGTCTAGTAACAGGATCAATGAAAAAGCATCGAAACAAAAACCAATATTTACTTTGAATTCTTTCAAGAAAGGCAAACCAAAAATAAGCAGTAGAGTTATGTGTGAACAAACTGCAGAGTTAGGTTTGAACTATGACAACTCTAGCGCATCGGAAACACTCACGATGAAAGAGCCCTCCATAGTTTTCCCTTTATATAACAAAATGAATTTTCATATATAGATATTTAGCATTTCGCGTCGAACTGAAAAATGCAATTCAAACCAACGCTATTACTTTTAGAATCAGAGCACATCAGAGTACAGCCGCATGTAGTCGACACTACACTACTACTTTTCTCGCTACTATAAAAAATTAGGCTGTGGAATTTGTTATGTTAATTTATTTTTCGATTGTTCTTTTGGTGCTATGTTCTTCATTATGGTTTTGCGCGTTCGTGTGTATTGCATGTGTCATATATCTTAAAGTTGCCACACATATACGTGCCGTCGAGAGATGAGTTTGGTGGTCTTACTCGAACATCAGTCAAAGAACGGATCGGGTTTTGAGCAATGGACAAATAACATTGACGAAAATTAACATAAGTTGTTTAAGTTCGTGATACACACTTTTAAAACAATTAACAATGCCAGCGGTAAATCAAAAACTGCAGTACAAACATTCGCCCAGATTTTGCATAAACAAATAATATAATGCGATGCACGAATCTTAAATTGACAATATGATCTGATCGTAACGAGCCATAACAAAGGAGAAAGAATAACTAAAATGGGTACCCATCAATTGGCATGATGGAAAACAAAGAGAGTGGCAATTCAACCATAGTGGTTTGCGTACTTAAATTTAAATATAAATACAATGACTCGATTTAGACCGTCAACAACGACAGTAGCCCACTATCCAAAAATAAGATAAGGTATCGAAGATTATACGCTT
Source organism: Microdon myrmicae (assembly GCA_963931805.1). Taxonomy (NCBI): domain Eukaryota; kingdom Metazoa; phylum Arthropoda; class Insecta; order Diptera; family Syrphidae; genus Microdon; species Microdon myrmicae. The sequence continues at coordinate 157,738,233 of OZ007499.1, forward strand.
TCCTAAACACACGAAAATATTCACGATTTTTGCAAAGTTATTCTGATTTATACACGATAGGACCGTGCATAGAATTATTGACGGTAAGCCAACGGGAAAGGGACCGACAGGGCGGCCGCGACGGAGATGGGAGGACAATGTTAGGTTGGACCTCGAGGAGATCGGATCGGATGGTCGAACGTGGAAGGAGGGCGCACGGGACAGGGAACAATGGCGGAGTCGAGTCGGTGAGGTCACGAACTTTCGGGTTCCTACAGGACAATAAATAGTATTCGGATTTATGCCTGTTGATATTAAAATATATTTTTTCTCAGTGTGGAGTCAAATATTTAACATAAATTGTGTACGTGTTGGGTCATGAATTAAGGAGCGGGTGAACAAATCAAATCCTATCAATAATAATTAAATACTCAACTCAGTTATCAATAAAATAAAATACAAAGAATTTAAACAAATATTATTAATTACATTGTGTAGTATTTTAATTCAAGTATAATAAAGATTGTTTAATTCGTGACACTAAACGAGGGTGTTGGTTTTGTAACCCACGCACAAAAGGGGATTTTGAAGTACCCTTAAATGTCAGAGCACAGTGTGAGAGGTTGGAGAGCATGTGGATAAGGAAAGGTGGCATCGACGTGTATAGATCTTGAATCCTTGAACATTCCAACGACGTGGAAAAACATGATCAGGTAGAGCATCTGTGGGGGTTTGATGTTGATGTGCCGGCAGGGGCACTGATTCACTGAAATCTCAACTCGTTCACTGAAACCCCACCGATTGTTCCACTGAATTTGGTAAAATAAAAATCCGGTTAAACTGCTTGAATTGCTTTCTTTTATTGTTAACTAAGGGTATTTTTGTAGTTTTTGCTTTAACACTTTTTGGTTAATAAAAGGAAATTGTTTTCTAGGGATATTTTGTAACTTTTGTTTTAACAAATGGTTTTAGTATAAACATTGTTTAAACTTCTTAATGAATCAGTTGTGGCGGATGAAAATATTGTCTGTCCGGGAGACCAACAATAGGATCAATTATCTGCCGTTCTGTTCTTTGATAAAATGTTTGTTACTTTGTTTGAATTTGGCATTAAAATAAAATGTAAGCTACACTGGCAAGTCACTTCGAAATAATTAAAATGTTTTTCCAAACGACATGCTTGTTAATTTACTTGCTCTGGACCCGAAAACGAAAGTTTAGACTTGGTACTAAAGATAAAAATTAAACTCCACAGAGGACGTAACTCGACTTTGACACGGCACTGCTATTTCTCGACTTTAGTGTTGGTGTGTGCGCACACATCGGGGGATGAAATCTGACTGAATATTCTATCCAACGATCACCCATCTAGATCGCGCTCTCATCTGCATTCTTTCATTTCCCAGCCCATCGAAGTGAATAAACTCTTGTAGGTTAATTCAATAGCCAATGAACCTAGGGAGAATGGAAGAAACGAAAAGGAGAGCGTGACGATCTCGGGGATGGTTTTGCTTTCGCGTGCAATGAAACCGAAATCAACTGGTGACCGCATGGCCTAGATTGGATATTGGATTGATCTCAGAGTGCAATGCACTCTGAGAAGGGGAAATGGAATGGAATGAAAAGTATTTCTGCGCTATTCACTTGACTAAAGAGGGTATTGATTCTAAGCGAACAGCGTGTCTGGGGAAGGTCGAAGGATGCGCGTTGGCTTGGGATAATATCAGCGTGAGAACCAAACTCGAAGAATTTGAAATTACCCCAGCGGTTTTGCTATATAGCAACAGGATCGCTTGCCCAGACTTTGCTGTTGCTAACCAAACATGAAATTGTTATTTCCGGTGGAAATTTCATATGGTTTATGATTAATGTGCCGTATGGCAAGAAAGGGCTGAATTCAATTATGCATTATCTGAATAGAATAATGAATTCAGGTTATGCGTCCTTTGGGGTATACCTTTTTCAGGTGAAATAGGCCGACGGAAGGGATTGGGGTGGAGGTGATGCGCGGTTACCGTGCGAAATTGGGTTGAAATTGTGGGTTGGTTCTCCGTGTAATATAGAGAACCGCCATACATTCCACATTCGTGTGATTCAGGTAAAGGATGACTCTTTATGTTTATTTGTGCGCCTGAAGATGGCCGCCAACATGAGCTGATGGGCATTCACAGATTGATGGGTATGGCGGGAACATGTCTGAATGGGCGGAACAAATTCCGCAAGTGTGATGTGTTTTACTCATAACTTAACACAACCTTTGTCGAATACCTTACAGAAATCTTTTACCGAAGAAGGGAATTGTGTGATGTTCTATATATATTTTGTGATTATTATTAACTGTCTAATCTTCAATAGGAAGGAACGTGGTATTTTCGTCCGATGTGAAGGCGGACAGATAAAAGATGTTGTTTTAAAAAACCAGTCGCGTTTGCATTCCTTAACACTAAACCTACCACGGGCGGGTCAAATGACCCATGCGGTGAACGTACATAAGGTTTTTACATTATTTATTTCCAAATTGAAGGTTTTATGTTTCCTTCAATTTAATAAATAAAGAAGATGGAATTGAAAAATGTTTTATTCAGACACTAAATTGGACTAAGAGTTGTTACATGCTATAAATCTTAAAAATAGATCATTTTTAAAACACGGGTCATTTGACCCCTAGTGGTAGAAATAGGTATATACAAAATGTCGGTAGCTTTAGTGTTAATGTATTTTGAAATTGTTAATTTTTGTGATATCTACTTGTATATATTTATTGGTCTGTAGGAATTTGATACTTCATGTCCGCACTATCTCGGCCAGGTCACCATTCCCTATTATTTACAGACAAAGAGACCTGCACGAAGCCCGCGACGGAGGTGGAAGAACAATGTCAGACGTGATCTTGAGGCAATCGGATCAGGTGGCGAATTCAGTGCGAAAAATGGAATGATTAGCTAGTATAGACGTCTTTAAAACTACATGGAGAATATTATCTGGACTACTGCATTCGTGTGTAATCACCTTTTTGAGTTCTAGGGGAGCAATATCTCTTCGAAATCGATTTTGGGTTATGGAATGCTCCCTTCGTCTGAGTGAAGGCAGAAACTATGAGGTATATGCGATCGGGAATTCGCTATCCATGCTACGTCGTTGACATTAACCATATACGATGGAATGCATTAGAAGACATAGCTGTAGTATTCTACAGAATCGGAGTACAAATGTCCAGAACTTTATACCGCCTACTCGATTCCCTCTTATAATATATCAATTCCAACTTAACTCGGACGGAAAGAACTCCCTATTTCGAACGTTTCTATTTATGAAACTTGACAAATAACAACAAATCGAGCAGAATTTGTGGATGAGCCAATAGTATCTTAATTTTAAACGTTGTTCTCGAAACAATTTTTTTTTTTCGAAATGGTATATACCATATCTCGAGTAGTAATGTATACATATATCCCAAAGGTTTTCTCCTTATAATGATTCGTTCAATATGTCTTAATATTATAATACCATTATGATTATTCGTTAAATATGTGTTTATAATAATAAAACATTTTTTGCTACTGAAAACTTTGATAGAAATTCAGGAATAAACAGGAATGAAGAAAAAAGGTACGACGAAAGATAACACATCGTTTAATTAGTTCCGAGACTAACTCAGAGATTGCACCTGTAATCAAAACTTTTATTACTTTTCGGATGTACTAATCTTCAAACGTAACGTCCAAAACTTTATGACAATCGGACTGTTGCGTCGGCGCTCCCCTTTCTCCTCAAAACTCCAGCGAAACCGAGCAAATAAATAATAAACAATAAGGAAATAATAAAACATAAATGACTACTGTACACAAAAAAGAAGAGGCCTGGAAAAAAAAATAAGAAATAGAAAAGAGGATTGTCGTTGTAAAAATCGAGGCCAGGGAACATCTACTTCAATAAAACATAAATACTTACTGACTTCCAAAACGAAGATTAAGGAGTACTACGACCGTACAGTACGCCCTTTCACGTTCCATGTTGGCGACAAAGTTCTGATACGGAATGCGCAAATACAAGGGAAGTTAGCTCCCATATGTAGGGATCCCTATAAAATAGTGGCGATAAAACGTAAATTCAAAAATTAAAATAGGGATAAGGAACGTGGTGATGCATAACAATCGCTTGAAACACTATTATGAATAACGGGAATTGCACGGAGGTAAATGACGTGGTGAAGATTCTACTGTCGTACTAGTAGATATGCAAAAAGTAACACCGTGATACCAGAAGGGACAACGAGCTATTAGGTGTACAAATAAGTTTCCGCCGTTTTCTATAAAAAATTAGGAATTTATTGTGAAAGAATGGTACATTACTTTTTATTCAAAGTATTGTCCATTACTAGACACTACTTTTTCCCATCTTTCTGGCAGCATCCGGATACCACGTGGGAAGAGCTCTTCATCTTTTGAGGTATCCACGAATCGACCTATTTTTTGTATGTTTATATGTTTTAAAGTGCTGCTCGGTCAGACCATGTGGCATTGATCGAAATAAGTGATAATCAGAAGAGGTCTGGTGAATACGGTGGGTGGGGTAGGGCTTCCCAGTGAAGTGTTTCCAAATAGTTTTTCACCGGCACCGGTAGAGAACTTCAGTGATGGTTTCACTCGGTTTCAGAAATTCATAACATAATACAGGACACCAATCTGATCCCACCAAATACACGGCATGAGCTTTTTCCCATGAATATTCAATTTTGCTGTCGGTGTTGAAGCATGGCCAGGTGGTCCCCATCATTTTATCTTCTTTGCGTTATCGTAGTGGATCCATTTTTTATCCCCAGTGACTATACTATGCAAAAAGTTCTTTTTATTTTACCTGATAAGCAGAATTTCACTCATGCAAAGTCGGCGTTCAACGTCTCTTGGCTTCAGTTCGTGTGGAACCCAATTTCCTTGTTGTTGAATCGTCCCTAACGATTTTAATCGATGTGAAATTGATTGTTGAGTTACATCTAATGTACGTGCAAGTTCTTTTCACGTTTGGAATCGATGTTCCTCCAATATTGCTTCCAGTTCCTTGTCTTCGTACACTTTCCGCCTTCCACTTTGTTCTTTGTCTTCCACATCAAACTCACCGTTTTTAAACTTTTGAAACCACTCACGACAAGTTCTCTCACACGAAGCGGCCTCACCATATGCTTATACAAGCAACCGACGCGCACCAGCTGCAGATTTCTTCAAATTAAAAAAGTAAATCAAAAGTTCCCGCAAATGATGCTTATTTGGCACAAAACTAGACATTTTTGCACGAAAAAAATTATGTAAAGTTGATACAAATTCACTAATGTTTTGGGGTAATATTGTTATCACGTGTTCAAAGTCACAATATTACGTTTGACATCTGACAATTTCTACATAATTTTCTAGTGGGGCCATCTTTTGTCAAAATTATTTGTAGATCTAATATTAGCACCCCATTCAAGGGTTCATTCCTCTTCAAAGAATGCAATTCCATTTTTTATAAGGGGGGAGAAACTGTTTGCTCATGTGGAGGTTCTTTAAGACATTGCCCAAGAACCACCCATTCCCTTTTACCTGTCTCCCACTTTCCAAGCAAGTCTTTCTTTTTACCTGCAAAGGGGCAGCGTAAGCTCCCCTGCAGCATCTCCCACCTGAAAGCAACCTGGCATGGATATTGGCGAATTGTTCTCTCAGCAATTATAATCGACAAATACACGCTGGCCAGCATATCTGTTGACACAGCTGTAGCCGATATTCTTTCCACAGTTCGCAATTGTATATCGCACCTATACCTTTAGGTCCGCGACAGTTGCGACAATCCCCCGTTATCGGCTATCAACCGATCATGGAATTTGGGCATGGATATGATAATTGTTTAGGCAATCTTACCCATGGCATGCTCCATAATGACCCACCAGCAAATCAAAGCAAACACACAGTACCTCATTGCTTTTGTTTTGCTTACTAACCACTGGTCCATAGTTTCCCTGGGTGAGGCGTTTGCTTGCACATCTGCAGGTCAAATCCCCCACCACCATACCCGTGCACCAGCACATTAACCTAACCATTTAGCCACCGTCTCTGAGGTTTCTGTTGACTTGAAGCCCATGAATAATTTCCCTTCTTGTGCTCCAGAGTCATACGGCTAAAGCGAACATAACCCTAATCTCCGGTTCAACTAGCATCACCAGTATGTATCGCCTACAACGGCATTTCCCTTGAACTCATAAATAAATACATCGGCAGACCATGAACGTTGTACATCTTGTGGGTATTTATTAGTAGGATGCACCGGCGTACGGTGCTGTTTCACTAACAACACCACTGATTGTCACTGCTTCTGTCCTCTAAAAGTTATTCCGACGAGCACGACCCACCAAATATCCCGGAATCCAAAGGAGGGTAAAATAAAAATTCACTGATGAACTTGATCCGTGAAAAAGAAACAAAAACCGCAACGCATCGATCACCAGGAGTAAATAAAAGGCACTGTTTGGGTCTATTGTTCTTTTTATTTCGACGATTCTAAAATTTGGTTAATCCTAATTCAAAGGGAATATAGGGGTGTCTAAAATAAATGAAAATTCGCTGCTTTAAGTTTTACTTGGTTTGTAAATATTTTAAAGGGTATTTGTTTCGGTTTTGGTTTTTAACTTTTATTAATATTTGAAATCCGCGGAACACATCATTAAAATCGTACATCCACAGGACTCGCGAACGACAACTCTGGCGCACTAAAAGAAACTCGGCTCCTGGGCACGTGTGTGCGGTTGGGTGGTAGCAATCTGACTCGGTTTCATTCGCTGCAGACAGAAAGACTTCGCAAAGAAAAACCGTAAAAGGGGAGGAGCTGCACGATCAACTCGAGGCAGTCAATCGTGATTGGACCGGGGAATATGGCATACATTTCGCATGTATGTGTATGCATCGCATACGATCGTCCGGTGATCGAGGATGGATGCGAGCGTCGCAACTGCATCTCCTGCGTATACAAACAATGCATGGCCTGCGGCTGTGTACACAATTGATTGTGTAATACTTGCCGGCAACCGAACCATCTGGGGTAAAAGCAACACAAACCGAAGATCTGGTCACCCTCGGAGAGGCCATAAATCAACATTTGGGTTGATGGACGTGAAATTTCCCAGGTCCGCCGACGGTTGGCGGCCGTTAATGGGGAATTGGTATACCATAAACAATCTGTGGTGCGAATGCTATGTTTTGGTATTGCAACGAATATAGGGTGCAGCCATTGCCAGATGTTAAAAGTAAACACTTGATGGCCGCATCCAATTCGTTGCTTGTTTGCGGTCCCTGATCGGCGGAGACCGATAATAGGAAACCAGCTATTGCTGGTAATTAGTGAATGTTTGCTTTGCATCAGCCGAAACCTTGTCGGCGGTGGCAAACTGATGAGACCTGGTAGCCGCATGCTAGGGGTGCCATGGACAAACAAAAGAAACGAGTAATCAAGGAACTCCGTGTTGATTTTGTTTCCATGGCATAAGGCAATGGGAACGAGATGCACTGGATGCAATGCATGCCCGAGGGTGAAATTTTCGATGCCACGGCTAGGTGATAATCTTTGCCGTGGACTTAATGTTTTCAGGTATGGTGGTGGAGAAAAAAAAAAAGGTTTGGAGAAAACCCCCAAAGAAAGGTAAGCTGCCTAAAAGATATTTATGTCAGTTATCCTTTGGGGTAACTGAATTAATTCCAGCAATCTGGCTGGCGGTAAATGCCGTAGCAAGGTTACGTAACCTTGCTGAAGGTTCGACTTCGAGGTAAGTCGCATCGCTTGGAATAGTGGGGATCGAGCGATGTATGGCTCTTCGGGCCCTGAAAAGCCCCACAATCTCATCTTGTAACCCTTGAAAAATCGTTTTTGTTTACTTTGAAGCAAAAACCTATTTCGTTCTCGGGCGTGGATCATCGATGATTTATGTCCACATTGCCTACAGCTCCTGATGCTCGTACATTTGTTTGATTGGGTGTCGGCCGATCGTTGTCTGTATTGCAGGCAAAAGGGCCATTGTACGCGGCCCTATGCGGCATTTGGGAAATCCTCCCATTGAACCCTTTCCTCGATCACCACTGGCCGCTGTCAAGTTGATCCGGGTCGCCCCTCCTACAACGATGTGAGCCACCACTGTTGAATCTGATGGATGTGGATTGCATCGAGGAGTCAGATTTTAACCGCCCAACTGCACGCACGTGCCGCAGTCGTAGAGTTCGGGAGTCGTACATTAATCACGGTAAAGAGCGCTGTGCGCAAATATGTAGTAGTTTCTAACATGAAGTCAACATTGTGCCTAGAAAAAAGAATAACCGAAGGAATAGTAAAGTTGTAATGATGTGGCGCGTCTTGTTCGGGATTCAAGTGTCAATGATCTAGAAAATCAAATATAAGTATATGTATACGGAATGACAAGGATCTACATAAACTCGAGTGACATCAAATCATCCAACCTTAAACTCACTGCGCTGAAATCGTTAATGTCCAGAGACAATAAGTGAAAAAAACCAAGGAAAAAAGGTGGTTGTGAGGATTAGTTTGTATAAGAAAACGTAATTATGAGAATTAGTCTAAATAAAATAACATTAACATTAAAACTACACCAAGTGTGCTCTCATTTTTATTCGCTTGGTTTTCTTTGGTGATCTATTTGGACGCTTTTGTGGTCTATTCCTTCCGGCGAACATTTCTCCTCGGCGGACTATAAGTGGGCAGGGTGTGATTCAAGTGCCCGTTACCTGGTACAATACTCGAAATAAAAACGATTTGTTGCGTCGTTGTGTGACAATGTATGAAACATGGATTCGCCATTTCACTCCGGAATCAGTCAGCTGAGTGGAGAGTAGCCGGTGAAGGTCGTCCGAAGCGAGCGCCCATTATTTCAATATTGTAAAAAGATTTTTCATTACATGCGCCATCTCTGAATTCGCCTCGGGACTTATTGAACGATGTGATAATAAAAAGCGGTTAATAGCACGATGGTGTCCCCTGGCCAAACAGATTGGTGTGTCAGGCAAGCGCTGATCACACTCGGTTCGAACACGATGGTGTCTCCTGGTATTTAAATTATCTTGATTGTGTACGGCAACACAGCAATGGCGGCAACAATTTGATTCCTGGAACCAACTTGATATTAAATGAAAAAGTGACCGGAATACCTGATCAATTCCAGTAAAGACTCTTAATCCATCAGCCAACAGTGAAACGCGGTGAAGTGATTGTTTTACTAAATTGATTTATTCAGCGGATGGACTCTATTTATTTGGATTACAAAATCGTCGCAGCGATAGTTGATTGACATCCGTTCGTCACGAGAAATTAACGAAGAAGAAACAAAAACATAAAAATGGTTGTCAAGTGACAACCAACAAAATTCATAAATGTCAGCTGATTGCTGACATTGTTAAAGGTGATGCCACAAATTTAAATATTGCGAATTCGCCGGTTGTTTCGAATGCGAATCCGCAACAATAGCCTTTTTTCTATTCCAAAACATCCATCTTTATGATTTCATGTAGAAGACCAATCCACCAAGTTTGGAAATCACAAAAATGATAGAACAGGGCTTGACTTTAACTTTTTCTACATTAACAATTTCATAATGTACAGGCCTTTATAAAAGAAAATATATCCACAAATCTTAGATATTTTGTAGGAAATTTATTTCCAAAAAAAAAGAACATATTCTATGGTTCATCACAATGATTTGTCCATTCAATGGACGTACATGAAATTACCAATTATCCGTCATGTAAAGCGGCAAATTCTATTGTAAATTTTAATTGAAGAGTGCGAGATAGGAGTGTGTTAGAGTTACAAGCGAATCTCATTCTCACCCAATTCTGCATGCGTCCAGTAATTTTTATTTATTTATTTTACTCCCACGAAACCTGAAAGGCAACCTTCGAAAATAAAAACAGTAAATAAAACAACAAACAAGAAAGAAAACAAAAACAGGTTTTTATAAAGCAACAAACCAACGACAACACCGCGGAATAAATTTCCATATAAATTTACGCTGGGAAATAATACGCAGTTCTGACCATTTAATTTCCTGTTGTTACTGCCATTTCATCCTTTTGCTCCTGTTGCTACACTGCGATACCGAAAAAAGAAGAGAACGAAAATCCTTGTCATAATTTATGGCGGATAGTATTTCCGTTGCCTTGCTGCGACATCACGACTGCCTGATAAAAATCCGAAATGAAAATGAAAAATACGAACCTAGCCAAGCTTGAAAAAATATTTTCGTTTTTCAGGCTGATAGCCGAGAAACTCGTTTATTGCGAAAATGCAGACTAACCCGTGTGCCATGGCAGTATGTGCGACACCCTTGCGAATTAATATTTGTCAAATAAATATTTGTTAATTTTGCTTTGGAGAGTATTTTATTGATTTTGACAATCGCACTACCGGGGCAAAAGCCAACACCTTCGGCTAAATCGGCTACAAAGGCCAACGCAAGCTGCAGCTAATATAAATAATATAAGGTAAAAAAGTTTATAAAAAAATTAATAACAAAAAAACAAAAAATGTTAACATAAAGAAATTTTAAAACGAAAAGGAATCTAAATGAAAAATGGAAATGAAAAGGAAGAATAAATAAATATGAAAAGGGAAGTGAGGAATGGGAAGGGAAGGCGTAGCGTCTGAAGATGTTACTATATTTGGGGATATTAAATCCTTTCTTCATTGTCAATCCACCACCAGTTGGGATGGGATCGGTCATTTATAGATTTATCTCGATCGCCTATTGCCATGCTAAATCGCAAGTGAACTGCAGCATTTGATATATCACTGTTATAAAGAATCCGTTTGTCCCTGGCACCACGAAAAGCGTGGTAAATAATAGGGACTCCGTGCTTGTTTTGGATAAGACCTTTTCTATCCAATAGAGGGAACGCTTCTGGTGGGATAAACCCATTTTGGAATGTATTCTCCAGGTATATGTCATTGGGGTAGTATGCTCCCGAGATAAGATTATTTTCGCTGCACATTGCCCTTGCAGTGTGACCACGAATAATTTTGATAATGAAATTGTCTATCCTATTCAGTCCTGATTTGTCATACAGTGTCTTATTAGGATAGAATTTCCTGTATTGAGACTCAGGTGTTCTATGTAACCCGAGGCAGGAACGCAAGCACTGCCTCTCGAACATGCGAAACTTTTCCATGTAGGATGGGGAAACGTTGAACCATACCGGGCAACCATACACTAATATTGGACGAATAAATGCTGAATAGGAAATTATTTTAACTTTGTGATCTAGGAGACTATTTCGAAACAGACTTCTTGACATTGCATATGCACTTTTAGCTGCGGAGAGGGCAGCTGCTATGTGCTTATCAAAGTATAGGTATTGGTCCATCCAGATACCAAGGTACCTGACAACAGTTTTCATTTGCAGCGGAAGATTATTGCTTCCTACAATGGAAAAGTTTTTCCAATTATGCCTTGTATCTCTTGAAGCTGTAGAGAGAGGTGTTCTGAAAAGGATGGTTTCTGTTTTTTGGAAGTTAATTTTCAATTTCCAATCGTCACAAAAGCGTTTGATTTTATTGAAGTCTTCTTGAAGAAGTCTGTTAATTGCATCGATATTTTTTTCTGATCTGTACACTACAATATCGTCGGCGTATGCAATAGCATGATTAAGAGACCCAACTAGATCACTAGTATAAATATTGAAGAGAATGGGAGAATTCACGGCTCCCTGCTGTAAGCCGTTTTTAATATGGAAAGTTTTATTGGAGATTTTGTCCCCACATTTTACCACAAATTGCTTATCCATTATCATATCGTAAATGATGTATAACAGATATTCGGGCAAACCTAGATTTGATAGCTTATATACAAGTCCTTCTAACCATACGGTATCGAAGGCCTTTTCAAAGTCAACCAAACATACGCCTGTGCATTGTCGTTTTGCCTTGTTCCACTGTATATCGGAAACAAGTTTTGTAGCTGCATGAACTGTGTCGTGGCCCGCTCTAAAGCCAAACTGGTTGCTCGGAATGATATCGTTTTCATCACACCAGTTTATCAATGCCCTATTTATGATTTTCTCGAATATTTTGCTAATATTTGGAAGCAGACTAATCGAGCGAAGGTTAGCGGGATTGCTCCTGTCCTTGCCCTTTTTGGGGATGGGATGGACTACTGCTATTTTCCAACGTCTTGGAAAGTATGCATTATTTAGAGCGTTATTGAACAAGGTAGTGTAAATTTTCACCGCTTCCGGAGGCAGATGTTTAAGAACTGTATTCGGAATACCATCTGTTCCAGAGGATTTCTTGTTTTTAATTGATCTTAGGATGTCCATGAGTTCATTCTTATTCACAAATATATTTGTGTGCAAATTTCTAAGCGGCGCATCCGCTCTATTGTTTTCACTGAAGGTGGTGAAACTTTTGTTTTCGGAATGCCAACTTTGCCGTTCATTGTGCAGCGAAATATGGTTTTGGATAGCTCTGTTTTCGATATCGAGGTTAGAATGAATGGATTCATTCACTTTGTGTACTGCCTCGAAACAGGCGCCAATGGAGTTCGCTTTCTCTTGCGGATCCTCGACTACTATTAGTTCTTCGTTGGAGTTGATTTGTTCCGGGGTGAGTCCTGCGTTCAGCAATATTTGACAATTCTCGGGAGTCTTCGGGACTCGAAGGCAGGGAATGTCATTATGATCTATTCTTCTAAATACTTTATTTATTTGCGGAAACATATTCCCACCACTGGTTTTAATGGAGAGAATTTTACGTTTCCATTCTTCATTAATTACTGATCTGTAGTTGTCACGGATCAGCTTTTGAACGTTTTTAATCAATGACTTAATTGTCTTTATTTCTTGGCTATAAGGATCGCTGAACTGTCTGTAGAGCAGTTTGAGCTGGGAGAGCAGAGCGCTTTTTTGTCTATAGAGGGCGTCAATAGTTGAGTTTCTATATCTATTAAAATTCTCCTCCATGTGCGCCGCATTTGGAATGGAACGGTGCATTGTTTTGATGACAATGTTGTCCATCGTTGAGAGATAATGATCTATTTCCTCATTTCGAAGGTTCCTATTAGTTGGAGGGTCGATGCCATTAGAGCATAGTTCTCTTTTTATTATGCGATCAAAGCGCGACCAGTGTGCTTTTCGGAAAACGAACGAATGTATCTGGTCGTACTGCTCAAGTATTGCATGTTCGTTTGGAACATGTAAAACGGCGCCGAGGCCGTAATGGTCACTATCATACCCGATTGTGCGAAGGCAATTTCGAGTATTTAGGTCCGTGCCTAATAATTGTAGTCTGTCGTCAATCATAAGTAAGTCCAAAAAGGAGTTTCCTCTTGGATAAGATGGTGTAGTTGTAGCGTACAATTCTAGTTTATATTCTGTTGCATTTGTTTGCCACCAGTTTAACAGTGCATTACCTCTTGTGTTCGGCGTGATATCACCCCAAGCACTGTGTTTGGAGTTGAAATCTCCCGCCAGAACAAAATAATTGTTTTCCGAGTCTAACTTGAGATTACGAAAAAGGATATCCATTTCGCTGATAAATTGCGAACACTGAGGAGCTTCAGGTGCATACACGGATACCACGTATAGATGCCTTTGACTTTTCAAAGGTATATCTATAATGCAAGCTTCCAGCAGCTGAAATTTGTGTACAGCTCTGCTGTAAACGACCTTGTGGTGAAGGCCTTTCTTAATTAAGATAGCAACTCCACCCCCTTGTGTGGCGTGTGGACGATCTCGTCTAATGACTTTATAGTTTTTGTAGCCCAATTTGTGCCTCTGGTTTAGCTTGGTTTCGCTAGCTAGAAGCACATCGGGGCATTCGGCTTCAAGCAGGTTACCTAGATTATCCCTTCTTGCCACGTGGATTAGTGAATTCACATTCACAGCAATAATTTTTAGTGTTAAATTAGTTGGATAGTTCATTGTGGTATATTGGGTTGTCTGAGAACAAGGACGAATAAATAATATCTATTCGGGCCGCTTGTTCAGTCAGTTTTTTTTCAAATCCAGCAATCTGTCCTTGTATGGCTAACAGGATTGCTCTTATATCTGAATTTGCCTCTGGAGCGGGCGCTTTTATGACGTTGTGTGAAAGTTCCGCCGCCGTTGTATTAATTGGATTACTAGCCATTTGAGAAAATGATATGCTAGGTCCGGAAGGTTTTGTGATATTACTTCCCTGTGCCGCGAAGTTTGAGTTTAATGGACTACCGGCAATTTGAGCGAATGATACACTAGGTGCAACGAAGTTATTATAAGAACGAACCTTCATTCGTTTCTCTTCTTCAAGTTGTTTTTTTTTAAATTCCAAGTTGGCTTTTAGTTGTTGGAATTTCGGACAACCTCTAAAGTTGGCCGGGTGACCTGTATTTTTGCACAGGACGCAAGATAGTTTGCTTCTATCCTGAACCTGTTCTTTACCTAAGGGGCATTCTCCTACGGTATGATTGTTTTGGCACTTTACACATCTAAATTCCATACAACAGTTAGATGCAACGTGGCCGAATCGTTGGCACCGCATGCACTGCAACACACGGTCAGCCTTCCGTATTTTTTCCCAAATTATTGTTTGGTGGAAAATAACTTTAATATTCCTAAGTGCATCGACTTTGCTGTTGGGACTTAAGGAGACAATGAAGAACGGCAACTTGCGGTTGCGACTTCGGGAGAGAGAAGTGGAGAATGGCTTCACATCAATGAATTTTAAACTGTCATTTTCGACAGTTTGTAGTTCTGAGAGGAGTTCTTCCGAGGAAAAAGAAGGATCAACTCCTTTAAGTAACATGGAGATAGTTTTCTCCGATTTAGGTGTGTACGTGAAGTACTCACTACTTGCTTCCCTTAGAGCAGATTTAATTTTATGATAATCATCTAAACTATCACATAAAAAACTTATTTTATTATTATTTAAATTCTTCGTTTTGAAATTTTTGCATGTTAACTTACCCAATTTAATTAGGTCCTTAGCTTCCATAAAACTGACTATGATGGGAGGCACTTTCTCCTTCTTACTGGCTGCTGTTTGTTGTTTTTCCAGCAGTTGTTGCTGCTGCTGTCGTTGTTTCTCCTCTTGCTGTTGAATATTGTTTTCCGATAAGGCTTCTTTGATTTGTCGATCCAAATCGTTCTTCTTTTTAGAGAGCTCCTCTTTCTTTTTGTATAGCTCCGCAATAAATTCAGCACGTTCGGCATCTTTGTCACTCATTTCAGTATTGCTGGTTTTGTGGTCTTCAGTTGCCAGTTCTTTAAATTTATTCCCTTCTCCGGAATAATGTGGCTTGTCAGTAGTGGTCATTCCTTCTCTGCGAGTTTTTTCTTTGTTGGTTGGGTTAGCTTTATGCCGTTTGGCAAGGAGGTTTGGCTGGGCTTTGGGCCTCCTCTTTGAAATTACTTTTAGCATTACTTTTCTTTTTTCCATTATTTGTTTCGACCGTTAATTTAATTGTTTTATTTGTGAAGCAGCATGCAGAGAACATCTGCTTTCACACGCATACACATTAACACACGCACAGTTTTTTATTGGCCGTTCGGTATATACACAGCGGTAGACACGTCAGCACACACGTGTACGCGACAATATTGTAAATTTGTGTGGACGACCGGCGAACGAATGTTTTCAACGAGAGTTTTAGACAAGCACTTGGCGCATTGTCGTTTTATTCAAGTTACACCCTATTTTTGGGTTTAATTAATATTTATTTTATCTTTTACGCGCACCTTGCACAACACTTTGGCTACGAGTTCAATGACTATACAGCCGTTCTCAGTTACGGCCACACTTTCACACACAGGTGCACACACTAGAAAGACGCGGGATAGAACGATAGAACGATCCGTATCCTTCGAACGTTAGCTGAGTTATGGCAAGCTGCAGCTATCCAAAGATCGGATGCAATGGTTTGTTGGAGGTGATTAATTCGGCTAAATATGGGCGAGAATATTGGGTGGTCCAAAATTGCGATAGTGTCAAAAAGCATACCAACATTTACAATTATCTTTTACTAATGCTGTTGAGTTTTTGACTTAATTAAATTTCGCACACCTATGCTTACCAATACATAAACAATCACAATAGGATAAGGAGTAATTAGATATTCAATAGATTCAATATGATATGCTTCCATTTGGCTATATATACTGACCCGATGGTATTTATTTTATACGCGCACATGAAAGAGGGTTTTAACATGTCCTTAAATGTCAAAGCATAGTGCGAGCAGAAGAGGACGGAGGGAATACAAGAAGGAAGAAAAGCTGCACATTGATTTTGAAGACCTGGATACGTCGGAAAATATATGATCAAGCAGAGCTTTCCACATTCGTGTGGTTCGACTAAAGATTGACTGTCTGTATTTATTTGGATGTTGAAAGTTGACATTCAACGTGAACTGATGGGCATTTTCGGTCTGTTGGGTATTATAGAAGAATGTCTGGGGAGATGGAATACATTCCTCAATTTCAACTGAATAACAACTGTGATAATATATATCTATAGATGTATCATACCCATGATACGTAACGCCTCTGTTCGAACGACTGCTTATTTTTGTATCCTACGAGCATGCAAATCGAATTAAATGCCCCTGACCAAATACGGGAATAGAATTTCAGTTCAGGTGTAATGATTTATTTCTTTTGCACTAACGTAGATGTTAATACTCTTCTACACAACACCTGGAATCCATCTTTGAATCAAACACACACTTTAAATGAAACACTCTTAATTCCTTTTTACTTAACTGCCTATATTTAACGCTGTATTTATATTAAGTCACTTACTTATATATATTTGTTGATCGACTTTGATTATTCGTTTTAGTATTACTTTATTTATTATAAACATTCGATCATAACTTAATCGTTCATCTTTCACTTTAGTATTACACTATAGATGTTCTATCATAGTCTTATCTTTAAACTTTCACTTTGGTGTTTCGCTATTAATCATTCGCTATTTTATCTTTTATGCTTCATTTTAGTGTTCCGCTATTAACTACTCGATATTGTATATTTTATCTTTCAATTTAGTGTTCCCATATTAACTACTATTATATACTATTAAGTATCTGTGGGGGTTCTCTATATCACACGGAGAACCAACCCACAATCCCAACCTAACATGCAAAAACCATTCCACAATAGCGCATATCTCCCAATCTGCAATAAAAACCATTTTCCAAATTCCCAACAGAATATAATCTAACCTATTATATTCTAATCATCTCCGCATTCATTTTCCCAAAATTGCTTCGGTCAATTCTCTTTATTTTTTCTTCGCAACCAAGCAATCCTAATTTCCCCGAAATCCATATGCCATAACAAAACGCATACCCAAATCCTCAACGGAACATTAACAACTAACCAAGCCGCATACATTTCCCCGAAACGACTTCGGCCAACATTCTATCTAAACGATATTCCCTTGCTTGCACCCAAGCAACTCCAATTTCCCCCGAAAATGCATGCCCATACTTGCTCGCGTTCCTAAAGCCAATTTCCCGGTACACCCAACCAAGGAATTCAACCCAGCCTGTACGGCCAGAATTCGCTGGAACTGAGTTCTTATGCAAGCATAGCAACTCTTCCAAAATTCTTTCTAATTGGCAGCTAGCCTAATTTTGTTATGACGCACCACCACGACGCAATAAATGAATTATTTTCATTCGTAAATCAGTCGCAATTTATCCGCCGTGGCGTCCAGAACAAAAATCCGATACCCAACCACCGTTGCATGCACATGCACCAAGTCACTAGCCAACCGCCACCGAGTGCGCGTCCCCATTTACACCGCTTTAAAACAAGAGAGTCCGAGACGAACAGTTGACGTTTCAGTAGTGTGATCGTTTATAAGAGTTGCGCGAGTTAACACCCAAAACCCTAATTATCTATAATGAGTCAATCCACAATATACATTACAATCTACATTACGGATGACTCAAATCTACATTACGGATGACTCAACATACAATCTACATTACGGATACATTTATTATCTATAAAATACTCATTAGCATTTCTTTATCTTCACTAGCATCCTTATCAACCGAAAATGTATAAAAACGAAACATTCACAACTAGAATGGCAATTACTCTAAGTCACGACCATAGGTTCGGACATTGTTTTCAGAAGTCTTTTTGTAAATATAGTCATATAAGTGAAGGAAAAAATAAAGATACCGTCAAGGAAGAACTAAACCTCTTCTTGACAAAGAAAAAATATTGTTTTCCTTTCCGTGGCAGCAATAATAATAACTGGCGATCCTGCCATCGTGTTTGAAGATCCAGCAAGAAGAGGAATTACAGCGAAAGGCTCCAAAATTGTCGCAGCAGTTTAAAAGGAGGACTGGAAACCAATAAGGATCTCTCACACAGACGGACCAAAAACAAAAACCAAGACGAACCTCAGGATCAGCAAAAGCAGCGATATATCTAGGTGAGTCAGAGTAGTGTCAGTGCAGAAAAAAATCACATAGTGGTGAAAGTGACTGAGCTACACAAGCAACGAGCTCCATAGGTACTCCACATCAACCGACACATGAAAGACCGAAAGGATAAGAAACACCGGTGGAATCCAATAAAACAAGGAAAATTAAACAGCAGTACAAGTGAAAGTGAAAGTGAAAGTGACAGTGAAGAATTAACAATAAACATTGTACAGATTGCTGAACTACAAGCTCAAATGGCAGTGAACAGCGAAACCTGATATCCTTGTCCTTATTGTCTTCGTTGCTCAGGATACGACCTACATTCGAGATTCCATTTTACGGGCGGAGTCTGCGCCTTCGTTTTGCAAGAGAATGAAGGCGCTGGAACTCAATAGCATGGACATCATCTGATTGAGCGTCGTGCTGAGGAATTCTGTTGTCTTTCTTTGCTCTCTTAACCACTCCCCGAATAACCATCGACCAACGACATTTTTCGAACATCTTTCACGTACCGCCGACTGAATACAGATCAACCACCCGGCTTCTGAAATTGTCGTCGTTGGCGATTTTAATGTAGACAATTCTGGTTGGTTGGTGCATTCCAACAGAATCGACGAGTCTGGGAGGCTGGCGGAAATGTTCGCTGTTAGCCGTAATCTGACTCAACTCGCGGAGGAACCTACACGACTGCCAGATGCCCGAGGTAATTATGCGAACACCCTGGATCTGTTTTTGACATCTGAGCCGAGCGTTTATACCGTAGAGGTTTCTCTGCCACTGGGAAATTCAGATTATTGCTTGGTATTGGTCGCGCAACTACTTGCATTTCAACCAAATAACCAACTTAAGCAGCTTTGCCAAAAATGGAGGTATGGTACTGTCAAATGGGACGATTTGCGACATTTCTTCGCATCCTTTTCGCGGTCGGAGATGTGCCTTGGAACTCCGATGTTAACGCATGCGCGAAGTCGATCATAGAGATTATTCTTCTCGGGATGGAGATATACATTCCGCATTCAATCGAACGAAGCTCATCTGATAAACCTTGGTTTGATAAAAAAATTGGAGCAGATTACAGCGGCAAAAAACGGAGCTTTTAAACAATAGCACTCCAATACCACAGTTGTTAATAGAACGAATTTAGTTAAAATCGGAAACGCGTGCAACCAGGCGATTGATATCGCGAAGAAGGCATACAACGACAGAGTGACCAATAAACTCCTTGAGTGCCCAACTGGTTCGCGTCCCTTCTGGTCAATGGCAAGGACTTTCAACAGTAACGTCGCTTCCTCCTCTTTTGCCCCGTTAGTGACGGACAGCAGGACGGTAGTCACAGGTTCAAACGATAAAGCTAATGTGGTCGAGAGATTATTTCCCGCGAATTTAAACCTAGATGCCAGTCTCTTGGAGCCACCTGTGATCGGGCCGGTACGGTCTTCGATGCGGGATGTGAGGTTTTGCTGCTATCCAACGCGAATGCATTGTTCTGTGCTGTAAACGACTATGTGCTGTAGACCCTTTTTTAACTAAGACAGCGACCCCACCCCTTTGAGTGGAGTTTGGACGATCTCGTCTAATAGCTTTATAATTTTTGTAGCCCAATTTGTGGCATTCGTTTAGCTTAGTTTCGCTGGCCAGAAGCACATCTGGGAGTTCAGCTTTCAGCAGATTTTTCAGATTAGCTCTTCGTTCCATTCTGATTAGTGAATTGACATTGGCAGTAGTAATTTTAGGGGTTAAGTCAGCCAAAGAGAACATAGTGCCTATGTTGTGGACTTATTTGGAAACAGTCTCGAATAGATAGTATCCAACCTGTTCTGTAATTTTTTTTTTCTAACCCGGAATACTGTGCTTGTATGGACAGCAAAATTGCTGTTATGTCTGTTTGTGCCTCGAGAGGAGACATTTTTAGGCTTTTACGTGGTTGTTCAACGATTGATGCATTCCTTACACCACCTGTCATTTGAGCGTATGACAGACTAGGTGCTATGAAGTTGTTGTAAGAGCGAGTTTTCATACGTTTCTCTTCTTCAACTTTTTTCTTTCTGGGTTCCAACTTTACTTTCTGGTGTTGGTATATAGGGCAACCTCTAAAGTTGGCCGGGTGACCTGTATTTTTACAAAGGACGCCGGATAACTTATTCTTATCCAGAAGCTTTTTTTTTTTTTTTTATAGATATCATTTTTTATTTCTTCCTATTATTATAATTTACTTACTTGCTAGACAAAAATGGTTAAACTCTAGCTTATGTTATCTTATTTCTTAACTTACTGGTCCCTTGCGGACTCTCTAAGTTACATGCATACGCTTAAAGCATGAAAATTTGTCTTCCGACATTATGGTTATTTTGTTTATATGAATTTTTAGGGAACTTAATTGGATACTAAGAAAATGAAGAAAAGAAAAAACTTTGTTCTTGTTATTGTTTTTACCTTATATCTAACTTAAATACTAAACTATCTATAGATTTTTTCTTTTTTTTTTTTTTTTGTTTAACTTAACTCTATTCTAAACCTAACATCAAAACTAAATTTTCGAAATGCTAAATCTATGTAAGCTTTACGTTGTTTGTCGGGTGTTTTTTTTTGTTTTTTTAACTATTATTATTATTATTTCTTTAGTTTTATAAGGAAACAGGGTTTTAATTGCCACTCAGCCACCAAAATCTCTGGTGTTGCTTATTCGCGTCTTTTCGGTCTCTCTGTGCTACTGCCGTACTGAACTGCAGGCTCTCTTCATTAGTGTGCGCAACCTAATTATCCAGAAGCTGTTCTTTGTTCAATGGACATTCTCCAACGATATGTTTGTTTTGACATATGACGCAGCGAATTGACGATCCTTGTCCCTGTTCAATCCAAGTTGACATGCAGTCTCCACGCGACACCCCTGGGTAGCTACTTTGGCACCCGCCAAGTAGTGAACCAATGCATGCAGCGACATCCTGAGAAAGGTTGACGCAAGGCCATGCCTGTAAAAATGAATTATTATGGCAAATTTAACAAGCCTCGGATATGGACCGGATACACGACGACGACCACGGAAACGAAAATGGCTAAACGATTTAAAGAATTTTTTCATAGAACGTCCGCTCACTATACAGAGCTCGAGCTGCACAACAGCTACCCGATGCCCTGTCCGAATATAAGGCAGACATAACAGCATTACAAGGAATAAGATAGACGGGGAGTGGTGTTATTCAAAGAAACGAGTATGACATCTATTACAGCTGTCATGCAAAACACCATGTGCTCGGGGTAGGCTTTCTATTCAGCCAAAAACTGAAGCCTGTCATCATCGGCTTTAATGCAATAAACGAAAGGCTATGAATTTTCGCGTGCGAGGCAAGTTTAAGAACATAAGCCTCATAAACGTTCACGGACCTACAGAGGAGTCCCCTGACGACGAAAAAGAAGAATACTACGACAACGTCGAACGGGCCCTCAATGCCTGCCCAAGATACGATGTGAAAATCATTCTTGGTGATTTGAATCCAAAAGTATGTCGGGAGCCAGTTTTCAGGCACTACACAGGTTCCCATAGTTTGCATGAGAACACTAATGACAATGCATCGTCATTCAGCATCTAACCTCAAACGGTACGGATCGTCCGATCGTCTTGTCCCGCGGCCTTTTATTTGAATTGCGCAAACAGTGTGGCCGTCAATGAGAACGGCTGCATAGCATATTGCGAAATATTGAACGGTGTAGTTTGTACGTGTTCAGTGTATGTACGTGTGCTTATTATACACACAGTGTGTGTGCGAACGCGCGTGTGAGTTGTGTGTTATCACATAGTGTAACCGTCATCAAGAACGGTCATAAAAAAAATAAAAAAAACAAAACAAAATGAACCTACTCGAGAATCATCATCGGCACATCACAGAAAAGAAACGCACATTTGGCAATGACACGGCGCCGACTCGAGCGACAGCCGAGTATTATAACAAAGCGGCACAAGCCAAATACAAATGGCTATAAAAGTGCAAAAGAAAAGAAAAATGAATACATTGGAGCAGGCAACCAATTCAACGTATTGGTTGATCTTTTCCCAAGTCAAATTGAATTACCTGCTGATGAAGACAACAATATCATAGGTACGGCGACAGATCCAGCGGAACTGGATAAACTCCTTGCGGATATAGACAACAAAAAAGAGGAATTGAAGAAACAAAAAGAATCAATCCTCAAATTAAAAGACCTAATGCAGCAACAACAAAGGAAAGCAAATACAACAGCACAACAGAAAAATCAGGAACAACATCAGTAAGCAAACAAAAGGTAGCAAACAAAGGAGATGCAGCAGCAGCAAAAGAACCAGCACATCGTTACCAACAAAAAGGAAAAGGCGCCGCCTATAATACTTACGTCCATGGAAACAAAGGACGTTATGAAAAACGTGAGTTAACTTGCAAAAATTTTAAAACGAAAAAAATTAATAACTCTAAAATAAAATTAATGTGCGATGCTGTTGAAGGCTATCGCAAAGTAATGACTGCTTTGGGTAGGACAAAAAGCGAATACTACACGCACATCCCGAAATCGGAGAAAATAATCTACATGCTCCTAAAAGGAGTTGACCCATGTTTTTCCCCTAAGGAGGTATTCGAGGAATTAAAAAATGTCGAAATCGACAATTTAAAATTTACAGGTGTGAAGCCCTTCTCTACCGCCAACTCAAGAAAACGCAATTGCAAATTGCCTTTCTTTATTGTATCACTGAGCCCCTACAGTAAAGTTGATGCTCTCCGATACATCAAACACCTCAACCACCAAACAATAAGTTGGGAAAAAATAAGAAAAATCCATCGTGTATTGCAGTGCATGCGTTGTAAACGCTTCGGGCACGCGGCATCAAACTGCTATATGCAATTCTGGTGCGTAAAGTGCCTCTCCGACCATATCATTGAGGAATGCCCCTTGGGCAAGGAACAGCTTCCAGATAGGAAAACACTGTCCTGTGTCCTCTGTAAAAATACAGGTCACACTGCAAATTTTAGAGGATGTCCTAAATTTCAACAAATGAAATTAAAATTGGAATCCAAAAAGAAACAAGTTAAAGAAGAGAAAAAAATGAAAACTCGTTCTTACAACAATTTCTTGGCACCTTGTGTGTCATATGCACACGTGGCCGGTGCTCCTAAGCAACCAGAATCCATGGAACTTACATATAGTAATGGGAAAATGCCTGCACCAGAGGCACATTCAGAAATAATAACAATGTTATTAACCATGCAAGGACAATTTGCCGAATATCAAAAAACACTGACTGAACAAAGACCACGAATAGATACCCTCTATTCAACCCTGTTCTCAAATAACTCTCCACATCAAAATCTTCAACCCTCCGTCCGAACTAAACCTAAAAATTATAGCTGTGAATGTAAATTCACTAATCCACATCGAAAGAAGGGATAATTTAGGCAATCTGTTCCAAGTCGAATGCCCAGATGTGCTCTTGGCTAGCGAAACTAAGCTAAACCAAAGGCACAAAATGGGCTACAAAAATTATAACATAATTAGACGAAATCGACCACACTCTACTCGAGGGGGTGGGATCGCTATCTTTGTTAAGAAAGGTCTTCACCATAAGGTCATTTACAGCACAAAGTACACAAATTCCAGGTGCTAGAGGCATGCATTATAGATATTCCTCTAAAACGTCAAAGGCATCTATATATAGTCACTGCTTACGCTCCTGAATCTGTTCAAGGTACCCAATTTATCAGTGAAATCGATACGCTTTTCCGAAGTCTCAAGTTAGATTCGGAAAACAATTACTTTTTAATGGCAGGTGATTTTAACGCCAAGCACAGTGCCTGGGGCAATCTGACCTCGAACACCAGAGGCAATGCCTAGTTTGATTGGTGACAAACAAATGCTATCGAGCATAAACTAGAATTGTACGCTACAAGTACGCCGTCTTATCCAAGAGGTAACTCCTTCCTGTATTTACTTATGACAGACGATCGAAGTCAGATACCAGATACCGAGGTAACTACTCGAAATTGTCTTCGCATAATTGAGTACGATAGCGGACATTACGGACTTGGAGCCGTAATACACGTGCCAAACGAGTACCATCTACTTGAGCAGTACGACCAGGTACACTCTTTCGATTTCCGAAAAGCGCATTGGTCGCGTTTCGATCGCATAGTAAAAAGAGAAATACGCAATCTTGGCATAGACGCACCGACTAATAGAAACCTCCGTAATGATGAAATCGATCATTACCTCCTAACTATGAACGATATTGTTACTAACATAATGAATCGTTCCATCCCCAAAGTAGCTCATATGGATGGCTATACCCACCGATACAGAAATGCAACTATCGATGCTTTGTATAGGCAAAAGAGCACCCTGCTCTCAAAGCTGAAATTGTACTATAGGCAGTTCAGTGACCCAAATAGCAATGAAATCAAAACAATCAAGTCCTTGATTAAAAATCTTCAAAAACTGATCTGGGATAATTACCGAGCAGTAATAAATGAGGAGTGGAGCAACAGAATTCGAGCTGTTCAAGCAAACGGACCGAACATGTTTTCAATTATCAAGAAAATATGTCGAAGAAAAGATCACAATGACATTCCCTGTCTCCGAATTCCACGGACTCCCGAGAATTGTCAGATAATGCTGAACGAGGACTCACCTTAGAGCACATCAACTCCAATGATGAAGTAATAGTAGTCGAAGATCCGCAAAAGAAAGCGAATTCAATTAGAGCCTGTTTCGAAACAGTGTGCAGAGTTAACGAATCAGTTTATGCTGAAATTGAAAGCAGTGCCCGTCAAAGACATTGCTCGCTTCGCAATCAACTTCACAACTGGCGATCCGAAAACCGTAGTTTCATCACATTCGGCGAAAATAATAGGGCGGATTCTCCCGTCAAAAATGAAAATACAAATATGTTTGTGCGCAAAGATGAACTTAGAAACATACTTAGCTCAATAAAAAATAAGAAATCATCTGGAATAGATAGCATTCCAAATGTGGTTCTAAGGCACTTGCCTCGCGAAGCAGTGAACATATACACTACTTTGTTTAACAACGCTCTAAACAATGCACACTATCCAACCCATTGGAAGACCGCAGTAGTCCACCCTATCCCCAAAAAGGGTAAGGATAAGAGCAATCCAGCTAATCTGCGCTCGATCAGCCTGCTTCCCAACATCAGCAAGGTATTCGAAAAAATTATAAACAAAGCACTGATAGGTTGGTGTGATGAAAACAATATCATCCCCAACAACCAGTTTGGCTTTCGAGCGCGACATGATACAGTTCATGCAGCGACGAAACTTGTTTCCGATATACAGTGGAACAAGACAAAGCGACAATGTACAGGCGCCTGCTTGGTTGACTTTGAAAAGGCTTTCGACACCGTATGGTTAGAAAGACTTGTCTATAAGTTAACAAACCTGGGTATGCCGCATTATCTGTTATACATAATTTATGATATGATAATGGACAAACATTTTGTGGTGAAATGCGGGGACATACTCTCCAACAAGACCTTCCAAATTAAAAATGGCTTACAGCAGGGAGCTGTGAATTCTCCCATCATATTCAATATTTACACTAGTGATCTAGTGAGTTCTCTCGAAAACGCCATTGCGTACGCCGATGACCTAGTGATGTACAGAACAGGAGGAAAAATAGACGTCATCAATAAGCACCTTCAAGATGACTTCAACTAAATAAAACAATTTTCCGACGACTGGAAATTAAAGCTTAATTTCCAGAAAACCGAGACTATCCTTTTCAGAACGCCCTATCCAGGGCCTCGACGGATACAAACTACAACTGGAAACACTTTTCTATTGTAGGTAACAATAATCTTCCACTACAAGTGGAAACTGCAGTTAGATACCTTGGTATCTGGCTAAACTAGTATTTATATTTTGACAAGCACGTAGCAGCGTCCCTCTCCGCAGCTAAAAGCGCATATTCTATGACAAGAAGTCTATTCCGAAGTAGTCTTCTTGACCCCAGAGTCAAAATAATTTGGTACTCGGCATTCATCTGACCAGTTTTGGTTTATGGCTGCCCAGTATGTTATAATATATCTCCACTTTATATGGAGAAGTTTCGTGTGTTCGACCGGCAGTGTTTGCGTTCCTGCCTCGCACTTTTTAGAACACCAGAGTCGCAATACAAAATATTCTATCCCAACAAAATCCTGTATAACAAATCAGGGTTAAATAGGATAAACAATTTCATAATTAAAATTATTCGTGGTCACACAGCAAGGGCAATGTGCAGTGACAATAATCTTATCTCGGTAGCATTCTATCCCAACGATATGTATCTGGAGAATACCCTCCAGAATGGGTTTATTCCCCCAGAAGCGTTCCCTTTTTTGGATCAAAAAAGTCTTATCCAAGACGTGCGTGGAGTCCCGATTATTTACCACGCTCTCCGTGGTGTCAGGGACAAACGAATTCTCCATGATAGTGATATCTCCAATGCGCCAGACCGCATGCGTTTTAGCATGGCGATCAGTGAAAGAGATAAATCAGCCAAAGATCGAACATCTCCCAAATGGTGTTGGCTTCTCAACGAGGAGAGGACTTCGCTTCCTCAGATATAGTATGCCTCTCAAGAGCAACGCTCTTCTTCCTCTTGTCCCCCTTCCCCATGTCCACCTTTCCCGATTACTTTTTTGTAGCTATTCTAATTTCTTTTTTATTCCTTATTTTATTTTTTATTCATTTCGTTTTGAAGTTTTTGTTTGTTATTAAAAAAAAAAAAAAAAAAAAAATTGTAATAATAATGTATATATATAGATGTAAACGAGGGGTCCCTCTAATACATGACCTATTTCATATATATATATATATATATATATATATATATATATATATATATATATATATATATATATACATACATATATATATATATATATATATTGTTATGGATGCTGCGAATCCATAGGAGAAAAACCTATCAGGAGTCCTAACCCTATATCCATCCAAAAGAAACAATTTTGCCTAATCCACAAAATAATCCAAATCACATAATATGATATGATCAAAAGAAACAATTTTGCCTAATCCACAAAATAATCCAAATCACATAATATGATATGATCAAAAGAAACAATTTTGCCTAATCCACAAAATAATCCAAATCCCATAATATGATATGATCAAAAGACACAATTTTGCTTAATTCACAAAATAATCCAAGTCCCATAATATGATACCCATCCAAAAGAAACAATTTTGCCTAATCCACAAAATAATCCAAATCCCATAATATGATATGATCAAAAGACACAATTTTGCTTAATTCACAAAATAATCCAAGTCCCATAATATGATACCCATCCAAAAGAAACAATTTTGCCTAATCCACAAAATAATCCAAGTCCCACAGTCATATGACCCATGGGAAATATTCGCTTGATCTGCAGATTGTCCCATAGCATAACCCATAAGATACAAAGTAGCTTATACAGAAATATGAACCCCATGGGAGCCCCTAACAAACGTTTTTGCATGATCGACAAAAAGCAATGCGATCACGGGCAGCCGACGAGGCAAGGAAGATTGGGAAATGAAGAGAGTTCGTCTGGAGTCTTTCGAGAAGTCAGTGGTCGTGGTCTCGTCCTTCCGCTCTTGGAAAAACTATAGGAAATTAACGTTAACAAAGTGTATAAATTGCAAGTAAAAACTATAGGAAATTAACGTTAACAAAGTGTATAAATTGCAAGTAAAAACTATAGGAAATTAACGTTAACAAAGTGTATAAATTGCAAGTAAAAACTATAGGAAATTAACGTTAACAAAGTGTATAAATTGCAAGTAAAAACTATAGGAAATTAACGTTAACAAAGTGTATAAATTGCAAGTAAAAACTATAGGAAATTAACGTTAACAAAGTGTATAAATTGCAAGTAAAAACTATAGGAAATTAACGTTAACAAAGTGTATAAATTGCAAGTAAAAACTATAGGAAATTAACGTTAACAAAGTGTATAAATTGCAAGTAAAAACTATAGGAAATTAACGTTAACAAAGTGTATAAATTGCAAGTAAAAACTATAGGAAATTAACGTTAACAAAGTGTATAAATTGCAAGTAAAAACTATAGGAAATTAACGTTAACAAAGTGTATAAATTGCAAGTAAAAACTATAGGAAATTAACGTTAACTAAGTGTATAAATTGCAAGTAAAAACTATAGGAAATTAACGTTAACAAAGTGTATAAATTGCAAGTAAAAACTATAGGAAATTAACGTTAACAAAGTGTATAAATTGCAAGTAAAAACTATAGGAAATTAACGTTAACAAAGTGTATAAATTGCAAGTAAAAACTATAGGAAATTAACGTTAACAAAGTGTATAAAGCGCAAGTAAAAACTATAGGAAATTAAAGTTAGCAAAGTGTATAAAGCGCAAGTAAAAACTATAGGACCATATTGTGTAAATATTGTAACTTAGAAATAAAATAAAATAAAATAAGATTTAAATGTTGTAACTTAAAAATAAGATTGAAAATAAGATTGAGATTTATTAATTATTGTAACTTAGAAATAAAATAAAATAAAATAAGATTTAAATGTTGTAACTTAAAATTAAGATTGAAAATAAGATTGAAATTTATTAATTATTGTAACTTAGAAATAAAATAAAATAAAATAAGATTTAAATGTTGTAACTTAAAAATAAGATTGAAAATAAGATTGAGATTTATTAATTATTGTAACTTAGAAATAAAATAAAATAAAATAAGATTTAAATGTTGTAACTTAAAAATAAGATTGAAAATAAGATTGAGATTTATTAATTATTGTAACTTAGAAATAAAATCAAAAATAAGATTGAAATTTATTAATTATTGTAACTTAGAAATAAAATAAAATAAAATAAGATTTAAATGTTGTAACTTAAAAATAAAATTAAAAATAAGATTGAGATTTATTAATTATTGTAACTTAGAAATAAAATTGAAAATAAGATTGAAAATATTGTAACTGTAAATAAGATTGAAAGTAATTAGAGGAAAATCAAGATTGTAATTGTAATTAATAAAGTTAAGTTAAGCGTCTTAAAAAAAAAAAGAGGTGAATCCACGCGGTAACATATTCCTTGGTTCCAGCATCCGCCCCCTAATCCAACGGAAAAGCCGGAGGTTCCTCCCACGAACCGTATCTGGCCTGCGGACTTAGTTGGTGCAAAACATATTACTTGGTGTGCAGCCTAACCAGGCATAACATACCAAATTTTTGGTGGCAGCGGTGGGATCCAGCACTTCAACTGCGGCGGACACATGGAGTTGTTCCTGGGATTGTTCCTGTAAGTGGTTCTTTTATTTTATTGCCCTATAGATTTTAGAATTTTTTGCGCTGTTGATTTTATTTGCTGTTATTGTTGAATTGTTGCCCTATGAGAAAGGAAAAAGGAAACTCTTTATTTGATTAAGAGAGAGACGAGGGACGAGATCCGGCGACTAGAGAGAAGAGACCATTCATGTTCTCGAATCTACGAGCTTCAATAGGTGCCCTGAACAAACCCTTAGCTAACGATAACGACACCGGTGCGGGTGGGGATTCTGATTCGGACGACGGTAGCAATTGTGGCGATTCGCGGGTCGAGGGTAATTCCACTTGCGACATGACGGAGGTTGCCATCAACGTGTTGATCTCGTTCATCCCTACCTTCAATGGTACCAGCGATGAAGTTTTCACCTTTATCGATTCGTGCGATGATGCCATCGAACTGGCATCTGATGCGCAGAAAAATGTACTCTTCAAGTATATC
The DNA here is from genome assembly GCA_963931805.1 of Microdon myrmicae. Lineage (NCBI taxonomy): Eukaryota > Metazoa > Arthropoda > Insecta > Diptera > Syrphidae > Microdon > Microdon myrmicae. The sequence goes on from OZ007499.1 coordinate 157,768,420, forward strand.
AAAACCAAAGTTCGTGGCAATGCCGCAACGATTCTGATGAATAAGGAGATCACGGACTGGCAGGCATTGAAAAGGGAACTGATAGCAGTGTTTAGGGAACCTCACAGCGCACTACAGCTGCACAGGGAGTTGATTTCGATCCGACAGGGTAGGGACGAGTCTGTGGTGCACTATTTGCAGCGAGTTGAGACTTTGCAGAGACGACTCCTCCAGAGCAAGCTCTCCGGCGTAAAACGTGAACACAGGGAAGGCCAAATCGAATATATTCAGAATGAGAGCCTTTCAGTCTTTGTGAATGGTCTCCAGGAGCGATTATCAATGTATGTTGTGACGCAGCGACCTAGAAGTCTTGCGGAGGCAAGCAGGTTCGCTTGTGAAGAAGAACAGCGCATTAACCTGTTCAGATCAAATACGCAAAAGGATTATACCTCGAAAAATTTGGCAAAGATTAACTTCCAGCAGATTAAGTGTTATAATTGTGGCAAGTTGGGTCACATCGCAAGGAATTGTAGACTTCCGAGGAAGCAGGACGGTCGACCCGTTGGGAACTACTATGGGCGGAGTAATAAATTCAGTGGAAACCCCTTTAGGCAGGATGAAAAACCACCTTCGGGCCCGAGCAAGGTGGACTTCAAGGAAAGAAATTTTCAATAGGCTGCATGAAGTATGGGGCACTCATGCAGGTCAGAGTCTCGGATAAATCGGAGAGTCCCCACATTTTGGGTACAATCAACGGGGACGTAAGGAGGTTCATGATAGATACGGGGGCTGAAATATCACTCATCAAAGCAAATTGTGTCTACAAGGATGAGGTGGATGTCGAAAGGGTTTTGAGATTTAGTGGGATAGGTGGCAGAATGTGTGCCACATTAGGAGTGGTTAAACAGAGAGTTGAATTCGGCCAAAATAATGGCAGCATCAGGACGGATATGATGGAGTTCCACGTGGTCGCAAACACCCTTTTGGGAGATTATGACGGATTGATTGGAAACCATTTCCTACGAGAGGGCGGTTTCACGATCGACTATAAGAATGATGTAATAGCGGGACATTTTGGTGAGATACCGCTAAGGTATCTCAATGAATTACGGTCTGTCATGGCCAGATCCGAGGTTTTTAGGAAAGTCCAAGTCCAAGGAAACTTAGACGAAGAAATAATAATACCTAGACAGGAAATTACCGAAGGTATTGTTGTCCCCAGTTGCATCACCAGGAATAGGAATGGCCAATGTCTGGTTTCAGTTTTGAACACTACAGATAAGCCATTTGACTTGAAGGGAGTATCCGTCAGGGATTCAAATCTGAGTGACTTTAACGTCGCAGGAAACAGAGCCAAGAAGGTTTCAGGGAACGTGCGAACCGATCACTTAAATAAGGAAGAAAAAGAGAGCCTCCTGGAAATTGTTCAGGAATTCAGTGACATATTTAGCGTCGAGGGTGAAAAGTTGTCAACAACTCCCATCATTAAGCATAAGATTAGAACGAGGGACTTCTCAGAGCCCATCTTTACAAAAACTTATAGGTACCCCAAGGTCCACGAAGAAGAGGTCCGCGAGCAAATTAAGAAGCTTAAGGACGAGGGGATCGTGCGTGACAGTAGCTCACCATGGAGCTCCCCGTTGTGGGTGGTGCCGAAAAAGGCCGATGCGAGCGGCAAGAGGAAGTGGCGTATGGTTATCGACTACCGTAAGTTAAACGAGATAACGATTGCGGACAACTACCCCTTGCCTAACATAGGCGAAATCCTCGATCAATTAGGAAAAGCTAAATACTTTTCCACTTTGGACTTAACGTCCGGATTTCATCAAATTCCAATGGATGAGGAGGACATCGAGAAGACGGCCTTCAGCACACCTTATGGTCACTTCGAATATACCAGAATGCCATTTGGATTGAAAAACGCTCCTGCCTGCTTTCAGAGGCTGATGAACACCGTCTTGGCTGGATTGCAGGGAATCAAATGCTTCGTCTATTTGGACGACATCGTCGTCTATGGACGAAGCCTGTCGGAGCACAATAAGAAGCTCATCGAGGTGTTCGAGCAACTTAGGAGTGCGAATCTCAAACTGCAGCCCGATAAATGTGAATTTCTGCGGAAGGAGGTCTCCTACTTGGGGCATGTCATTACGGACAGGGGTGTTAGACCGGATCCAGGGAAGATCGAGAGCATCCTGCGGATGGAGGAACCCAGGAACCCCAAAGGTGTGAAATCATTCCTAGGAATGATAGGATATTATAGAAAGTTTATAAAGAACTTCAGTCAGGTGGCCGGGCCACTGAATAAACTTTTAAAGAAGGACGTGGAGTTTAAATGGGATACAGAGCAGCAACAGTCCTTTGACGCATTGAAACGAATTATCACAAGCCATCCCATCTTGCAGTATCCGGATTTCCAGAAAACCTTCATAGTGACTACCGACGCGTCTAATGGCGGCATAGGTGCTGTCTTAAGTCAGGAGCATAACGGTAAGGATCTACCAATACATTTCGCCAGTAGGACGCTTAATAAGGCCGAGACCAACTATAGCACGACAGAGAAGGAATGCTTGGCTATCGTTTGGGCTACGAAACAGTTTCGTCCATATATTTATGGGACTAAGTTCATCATTCAGACAGATCACAGACCATTGACATGGCTGTTCCACGTTAAGGATCCTGGCAGTCGGCTTGTGAGATGGCGCCTCAAGCTTGAGGAATTCGACTACGTTATAACCTATAAGAAAGGTAAGGAAAATGTGGTTGCCGACGAACTCAGCCGGAATGTTAGGATTGTCGAAGGGGAACAGGAGAATGTCGACAACGGTGACATCGGCATCGGCCCCAGCGATGAGATCGGTTCAGGTGTCGTAGCTGAACTCGCTGCTGACGATGAAAGTTCGAGCACGAAGAGTGGAGCGTCGGGCGGCAGGGAAGAAGTGATTGACACAGACAGAAGGTTGGCAATTATGAGGGAATACCATGAAGGCTTGATGGGCGGCCACACAGGGCAAAAGGCAACCTACGCTAGGATAAAAAGAAGGTATGGATGGAGGGGGATGCAGAAGGACATCGAGAATTTTGTCAGGAACTGTCCCCATTGCCAGACGGAAAAAGTTAACCGGGCACCGACCAGAAATCCTATGAAAATAGTTAGTTCAGCCGATAGGGCATTAGAGAAAATTATGATTGACATTATAGGACCGTTCCAGGAGACGGACGAGGGCTACAAATTCGGATTAACAATCCAAGATGACTTGTCGAAGTTTATTAAGTTCATACCCTTGAAGAACAAGGAAATGCAAACAGTGGCGCGAGCCCTGATGGAAGAGTGGATAATGAACTTCGGTATGCCTAAATTGATTCTCTCCGATAATGGCCTAGAATTCTGCAATGAACTCTTTAAAGAGTTTTGTGACCTGTTGGGAATGGAACATATAACAACCAGTGTTGCTTACCCACAGGCTAACGGTAGCGTGGAGCGAGCCCATTGTCGACTGCTGGAATACTTGAGATCCACAGGAGGGGAATTGGACCAGATAGAGGATTGGCACAAACGAATGCCGTATGCTGGATTTTGTTACAACAGTACAGTTCATAATGCGACGGGCTACACGCCCTATGAGATAGTTTTTGGTAACGAGGCCAACCGACCTAGCGCTGTGGACACCCATAACGAAAAAACGGTTTTCGACTATATCGACGAGCTTGGGTCCAACCTCTTCGAGACACGAGAGAATGTTAAAGGAAATGTCCGAGAATGTAGGAAGAGATCCAAGTTGAGGTATGACAAGAAAATAGGAAGGCCAATCGAGTATAGGGTTGGTCAAAGGGTCTTAATAAAAAATGAAGTGAAAGGCAAACTCCGAAGTACATATAAGGGCCCTTTTACTGTCCTCGAAGTTCATCAAAATCATTTGGTGATACAACTTCGGAATAAACAACAGAGATTCAATAAAGCTAACGTCAAACCTTACTTTGCAGGATCTCGTGCATCTGCACAATAAATGCGGGAAACGTGAACGTGCGGAGCCTGCGGGAACATTCGGGACTGTATTTCAACTATATCGGAGATGGAAAAGAGATGAACAGCAAATTGACGCTGGTTGCACACTTAGACATAACTATTCTAGAGCAAACAAGTTTAAATATTAGAAATATGATTAACGCAATAGACAAACTTTGCATACAAACCAAAACAGAATGTAGACAATTCCAAATTTTAGCAGAGCAAGAAGTAACTAAGGCAGATCATAGAATCAATATAATCTCTGGTATAGTGGGAAAATCGAAAAGAACAAAAAGAGGGCTGGCAAATGTGATAGGTTCGGGCTTTAAGGTTTTGTTTGGTACAATGGATAATGAGGATGCTGAATACTATTCGACAGCGATTCACAGTGTTTTGGAAAACGAGCACAGAATCAAGAACGGCATGGAAGAGAACATAAAGATAATGAGTCACTTAAATAAACAGGTACTTGAAAGCGTAAAGAACGCAAACGTTACATTGAAAAAGGTTAACGAAGTCATTGACGAAATTAACAGGGTCAATATAAGAGAGGATAATCTAAACAGAACTATCATCTTGGCCTCTTACTACGATGAAATATCCAGCAAAATTAATCACAAGATCATGCGACTCGAACTAGAAATAGAACAAATAATTGATAGCCTGTTGTTCATTCAGTCCGGAATTATACACCCAAGAATTATAGAACCAATCGACCTACTTAAGGAATTAAAGGAATTCGAACACAATAACTTACTGGCCATAGAACCAAATTTAGAAAATTACCCCGAAATCTTAAAATTGATCGAAATTAAAGCTTTCACCAAGGGTCGCACTATCATTTTCGTTATTCATATTCCGACAGTTACAAAAGAAACTTTTGATATATATGAGATAATCGCTCTCCCAAAGATCGTGGCCAATGGAGTCGTGGTGCTGGGATTGAGTAACGAATATCTAATTATAAACAAGAATAGAGAGGACTACGTGTTGAGGTCAAGACTGGATGATTGTAAGCTTTTCAATAAAATATACGTTTGTAAACCGCAACTTCTGCGCAGTACTTTAAGTGACTCAAACTGCGAAATAAACATCTTCATGAGAAACAGAGCCGAAAGATGCAATGCCAAAGTCATAAACTCGCAGGTTGAAATATTCCACAAAATTAAAGATGACTCTTTCCTGTATACAATAACAACGGAAACCAGTTTTGAATGTAAATGCCGGAATGGGACAGAAGTAGGAAAGCTCCTGGGTACAGGAGTTATTACAATTAATGGGTACTGCAGGCTGGAAACATATGACATGACTATAAACACGTTGGGAGTTGGCACCGAAAAATCGGTAAGAGATAGGCACTCGTATGGCGATTTGGAAAATTGTTGCGCTAACGCTAAGCTGCGCGAAATAGCAATCGAAAGGGAACCAATGTCCAAAATTTCAGCAAAAAGCATTCATGAGCTGCAAGACCTATCCCTGGAAATACAGAATCAGCAGACCTTCTGGTCAAGGGCTCTGCAAAAGATACCAGAACGAACACAAGGGATCCTGATGTCTGTAACTGGAGTCCTCAGTCTGGTGGGGATTGCCTGTGTCATCAGGAAATGTAACTGTGGACCTGTAAGAACAACTATAACCCTTTTTAACAGATGCTTTAACAGAAGGAACCGAGTTGACCCAGACGTGAGGTTGGAAGTGGCAAGAACACCAGAGCCACACAAGTTGGCGGAGGTTTTTGAGTTGAAAACACCTAAGTCCAATCTAAGGGTAAGGTACCCTTAGATGTGTCTGAAGGGGGGACGTGTTATGGATGCTGCGAATCCATAGGAGAAAAACCTATCAGGAGTCCTAACCCTATATCCATCCAAAAGAAACAATTTTGCCTAATCCACAAAATAATCCAAATCACATAATATGATATGATCAAAAGAAACAATTTTGCCTAATCCACAAAATAATCCAAATCACATAATATGATATGATCAAAAGAAACAATTTTGCCTAATCCACAAAATAATCCAAATCCCATAATATGATATGATCAAAAGACACAATTTTGCTTAATTCACAAAATAATCCAAGTCCCATAATATGATACCCATCCAAAAGAAACAATTTTGCCTAATCCACAAAATAATCCAAATCCCATAATATGATATGATCAAAAGACACAATTTTGCTTAATTCACAAAATAATCCAAGTCCCATAATATGATACCCATCCAAAAGAAACAATTTTGCCTAATCCACAAAATAATCCAAGTCCCACAGTCATATGACCCATGGGAAATATTCGCTTGATCTGCAGATTGTCCCATAGCATAACCCATAAGATACAAAGTAGCTTATACAGAAATATGAACCCCATGGGAGCCCCTAACAAACGTTTTTGCATGATCGACAAAAAGCAATGCGATCACGGGCAGCCGACGAGGCAAGGAAGATTGGGAAATGAAGAGAGTTCGTCTGGAGTCTTTCGAGAAGTCAGTGGTCGTGGTCTCGTCCTTCCGCTCTTGGAAAAACTATAGGAAATTAACGTTAACAAAGTGTATAAATTGCAAGTAAAAACTATAGGAAATTAACGTTAACAAAGTGTATAAATTGCAAGTAAAAACTATAGGAAATTAACGTTAACAAAGTGTATAAATTGCAAGTAAAAACTATAGGAAATTAACGTTAACAAAGTGTATAAATTGCAAGTAAAAACTATAGGAAATTAACGTTAACAAAGTGTATAAATTGCAAGTAAAAACTATAGGAAATTAACGTTAACAAAGTGTATAAATTGCAAGTAAAAACTATAGGAAATTAACGTTAACAAAGTGTATAAATTGCAAGTAAAAACTATAGGAAATTAACGTTAACAAAGTGTATAAATTGCAAGTAAAAACTATAGGAAATTAACGTTAACAAAGTGTATAAATTGCAAGTAAAAACTATAGGAAATTAACGTTAACAAAGTGTATAAATTGCAAGTAAAAACTATAGGAAATTAACGTTAACAAAGTGTATAAATTGCAAGTAAAAACTATAGGAAATTAACGTTAACTAAGTGTATAAATTGCAAGTAAAAACTATAGGAAATTAACGTTAACAAAGTGTATAAATTGCAAGTAAAAACTATAGGAAATTAACGTTAACAAAGTGTATAAATTGCAAGTAAAAACTATAGGAAATTAACGTTAACAAAGTGTATAAATTGCAAGTAAAAACTATAGGAAATTAACGTTAACAAAGTGTATAAAGCGCAAGTAAAAACTATAGGAAATTAAAGTTAGCAAAGTGTATAAAGCGCAAGTAAAAACTATAGGACCATATTGTGTAAATATTGTAACTTAGAAATAAAATAAAATAAAATAAGATTTAAATGTTGTAACTTAAAAATAAGATTGAAAATAAGATTGAGATTTATTAATTATTGTAACTTAGAAATAAAATAAAATAAAATAAGATTTAAATGTTGTAACTTAAAATTAAGATTGAAAATAAGATTGAAATTTATTAATTATTGTAACTTAGAAATAAAATAAAATAAAATAAGATTTAAATGTTGTAACTTAAAAATAAGATTGAAAATAAGATTGAGATTTATTAATTATTGTAACTTAGAAATAAAATAAAATAAAATAAGATTTAAATGTTGTAACTTAAAAATAAGATTGAAAATAAGATTGAGATTTATTAATTATTGTAACTTAGAAATAAAATCAAAAATAAGATTGAAATTTATTAATTATTGTAACTTAGAAATAAAATAAAATAAAATAAGATTTAAATGTTGTAACTTAAAAATAAAATTAAAAATAAGATTGAGATTTATTAATTATTGTAACTTAGAAATAAAATTGAAAATAAGATTGAAAATATTGTAACTGTAAATAAGATTGAAAGTAATTAGAGGAAAATCAAGATTGTAATTGTAATTAATAAAGTTAAGTTAAGCGTCTTAAAAAAAAAAAGAGGTGAATCCACGCGGTAACATATTCCTTGGTTCCAGCATCCGCCCCCTAATCCAACGGAAAAGCCGGAGGTTCCTCCCACGAACCGTATCTGGCCTGCGGACTTAGTTGGTGCAAAACATATTACTTGGTGTGCAGCCTAACCAGGCATAACAATATATATATATATATATATATATATATATATATATATATATATACAAGAAACAAAAAAAAAGTACGCCGCAAGGCATAAGTATATAAAAATCAAGTTGTTATGGGTAATTTAGAGAGCTCGCATAGAGCCAGTAAATTGATTTAAGGACTGTGATTGTACAAAAGGGTTTAACATTTACCCTAATATTATACATGTAAAAAGAATTAGGAAAATAAATGTGGTTTAGAAACTAAAAAAAAAGCAATTTGATGTATGGCCTGTATGACCAAAAATACTTCGCTCCAAACTGCTTCGTTCACTTTGGTATTGATTCACCGATCACTCACCCGGTTATAATTTATAGTTTTTCACATTTCCTTTCCTTATCGCTATGTTTCTTTTTTTCAACGTTATTGATTCTTTTGATCGATCCTTATCGGGCCATCAGAACAGTTGTTTTCGATCGCCGCTTACTTCTTATTATTACTTCCATTGTTCTTCGTTTTTCGCCACAACGATATCGGCGCTCCTCTTCTCTCTTGTGCTTTTGTTGCGTTCTTCGTGCAAGCGCAGTACTGTGGCACTGCTCTCTTGAATTTGCCCAATTAGCTCTTGTGTCACAGCTCGATGTAGTCCAAACTGAGCTAATTGGATCCTATACAAGCTAACACCTCCAGTGTAGAGGGTGGAGAGTTATTTAAATATGTTGTTATATTACGCACCCTCATCATAACTAGTTGCATCGTGCAACACGGAGATAAAAGTGTCTTACACTCGAAATACATTTTTATGATACCCGTCAATCTGAGAGCCCATTAGTTCCCATTCAAAGCTAACATCGGAGTTTCCAAGAATCATTCTTGAGCCATACAACACAAGTATGTGCTTTCCCTGATGATGTGTGAATTGTGAATATTAGATGATATGTAGATATATTTGTATGTTTCTCCAGGCATTAAGTTGTTTACATGAGTAAATCACATCACAATAAATTGAGTTCACCAAAATGATTGGCATACAACTTTCCCTGCAACCTTACAGTTTGATTATCGCAATCTTTTTGATCATTAGCGAAATCTTGGCATTGTGCTCTGCACGTGTTAGTTTGGTATTCTGTTCATTAAATTCATTTACAACCTGAAAACTTCTACCAAATTTCTCCGGAATTGAGCTAAGGCAAATCTGTCCGCCATGGGAAAATCAAGAGCAACTTGGAAAATCACTATGCTAAACAGATCTGCTTACCTCAAACAACTTCCAGACTTTAATTATACTACATTACTTCAAAACATGTTAGAATGACAACCTGTAATGATTCTATCAAGTTGCCAAAACTCTATTGAAGTTCTCTAGTCTTCCTAAATTTCATAATGTCAATCTATTACAACCTGAGGGTAATACTACATGTAACATTGTCGTTGTGCTCGTCCTTAATGTCAGTACAAGGATGTTGGCCACACCATGCACGCGAACGTGTTTCTTTCTTTCAATCAGGAGACTACAAACAATGGCAGAGTTCTGGCAAGGATAGACGAGGAACTGAATTTCCTTGGGGTAAGTACGTGCTCACTGTAAACAGATTCTTGAAAAGCATATAAATTCTTTTCAAGACCTAGACGGTTAAGGGTAGGGTCAATGTCAGTAAGTTTTTATCTTCTGACCTACACAACTCTTGATGAAATCGTGAACAAATTTTATTCAGGATTTCAGACAACTTTTGTTACCTGACCAGCATCGCTTTGTACTCTCCCGAGCAGCAAAATAGTTCTGAAGTTTTGATCAAGAACGTGGCTAATGATCCTGGTGACATGGTTCACAAAAGTGAATCTATTGAAATTCGAATAATATACTATTCAATTAATTTACAAATTTCGTGTACCGATATCACATCAACTCGGAAAACAGTATTTGAGGCTTCAATAATTTCTTAGCATACCATATGTACGAAAGACTTCGGTAGATTTTTTTTTTAATTTGCACATGCTTAAGGAACTATTAATCTTAATTTCACAAAATAAGTGAGCATGGTGGGCAATCGATAGTATAGTGGTTAGTATACCCACCTGTCACGCGAGAGACCGGGGTTCGATTCCCCGTCGGGGAGCCTCTGGCGCAAGACTAATGACCTTGACCGGAAAAAACAAATCATTATGGAAAATTTAACAAGCCTCAGGACTTGCTAAGTAAGGCCAAGACCGGTTCCCGGTTGTAGTGCCGATAATGATGATGGTGGGCAATGAGCATAGAAAACCAAGCAAGAGGGAGCCCCAAGATATTTTTGAATTGAATTTACAACATGCAATGAAAACCCCTACTATGACATTAAACTGTCACACACTAAAGCCTTATTTGTTAGATGTTTTGACTAAAACAATAGTGGACGATCCTAGGAGAGCGCCCAGTTCAAGAAACCGTTAATCTTTCAAAACAGAACTTAGTGGCGATCAGCTCCTTGACATACTTTCAAGTTAGCGAGAAAGTATCTGTGCTACCACCATTGTTACGCCCCATGAACAGAGGTTCTAAAACCATAGTATACTTAAAAGTCCAAGCATATCAGCATAGAGTTGATGAAACCCTGAGAACGCGTCTGAAATTAGAATGAAACTAGTATCTAAGAAGGATTTATTTTCAGTTTAAGTTTAGTGAAGCTATATAACTCTATTCATTAGCTTAGCGGACGGCCAATTTACAAGCTAATTTAATTAATCAGTTAATAACTTAACTAAGATGGTCGAGGGTAGGGTGGGAGATGGAAAGAGGTTAGAGGGAGATATTTTGGAGGCAGTGTTTTAGAGTGAGGGTACTATTATTGTAGGAGTTGACACTTCAGGGCATTTGGGAATTTGTATTTTGCATACAATGCAAACAATTGAAATTCGCATTCATTCTGAAGCAAAGCCTTCCCCACGGGCAATTAATTCATATCGCATACGTTGCGATAATTGCCCACCCATGCCCACCTTCCAAAGCCAATTATCATATATCAGTCATACACTTGACCCACCCCCCAAGGCCACCGCATTCTGCTTCATATTACAAAAATCAAGCAAGTGCCTGTCCACGGACATACATGGTCTCATTTTACAAATACATATGTTTACAAGTGTGATACATGATATGCGAGCACAAGCGGCATTAGCAAAGGCCATCGACGACGAAATAATCGAGCGTCGGAAAAGTGCTGAATTCGGCGAAGTAGCGAACACAGCAGTGAGGCGCAATTAAACATATGATACGATTGGCACATGCGGGCAATGCCCTATAATTGGTTCTCCGGATGGAAAGCAATTAAGTAATTGCGCAATTCATTACCATTGCATTTTTGGCAAGGAAAATTAAAACGATTATTGAAAATTGCAAATTGCGAGTGACAGGCAAATAACCCCCAAATAGGCTAAACGCGCTGGGTGAGAAACATGCTCTGTCTGCATTAACTTCCCAATTAAAATGGTATTTAAAGGGTAGTGCAAGTAAGTTTCTTTGCAGTGTAGTGTAATAACCAAGTAAGAAGGTTTCAGCCTTAGCGTTGGAACAGCGGACCTTGTTACTTTTCTTTTTAAAAGTAATTGTGTAGAAAACTAAGGAATCGACATTCCCAACCAGTAAATAAATTGTTCAGTCAAATGTAGTGAAGTGTTTCATTTCAATTTCAACCTTACAACCACAACGCTGAAGAGGCTGCCGCCACAGAGAAGCCGAATAATCTCACGCTATACTGTCTTATCACGTAAGTACCTTCTGCCGCCAAAGAGAAGCTGCGCCGAGGAAACCAAGACAGCCTGGTATAGTTAAGTCAAGCTATACTGCTGCGCCGAAAAAACTAACTAAAACTAACTATAACTAAAATCAAATCACGATAATTAAATAATAAATGTTAACATCTGGGGTTACGCTCAGGTGTTACATTTTCGCCCCCGAGCAGGGACCTAATAAAATATAAATAATTTAAGCAATAAGAAAATACAAATAATTTAATGTAACAAATCTTCAGATAACTAAATATTAAATGTCTACATCAGAGGTTTGCACTCTTGTGTTACATTTTGCCGCCCAAGCAGGGACCAAATAATAAACAAAACTACTAATAACCTTAAACAAACACTTTCTGATAATCAAATATTAAATGTTAATATCAGAGCTCATGCTCTGGTGTTACACCACCGTTTTACAAACCCGAGGGTTGAGTTGGACCCAAGAGTCATCTCATCTGATCAAATTAAGTTCGCAATACCAAGGTCGCAGATGAATTGAACAATGGTGAGGGTGTAGTCATGAGAAGCCCTGTGAGGGGGGCGTTAGAATATACTCACAGCTGGGCCGGCTTCTCGTTAGAGGCGACTAAAGGCCGAGTGGTAGGCGGCGTCTCAACGCCCTGTTTGTCACCCAGTGAAATATCACCCCATCAAGCCAAAGGCTCCGTGAAATGGCCGCGATAAATCCCTGGCTACCTTTCGGAGCTTGGCTGGTCAACCGGTTCGAGAAAACGTTGGTTTAGTTGGTAGTCGGTCTCAAGGTGAGATACCACCCCGTCCCGCTGTACATTCCGCGATATCGTCGAGAGAAATCTTCGACAGTGTTTCGTGTGGCTGATGGCCCGGACTGACACGGAGATAAGTCATGATGGTGTGGGGTAGTTTTGGCTAGGGCACCTACACGGGCGCGGTTTCAGCAAAACACCCACGGATTAAAAGCTGCCGAAACACCAAACAAGAGAAAGTAGTAGAAATAAAAAAAAACACCACCGATGTTAGGACTAAACACTGTTCACCCTGGCGGAGTTGATGGAATGAAACAAGATGGTTTATTCTATTTATAAAACGTCTTTTATTTATGTTCACTTGTTGGCGGGAACGTATAATTTGTTACTTCTGAGCACAGTGTCTTTTTATGATAAAACGTTCTCTTTATTAATGTTAACTTGATGGTGGTCAAGTATTATTTGTTACTCCTTAGCACAGTGTCTTTTTATGATAAAACGTTCTTTTTATTAGAACTAGCGGTACATATTAGCGTTAATAACGTGGAAGCTGCGTTTAGCTTATCTGATTTTACACTTTCACGACGGATATGAAGTTATATTTAGTGGCTTGCACAAAAATCCAGACGATACTCAATTACTAACTCGACACCAAATAGAAACACGCACAAGACTAAAAGCGGTACTTAATTACGAACTCGACATCGAATACATTTTTACCGATCCTAACAAGACTCGTATAGTGCATGTGCACACTTAAGGGGATGAAATCAGACTCGATATTTAATGCCCACAAAAGAAAAGGGACACCCAAAGAAAACCTCGAAAGGGGAGGAGCTGCACGATTAACTCGAGGTAGTTAATCGTGATTGGACCGGGGAATAGGCATACATTGTGCATGTGTGTGTATGCCTCGCATACGATCGTCCGGCGACCGAGGATGGATGCCAGCATCGCGACTGCATCTTCCACGAATGCAAACAATGAATGACCAATGGATTGTGCTATACATGCCGGCCACAAGGAACATCTCGAGTGAAAACAACACGACCGAAGATCTGGTCATCCTATGGGAGGCCATAAATCAACATTTCGGTTGATGGTGTGAATTCCCTTAGGTCCGCCGACGGGTGGCGGCCGTTAATAGGGAATTGTATATTCATAACACTCTGTGGTGCAAATGCGATGTTTAGATATTGCAACGACTATAGGGTGCAGCCATTGCCAGATGTTAAAAGTAACACTTGCTGGCTGCATCCAATTCGTTGCTTGTTTGCGGTCCCTGATCGGTGGGGACCGATAATAGGAAACCAGCTATTGCTGGTAATTACGGAAATGTTTGGTTTGCCTCAGCCGAACCCTTGTCGGCGGTGGCAAACCAATGGGACCTAATAGCCGCATGCTAGGGGTGCCATGGGCAAACAAGAAAACGAGTAATCAAAGAACTCTTTGTTGATGTTGTTTCCATAGCATAAGGCTATGCGAACGAGATGCCCTGGGTAGAATGCATGCCTGAGGATGAGATTTCAAATGCCACGGCTATGTGATAATCTTTGCCGTGGACTTAATGTTTTTCAGATATCAATGCCTGCCCGAGGATGGATTTTCGATGCCACGGCTAAGTGATAAGCTTTGCCGTGGACTTAATGTTTTCCAGATATCAGTGTCTGCCCGAGGATGAATTTTCGATGCCACGGCTAAGTGATAAGCTTTGCCGTGGACTTAATGTTTTCAGGGATAGTGATGGAGAAAAAGGGGTTTGGAAGGAAAACCCCCCACAGCATAGGTAAGCTGCCTAACAGATATTCGTGACAGTTATCCGATTGGGTAACTGTATTAATTCCAGCGATTTGGCTGGCGGCAAATGCCGTAGCAAGGTTACGCAACCTTGCTGAAGTTCGACTTAGAGGTGAGTCGGTTCGCCTGGAATAGTGGGGATCGAATGATGTATGGCTCTTCGGGCCCTGAAAAGCCCCACAATGGTACCTTCCGATATAAAGAATTCCGGAGGTAAACTAGTTTCTCATTCGGATATGCAGAGGGGGGGGGGGGGGCTACGTCACGGGCATCATCATGCAGATAGTATGATAAATAACCAAACTTTAAGAAATTCGTCATCGCATAGTCGAGCTCGCTCTCGAGGCTCTATCCACGCCCGACAGGTAACGCCATTTTGTAACATCAGGGGCATCGGTTTCACCAATACGAATGTAAACGCCGTCCACCAATATTTGCAAACAGCGAAACCTGATATCCTGGCTCTAACTAAGACCCAGGCCGATTCGTCAACTGATTCAACATATCTTCATTGCTCCGGATACGAATAGAATTTGAGATTCCGTTTTAAGGGAGGAGTCTGCGTCTTTGCGCTGTCCGATCTAGCTTGCCAGGGGATGAAGGCTTTGGAACCCAATAACATGGATATCATATGGTTGAGGGCCGTGCTGAGGAATTCTGTGAAATTTCTTTCTTGTCTTTATCGCTCCCCAAATGACAATCGACCAGCGACATTTTTCGAACATCTTTCATATACCGTCGACTGGATACAGGCTGTTGCTGCAATGAAAAGAGAAAACCGAAACAACAAACGGAGCTTCGCTAGCGCTGCCTCAGTTTCTCTTCGAGTGGACTGTATTTCCGGCACTGGCCGGCCAACGATGCTTTCTCCTTAAATTTGAGGGATTGTACCTCCAGAGCCGGACTCTTCTCTGGATTGGCGGGCGTTTGAGTCTTGCCCAGTACAAATCCTTAATCTACCAGAAGTGGATAACACGACTAGCGAAAGAAGGCTAGCCAAACGATGAAAAGTAAACAATATAAAAATCGCGCCAATACGGTCAGAAACGAGAATCTTTCCAACTCTTTATTTGCCTTGTATAATCTATTATTTATTATTCTGTGTGATCTCTTTATTCTGGTCTTGAGCAAGACCGATTGGGTAGGAGTTCCTTCGACGACTCCTGCTGCTCCATCGAAAGTGCCCGCCTTATATAGGCCCGCAGTCGTCCCCTCCTTTGCTCGTTTCCTGGGATCTGCTTTTCTTAGTGGCTTCCCGGAATCGGTGCGCCGCTGATCGTCGTTTCCCTGGAAGTGGTATGTTAGCACTTGCCTTTCCTTTCCAGGGAATTCGTGATCCATCGCCAACAATCTCCCCCGCAGTGCGAAGCACTTCCTCATGTGGCGGCGATGTGGTCGCTGGAACCAGCACTACGACGCGGCGAGTTGGTCTTCGTAGTGTCCCCCATGTCGTCCTCACGTCCAGGACTCTGATCCTTCCATCGGGGCCGGGATACACCGCTTGCACTTCTCCACGGGGCCAGGTACTACGGGGCAGCGATGAATCTACCACCAGGACTATATCTCCAACTTGTGGGTCGGTGGTATCTCGGCCGGAGATTCTTCTTGGCATCAGTGTCGGCAGGTATTCTTTTACCCATCTTTTCCAGAAGTGGTCCGTCAGTCGCTGCGCCGTTCTCCAGTTCGCCCTACCAACAAGGTCGTGGTCGTTAAACTCATCAGGTGCCATTGCACCGCAAGAGCGTCCCAGCAGGAAATGGTTCGGTGTGAGGCTCTCTTCGTCGTTCCATCCTGGTGGTATAAACTTCCATCTGATGTGTCCGTTATTGGACTTCTCCAGCTCCTTGCTTGCCCCGGTGAAGTTGGTCCCGTTGTCGCTCCAGATTGTCTTCGGAGTCCCTCTTCTTGCGGCCATCCGCCGCAGGGCCATGACCATGGAACTGGCGCTGAGACAGTTGGCCAGCTCCAGGTGTACGGCTCTCGTGGTTAAGCATGTGAGCAGTACTCCCCAGCGCTTCTCAATTCTTCTTCCGACAGCGACCTGCATTGGCCCGAAGTAGTCCACTGCGGCGGCAGTGAACGGGTATTGGTGGTGGTGCAGTCGTTCGATAGGTAGATCTCCCGTGGGTGGCACTTGAGGGATGCGTTTGTGGACTCTGCACCATTGGCATCGGTCTATCACTCCTTTTGCGGATGTTCGTAGCCCTAAGATCCAGTATCTCTGCCGAAGCTCATTCATCACTGTTGCGGTGTTGCCATGGGCGAACCTCTTGTGATAGTGGTCGATCAAGAGGCGGCTCAGTTGATGTTTCCCATCCAGGGATTTGTTCTCCAGCCGTCGATCGTTATTTTCCTCGTCCGGGACCTCAGCTTCATCACTCCATTTTCGTCGAGGTAAACATCTATTTTGCGCAGCCGACTCGAGCTTTCTGGTGGTCTTCCTTCTCGCAAGCGGGCCACGTCTCCTGCGAAACTGTCTTGTTGGCTCATTCTGACCAGTCGCTCTTCGGCCCTGTCTAGATGTTTCTGATGCACGGGCGTGAATGTCTTCTTCTCGGCTTTGGAACATGTGGGTGTTTGTTGCCTTCGGGACTTCGATCCAATACCATTTTTCCGATATTTGCAGCCCAAGCTCCTTCTCTATTGTGGCCGCTAATCTGCTTCCCAACAAGGCAGCCTGTAACTCTAGTCGGGGCATGGACACCGGTTTTGTCGGAGTTACCCGGACTTTACCGGCGATCAGGGTCACGCTCACTCTTCCATCGGGTTCCACCATCCTCCAATAAACTGCGGCTGCGTATGCCTCTTCGCTGGCATCGCTGAAAGTGTGCAGCTGACCTTCTTCCTGACTGCTCGACAGGCACCGAGGAATCCTCAGACCTTTGAGGATGGACGTCTCCTTTAAGTAGGTGGTCCAAGCGGTCCTCTGTTCCTCTGGGATTTCATAATCCCATCCGATCTTGGCGCGCCAGACGTCTTGGATCAGCTTCTTCCCCTGTATGAGCACTGGCGTTGCAAACCCCTGTGGGTCGAAGGTTGACATCACCGCGCTCGTGACTTCCCTCTTGGTAGACATTCTTTTCCCGGTGAGGACTTGTGGGGGGGTGTTTCGGAACTCTACGTTGAAGGCCAGGATGTCCTCCGTCATCATCCATCTGAGCCCGAGGGTTTTCTCTTCCTTCAATAATTCCACGGCTTCTGGCTGGGGCTGCTCCTGAAAACCTGAGCAAATTTGGGGTTTATTACTACTCCACCCTTTGAGTCGGAATCGCGCCTTAGCATGGATCCTCTCCACCGCCTTTGCTACGCCTCTGTCTTCTTCTACCGTCGCAAAACTCTGTAGGTAGTCGTCCATGTAGTGGTTTTCACGGATAGCTTGCGCCGCTCCCGGATGTTCCTTCTCGAAATCCCTTGCGTTCTTGTTCATTACATAGATCGCGGTCGATGGTGATGAGGTGGGTCCGAACACTACGGACGTCATACGATATTCTTCCGGTTTGCTTCTTGTGTCTCCGTTGCGCCAAAGAAACCTTAAGCAGTCGCGGTCGGCTTCGCGCATCTGGATTTAGAGGAACATTTCCTTGATGTCAGCGACGACGGCGATTGGTCTTTCTCGAAATCTGACCAGCACCCCCACGATCGATTGGATGAGGTCCGGTCCGGGGAGTAGAGCGTCGTTAAGGCTCTTGCCGTTGAACTTGGCTGCTGCGTCGAGCACTATCCGCGGTTTTTTCTTCGTCGGGTGTATTACTGCAAAGTGCGGGAGATAGAAGGTCCTTCCGGCGATGGAGTTCGCCGGCGCCTTTTCTGCATACCCGTTCTCTAGCAAATTGTCCATTTGCTCCAGGTACATCTTCTTCAGATCCTCGTCTTGGCCCAGTTTCCTCTCGATATTCAGAAGGCGTCGATAGGCCTGGCTATAGTTGTTGGGCAGCGTCTCATCGTCGCTTCTCCATAGAAGGCCCGTTTCGTATCTTCCGTTTGGCAGTCGTCTCGTGGTTTTTTCCAGAACCTCTATGGCCCTTCTGTCGGCGTCGTTCTTGGGGCGTCGTGTTTGCACTCCCAATGCTTCGATTTCGAAATGGCGTCTAACGAGCGATTCTGTCTCGTCTTCCTTCGTCCTGCCATTGTTGACGAATCTCACCGGCGCGCTGCTCCTGGCCTCGCACCCGTGCAGGACCCATCCCAGGCTGGTAAGCGAAGCGACTGGTTCGGTGCGTCTCTCCTTCCTCAGACTCCTTGTGACTATCAGGCCCCAGTTATCCTGGCCGATGAGCAATTTAGGTTCCTGTTAGGTGTAGGTCAGTTGGTCTCCGAGGTCTCGTAGATGCTCGCATCTCTCAATCGTCTCCTTCTTCACCTCCTGCTTCGAAAGTTTAAAGTTAGGAAGGGTTCTTACCTCGATCGAGTATCCGGTCCGGCCATGGGCTCCTTTGACTCGCACATGGACTCTTTGCGAATCGTGCCTCCTGATGCCCAGGTCCCCGACTGTCTCCAAAACGAGCGTTTCCCGCCTGCCTTTCGCACCGATCTTATAGGCGACCGACGAGTCCAGTAACGAAATAGTGGATCCCTCGTCAAGCAGAGCCAATACCCGACCCGACCCCTTGGGTCCGTAAAGGTCCACTGGAACCATCTTCAGGTATGCTTTGGTGCTACTGATTGTGCGCATGGAGGTGAGCACCTCTCCTCTAGTTTGCTCGTGGCCGTGGCCTGATGGCGAGGTTGTAGCGGTGCCGCCAAACCCTACGGTCTACTTACCTGAAAAACTCCCATAACTACTACCCAACTCGCTTTAGTTTTCTAATGCAACAGTATTAGTACCTAAAAATGCTGCACGCATTTAAGAGATCAAATCTATGATCTTTAAGTCCCTGTAAAGAAAACTTACCTTCATGCATTCTCTTCGCATACCATTGCTCCTTAAGATTTCTTTATTAACTTACCAGGAATTTCCAATCAATTTCGGCATCTACGTCGCCAGTCAAATTCCCTTAGATGAATTCCTGTAAACAAAATAATTCGGATTGCATTCAATGTAACCGTCATGACAGGGACCATAAATATCGCGCCGTCTATTTTCCCAGCCGCGTCATATACCTTTTCATACACATTGCCTGGCAACCTTTTTTGTTTGTCTTATCAATAAACAACCCAAGCAGCTGCATATAATTAGCGCAATAGACGCCGAAACCAAATTCTCCAGCATTTCCTAATGCAAATATGAACCCGGTTTCTACTGCAGCCAGAGATGCCATAAACATCCAATTTGCTTTTAGCACCTTTTTCTCCCAACGTCGAAAATAGCGACGAGGCATCGTGTAAACAATGACCCGCATTACCAACGGCGCATTTGGTCATTTTTCCCTATTGTCCTCGCCGCCTGCCTGTTTCGTTGTTCCACTGCACTTGTGAGTAGCATTGATCTCAACGATCCCACACATACCACCATGACCTTTATTACAAGATCTGGTTTCCTATACCACCAAGAGAGACTTTACGTTTCCCTGGTGGTAGGTAAAAAACGATATCCTTATTGGAGAGGATATCGTTTTTAGTCTTTTATCCAAACACCAAGGAGGTCGGTCGCGTTTGCCTTTCACCGTACCGCGCGCGCGGTGCAGTGCGATAATCGAGTCAGTATTAAGTGTACCTAATTAAAAATACATTATAGATTTTACCTTGTAATCATTAAAACAGTCGTTCAACACAAGCTGTTCATTTAATTGTGATCCCATGAACCAGCGTGTAATTCAAAGTTAACGTTTAATCGGGAGTGAATAAAATAAACAATAAAAATCAGTGCGATTCTTTCATGCGTTGCAGTTTCCACCAGTATATTTGAATCGTACTTTTCTCTTCTTGCGTTGGTGGACGATGTTTTGGTGTTTCCTTTTGTGTCGCCGGAACGACGGATTTCCTTCGATGGAACATTTATTGACGGTGGAGACGAGGTAGAACTCTCGCCCATGCTGGCGTAGCGATCTCGTTCCCCACATTGGTGACCTAGGTGAGAACATCCACCTTCCGGAATCAGAAGAGTGACAATCTTCCTGAATCGAGTGCATCCAGAAAGGCTGTATCAACGAGCAATTGTGGCGGCAATTGCTGTAAAACATTGACTATCCCAGCCAAATTCAGTACAGTGACTCTTGAGAGCATAAAATTTGCCAAAATTAAAGAACAATAAAAGGGTACCCAGCACCCTATCACTACCACCGGACATAAATTCAACTTTAACAACCACCCAGCGACGTACATCCGGCAACAGCCTCAACACAACGACCCAACATCATCAGCCACCACAACATCATCAGACGACACTGCAGGACAACCAAAGTTTTTCTCAACAATATCAATATTCGGAAAGGTACGCTTTTTACAATTCTTATTTTTTTTTTCTTGTATTAAATCAAACTCTTTACACATCATGAGTTACACAACTCTCATTTACAATAAAAGTTTAATTGTTTTGTTTTTCTTTGAATTCATTTTTACATTACATGAACATTCAGTGAGTTTGTTTTGTATAACGAATATACGATTTAGTTTCATTTTTGTTTTTTTTTGTGTTGTTAAGAAACGTATCCACGTACTGTTTTTGATTCGATATATATGTACAAATGTATATACTCGGACATTACCCAAACATAACATTAAATACAAATAACACGCAATTAAAGCTAACTATCCCATACAGTACTTTCTCTTTAAATATCGTGCGCAATTATACACAATTATACATAATTCAAAACAGCTCATCAAGCAAAACAGTTTCAAAATTAAAATTTTCAACAATATTCCGAAAAATTGTTTAATTGGGCTACACCCAATGTATGAAATTACAAATTAATCATTAAGCTTGTGTTTTAAACAATTCAAATTAATTTAAAGGCAACCAACAACAAAAAGAAATTAAACAACTATCTAAATGTAAAGAATAAGAAATATCATATGTGAATGTATTTTTGTTAATGTTATTCCATTTATTCTCACCAATCAAGCCGTTAAGTAATGGCAGAAAATCTGATTAACCAAAGAAATGCCCAATTATTAAGAAACGAAGAAAAATGAAAATGAATAGGTGTAAACTCCTTCAGAGTCGTGTTGAATTTACCTTAAATAACAATATTTAATTTAATTAATAATTAATTGTCATTCTTTTAAATTTTTTGTAACCCGAAATTTACCTCATTTATCTTTTCATTTTTCTGTTAAATACGAAATATGTATACGGCCATTTACCAAAGACAAATGAAGCGAGATTGTTTTTATTCGAAAGCATATAATAGAAGGAAAATATAATAATAATAATTTTATAAACTGCAAAAATATTTATTTGTGACTTTATTTGCAAAAAAAGTAAAAGTAATGAAAATAAGTTAAAAAAAGACGCATCAACATAAGAAATTTCCGTTAAAATAAACTTAATCGAATAACTACTGTATATTCCAATTACGCCACATTATGTTCTTCTCTGTTATAAACATAATTTTTACTTTTTATTAACATCGAAAATAAGATAAAGCAGAAAAACAATAAAAGCCTTGAAGACCAAAAAAATCAAAAACAAAAATAAGAAATACTCTTATAATAAATACCTTAAATTTATACGATCAAAAAATAATTATTGTAAACCCCTTTTGGGTACAGATTCACACGAAAATTTTCGACTACACACGACTCCATTTCGACACTGCCGACTCTCTTCCACTCCACCCAACTTCATTGCGACTCCTTTTAACTCCACTCGACCACCTTAGACTCCATACAACTGTTTCGACATTTTTCACCCAACCGACCCCATTGGCATCATGTTCAACCCTTTTGACTTCACTCGACACCTCCTATTCGACGTCATCAAACTCCTTCGACTCATTTTTAACGTCCTTCGGCTTCACGCCACCTCACACCCGACTTCTTTTCATCCTTATCAACTTCGCTCGCCTCTATGCGACCCTGTCCGCCTACTCTCGTCTATATACATTTCTGCAAGCCGGCTCCTTAAGTAACAACAGCTACTACGCGTAGCATATAATCTATAGGACGCCCGGTTTTGTCTCGCGTGAAACACCCTCACCCCCTTTCTGTCTCTTTTCTGAAGGTTGGCGCTCACGCTCACCAACCATAGCCTTCTCGCAACCCCATGCAACCCTTCTCGACTCTCCTTGACCGCTAACAACTTGTCCTGCCCCTGTTCATATATTGGCGCCCATGCACGCCAAAGACAGTTTTCACGCGAAACGGTTCACCAATGCTCGACTTTTCTACCCGATTTCAGCAAGCCAGCTTCCCTCGTAACACAGCTACTACGCGTAGGAGCACCCAGCAGGACACCTGGTTTTGCCTCTTTACTTAAACTTCAGGACCTTCGTCCTTAGATCCCTTAACGTCTCCCAAATGTCTCAGCAACACCGGTCCACAAATCAAACCGATACCACCGGACTGAGACAATATACCTGGTTCCCCAATCTTTAGCCACCATGGCTCCCCTTTAGCGGCAACTAAAGGCTATACATGCCCCTCTACGTCGCCTCAAATACCTAGGTGCATAATTCTTCGGAGAGTGCAGCAGTTACTCTAGGCCGCCCTGTGGTTAGACACAACCAACCATACCCCAGGAGCCCCATAATCTAAGTCGCCCAACTTAACCGAGTGCGACTGGCCGGCCCTTCCAACAAAGCGCCGCTTGGTCGAGGTCGCGGCTGCCGTTTATCAAGCTCCGGGGTCGACACCGGAGCAGATGTATCGCACCTCCCTCGATCGGCAAGCCGCGCAACTGGAGTGTCCGCCCTCTTTTACCAGTCCCAGCGGCAAACAATTCGTCATACAAACGTATGGACGAAAGGCACCGACTCTGCACTTGGTTTCCTTAAATTTATCCACTGACACGTCGTAGCACGATGTCAGTGAGTTACCAATAGGTCCCATCTCCTGGCACCATTACCACGATGGCGGCGAGCTCCTAATGAAATTATACCTATTAGATAGGTATAACCTGTTGGCAGATACCGCCAACACCAGATCAATACCCTCAGTTCCTGTATCTGCATCTTCCCGCACATGCTACTTCGTGACTGCGGATGCGAGCAGATTTCCGATAGGTTCCGACCTATTCGGACGATAAGCCTGTTGGTCCACGAGACCCATAACAGGCCTATGGACCACGCCGCACACCCTTGCCCTTGATGGCATCAATCGGTAACATCTGTGTCCACCTTATTATCGACAAAGGCCCATACTATACCTGAAACTAGTCACCATGACAGTTCCCCCGATTTAATTACAGCGCCTACCGAAGTGCGCAGGGCCACCTTGTTCGCCAAGTGTTCAGCCCTCCGCCCAGCATAGCACCATTCATTCGAGCATCCCTTCAGCCCTGCCGCCTTTGTTTCGTGACTACGTCACTGGGGGGGGGGGGGGGGGGGGGGGGGTACTGTAGCGGTGCCGCCAAACCTTACGGTCTACTTACCTGAAAAACCCCCATAACTACTACCCAACTCCCTTTAGTTTTCTAATGCAACAGTATTAGTACCTAAAAATGCTGCACGCATTTAAGAGATCAAATTTATGATCTTTAAGTCCCTGTAAAGAAAACTTACCTTCATGCATTCTCTTCGCATACCATTGCTCCTTAAGATTTCTTTATTAACTTACCAGGAATTTCCAATCAATTTCGGCATCTACGTCGCCAGTCAAATTCCCTTAGATGAATTCCTGTAAACAAAATAATTCGGATTGCATTCAATGTAACCGTCATGACAGGGACCATAAATATCGCGCCGTCTATTTTCCCAGCCGCGTCATATACCTTTTCATACACATTGCCTGGCAACCTTTTTTGTTTGTCTTATCAATAAACAACCCAAGCAGCTGCATATAATTAGCGCAATAGACGCCGAAACCAAATTCTCCAGCATTTCCTAATGCAAATATGAACCCGGTTTCTACTGCAGCCAGAGATGCCATAAACATCCAATTTGCTTTTAGCACCTTTTTCTCCCAACGTCGAAAATAGCGACGAGGCATCGTATAAACAATGACCCGCATTACCAACGGCGCATTTGGTCATTTTTCCCTATTGTCCTCGCCGCCTGCCTGTTTCGTTGTTCCACTGCACGTGTGAATAGCATTGATCTCAACGATCCCACACATACCACCATGACCTTTATTACAAGATCTGGTTTCCTATACCACCAAGAGAGACTTTACGTTTCCCTGGTGGTAGGTAAAAAACGATATCCTTATTGGAGAGGATATCGTTTTTAGTCTTTTATCCAAACACCAAGGAGGTGTCGTTTGCCTTTCACCGTACCGCGCGCGCGGTGCAGTGCGATAATCGAGTCAGTATTAAGTGTACCTAATTAAATATACAATATTTTATTACATTATAGATTTGTAATCATTAAAACAGTCGTTCAACACAAGCTGTTCATTTAATTGTGATCCCATGAACCAGCGTGTAATTCAAAGTTAACGTTTAATCGGGAGTGAATAAAATAAACAATAAAAATCAGTGCGTTTCTTTCATGCGTTGCAGTTTCCACCAGTATATTTGAATCGTACTTTTCTCTTCTTGCGTTGGTGGACGATGTTTTGGTGTTTCCTTTTGTGTCGGCGGAACGACGGATTTCCTTCGGTGGAACACTTATTGACGGTGGAGACGAGGTAGAACTCTCGCCCATGCTGGCGTAGCGATCTCGTTCCCCACAAGGTGTTCTGGTGTGACCTTCTTCCTCTTCTGGGAGCCGTTCCTGGTGGAAGTTCGTCTGGGTGGAGGATGACGTGGTGTTCCCTTGAACATCTATCGCACGGTGGTGCCCTGCAGTCTGCCTTTCGGTGTTTGCTTTGCCGTTTTTGCCAGATTCCATTTTTCCCAATTACTGGCCTTCTTGAACGTGGGGCATTTGAGGATGTCGTGGTCCTTCAGACAAACCGGACACTCTGGTTTGATTCCGTTCCCGGGTGCATCATTCTCTCGAACGGCGTGGATCGATCTCCTTCCTGAATTGCGTCGTCCTTGGGATGATGCCCGTTGATGGTAGACTCCTCTCGGCTCCCATGATACTTCTGGTGGGGCGAAATTGGCACACATGTCTGCCTCTACCTTCATAAAGTCGCTGAAAACCCTCAGCTCCGGCTGGTCCTCTCCTCCATGGCTGTTGTAGTACGCGAACCACCTGCACCTCATGGATGACGGCATCTTTGTCGCCAGTTCTCTTACCGCCTCGGGTGCATTTAGAAACTGCTGCTTGCCCAGCGCTCTGATGGTGGCCACGGAGTTCATAACCCGGCTGGCGAAGACTCCAATATCGCTCGGGTCTTCGGTGACCCGAGGCAGGGCTCTCAGCTTTGTCAACTCCGCTACGGCCAACGCTCCCGGCCTTCCAAAGCGAGCCTCCAGTCCTTCCATTAACTCCAGGGGGTCCTCGGCAATAAACAGGAGGCTTCTAACTGCCTCTCTTGCTCTTCCCTTTAGAGCTCTCCGGAGACTCGCCAAGTTCTGCGCGTGTGTGAATCCGACGGAGGTATCCACAAATGATCTCCTGAATGCCAGCCACTCTTCGCTGGCACCGTTGAAGTCAGGTAGTTCCACCATTTGCCTCGAGGTACTTGCTCCGGGGGGTGCTCGCAAGAGCCTGGCTATGGTCTGGGTCAGATCCTGGCTCTCGCCCCTTCCTTGTTCGCGATGTGGTGACTTGTCTTCTTGGGCTAGCTCCCCCTGCCTTTCTCCAGGCGGTCTCGGCAGTTCGTCCCATTGATTGAAGGGGTTCCGCTTGTACTCGTCTTCGTCTTCGTCAGACTCGCTCTGGCTCGCCTCGTCCTCGGAGTCTATTCTCTGTAATTCAAGTTTATTTCTAGACACTTTCGCCTTCGCCTGGGCCACCTTCGCCTTCGCCTCGGCCGCTTCCAGTTCTCGGATGGCGACTTCCAAACTTGTTTCGACATCAGCTCGCCTCGACGACTTTACAGAGCTTCCTCTGGAAACGGCGCCTCGTGTTTCGCGCCGCGCTTCGATCTTGGCACGGTTTTCTCGGGCCCTGTCTTCTCCGGCTACGCTGGTCTTCTGTGTTAACGCTTCGTACGTTAACTCGGTCCCCCGCCTGGGGGTGTGGGGTTCGGATTGGGTCCCCCTTGCTTCCGTCGCATGTGCTGCTCTCCCTCTTCTGTCAAGCGCTCTGACAGGTCCGTCGTCATCTCCTTCAAATCGTGTGGGAGATACTTCTCCTGTGGCGCTTGATCCTTGTCTTCCCGTAGGGAACGGCAGCGTCCTCTTTGCCTTAGCCGATCTCGTTACCGGCATCGTCGTTCTAACCGAGATCCGGCTCGAAGGACCAAAACTGTTGCTGCAATGAAAAGAGAAAACCGAAACAACAAACAGCGCTTCGCTAGCGCTGCCTCAGTTTCTCTTCGAGCGGACTGTATTTCCGGCACTGGGCGGCCAACGATGCTTTCTCCTTAAATTTGAGGGATTGTACGAGAGCCGGACTCTTCTCTGGATTGGCGGGCGGTTGAGTCTTGCCCAGTACATATCTTTAATCTACCAGAAGTAGACAACACGACTAGCGAAAGAAGGCTAGCCAAACGATGAAAAGTAAACAATATAAAAATCGCGCCAATACGGTCAGAAACGAGAATCTTCCCAACTCTTTATTTGCCTTGTATAATCTATTATTTATTATTCTGTGTGATCTCTTTATTCTGGTCTTGAGCAAGACCGATTGGGTAGGAGTTCCTTCGACGACTCCTGCTGCTCCATCGAAAGTGCCCGCCTTATATAGGCCCACAGTCGTCCCCTCCTTTGCTCGTTTCCTGGGATCTGCTTTTCTTAGTGGCTTCCCGGAATCGGTGCGCCGCTGATCGTCGTTTCCCTGGAAGTGGTATGTTAGCGCTTGACTTGCCTTTCCAGGGAGTTCGTGATCCATCGCCAACACATGCCAAGCTTCTGAAATTGTCGTCCTTGGTAATTTTAGTGTGTACAATTCCGGCTGGTTGGTACACTCTAACAGAACCGACGAGGCTGGGAGGCTGGCGGAGATGTTTGCTGTAACCCACAACTTGACTCAACTCGTGGAGGAACCAACACGAGTGCCGGATACCCGAGACGATTTTGCGAACACACTGGACTTGTTTTTGACATCCGAACCGAGTATTTATACCGTAGAGGTTTCTGCGCCACTGCGAAACTCAGATCACTGATTGGTATTTGTCGCGCAGGCACTTGCATTTCAAGCAAATAAGCGGCCTAAGCAACTTCGCCATGTATGTAGGTATGGGGCTGCTAACTAGGACGATTTGCGAGATTCCTTCGCATCCTTTCCGTGGTCGGAGATGTGCTTTAGACACTCCGATGTTAACGCATGCGCGGCGTCGGTCACAGAGATAATTCTTCTCGGGATAGAGACCTACATACCACATTCCATCAAACGAAGTTCATCTAATAAACCGTGGTTTCACAAAAAAATGCGAGCAGATTACAGCGGCGAAAAATAGAGCTTTTAAGCAATGGCGCTCGAATCCCACCGGGATGAATAGAACGAATTTTGTTAGAATCAGAAACGCGTGCAACCAGGCGATTGATACCGCGAAGAAAGCTCACAACGACAGAGTGACCAATAAACGCCTTTAGTGCCCGACTATTTCACGCACCTTCTATCAGCAGTAACTTCGCTTCCTCCTCTTCCCTTCCGTTGGTGGCAGACAGCGGGACACCAGTCACAAATTCAAAGGAAAAAGCTAATGGGTTTGCGAATTTATTGTGATCGCACCGGTACGGTCTTCCATGTGGGATGTGAGATTTCGCCGGCGTACTATTCAACGCATTCTACGTGAACTCGACTGTAGGAAGGCAACCGGCCCGGACGGAATACCAGCAAAAGTCTTTAAGAACTGTGCTCCAGAGATATCGACGGTTCTTGACAGACTCTTTCGCTTATCTTATGCAAGGTGGACCTCTCCTACGTGCTGGAAAATCGCTCGAGTTCAGCCAATCCCATAAAGGGGAAAAAAGAGTCCCACAAAATTACCGACCGATAGCATTACCATCTATGTTATCTAAGGTGATGGAAAAAGTCATCATTACTGAGTTAATTAAGTATTTGGAATGCAATAGACTTCTGAATGATCGTCAATAGGGATTCCGTGGCAGACGGTCCACGGGAGACCTTTTGACCCTTATAACCGATATATGGACATCTGCGATTGAGCGGCATGGTGCGTCAACGGCGGCCAAATTGGATATCTCCAAGGCTTTCGACCGCGTCGGGCACGGGGCGTTACTCTCTGAATCGGGATTTGGATAAGGTCCTGCAGTGGGGAAAGGCCAATCTCGTCGACTTCAATGCAACGAACAATCAATATAAAACATTCACAAAGAAAAGTGGATCGTCAGTTCCAGAGCTCATGATGAATGGCCAGGCCCTCGAATTTGGAGAAAGCATGAAATTGCTCGGCGTCACGGTTTGTGGGAATGTATCTTGGCATAAACATCCGTTGAACATGGCCAGGTCCGCCTTTGGGAATTATTAATTGAATTATCTTTTTAGAGCAAAGAAATATTTTACTCTGGCCCAATTTTTTTTTTTCTGTATAATTCCCAAGTTAAACTCGCGCTCGAATATAGCAACTTTCTTTGGAGCTCAGCTCCTAAGCATACTCTCTACCTATTTGAGAGCATGCAGAGACGAGAAACCCGTCTGATCGGGTACACGGCGCTGAGGTCGGGACTAAAGCCGCTATCACATCGAAGGCGTGTAGCCGATCTCTGTTTGTTTTACAGAGTAGTACACGGGTACTTATCTTCGGAGATTCGTGGTATTGTTTCGCGATTTCGGTTTATATGCGCTCCACAAGATAATCCGACGGATCGCATCAATTTGCGGTTCATCTCCCGAAAGCGCGAACATCTCTGCGTCAGAACTCGTTTCGTTACAGAGCGGGGAAGCTGTGGATTTCCCTCTCCGCCCGAGCACAATCTGTAACCGCCCAAAAAGAACCGCAGCAGTTATCTGATGGCATCTCGGGAGCCGACTCGGTACTATAGTTTCGATTATCCCGAAAAACGTGTAATATTTATTAAAAAAAAAAAAAAAAAAAAAATACTATAATATATATACTTATCGACGTTACGCACTTTGCAAGGTTAGAAAGAGAAAGACAACCTTCATAGCGTTCTGGCGTATCTTCGCGAAAAACCGGATTCTATCTGCTTTAACGGTAAAACTAGAACTAGTGACATTGTCTCTATTCCATAAGACGGCTTACCAACTGACATTCCCACGCTCAAAAATCTGTTCATAAAATTCCAGGTAAACAACGGAGTACGCTTAAGCCTTGAACATATTCTGTAAATGATTTTAAACACGACACTTAAGCATTGGCCATCAGAAGAAATTGATACTCAGACTACTATTTAATAACGCTCTTATTTCTACCCAACGCACTGCAAAGTGGCAATAGTTCATCCATATTCCGAAAGAGGGCAAGGAGAGACACAATCCACTCATTGTCCTTTCTATTAGCTTACTCGCGATTAATTGATATTTGTAAAATTACAACATAAAAGGAAAAACTGGAAAATAAAGATTTTCGAATCGGTAAAATCTGGCTATAAATAAATAAAGAAATAAAAAATAATAAATAAATAAATAAACAAAAATTAAAAAATTAATAAGCAAAAAGATAAATTAAATAATTAACAAAATAATAGATAAACTACTTAATAAATAAATAACATTGTATATTGACTATTAGAAATGAGTTAACACAAGGCAATAGAGAATGAATCAAATATAAATAGAAACCCCGAAAATCCTACGATTCGTGAGCTCTTAATAAAAAGATTATAAAGAAAATTTTCCTTCGAAGATAAATATGCAATAAGCTTAATTTGAAGAAAATAAAGTGCGCGATAATAAGGTGCTCAACAGCAGCAATTAATGAAATATTAACAAATAAATATTATTCTGTACATACTTACACTATACGAGTAGTACAAAAATAATTTTTTTGAATAACACACAATTTATCCAATTCTAACAACGTTATGTTCTTCAATATACATACATTTGTTCTCCTCGCGGCTTATGGTTAAAGTTCACATCATGCTTTCACTTAGCCAAAACATATGAGCAACATACCACAAAACGTTGTTAACTGCTAAGCAAATATTTAACGTCCCAATTAAAATTCAATAAGACAAAAACTACACCAGTACCGCATAAAAAGTGAAAACAAGCGGAAAAACAGCGACTGCAAAGTAAGTATGTAAATCCGCTCAACTATTCAACAAAACCTACCGACTCCTCTATTCCATCAATAGCTACTCACGTCGAATAGGATAGGATAACATAGGATCCTGGCAACAAAAGGGGGACGGATAGACGACTAGTAGTAGTACGATATGGGCCACATTCGGCAAATTGTGGCATCAGGTTTAACCGAATTGCTTTACCAGCCGGCCTATTCCCCACAGAGTATTTTTAGCTAATACAAGCATAATATTTGTTTTGGATGCCTACCAAGGGAAATATTTATACATTCTGTCTTTTACAATATTATATGAAACAATGTACCGTTATTAAATATTTATCAAATGCAAAATAATGGATAAAAATTAGCATTTTTATAGGACCAGACTGTGTGCTTATGTGCCCTGCCTCATCGCAAATGTAACGATGTTCCTTAAATATACATTCAATGGGAGAAAAAGGAAGCAAAAGAACGCCATTACCAAAGCCGGAAAGTCAAATGGCAGGCCAACCAGGCCGTCGATGACCGATAACTCATACTTGCATCGAATAAAAATGATTTAATAGCTATTCATCCTGCGAATATAGAGCCGCGCCGGATGGAGATGTTAATGCTATAGTGATAGCGACATCCATATACTGGCGACGGCAGAAGGGTCGCCATTTAAAGAGCAACCTATTGAATTTTCAGATGGCAACTCGAAGCTGACTGAAATTCAATAATGTCGAATGGGGACACAGCTCCGTTGGGAAGAGCAGGTAAGTTATAAACGGGACTAACTATCAATGGCCCATTAGGCGTATTGAGAGTAATTAGTGAAATTAGTAATTCGGAAGCCAGCTTCATGAGGCATTCATAATGAGGACTACTCCCACATGTTATTAGGAAACTCAACTATTGGGCTTAAAAACTGATTGAATAAATTTTAGTTTAAGTTCCTAAACCTTCTTTAATTTCATTTTAATATTGACAAACGTGACACGAGGTGATTCTAATACAACAGAGTATGAAAACAAAATTACCTACACCAATGAAGGAGACTGTCTTAAAACACTTGGCCATTTTCCATAAATGAAAAGATAACCACGTTTTTCAACCGTAAGAAAGTTGAGAGGTCACAATAAATACTGATGAGTTTACATAGACGAACTCAGACATTTCCTCTAAATCTAAATTGTAAAAAATCTATCAGTTTGGAAAACATCCCTGACATTATTCTCAAACATATTCGAACAGAAAAATACGTTTGCCTTTAATAAGCCTTAAAATAAAATCTGAAATTCTGGAAGAAATCCAAAGATACTCAGATTCGACCAACAACCGATCAATTAGACTTATATAGGGAATATATTCGAAGTAATTATAGGCGAAGTAAATCAACTTTCAACGCGTGCGAAAGAAAGGAGATAATGCCCAGAATCAATTTAGATTCAAAAGGCACCATTCGGCAGCGCACACTTAAAGATAATTGATCTCAGACACCTAGTAGAATATGGATGCTAAAAGATGCACAGCTGTGGATATCCAGAAAGTCTACGACATGGCTTGGCTCTTGGTATAAGCTAAATACCCATGTATGTATGATGTATGAAAAGAAATTTGTTGTAACACACACAGAGTACACAACTGTTAGGGTTATTAATATCATTAATGATGTTCAGCAAGGCACAGCCACATCACCCCCTTTATTTAATATAGTAAATACGTCGCTCAAATTTTGTAGGATTTGGCTGATGATGATGTTTTGAACGCAAATGCCATACATAGAAAGACAACATCGGAAGAAATTTATTATACTATAGAATTCCCATGACGCTACTTTGTTGCACACCCCAAAACCGAGGGTGTACCAGGCCAAAGAAGGATTATGGATTCAGACCATTCGCCCGCAATGGATGCTGTTCTCGTATTTAACAAAAAAAGCGAAAGTTGTTATGAAATGTCTGGGTGTTTATCTGGACAAGTTTTGTAATACTGACATATAAATGCACAGTTATATAAAGTAAAAGCGGCGTTCATATCTCTCAATAGCCTTTTACGTGAACTGTTTGAGAATCAATGGGTCGGTTTTATGCCATCACACCGTTCTTTAACAAATACTTATCGCGGTGAAGGTAAGTTTGATTTTTTTTTTAAACAATTGTTTCTTGACAAGCGAATCTCCTCTCTTAGAAAAAAAAAACTTCTCCCAGCAAAGCAAATAACATATAATAACTTGAGGTTGAGATATATTAGTACAACACATGAACACAATACGGTACAAACGAGTTGTCGCGAAATTAGTGACCATTCTACACATATTGTAGTGTTAACAGACAAAGCGAATCAAATATAAAAAAAACACAAATAAACTAAACATCAATCCCACAAGTGCGACATACAAGAAATATAACGCGTGAGTTATAAATTTAACCCGGACATATTGTCTTGCCTTTTTAACTTGATGGTTAATAAATGGTTCAAGAGAGAGAAAGCCAAAAAACTCAAATGTCATGTAAAAGTGCAAAACACAACAAAAATTAACACAGCATATTAATCACAAAGTATAAAGTACGATTAAGACATGTGATTGTTTTTGCTTGACATAACGGTGGTGTAACAAAAGCACCGAACATGACCAATGAAGACGAAAACAAAATAAAGAAAAAATACTGAAGGGAAAATTACCCACAATGAAAAGATCCACAAGTGAAACGTCAGAATAAAGGTCGCCAACAAAAACTAATTTTCAAATAATCAATACAATAATGACGCGAGTTAAGGATAGCTGCATTTCCAATAAAGCAAACGGCACCATGATCCAAACATTTTACAATCATCATGGGCCAACTATCATCGAAGCACACGGCACCAGATCCAAACATCATGCAAACATCATAGGTCAACAATCATCACTTATCTTCCAAACACTCTACAATGATCATGGGTCAACAGTCATTGAAGGACGCTTATCTATTACACAGAACCCATGACCCAGGCATCACATATAAATATCAGCAATTAACACGAAGACAACGCATTCTTTCATTGGAGCCACCAATCGGCATACTCGCAACTAAATTATTAAATTTAAGTAGTCCTAAGTATTAAAGAAAAATAAAATTATATTTTTAATTCTAATACAATCGGACGACATAACTGGCGATCCTGCCAGGAGCGTGATAAATTCTATCGTTATTACACCCTGTGGACCACGAAGCTGAGGACAATCCAGACAAACGCAGAGATACATACAAGAGAACCATCAAGGAAAACCCGAAGACACCCCATTCAGACGGACAAGAGGACAATTGGGCTGCAGCAATAAAGGACCTTCGTCAACGTACATAGTACACAAAACTTGGTAAGTTCACTAATAATTCCTAGTGAAAAGTGATAGGTTCTAAACCAAAGGAACGAGCACCTGCATAGCAAGAAAAGTTGAAATCAATTCAGTGAAACAAAATAAAAACAACCAGAAAATTCCAGGAGAGGTTTGAATCTTGACTTCATTGGAGAGAGCTTAACTGGACCCTCAGTCCCAGGAAACCGTAAGATCGAAACTGTATAACAGACAAAAAAAAAGGAAAGTGAGATTCGAAGACTGACAATAAAACCCCGGGTATAGATCCGATAGGAAGTTTTAAGAAATTTCCGAAGATATGAGAGAAAACGCGGAAACCATTCGATAGACCATCCGCCCTGAATCAGGCCTAGAAAGTGAAAGTGAAGAAATGGCTTCGGTAGCGGAATTACAAGCCCAAATACATCATTTAACTAGTACCGTGTCAGCATTAATAACCGAGAACAAAGAAACTAGAGATGCCGTCATACAGATACAACGGCAGTGATTAAGCAAAGAAATAGTTACAGTAGAAAAATTACCCCATATAACTTGGAGATTGTAAAATTCCAACCAGATCGACATCGGCATATTCAAAAACATACATGTTTTCAATGGCAAACCAGAAGAATATAGAGCATGGCGAAGTCTAGTTTGGAACCTGATGAAAGAAATAAAAAAATTTCAACAAACCGATGAGTATTCCAAATACTTGCAAATCTTTAGAACGAAGGTACAAGGCGATGCCGCAGATATACTAAATAATACAAAACGAAATTTTTACGCCATGATGAATAGATTAGACTATACCTATGCCGACCAAAGGCCACTTTACGTGTTACAGGAAAATCTTAATTACTGTCCTAAAATAGCTGAAAACAATTCCGTTGTCCCCCTTGACAATTATTTATTATTATTATTATTATTATTATTTATTGGCCTATAGCAACCCGGAAGTTCATGATTTCACCGACTCGGCTTCGCCATCGTTCCCTGTCCTGGGCACTCTCCTTCCACCCTTGACCATTCGATCCGATCTCCTCTAGGTCAAATCTAACATTGTCCTCCCATCTCCGTCGCGGCCATCCTACCGGTCTCTTTCCCGTTGGTCTACCGTCAAGAATTCTATGCACGGTCCTATCATTCCCCATTCGAGCCACGTGTCCGGCCCATCTTAATCTTCGCGACTTGATTACTCTCACTATTGTGGGTTTGCGATATAGCTCTTCCAATTCGTGGTTATGGAGTTTTTTCCATTGTCCTGCCTCCTCGTCATATTTACCTCCAAAGATGCCCCTCAAAACTTTATTCTCGAATACGCGGAATTTGTTTTCTTCCCGTTTTGTGAGAGCCCATGTTTCGCATCTATATAGAACAATCGGCATGATTATGGTTCTATAGACACGGAGCTTTATGTTACGTGATAGCAGTCTGGATTTCAGCAGTTTACTGACTGCGTGCCAACTAGCGTTGCCGGAATGCAGTCTCTTGTTAATTTCCTTCGACATTTCGTTACTGACCGTCAGTATCGTTCCCAGATATTTAAATTCTTTAACTTTTTCAAATATCATACCTCTGACGTTTATATGTGTTCTCTGAGGTCCACCTGCTCTCGCCGTAATCATGTATTTTGTTTTGTCTTCATTTATTTCTAGGCCCACCTCTTCTGCCGCTTGCATGATGATTTCACAGTTTTTACTAACAGTCTCTAGATTATCGCCCAGAACGGCGATGTCATCCGCATATGCGAGCACTTGTGTGAACCCGTTCAGGGATGCTCCGGCCATGTTGTCGTCTTGTACCTTTCTGATGACATACTCGAGCACAAGGTTAAAAAGACATGGTGATAGACCATCTCCCTGCTTTAGTCCGTCCCAGATTTCAAATGGTTCTGAGAGGTGGTTTTCTATTCTAACTCGCCCTTTGTTTTCGTTCATGTAAATTTGAGTGAGGGCGGCACACTTTTTTGGGACTCCCACCTCAACTACAATATGGTAGAGTCTCTGCCTTGCGACTGAGTCGTAGGCTTTTTTGAAGTCAACGAACAGTTGGTGAACCGTCTCTCCGTATTCCCACTTCTTTTCCAGCAGTTGTCTTATTGTGAACATTTGGTCGCTTCTTGACTGGTTCCCACGGAATCCACATTGGTAGTCTCCCAGTATATCTTCTGCGTACGGTGTGATTCTCGCCAGAATAACATTTGTTAATATTTTGTATGCGGTTGGGAGCAATGATATCCCTCTGTAGTTTTCGCAGTCAAATCTGTCGCCTTTTTTGAAAATGGGGATGACTATTGAGGTTTTCCATTCTTCCGGAGTGACTTCCTTATCCCATATTGTTTGGATGAGCTGCTGGATCTTTCGAGCGGTTCCCCCTCCTCCATGCCTCACAAGCTCTGCCGGTATGGAGTCGACTCCGGGAGCCTTGTTGTTTTTCAATCGCTCCATTGCGTTCACAACTTCGTTGAGAGACGGCTCTGGGATCTGAGGCTCGGCTGTATGTACGCTTGGTGCATTTATCTGTGTTTGATGGGTGCGTACATTGAGCAGGTTTTCAAAGTACTGCTTCCATCTTGTCACGACATTGTTTGTTTCTGTGACCAGACAGCCGTTTGCGTATCGAATTATTTTGACTCTCCCTCGGTAGCCATTTCTAATTGAATTTATGCCGACATACACACCTCTGATGTTCTTTGCCCTAGAATTTTCTAGGATTTAATCGATCCGAGTCTTCTCCCATTGCGTTTTTTGCGTTTGAAGAGCCTCATTGTCTCTCTCCGAACCGTCGCGCATCTCTCTGCGTCGACTTCATCATATCTTTCTAAGTGGATCACTCTGAGGCGTTTACGTTCTTCGATCTTCGCCCTGCACTGATCGTCAAACCAAGGTTTGGACTTAATTGTTTTCTTAAATCCTAATACCTTTTGGACTGTTAGTTTGATTGTGTCTCTTATCGATGTCCATTTAGTGTCCACGCTATTAGCTTCCTCTTCCTCACTGCTCACATTCTCTAGAATGCAAAATCTATTCGTTAGTTCGTTTTGATATTCAGCCCTTTTGCGTAGGTCTTTCAGTTTATCCGTATCGAACTTTTTGCTTCTCCCGTGACTGCCCATGTGAGATTGCTGCGAGGCGACTCCTGATTTTGCCCATCACCAGAAGATGATCGGAGTCACAATCTGCTCCTCTATATGATCTTACGTCAAGGATATTTGAACGGTGTCTTTTGTCTATGAGGAAGTGGTCTATTTGGTTACGCGTTACGCCATCGGGTGATATCCAAGTGGCTTTATGAATTTCCTTGTGCTTGAACATCGTGCTTTTCACTAACAGATCTTTTGACGCTGCGAATGTGATAATTCGACTTCCATTATCATTTGAGACGTCGTGTAGACTTTCTTTACCTATAGTTGGTTGGAAGATATCTTCCTTTCCAATTTTCGCATTGAGGTCCCCGAGGATGATTTTAACATCGAATGATGAGATCCCATGAAATACATCCTCTAGGGTCTCGTAGAACGTGTCCTTCGTTTCTTCGTTCGCAGATTCTGTTGGTGCGTGTACGTTTATAAATACATAATTGTACCATCGGCCCTGTATTTTTAGCACAGACATTCGGTCATTAATAAATTTCACATCTTTTACATGGGGCGTAATCTTCTTGCTTATAATGAATCCGGTTCCGAGGTTATGTGTATCGGTACCTCCGCACACCAGTGTAAATCCGTTGGTTTCGATTACTTGATGTGGGAGTCGGACTTCTTGAAGTGCGACGATGTCCATTTTATATTGTTTCGTGTTTTCTACGACCGTCTGTATCGCGCCTGGTTTATATAACGTTCGAACATTCCACGTGCCGACGCGTATATCCCGCTTTTTACGTTTATCCCTACGTCTTCTTTTTGCCGAGTCGGTGTTGTCCTGATGATTTTTTCCCTTATGGTAGTGTCGGCTCATCACACCTACGCCTACCGGGTTTTTTGTGAGATTGTTTTTTGTGTATTGATCATTCATTTCATTGGATCACTCTGGCGTTTCAAATGGTCTGCCATATCAGAGCTTCTCTTTGATATGGTAAGGTCTGCTTACTGCTCTGATTCGACCCGGTGTCAGAGAGGCCCCGTTATAATACAGCCGGTATACCCCTGACTGCAAACCATCCAATGGGCACGGTGACGCGTAACACCCTGGATTAAGGGCGGTAGATCTTTGTGTGTTACTCCTAGCTAGCCTGTCTGACATGGGTGACCCTACTGGAAGCGTATGCTTCGGTCAGCATAGCCTGAGTGATTCATCGTAGCGCACCACGTGAAGGTTTCTACCAAGCGGGGGGTCCCCCTGGACAATCGACATTAATATCCCCTCATAACCGAGGAGCTTTTCCTCCACATTCGGCATTGTATACTTACCTCGTAGTTACAGACCCACCGGCCGATCGTTCTATCGACGATATGCAGAGTAGCCACCGTTGACTACCTGCAACCGATCGAATGTCTTTCAAAATACCACACACCCGATGCATCGACCGATGGAATGTTACCTTGAGCATGCCCATGCCCATTAGCGTCCAAAAATACATGCTGGGCTATTTGCAAGCCAGATTTCTAATAGCCCTGCAATAGGACATAATGAGCGGGATAATAAAAAGACCAATATCCCAAGGACCAATAAACCTTTTTTTCTAGTTGCTATGGCGAGCGATCTTCTGTGAATTTTACATCACAGAAGACCCGATTGCCGCCGCCAGCATTGTTCCTTTATGCTACCCGAAACACTTCTGTCTATCCAATGTAGACAGAAGAAATCATTTTCGTCCAGGCGGCATTTCCTACACAAATAATGTAGCCGAAAAGATACATGCTCTCAGCCAGCCTTGGGTTTCTGTTGATATTATATCGACATCATGGGAAAACCCTTCCTATGATTTATGACCTCATTTTCTGCCAGTCTATTTATCAGATGTGTATTGGAATTTCCCTGGTACACCAGAGGTATCCGATACTACAAGAAATGTTGAGGATGATTTCTCGGGGAGTCTCATAGTAACCTTTACGGTACACGCACCTTCCTTTCGGAGTTGTATTTTAAATCAATTGTGCGTTTAATTTAAGAACCTTCCTATCAAATTCGATATTATACAGTTGTGCATCTAAATTCAAGAGCTTGTCAATGTTCACCGGTTATATTTTAAATTCATTGTGCGTTTAATTTAAGAACCTTCCTATCAAATTCAATACTATACAGTTGTGCATGTAAATTCAAGAGCTTGTCGATGTTTACCGAAGTTATATAGTAAATTCGTTGTGCGTTTAATTTATGAACCTTTCTAACTAATTCCATATTATGTAGTCGTGTATCTAAACTCAAGAACTTGTCAATGCTACCCAAAATCATATTGTAACTTCGTTGTGTATTTAACTTAAGAACCTTTGCATCTGAATTCCAGTAATACAGTTGTGTGTCTAATTCAAGAATCCACCTAATACCATTGAGTGTTTTTGTAATCATCATCTCTAGAGTGCAACATTAATGATAGACATTAAAAGGTTAAAAAAAACATCATCCAACAAGATCCACAACGTGTTTTACTTCTTCGATAACCATTGGTGAGGAAACCGTATTTTGCATTTTGTTTGTTCCTCGCTCGACGTTAGCTTGTTTCCGCTTTTAATCTCCACTCGCCGACGAGCAGTTTTCTCCAGCGAACCGTATCGTGGACTGGAGGTAGAACCAGCGTCCATATCGACGCAACGACCCCAGGACGACCACAAAGCCCCAATACGCACCAAACATGAGATAAATTTACTCATTTACTCACGACAATGCCCATATCCTATGTTCGACAGCAAATTTTTAAATGTTGAAATCTCCCGATTATAAGAAGAAGTAATAATCCCAAAAAGCTTTAGTACATATAACTCGCCTGTATGGGTCGTACCCAAGAAAGGATATAATGAAGACGGAACCCCTAAGAGACGTATGGTAATAGATTACCATAAGCGAAACGACAACGGATCGACACCCCATACCCGACGTGAACTTAACGATACAAAATCTTGTTAACTCAAAAATATTTTCAACACTAGAAAACCTAGAATCAGGCTTCCACCAAATAAAAAAAAGGAAGACCAACAAACAACTGCTTTCTCTACCAACGGAACAAAATACGAGTGCGCACGAATGCCATTTGGGCTCAAAAATGGGCCTACTCTATTTCAAAGAACGATCGATGACATACTTCGACCCTATATTGGAAAATTGGCCTACGACTACATCGACGATGTGTTAATCTACTCACATAGCAAAGATGAACACTTAGAACCCATAAAAATAATAACGAATACATTGAGAAGGACCAACATGAAAATTTCAAACGAAAAATCCCATTGCTTCAAGGAATCAAGCATCATATTAATATCATAGGTCAACGATCATCACTTATCTGCCAAACACTCTACAATGATCATAGGTCAACAGCCGTTGAAGGACGGCTATCTATTACACACAACCCATGACCCAGGGATCACATATAAATATCAACAATTAACACGAAGACGACGTGTGGGTGGTTTTTTATTGGTCTACCCAAGTGTCTTCTAGTTAGGTGTCACCAGGACACAGGTTCACTAAACTCCTACGTCCCACAATGATCACTGGCGCAAACGGGAAAACCAGTGGTTGATCCTCCAACGTCAACCCCCAGAACAAACAAGGACAATTGTTTTACTTCTTTAGCTTTAATTCGTTGGTGAGTAAACTAAAATTCACTGAATACAAATTAAAAGGTCGACTTAGTTCATTAGTGGTACAAATTAGAGTTTATTGAAGATATATTAGTTATTTGATTAAATATACACTTATGTCTCTAGTGGTAAATATTAGATATTTGATTAAATGTAGACTTACGGGTACAAATTAGAGTTTATCGAACACACGTTAGAGATTGGATTAAAAATGTAACTTATTTCACTGAGAGTCTATCGAACACACGTTAGATATTGGATTAGTGCACTCCGATTACTATCAATTGTTCGAGACACTTCTTGTGATGCCCACTCCAATACTTGATATCGTCCCAACTCTTTGTTCTATTACCGTACGCGGCAGCGGTTAAATCTAGGCTCTGTATCTTTTGATTTTCATCGAAGCGATAGAATACCAAACATTCTTTTATCGTCTCAATGACCATATTTGGTAGCAATCCCTCGTACTTGGATCACGCTGAAAGGGTTGAAAAACACACGCACACAATGATCCCTTTTGCTGCTCATCGCGTGTGTCGCCCAGCATACGAACCATGGACCTGAGATTAAAAGAACATAAACTACATTCGCAGCTGGGGCATGTCATCGTGAAAAGGGGTTGAATGTGCCTACACGATCAGCGACTATAAAGGAACATTATTGCTGACCGTGTGTGTGTTGTTGGCATGGTTGCGGCTGATGCGAACACATCGTCGCATCACGCATAATGTTTACATGATCAGCGACAGCGTACTGCATTTTTCTGATCGAATACTTATT
This sequence comes from Microdon myrmicae, assembly GCA_963931805.1. Taxonomy (NCBI): domain Eukaryota; kingdom Metazoa; phylum Arthropoda; class Insecta; order Diptera; family Syrphidae; genus Microdon; species Microdon myrmicae. The sequence goes on from OZ007499.1 coordinate 157,809,872, forward strand.
GGCGGTAACCCCCAGCAAACGAATTCTTGTTTCCTGGTAAATTTCCATTTCAAGAGACTCGACTTCCTGGGGGGATCGCCTTATGCCACCATGTACATGCCGTTCGTGTGACCGACCGATGTGGGCATAAAGGAACGAACAGAGAAGAACAGACATCTCCGGTGGCTTGTGGCCGACTCCTTTGAAGATGGTTCGTTGGCATTGATTGCATATGTTAGTTGTTTGATGTGCAAGCGATTGCCTTTACCAATGGAAACACCCGTGTTGCTGATGGTATTTTACATCAGCGTGGTTATGATTTCAAGCAACCTAAAGGTGGTTGGTCAATTATGTACAGGTAAGTAATGCGTTCAGGTTGGAATCGCCTTAATGCTCATTTTTAATGCTTTAAGTATGCACTAGATGGGGTTTTTTTATCTGTTTAACGGGAAAATGATTGGTGGCGTTTGAGGGAATCGCCACTGACGCAGTCTTTCATTGGAGCCACCAATCGGCATAGCCGCAACAAATTATTAAATTTATGTAGTCCTATGTATTAAAGAAAAATAATATTATATTTTTAATTCGAATACGATCGGACGACTTAATTCGCGCAACAAAGCCACAAAACTGATGTTGAAGCAGGAACAGCAGATACAGGAGGACAGTAAGTTCCTCTCCCCGTCAAACCATGACGGGGAATGAACAAAATACTTTCACTTATTTGGCCTCTTGCGTGTGTCAGGATGAAGAAGAAGAAATAAATGAGCTAGAAGCAACAATAGCGATGGTATGAGCACATCAAGACGAGAGACGCAGGAAGCAAAAAGAGCCGCGTTCGAACAGTTACAAGTTATCCACCAACAACAAAAGCCGAACCCAAAGTCAGCCAACAACAACAAAAATAGAAATAACAAAGCTCGCAGCAACAGCAAGCTACACAGCATCCACCACGGAATCTCCAATAAAATGTACAACAGCAGCAAATCAAGACTATCGGCATTGATTGTAAGGAATTGGTGTCTTTGTAAGCTAGCTGTAACTATTAACAACCTCCTAATTAAAAGACTGGCAGGTAATAGATATACCATTCAAACCTCTACGGATGCAGACCATAATAAAATAAAGAATGTTTTAAAAAGAGCATCCGCGAACTTTTTCTCCTAACGCCGAAACAAGTCAAACATCCAACAGATCTATTAAAAGAACAGGAGGTCCAGAACATGGTGATAAAATTTATTAAATTTATCGTGGTGAAACCATCACCAAAGCCAAATAAAGAAGAGAAAACCGAAAGCTAACCTTCTTTCTGGTCTAGGTAACCCCGATCAACACAATTGATGGTCTGCGGCAAATAACAGTCCTGGGCCATCAAATCAGAGAAATTAAAAAAAGGCAGAGACATACTACAATGTGTCCGTTACCAAAGGTTCGGATATGCAACGGCGAACTGTGAAATGCAGTATCGCTGATAGGCGGTCTGGGCTATAATACGGAAGAATGCACACTGGGGAAAGAAAAAGTTGAAGACAGAAGCCTGTTAATGAGCACAGAAGGCCGGAATGGGGAACACCCTCCTATCCATCGAGGATGCCCTAACTTCCGAGAACTAATGTCGAGAAGTATGGCTCGTCAACGGAAAACAGAGACAAATCGCAGCGGTCTTACGGACAAATAGAGTCGGGCAGGAGGAACACAACTCAGACTACAACATTGATAGCCTCAAATACTACTGTTGTAATAGTTGGCCTCACTCCCAGGTAGCGTGTGTCCTTGTCCTGAAAAGGATGAGGGATTGTAGCGGTTCTACGAACCGCACAACCAACTATAGGTTGAGAGATCCTTTCCGCCAAGGAACTTTACTCACCTTGTTCAGCACACGTGCCCACAGACACGTGTCCCAATAGTCAGCAACCATATCTGAAACAAAAAATTATATGACATTGCAGCAACGTTGAACCCGATATCAAAAATCAAGGAACTTAACGTTCAGAAGCTTCCAATATCGAGTTCAACACATCCATACATCGTATGCAAGAACAATTTCAAGAATGCAGCAAAGCATCGCATAAAAGCAAAATCGCCATGCAGGAAAGCGTCGCATGAAAATCACTCACCCATCCTAAGCATCAACGTAAACAACGAAAGATCCACAAACTGATTAAAACAATATCGGCTAAGGAAGTTACTCCCGAAGAATGGAAAACCTCAATAGTCGTCCCCATCTTCAAAAAAGGCGGCAAATCTGACTGCGAAAACTACACAGGAATATCATTGCTCCCAACCAACTAACAAACGTCATACTGGCGAGAATCAGACCATACGCAAAACAAATACTGGTAAACTACCAGTGCGGATTCCGTAGAAACCGGTCAAGAAGCGACCAAGTGTTCACAATAAGGCAACTGCTGGAAACGAAGTGGGAATACGGAGAGACGGTTCACCAACTGACTTCAAAAGAGCCTACGACTCAGTCGCAAGGCAAAAACTCTACCATATTGTAGTTGAGCTAGGAATCCCGAAAAAATATGCCGCGCTCATTCAAATCGACATGAACGAAAACAAAGGGCGAGTTAGAATAGAAAATCACATCTCAGAACCATTTGACTAAAACATTGGAATGGCCTCTCACCATGTCTTTTTAACCTTGTGCTCGAGTATGTCATCAGAAAGGTACAAGACGACAATGTTACATCTCACTGCGTAAACCCGCTCGGCTATCAATCAACCAGTATACATCCATATTGAGCATTCCTAAGCGATTGACGTTCCTTAAACTCATTAATTAATTGACGCCTCTTCCGTCAGGCTATTAATGTTCATATCACATACATTGGGATATTCACTCAAATATATAATGAGCTACACGCTCATCGTATCATGAATACTTATAGTGCACACGATCCAGCGTTCCATTAACGAAGCCACGCGCCACACGATATCAAATTGCATTAGCGGCATTAGATTTACGTCCACCACTGGGACCTACAGTGACACATGACACCGGCAGCGGTACCGTAGAAATAAAAGTAATAAAGCAAACACAAGATGACGCTGCAGGTCGTGCTGGTTATTATCGGCCCACCGCCTGGACCAATTGCAATCTATCATATTTCGATTTGCCGGACGCGGTCGGCGTATGAGTAATGGGATTCACCCGACCAAGGTAAATCGTTCGAGCAAACGATTAAGCGAATGTGCTTGGTGAAGGCCAAATAAGTTTAAATGATAATTGAGCCATATCGACGGCTCGTGTGGGAAACTCAGTCTCAATGCAGATCATGCGTTCTGGCTCAAAGTCCAAGTTGAAGGAAATGCATCGTTTGCTTTTCTAAACACAATTTTGGGGTATAAAAGGAGTGGTTGCAAATGGCCGGTTAATCCCTGAATCGGGTGACACAAGTGTTCGCATATGCGGATAACATCGCCGTTCTGGGCGTTAACATAGAAACTGTAAGTAAAAGCAGTGAAATCATCATGCAACCGGCAGAAGCGATGGGCCTAGAGATAAATGAAGATAAAACAAAATACATAATTACGCGAGAGCGGGTGGACCTCAGGGAACACACATGAACATCAGAACCAAGATATTTGGAAAAGTTAAAGAATTTAAATATCGGGGAACGATACTGACGGCCAGTAATGAAATGTCAAAGGGAATTAACATAAGACTACACTCCGGCAACGCTAGTTGGAACACAGTCAGTAAACTGCTGAAATCCAAACGGTTATCACATAACATAAAGCTCCGCATCTATAGAACCATAATCATAGCGATTGTTCTATATGGATGCGAAACATGGGCTCTCACAAAAGGGTAAGAAAACAAATTTCGCGTATTTGAGAATAAAGTTTTAAGGGATATCTTTGGTGCTAAATACGCCTAGGAGGCAGGACAATGGCGGAAACTCGACAACCAAAAATTGGAAGAGCTATACCGCAAACCTACAATAGTGAGAGTAATCATGTCGCGAAGATTAAGAGGGGCCGGACATGTAGCGAAAATGCGCAACGATAGGACCGTGCGTAGAATTCTTGACGATAGATCAACGTGAAAGATACCGATAGAAGGGCCGCGAAGGAGATAGGAGGCCAATGTTAGATTTTACCTTGAGGAAATCGGATCGGATGGTCAAGCGTGGAAGGAGAGCACACAGGACAGGGAAAGAGGGCGCATCCGAGTCTGCGAAGTCATTAACTTCTACGTTCCTACAGGCCAATCAATAATATTACAAGGTGGCGCAAAATGTATCACCCTTTCGGAAGATGCTATAATTTTTTCAAATGGCGCCGTACGTCGATCATATTTGACATTTGTGAACTAGACATCCTACTTAACATCAACATCTTGTTTTTTTCTTTAGTAAAAAAGTAATTAAAAACCTAATTTGGATGATTATTTTTGCGCCACCTTGTAGTAATATTTTGGTAACAATGAGAATATTCGTTTACCTGAAACTTCGATACATAAAAAAAAGTATGGGTTTGATCACAATTATATTACATATCAATGTACTGCTCGAGCTATGTCAGTCATCATTGGCGGTTAAGGGTTTTAGAAATATATGAATTGGAAAACAGACAAAATTAATGTAACTGATTATTATGAAATGTCAGAAGTAAACTTTATAAATTTGGACGTGTGAGAAATTTCACAAGGACACTTTCGTTCAAATTACGAGTACATCGCATGTCTGTTGTTGTTGTACTACCGTATCACGCAGCACAACAGGTATCTTGTCCGCAAATTTGAACAGTTCAGCCCTCGTACCACATTCAGTATTATATTTTATGTATGCTTTATGACTATAAACTAACACTACCTTCACCACCTGGTACATTTTCATTCATACCCAGTCCTTTATCCTGTTCATTCTCACGAAATGTCTATTGTAAATGAGCATGATTTTCCATCCTAAACCACGACCGTCACGTCTACCCCATCAAGCTTTTCCGCAATTGAGTGATTATTATTCGCTATCTGCGTAACAATAAAAATGTCACACAATAAGTGCGATTCACTGAATTATTACCTCTTTTCCGTGCACACACATCTAGTGTACATTGTTCCCTGTCTCTAATCGTGGGAATGATTTACAAAACGGCGTGAATGCTTTTGTTTTGGCTACGTGAGCTATTAGTACGACTGTGAATAGCAAATGCGAAACGATTAATCCTAACTAAATCATTTCAAAAAAATTAGACTAACGAAAACAAATGTCCTTTAATTCAAATAAATCAATAGCGATAATTATTCGATTCAGCAGAGAGGTCCTTTTTTTAAGACTATGAAAACTAATATATTGCAACTGAATTGATTACTTTTCGAAATCAATCCGATGATTTCAGAAAGGGCATCAATTATAAAAAGTGGTTTCCGGTTATTGCGAAACCTCTCTCATTAATCACCATCATCTCGTATTGTTGCCTTTACAAGAATTGGCTGCCCGACGATGGGACATCAACTCCTTTCATTTTAGTGAAATTGAATTATTTTTGCAAAGGGCTTTCACTGGGCTAAGATATCAAGTACAGAATTGGTTTATAATTTCCTGTTCGTATTTGTGGTGACAATTCACCGAATGAAATGGAAGTACGACTCGATGGATGTCAACAAGTGAGGTGGAGCGTAATTTAATTTAATTTGTGTAGCTCGCCCTCTGACATGTATGAGCCAACGGGATCCTTTCACTTCACGTGTGAATTGCATCCTACAAAATGTCTGATTAACTGTTAGTAAAGTGTACGCAGATACAAGTGATGAAACCACTTGTCTACTAGTTTGCGGTGGATATGAGACCAAAACAGAAGTCCTCGCAGGATAATGTGAACAGAAAAATGCAGAACACGACCGAGGGTAAACTTAAACAGATTTTGTTCATCATAAGGATGTTGGCAAGTGGAGCATCTTTCAAGGAAACGTGGGGTGATCATTTGTTAAAACGCTCTAAAGATATAGAGGTAAATGAGAACAAATGAGCTTTTAACAAAGTTGGATTAATAGTTTGGAAAACTCGGTGGCGTAGACATGTCATAAGCACCTATGTGGGAAACGCTTATACTCGTATACTTGTAGTTTTTTCTTCATATTTTTTGATCATTTTGTTTATTTATTTAATACATATTTATAAGTGAAGTATTTTATTCGAAAATACCACTACACATAAACACCATCCTACAGCCAACCATTACATTCCGCCCATTGCAGGTTATGTAAAATATTCTTTAAAGACTCCATAGTTCAGTGGTAACATCCGCACAATTTTCAAAAAAAAAAAGAAACTTGGTATTTATTTATTGGTTTAAAGGTTACTTTGAAGACTATAGAATAAGAGGAAAATAATTTTACACTTGTACATCTTTCGGTGGAGTTCCGAGAAGCTTTCGAGTACTAATTTAGAAACTTCGAATATAAAATGGAAATAAAAAATGTTCGAAAATTGAAAAAAAAATGAGCCAAAGCGAAATTTATAAAATGCGTTTTAAAAACCGTCATACATTCGTCAGTGTCGCAATAGCAAACTTCAATCCAAAGCTTTCAATTAGTTGACCCTTCATTTCATTTTTCATTTTTAAAACATTTTTTATTTTTCTTTTTATATTCTTAATTTCTAAATTAAAGGCTAGACAAAAAATGCTTAAATTCTAGCTTAATTATCTTATATAATAACTTACTGGTCCTTCGCAGACGCTCTAAGCTAAACATTACTTAACATTTGTATAATTTGCCTTTCGGCGACAGAACTTTGTGGCAGTACTGATAATTAGTTGAAATACAAAGAAAAATTTGAAAAACTTTGTCAATTTTTTTGTTTTTTTTTCTTAAAATTTAACTTACTTAACTTACCTAATATATATATATATATTTTTTTTTTTTTATTTATTTATTTTATTTTATTTTTTTTTTTTTTTTTTTTTATGTAAAAGCACTTAACCTAACTTAACTTAAATCTTATACTACCCTAATTCTAGAAAAGCTAAGTCTATGTAAGCTAGCTGATGATAGTATGATTCTATACCGACTTTGGTATCCAGGTCTTTATATGCCATTCAACCACCAGAACTGTTGACGCTGTCTAATACTATCGTCCCGGTCTCTGTGGGAGATAGCCCTACTGAAGCGCAGGAGCTCTTCTTCGGTGCGCGCTACTTCCCGTTCGTAGCACAATCGCCCGTCTACAGATGATCTACTTACATGACAGATCAGCGGAATTCCGGATCTATCCTGTATAAGCCCTTTCATATCCAAGTCAAGGAACGCCTCTGGTGGAACAAAGCCGTTGCGACGCACGCTCTCATAGTACAAGGTGTTTGGATAATAGGCCCCGAAAATTAGGTCATTGGACGAGGTTATTGCTCTCGCAATATGTCCTCTGATTAATTTAATCATAAAATTATCCACCCTATTTATGTACGCTTCATTATATAAAGTCTCATTTGAGTAATACTTTTTATAGTCCGATTCCGGTGTCCGATATAATCTGAGACAACTTCTGAGACACTTTCTTTCGAACACCCGAATCTTTTCCATCAAATTTGGACCTATGTTGAACCATACTGGGCAACCATATATGAGCATTTGCCTGATTAGCGTCATGTAGCATATGACTTTTACCTTGCTGTCAAGTTGGCTACTGTGAAATAGCCTCCTTGTCATAGCAAAAGTTTTCCTCGCTTTGAGCAAAGCAGCCTCTACATGTCTGTTGAAATACAGATATTGATCTAGCCAGATGCCCAGGTATTTAACTAAACTCTTGGTTTCCAGTTTATCTCCATGCGGTCCCACGATAACTAGCTTTCGCCAATTTTTCCTTGTTTCGTACGTGGCTTTATATAATGGAGTTCTGAATAGGATGGCTTCACATTTCTGGAAGTTGATCTTAAGTTTCCAGTCATTGCAATAGCGCTGCACTTTGTTGAAGTCTCGCTGTATTAACCTATTTATAGTCGCAACTTTCGGAGCTGTTCTGTAAATTATGAGATCGTCTGCGTACGCAATAGCCTGCGGAAGTGCTTCTAATAAGTCGCTAACATAAATGTTAAAAAGAATCGGAGAGAGTACCGCGCCCTGTTGCAAGCCATTCTTGATATTATACGTTTTATTAGAGGTCCCATTACCACTTTTGACCACGAACCTCCTGTCCTTTAACATATCGTAAAGTACATATAGTAAAGGCTTATGTATGCCATGTCTGACCAGTTTGTAATACAACCCTTCGATCCAGACGGTATCAAAGGCTTTCTCCAAGTCGATCAGACAGGCACCTGTGCATTGGTTCCTACATTTATTCCATTGTATGTCGGAGACCAGTTTAGCTGCGGCATGTGTGGTTTCATGACCCGCCCTAAAGCCAAACTGGTTATTTGGAATAATGCTATTGTCGTCTACCCATTTTAGCAGAACTTTGTTAATGATTTTTTCAAATACTTTACTGATGCTTGGGAGTAAACTTATCGAACGCATGTTCCTTGGGTTTGTACAGTCTTTGCCCTTTTTTGGGATGGGCTGAATGATAGCCGTTTTCCAACGCGCGGGATAATATGCATTATTCAACGCGTTGTTAAACAGGACCGTGTATATATCTATTGCCATTGGGGGCAGGTTCTTGAGTACGATGTTAGGTACTCCATCTATTCCCACTGACTTTTTGCTTCTTAATGAGTCGAAGATACTCTGGATTCCTTCCCTTGTTATTAGAAGGCTATTAGCCACTACACCATTGGCATTAATGTCAATTGACAGATTATCTTCACTGAATTCGGTAAAACCCGGATTCTCCGATTGCCAAAGTGAAATTTCATTCCGGAGGTGCAGGTGATTGAGTAGAACTCTGTCCTCCAGGTCGTGATTTCGATGAATGCTTTCATTCACCTTGTACATTTCCTGAAAGACAGCTCCCACAGCGTTCGCCTTCTCCAAAGGACCTTCGATCACGAAGAGCTCACTATTGAGGATAGCGTTCTCTGTATCTATGCCAATGTTGGTTAGCAGCTGCTTGTTTACCTGAGTACGTGGGATTTGGAGACACTGAATCTCATTTTGATTATTTCTCCTGAATATTTTATTTATTTGTGGGAACATATTCGGGTTATTAGTTTTTATAGCTCGAATTCTGTTGTTCCAATACAAATTTGTTGCTAATCTATAATTAGCTTTAAGTAATTGTTGGAGGTTTTTTAATCGGGATTTCAGTGATATTATCTCCTGGTCTTGTCTGTCTGTAAACTGTCTGTGTAATTGTTTTAATTTCGATATCAGTCTGCTCTTTTGCCTGTGGAGTGCGTTTATTGTTGCGTTTCTGTACATGTTAGTGTGATCTGTAACTGTTGTTTTGGGAATTGTTTTGTCCATTGTTCGTTTTACGGTTTCGTCCATTTGTTGAATGTATTTGTCGATTTCGTCATTTGTCAGGTTTCTGTTTACTGGCAGATTCAAGTCATTCGAACAAAGTTCTCTTGTTAATGATCTGGTGAACCGCGGCCATCGCATTGCCCTGTAGTTATAGGATTGCGGGATCACGAATTCCTCCAGATCTGCGAGCTCGTTCGGAAGCTCTATTACTGCCGTGAATGCACAGTGGTCACTGTCGTATTCAATTGTCCGTAAACAGTTTGTGTTTCGTCTGTTGGTGTTAAGTAATCTCAGTCGTGAGTCGATTAGCAAGATATCTAAGAACGATCTACCTCTGGGGAACGATGGATATTTCGTAGCTAGCAGGTCAGTTCTATATTCAATATGAAACTGATCTAACCAGCCAGCCAACTGATTTCCTCTGGCATTAGATATATAATTTCCCCAATTTCTATGCTTGGCGTTCATATCTCCCCCTAGAATAAAGTAATTTTTGCCCAGGTGCAATTGTAAGCAACGGAAGAGAGTCTCGAGCTCTGCTATAAATAGATTATGTTGGTGCTCCTCAGGTGCGTAGACCGCAATCGCATACAAACCCCTTCCTTGCTGAAGGGGTATGCGTACGATACAGGCTTCCAGCACCCGGAACCTGCGCACTTCTCCACTATATATAACTTTATGAGGGATCCCTTTTCTAATAAAGATTGCGACACCCCCCCCTTGAGAGGAGTTAGGTCGGTCTCTTCGTATAATATCGTAGTTTTTATGCCATATCTTGTGTCTCTGGTTTAACTTTGTTTCCCCCGCCAGAAGTACATCAGGCCGTTCAACTTGCAACAGGTTGAAAAGATTGGCTCTTCTCTCAGTTCTTATTAGTGAATTTACATTCACGACAAGAGCTTTTATTGATGTTGTGGTTAGAGGGTTTATATTGACTTTTTGTTAAGATTGGGCAAGTACGAGTAGATCTCGTTTATTTGGTTTTGCAGCTGTGTCATCTGTCTCTGCAGATTAAGCAGAACCGTGACCACGTCCGCTTGCGATGTTGTTTCAGTCTGTGTGGGAGTATTTGTGGCTACCAATGTTGTAGCCTGGTCTGATGGTCTCCCACCCGACGCAACTTGTGCGTACGACCGCTGCGATGTTACGGGCATTGTTGTAGTACGAGCTGGCTCTGTGGTTTTTTGCCGGATCACACTTCTTGCCATTATTTCTCGGAATTTAGGACATCCTCGATAATTAGCGGGGTGTCCCTCATTCCGGCACACTGCGCACTTTAGAAGGGCTTTGTCTTCTACCCTTTCTTTTCCCAGAGGGCACTCTTCTGCCTTATGGTCTTTTCCGCATTTCACGCAACGGTGCTGCATTTCACAGGTCGCCGCCGCGTGACCAAACCTTTGGCAGCGGACACATTGCAGGATGTCTGTGCCTTTTTTTAACTTGTCCCATGTGACACTTTGATGATCCAAGACTGTAATCTTTCTTAGACCACCAATTCTGCTGCTGGGCGTTAGTTGAACCAAAAAGAAGGGTAGCTTGCGGTTTTCCCTTCTTGCCTTGGTTGTAGTGAACGGTTTTACGGAGATAAACTCGAGATCGTCGTGCCTCAACTTTTGAAGCATCTCGAGCAGAGCCTCCGGTTCCACCTCAGGGTCGACACCCCTTAATAGAACCGTTACCCTCTTTGTTTGCTTCGGCGTGAACGAGTAGAATTCCGCGGTGGCCCTTTTTAAGACCTCTTTAATTTTTTCGTGGTCTGCCACCACATAGGTTTGAATGGCATGCCTATTACCAGCCAGTCTTTTAACTACAAAATTGTTACCTATCGCTAGCTTACAAAGACTTACCAATTCCTTACACTCAATATCTATAGTGTTGATCGGTGGGATCTTTATTTTTTGGTTCTGATTGTTGCTTTGCCGCTGTTGTGTTGCTTGCTGTGGTCGATTTTGTGTTGATTGTTGCTGTTGATGTTGCTGTTGCTGTTGCTGTTGCTGTTGCTGTTGCTGTTGCTGTTGCTGTTGCTGTTGCTGTTGCTGTTGCTGTTGCTGTTGCTGTTGGCCGACTTTTGGCTTCGGCTTTTGTTGTTGTTCCATGTCTTTTTCTTTTTCGAGTGCCGCTATTTTTTTCTTTCGGCGTCTCTCTTCTAGACGGGCTCTTGCCATCGCAAGTTTCGCCTCCAATTCAGTTATTTCCTCTTCTTCATCCTCAGACTCTGAGGATGCAAGAGAAGCGAACGAATTGTTTGCCCCATACATATTAAAATTGTAGGGGGAGGGGCGCCCTCTGTCCTCCTCCATTTGCTGGCCTTTTTTCTCCATTGTTAATTTCGCGGTTTTACTTCGCGTCACAATGGAGATTTTCTGTGCACCTTTTCTTTTGTGTGTTGTTGCGTTTTTGTCGTCCTCCGTGTTCATACTGGTTCTTTCCAATTTGTTTTCATTTTAAAAAAACAAAGGCGACCCGCAATACGAAGCACGAACCCGATTTATTCCGCACGGCGACTCGAACTTGGCTATCGTCGAGTAGGAATCAGTGACTCTGCCCTCGCGCCAAATGCTGCCTTAAAAACCACTTGCTTAATGAGCAATATATTGTCTGTTTCAATTTTCACGCTTGCGAGGTGATATATTTTAATTGATAGTTTCTTTGTCGCACCTCACTGAAAGGATTTTGTTATGCACTTTTTTTTTTTTTTATTCTTTAATTTGTTTGTTTGTTTTTATTTTTGTTTATTTTCGATTATTTTCGATTACTTTTGATTCACTTTTCGTTCTGTTACTTTGTTTTGACTGTTATTATTGCTGTGAAGCAGCGCACTTTATAATGTCACTGAAACCAATTTATCGTTTTTGCTTAATCAAGTGAAAGAAAAAAAAATGGGGATCTCGGAGGTATGCGATATATTATTATTTTTCTCAACGAGACTATTGCATAGCTAATCAAACTGTTAATGAAATTTAAATTTATTGTTTATTGTTTGTCTTTTTGTTTTTTGTGGGATTGATTTGTTTTCACGTAAACTATTAAACATTTTCGTATGAACTTATTAATTCTTTATTTTTATATCTGCGCGGGTCAAACACAAGCGGCACGCACACGATTACTTTCTCGTCTGATAGTTGACCCTTTAAGGGCTATATGTAGACTGTATGCATTTTTCGCCCTTTTAATTGATCCGGTTCGGAGGCCTGTGGTAGTTTTTTTACGTAGGCATCGACAAGGATGCGGGTTCTATAAAAAAAACACACACTGGAATTGTTCACAAACTCTGGTATAACAGGACTCCGTACTATCACCGACGAGGAAGGAAATATGATATAAAAACACAGTCTGGTTCTATTGTTAACACTTCTTTATTGTAATCAGTGGAGAGGACAACAGTTTGGTTCCAGGTCATATTTCTAATGTTAGCAAACTTCGCGACATAAGTTCACTCTGTATTTAATTTAATGAAAACGGGCACGAACTTCACTTTGATGCCCGAATGTACAATATATTTTGTGTTTATTTAATTTAATCTCTACACCGACACGAACTCCAATTAGATGGTAGAATGTACAATATGTTTTGCGTTTTATTTAATTTACTCTCTACACTGACACGAACTCCACTTCGATGCTCCACTTGGTGATCGCGACGACCTTTAAACCTTTGCCCCGTTGGAAGGTGAAAATCTGACTAACTATTGGATGTCTCTTTACAGACATCCAACAAAAACGAACCTAAGGGATTCGCCGCCGAAGGCCAGCCAATCGAGAAAGTCAAAAAGAAAAAAAAGGGAAACAGGAAAACTCATGTAGCAGGTCAAATTTGCTGCTACATGTTTGGGAAAGATAAACTGCCGCCATTCGCAAGGGATAGATTCTTGATTGACGTGAGTCAATAAAACCCTTGCCGAAGGCAGGAATCTATCTTGGAATAATGAATCAGGCATTGGTTACGGCCGTTGCCAGATCATTTAAAATAAACATATTTCGGTGATGTATGTTGTCTTAGGGATATGTTAATCCCGTTGAAGGGACTGTCAGGCGAAAGTATCCGCTTGAGTGTTTACTTTGTGTAAACTAAAATTGGTGGTCATGACCGATGCTGGTGATCGTTCCGAGAAACGGCAACGGATCATAAAATCGGTCATGCTTAGATCCAAGCAAAATATGCGCGCCTGAAAGGCCAATGTTTGATTTGATCTTCTTTACTTAAGGAAAGATAGATCGTAGACATGCCGTTGGAAATCTGGCTTGCAGCTGTGCAAGCAACCCGAAATAATGCTAGGTCAATGAATGGGTACAAAAATAACACACGGAAAGATCAGCGTGTGTTGGTGGATATGTGCCATCCATTGTTCGGTCGCGGAAGCTCGGTTGATGGGTTGATGTCATGGCAAGATGATAATCTTGCCGTGAATTATGCTTTTAGGAATGACCGTGGGGAAGAGGTTTGGAAAAGCACCCAAAAAAGGTAAGCCTAATATATATTTATGTCGGTTATCCTTGGGGATAACCGAATTAATTCCAGCGAATTGGTTGGCGGTTAATGCCGTAGCAAGGTTGCGTAACCTTGCTGAAGATTCGACTTCAAGGTAAGTCGCATCGCTGGGAATGGTGGTTGTCGAGCGATGCATGGCTCTTCGGGCCCTGAAAAGTCCCACATCACTCCCCCCCCAGTGACGTAGTCACGAAACAGGTAAGGCAGATTAGGAGGAGGTTAGTTGGGTATGGCGCGCGCCTGAGCGCGAGTACGGGGAGGTTGTGGTAGTGGAGTAGGAGTGGTGTCAGCAGATGGAGGTGATTCTCGAGCGGAAGCTTCCAGAAAACAGGGCTTAAGCCTTTCGACGCTGACCGTGGATCGCTTGCCTCTAATGTCGATCTCGAAGACGCGGTCACTGATGCGGCGGAAGACTTTGAATGGGCCATCATAAGGTGGGTCGAGGGGTTTTTTGACCTTATCCACCCTGACAAAGACGTGCGTGCAGCTGCGCAGTTCAGGGTGGACGAACAGTTTTTTGGAGCCGTGCCTGGTTACAGGGGTTGCCCTAACCTTACGTAGCAGGTCACGGAGATGTCCCAATTCACGAAGTTGGTCACGCAGTGTTTCGCCATTCAGGAAAAGTTCTCCTGGAAGAAGGAGGTTGGTACCATAGATAAGCTCTGCTGCCGAAGCACCCAGGTCCTCCTTAATACTTGTCCTCAGGCCGAGGAGGACATTTGGAAGGGCGTCAAACCATTGTGTGTCGTTATGACACATGAGTGGGGCTTTTAGAGATCTATGCCAGCGCTCTATCATCCCATTTGATTGCGGGTGGTAGGCGGTGGTACGACTTCTTTGGCAGCCGAGAAGATTCGTTAGCTGCCTGAAAATTGTCGCCTCAAATTGTGGACCTCGGTCCGAAGTTAAGGTGGTTGATACACCGAAGCGTGTGACCCAAGTTGAGTAAAAAGCCTTGGCGACTGATTCGGCAGTAACTGCCCGGAGAGGTGTCGCCTCTGGCCATCGCGTGCAGCGATCCATCATAGTGAGGATATAAGAAAATCCTCTTGATGGAGTAAGCGGCCCCACTATGTCTATGTGGACATGGGCGAAGCGTGCCGTGGGAAGCTTGAACTGCGCTGGCTCCAGTACATTATGTCGCGCTACTTTGCAGCGCTGGCACTGGAGACAAGCACGGGCCCAACCGGTGAGATCTTTGTTCATCCGGGGCCAAATGTATTTGCGACGGACAGCAGCGGCTGTTGCTCGGCCGCTGGGGTGGGCTGGGTTGTGGTAAACCTGGAACACGCCCTTACGAAGTTTCTCGGGAATGTAAGGTCTAGCGGTTCCAGTGGAGACATCACACCAGATTTCGCCCAAAGGGTCGCGAAGGGTAATTTTCTTGAGCTCTAGTGCCGTATCGGCAGTTAGGAGGGACTTGAGCTGTTCGTCCTCCTCTTGAGCTAGGGCAAGATCAGCGTTATTCAAGGCGGAACGCAAGTGAATCGTATCGATTCGAGAAAGGGCGTCCGTCGTGACATTCTGTTTACCGGAGATATGCCTGATCTCCGTAGAATATTGCCCAATGAGGTCTAATTGACGCTCTTGTCGGGGGGAGGCATTTCCCGACTTCTTCCGGAACGCATAGACCAATGGCTTGTGGTCTGTTAAGATGGAGAGTGAGCGACCTTCTATCATATGACAGAAGTACTTAACAGCGTTGTAGATCGCGAGTAATTCACGGTTGTAGGCGCTGTATCGTCGCTCAGTGGGACTCAGCTTCCTTGAAAAGAAACCAAGTGGTTCCGGTCGGCCTTCAATGTCCTGTTCAAGGACGGCTCCGATTGCGGTATCCGATGCGTCGCATTGGATAGAAAGTGCCGCTCCCTCGAGAGGGTATCGGAGTAAGGTGGCATTTGCCAATTGTTCTTTGGACAGTTGGAATGCTCTATCAGAGACTTCTGTCCAATTAATGGGGCGCTTATCATTGCGCTTAGCTCCTTTCAAAAATTCATTTAAGGGAGCTTGAACTTGGGCAGCGTTCTTCAGTGTTGGACGATAGAAGTTAAGCATGCCCAGAAATCGACGAAGCTCACTCACGTTAGTAGGCCGGGGATACTTCATGAGGGCCTCCACACGGTCTGGTAGTGGGCGAATGCCCTGGTTGTCAACGACATAACCCAGATAGGTGATTTGATCCTTGGCGTGTTGACACTTATCTGGGTTGATGACAAGACCGAATTCGCGGAGGCGCTCTAGGACCTGACGTAAGTGGCGTTGATGTTCGGCGTGGTCTTTGGAGGCGATGAGAATGTCATCAAGATATTGCATGGCAGCAATTAAGACCACGTAAAGCCGTGTCGATATAACGCTGGAATGTCTGTGCGGCATTCCTGAGGCCGAAAGTCATCACTTTGAACTCGAAGAGTCCGAAAGGTGTAATGACTGCGGTCTTGGGGATGTCTTCTGGTGCCAACGGAATTTGATGGTATGCCCTGGTGAGATCCAGGGTAGTGAAGACACTGCACCCACGTAACTTGTACGAAAAATCGTAGAGGTGTGCAATAGGGTATCTGTCCGGGACAGTTGCTGCGTTCAACAGCCTGTAATCGCCACATGGGCGCCACTCACCAGAACGTTTCTTCACTAAGTGGAGTGGGCTTGCCCAGGGACTGTCCGACGGTTGGCAGATACCTAGTTCGATCATGTGCTCGAACTCCGCGCGCGCCGCACGTAATTTTTCGGGAGCCAGTCGCCGTGGACGCTGGCTCACCGGGGGGCCACGTGTTTCTATATGATGAAACACCGTGGCTTTGTGACGACGCTGGTTAGGTAGAGGAATTGTTGTACTAACAAATTTCTGTACCATGACCTGAAACGGGTCTGTGCACTCTGTGGACCTTGAAGTTGCCGCTGGAGATGCCGTCATGGGCAAGGGGGGTGCGGTTGGAGCCACTAGTCTGTTATGGGTCGAATCGACCAACAGATTATGTGCACCTAATAGGTCGGAACCTATCAGGGGTTCATTTACGTCCGCAATGACGAAACGCCAAGTGATCGGACGACAAAGACCCAATTGCAGTGTCAGCTTTTTACGTCCGTACGTAAGTATCGGCGTATTATTCGCAGCTGACAATTTAAGTGCGGCAGGCACGCGGTTACGCGGAGCAAACGATCGCGGGAGGACTGAAATATCGGCGCCGGTATCGACAGTAAAAGCGATATTCAGTTTAGAATCCCGGATGGTTAGGCGACTTATCGTATGGGTGCCGGCCGATTGCGCGAGGGGGTCGGTCGGCAAAATTAGTTTAAAGAGCGCCTTTGGTTGGTGGAAGGTTGTGTCCAACCACAAGGCGCCTTGCAATTGAATGCGCGATCACCATATTGTTGGTGATTGGCGCACAAAGGGAGAGAGGCGGCATTGTTGGGCGTGTTTTGCCTCTGAGTGTTGTCGTTTTGTGAAGGCCGAGGTAGTGCTCGGCGAAAGTTGGCCCTCTGAGGGGCATTTTGGGAAGGTTGTTGCCGATCCAAGGGACGATTAGACACGGCGCGATTTTGAGCGCATCGTTGGTTGCTTCTCGCCTCCGCGCGAATTTGATTTAGTTCGCGGGGGACTGAGGTCTGTATCGCTCGAAGGTCAGAAATGGTGACCTGAGCAGGATGACTTCTCGGGCGGAATTCGTTGGCCCTGCCCTCTTGGGTCCGCTGTGTGACATTGGTTGAGGCAGGCCTTCTGGGATGTGGTGACGGAGAAGGTTGACGCACCGGAGCCGTCGGTGGGGCTGTTAGTGGCGGAAAAGGATGCCATGTAGGTTGAGCGACGTGTTGAGAAACCGCCGCTACTTGGTACGCTGGAGGCTCAGACTGCTGGTCTGAGCTTTCCATAATTGCGTCCGCAATTTTAGCTAAATAGCCCAAGCTCTGATTGGGTTGGGCTACGAGTGCCGAACGGGCATGGTGGGGGAGACATCTTAAAAAGTGAGGCCGTATTAGATCGTCCGAGAACCTGGTCCCCGCTATAGAGCGTAAATGGGTCAGGAAAAGGGACGGTCTCATCCCCGAAAGGTTCGTTTCGGCCGCCAAGCGTTGTTGCCGCGAACTTCCGGGCTCGTCCAGAGCGTCGACGTGAGTCTCAGCAAACCAAAGTTCCGGGTCCTCCTCGTCAAAAGGGAACAGGTTAATATTGGCAGGGTTGGGTCGGTTAACGACACTGGGGGCATCGTGAAATGCCAGGGGAGCGCGTTGTGCTGTCGCTTCGGGGTCGGTAGCGACTTGTGTATCAGGGAAGTCGGCGCTGGAGGCGCCGTAAAACTCGAGGGACTCGAGTTGTTCTTGATCCTCTTGGGGTGGGGTGTTTTGAGTACAGGTCATCGTGTATGGTTGAGACCGAACCGGTATAAAGTTGTACAGACGGGTCGAGATTGTTGTGGAGAACGTAGAAATAGGTCGCAAGAGGACGCGAAAAAGGTTGCAAGAGGTTGCCGACGAGTCAAAAGAAGTTCACTAATCAAGATAAGTCGTGCGAAGTTCAGAAGTGGAGTCAAGTGGAGTTTTTTTGAAGTCGCGTAAAATTGTGTGGAGTTGAATGTGTTGGTGCCTGCTTGTACCCAGAAGGGGCTTAGAATATTTATTATTTGTCTTTAGTATCGTTTAAATTTTGTTATTAGAGTTAGCTTAATATGCACAATATTGAATAATAATAAAACAAAAAGGAAAACCGAATATCAAATAGCTTAATACTTCCGTTTTGTACTGTAAGTGTCTACTATATTAGTGTTCTGTTCTTATAGTCGATAAAATTATTTAAAAAAAATGTCGCAACGTTTTAATTTGGTTGGTTTGGGTGTTATTTTTGGTTAAATATTTTTTATGCTCTACGGTCTTTCTAAATAACTAAAAAAAACTATTTTCATTGACAACTGTGTGAAAAAGTCTTAAAATGCGTAAACTTAAAACATAAGTGAATCGTTTTCAAATATTTCATCCAATTGGGTAACAATTTGTGTTCTAAATTCTTGCTCTGAAGGAGCTTACCAGAGAGAAGAGAAAATAGATATATATATAAAAACAAAACAATACTACAAAAAAAAATTAATGAAAAGAAAACAAATGGTTTTTAATAGACTTGCTGTTTTTTCTGCATTTCCGGAACTGTTGTTGTCCTAAGGTGGGCTGTGTGAGGTGGGGTTGCTTGGATGTTGTTGTTCGTCGGGCTAAAGTTGGGTTGGGGTTTTTCTCACCCTTAATATGTCTCTAATTGTTGGTACTTGTCACCTCACACACTTGTTTTAAAAACGGTTCAAAAAGGGTGTCGCGTCGCGCTCACACAAGAGTCAACAATATTGGTTTTATCCGAAGGTTGCGTGAATTTACCCTAAGGGTCAACAATGTGGTAGTTTTTTTACGTAGGCATCGACAAGGATGCGGGTTCTATAAAAAAACACACACTGGAATTGTTCACAAACTCTGGTATAACAGAACTCCGTACTATCACCGACGAGGAAGGAAATATGATATAAAAACACAGTCTGGTTCTATTGTTAACACTTCTTTATTGTAATCAGTGGAGAGGACAACAGTTTGGTTCCAGGTCATATTTCTAATGTTAGCAAACTTCGCGACATAAGTTCACTCTGTATTTAATTTAATGAAAACGGGCACGAACTTCACTTTGATGCCCGAATGTACAATATATTTTGTGTTTATTTAATTTAATCTCTACACCGACACGAACTCCAATTAGATGGTAGAATGTGCAATATGTTTTGCGTTTTATTTAATTTACTCTCTACACTGACACGAACTCCACTTCGATGCTCCACTTGGTGATCGCGACGACGTTTAAACCTTTGCCCCGTTGGAAGGTGAAAATCTGACTAACTATTGGATGTCTCTTTACAGACATCCAACAAAAACGAACCTAAGGGATTCGCCGCCGAAGGCCAGCCAATCGAGAAAGTCAAAAAGAAAAAAAAGGGAAACAGAAAAACTCATGTAGCAGGTCAAATCTGCTGCTACATGTTTGGGAAAGATAAACTGCCGCCATTCGCAAGGGATAGATTCTTGATTGACGTGAGTCAATAAAACCTTTGCCGAAGGCAGGAATCTATCTTGGAATAATGAATCAGGCATTGGTTATGGCCGTTGCCAGATCATTTAAAATAAACATATTTCGGTGATGTATGTTGTCTTAGGGATATGTTAATCCCGTTGAAGGGACTGTCAGGCGAAAGTATCCGCTTGAGTGTTTACTTTGTGTAAACTAAAATTGGTGGTCATGACCGATGCTGGTGATCGTTCCGAGAAACGGCAACGGATCATAAAATCGGTCATGCTTAGATCCAAGCAAAATATGCGCGCCTGAAAGGCCAATGTTTGATTTGATCTTCTTTACTTAAGGAAAGATAGATCGTAGACATGCCGTTGGAAATCTGGCTTGCAGCTGTGCAAGCAACCCGAAATAATGCTAGGTCAATGAATGGGTACAAAAATAACACACGGAAAGATCAGCGTGTGTTGGTGGATATGTGCCATCCATTGTTCGGTCGCGGAAGCTCGGTTGATGGGTTGATGTCATGGCAAGATGATAATCTTGCCGTGAATTATGCTTTTAGGAATGACCGTGGGGAAGAGGTTTGGAAAAGCACCCAAAAAAGGTAAGCCTAATATATATTTATGTCGGTTATCCTTGGGGATAACCGAATTAATTCCAGCGAATTGGTTGGCGGTTAATGCCGTAGCAAGGTTGCGTAACCTTGCTGAAGATTCGACTTCAAGGTAAGTCGCATCGCTGGGAATGGTGGGGATCGAGCGATGCATGGCTCTTCGGGCCCTGAAAAGCCCCACAGGCCCACCGACTTATAGCGTTTTGCGACGAAAGTGAAGACAATGTGATACAAACAAACAAAAATATACAAAGAGCGTGAGCACATCGGACCTATGCCGCTTCTGGGAGATACTGAAGTGAAAATGTTTTTCAAATTGGTATGACATACGGCTCTGGGGGGTGGGAGCGAGCATATAGGGGAAAGTGTCTGGTAGCTTTCATCCCTGGCGAAGGCCAGGACGATCCTTGTCCCTGTTCAATCCAAGTTGACATGCAGTCTCCACGTCACACCCCTGGATACCTACTTTGACACCCGCCAGTTAGGGAAACAATGAATGCAGCGACATCCTGAGAAAGTTTGTCGCAAGGTTAATAACCTTGCCCGTAAAAACAAATTATTATGGAAAATTTAACAAGCCTCGGATATGGACCGGATACACGACGACGACTACGGAAACGAAAATGGCTATACAGAGCTCGAGCTGCGCAGCAGCTAGCCGATGCCATGTCCGAACATAAGCCTGACATAACAGCATTACAAGAAATAAGATGGACATGAAGTGATGTTATTCAAAAAAACGAGAATGACATTTATTCATGCAAAACTTGGGGTAGGTTTTCTGGTCAGCCACAAACTGAAGCCTGCCATTATCGGCTTTAATGCAATAAACGAAATGCTTCGCACCTTTCGCGTACGAGGCAAGTTTAAGAACATAAGCCTCATAAACGTTCACGGACCTACAGAAGAGTCCCCTGACGACGGAAAGGAAGAATTCTACGAGAACGTCGAACGGGCCTTCAATGCCTGCCCAAGATACGATGTGAAAATCGTTGTTGGTTTGCAAAAATAGGTCGGGACCTGGTTTTCAGCCACTACGCACGTTCCCATAGTTTGCATGAGAACACTAATGACAGTGGACTACGAGTCATCGAACTGGCAGCATCAAAAAACTTGGTCGTTGCGAGTACCAATTTTCTGCATAACGATATCCACAAACCCACCAAAGTATCACCTGATGGACCCACTCGTAACCAAATTGACCACGTGTTGATAGATCGCCGCCACTCCTCGAGCCTGATGACGGTACGAACGTACCGAGGTGCCAACGTCGACTCGGATCACTATCTTGTTGGTACAGTTTTCCGAGCGCGGATTGCCTTACGGGGACGTATTGCATCCGCGAATCAGGTTCGAATTAACACGGCTGCCTTACGCGATGAGAATACCAGTAACACCTTTGGTCATGCGCTAAGACTCGTCCTCGAAGAGCTCGATGGCGGGAGAGTAAGCCTTAGGGTCAGAATGCCGGGCGTAAAAGAAAAATGGACACCCTTTAAACTGTCATTAGTACTGCCAACTTCAGGCCACCTACTACAAGGGCATAACACCTGTAGTGGTTGCTTTCGCTTATCTATTGCTGGTCCCGACTTGCATCCTTTACCGAGGTGGTATTGGTTTTCTGTGTAGGGCCATTTCAATGGCATTGAGATCCAATTTCGCTTCTGTGTCTGCTGTTAAAGAATTCATTTGCGCTAAACTATATATGCACATACTGAGTTAAATAAAACACACGTGTCTTACTTAAATTAATACACTCGTCCTTCGAGTTTTTATTGTCATAAAACACACTACACAACTTGTTTCCCTGTGCCCAACGTACCGATTTCAATTTAATTCACACGCATGCAACACAACTTCGGGAACCTATTCAAAACCGAGTTTTACACTGTTATTATTTAGAAACGCGATGGGCTTTAATCGTATATCCATGTAGGGCGATGGATACGCACAGACTCTATATTTATAAATCAAATTTACCACGCCACGGGTTTTATATTTATTTGTACGATGGTTTGAATCAGACTTCCTACTCGGACGACGTTCACACATAGACACCCCCTTATCACTCTATTGATCGTGTATCCCGAAGTACGCATCCATTGTTTACACACAATAGATATTTTTTGATACACATGAGGTATGCTTCGCAGTACATTTCTTGAAAATCATAAACATTGAAAATGTTTATGATCTGCGAGATCTGATTGTGTGGATGCGTGTATACAAGGCTTAGAATCTTGTATTTACACAAGTGTTCATTTGTGGTCAAAAATGGCAAAGATATTTTATATACTTTATTGCTTCGTTACCATAGAATTGTTTTTTGTTTTGAGTACCACATTATTTTCTTTGTGCCGTCATGGATTTTTCCCAGATGTGGTATCTGGATTCCATGATTTGCCCGTATATGCATTTTGTAGCTTATGCACTTATACAGGTACTCATTGGGTTGGATATGTTGATTTGGATTAATCAACATATGGGGCTTCACATGAAGGTGAATCCTGTTAATGGTGGGGGGCTGGCCCCCAAAAAGGGAGAGTATTAGGGGGGAGGGGGGGGGGGTGGGCGTTGCGTGTAACACTGCCCATGTTTCTAACCAGAAACCAACTATCCTTGCACTTAGCGAAACCAAGGTAATTACTAATACAGATATTTCCGATTTTAACCTACCTGGATATATTCGGTGTACAACTTTGCGTCCGCCGTTTTGCAATAGATGGCTGTAGCGGTAAGTGGTAGTTGAAATAAATAGATCATAGATGTCATACAATAAGCTTAGGTATTTGTAAACAAAACGACATCGAAATAGTAGTCGATTTGTGTCTGCGTCAGAAAGTTGTTCTCGATTAAACATGTCAGCTTACGAGCCAAATTCTCGTCATTTGCGGGAGGTTTTAATTTTCTGCTTTAATATGAAGAAATGGATTCGTATGCTGCCCGAAAGATGGGAGAAAGTAGTGGCCAGCGATGGACAATACTTTGAATGTATAACCAGTTTTTTACAATAAAGCCTCGAATTTCGGAAAAAAAAAACGGACGCAAAGTTGGACACCTTCTGCGAAGAGAAGTCCTAACGTTGGTTAAATGATCAGGGTAGTGGAGCACGAATTTGGAGTAGGGCAATCCTTTAACTACCTTGAGTTAATACTACCAGCCGATAACAATATGGAAGAAGAAATACGCGAACGGCTGATTATATCCAACAAAGCCTACTATGGTCTATCAAGGCTCATTAAATCCCGAAATTTATCCAGAACTTCGAAGCTATTACTCTACAAGACCATGCTCTTACCAGTACTTATGTATGGATGCGAGACCTGGGTGCTTAATAAAAGGCACTCTGAACTCTTAGCCGCGATCGAGAGGAACGTCTTAAGGCGAATTATTGGTCCCGTAAGTGGTGGAGGGTGATTCCGGAGACACTACAACCATGAGTTGTACGCGGTCTACCTTGAAGCTAATATTGTAAGACAAATCAAGCTCGGCAGACTCTGGTAGGCGGGACACCTAGCTCGAATGAGCGAAGAGGAGCCTGACCGGAAAGTCCTTTGTGGCAGGATGTATGGAAGGAGTCAGCGCGGCAGACCTTGTTGGCGATGGAGGGATGGCGAAGACCAGGACGCCCAGAGCCTGGGAGTGCCAAGCTGGATGGCATCGGCTCGAAATCGGGACCAGTGGAGAGATTTGTTAAATAAGGCCAAGGCCGGATCCCTAACATACGGCTCTGATGATTTACTTCATCCATTTAGTTGTTTATCTTGTGGAATTTTTGGGAACGCCACAGACCCAGCGTCTTGGTTCCTGCCACCACAGGAAATAGTGTTACGCATTGCGGGGAGACTGTTAGAACGCGGCATTTGATTCCCCGGAGAAGTTACAGGCCACACGATGCTAGTTCTTGGAGGATTCTATAAGCCACAACATCCTGGAACATGCTGCCATAAGCTAGTACGTGCGCATTCCCGGAAAATGTCCTACCTCGGCATTCTACAATACTTGGCGTGGGACAGAGGAAAGAATATTAAACCCATGTCTCATAACAGTTTCGGGTACAGTGAAGCTATTAGTCTTACGTCAAGCATCCAGTTTTATAAATCGAACAACAAGGAAGATCATTCAAGGGGATTAGAAATGACCACACAGTGAGTATGTGGCGGTTCTTTAAAACCTTGCTAAAGAACCATCCATTTCTTTAAAACAACCTACTTTTCCCTGACTCCATAAACCACTATACTTACCTGCATTCGAGCAGTGTAAGCTTTCTTTCAAATAACTTTCACCTGAAAGTAAAACCCCAGCAGGCATGCACATCAAACAAGTTATTTCATTCATATTACATGAACCGTGCTCGACAATCGGCTCGGCTTGTCAGCAATTATAATAGATAAATACTCGCTGGCCAGCGTAATTGTTGACACAGCTGTAGCCGGTATTCTTGCTATGGTTCATGAGTGAATATTGCCCCAATCCCAAGGTTCGCTACAGTTGCGACCAATTTCCTTTATCGGTTATCTACCGATCATGGGATTTGGGCACTAATATGATTGACGTTAGACAATCATACCCTAGATCATGCCTAACGATGCTCCGGCATCCAACTCCAAACAAACACCCAGTAGCATCACTGCGTTTGCTCTATTAACTGACAGCTGGTCCATGGCCACCCTGGGCGAGATGTACGCTTGCACATCTGCAAGGCTAATTCCTCGCCATTATACTCATGTACCGGCACCGTCTTGTAAACGAGAACCAAATTTTCGGCTGACCTATCGCCACCAGAATGTGTAGCCTACAGCGGCATTCTCGTGAACGCCTGAGTAAACACGATATGCATATCATCGTGACCCTCGAAATAGCGTTTTTGTGTATCTTAAAGCAAAAACCTATTTCGTTCTCAGACGCAGGTCATCAAAGATTTATGGCCCTCGAAATAGCGTTTCTGTTTATGTAAGACACAGAAACCTATTTCTCTCTTCGGCGATCTTCGCTATCGCATATCTCTATAATGCCTGCAATTCATTACACCAGCCCATGTTTATTCAGGTGCATTTTCGTCGTTGCCGGTATGTAGGGTGAAGGGCAACGTATTTGTCCTATACGGACACATATAGAATCCTCCCACACCGATGTAATCCACCACCGCTGAATCTGACGGATGTGGATTGCATCGGCGAGTCAGATTTCTGCCGTCCAGCGGGGCTGACGTTTAAAGGTCGTCGCGATCAGGTCAAATTTTACGAGTCGAGCATCGAAGTGGAGTTCGTGGTTAAACTGCCATTAAATTAAATAAAACACAAACAATCATTGTACATTCGAGCATCGAAGTGGAGTTCGTGGCAGTTTAGATTAAATTATATAGAGAACAAATTGATCATTCCATTCGAACATTAAAATAAATAAAGAGTGAACTTATGTCGCTAAGATTATTAACATTAAAAATACAACCCGGGACCAAATTATGGTCCTCACCATTGGTTATAATAAAGAATCGTTAACAATAAAACCAGACTGCGTTTTTGTATTATATTTCCTTCCTCGTCGGTGAAAGTTCGGAGTTCTGTTATACCAGTGGCGTGTGGTTTGGTATTTCACTGAACCCGCGTCCTTGCTTACGCCTAGTAAATACCCCCACAAGTATTTAATGGGAAATGTCTAACATGACTAAAAGCTGAATAAAAAAACTTTAAAAAAGGTGCAGATTATGTCCCTGTTCACTCGCTAAAACACATCGAAAGGTCTTCTAGCTGTCCTATTCGATTAGTTGTTAAAATTGTATTCTTATAGAGTTGACAAAACACGTATTTAATGGATAAAAAATCCAATCCAAATCAAGGAACTCTCGATTTTTGGTGTTCATAACTGAAACAAATTGCCTGCGAAACTGGTTACTACTACCACGAGCATTGCTTCACTGAACTTAGTGAAAACCACCTCGCCCAACTTCAGATGTATGGTATATGTTAACGCAGATACTTTTTTCTTCGTCTGAACGTGTAATGCTCTGTCTGACAAAATGTTTCTTAGTCACTAATATAACTTCCGATTCAAAACTACAATAATATGCACCGACAATTTCCTTCTTATCCTTCCTCTCCGTGCCCACTGTGTCTTGGCATTTAAGGGTTCGATAAAATACCATTTTGTGTTTTTCCCAACAAAAAAAAAACATCTTTAGTTCATGGTTATCAAACGGCAAAAACTACTTTTAGTTTGCAGTTAAGCAACTTTAAAAACGTCTTTTAAATTATCCCAGAATTGCGTTTATGATCAACTGTAATAAAACTCTCGAACGCATAGTATCAATTGTGTGCTACGTTACCCTTAGTGCGATCATGGCCTGTCGTTAGTACCTCAAAAAATATAATCCTATTCAAATACAGTAAATTATGACAATTCACAACTTCTCCCGGCAAACGTGACGATTCGAATCGTACTGAATCTCCGATATGGCATGAAGTACTTATGACGCAGAATATACATTATATCAGCAATTATAATAGTTTTCATGGAACTTAATTCCTACATAATGACCTTGTGAAAGGAACTTGCCTTGGAAAGTGCTGCTAACTTGAACAGCAATTCATCGCAATTAAAAAGCAATTAAGTGGTTTCGCTGCAACACTTGTACCATCGTTCTTAATGGATCAACTTCTATAGTTTCAGTAATTTTTGCCTTTGCGATAATTTCCTTCAAGTATATTCAGGAAAAAGCGTTACATTCGTTTACTTTTTCTTGTCGTCTTTCTCTGTCCTTGTAAAGTTTGTAGAAGAAGGATTCATAACTTGGGATTCTTAATAATGCCTGTGGCTTAGGGAATGGAATAAATCATAGATCAACTTTTCTGAAATAGAAACGTTATCCATTTCTGTGGGTAATTCGTGTAGTAAGACGAAAAGAAACTATCACGACACCGAACAAACTGATGTAAGAGCCTTCAAGATTTTCTGTTTCCGCATTGCCATGGAATTGTAGTTCCCAGAACAGATGTTATAACGAAAATGCTAATGTAGATTTGATTATGTTTTCAAAATGGAATGCACCTTGGTAGTAGTTGGTGATGCTTTGGAGTAAAGTAAATGTTGAGCGTTCTGGCTAAGTGAATTCAGTTGGGAAACAAATGAAACAGGGTACAGATGTCCTGAAGGTAGTGCTTGTTAAACATATTTTTAAAAGGAATCCTACGCGAGGATTTTTCAGGGTAAGATGCATACAAAATACAATATTTTCTTAAAATTCAACAATCATCATCATCATCATCATCGGCACTACAACCGGGAACTGGTCTTGGCCTTATTTAGCAAGTCCTGAGGCTTGTTAAATTTTCCATAATGATTTGTTTTTTCCGGGCAAGGTCATTAGTCTTGCGCCAGAAAATTCAACAATACTACAACGTAAAAATCAGTGTGGATGCAAACAAAATTAATAACTATTTAAATTTAAATAATTTTATGAAACACAGTCACTACTTAAGGTTGGCATTAGATAGCGTGCGCATCACCAATCGATAAATACTATAAATCTAAATTTAAATCTAATACAGCCTTTTAGCCAACCCGGAGCCCGGTTACCATTGAATGGAAGAAACACGATGATGATCGCAACGGATTAGCCAGCAGATCGAGCCTTAGCAGGCGTTCTTTTCAGAAAAAACTAAATTAAATATGATAGGTTAATCATATTTATTCAAGACCAAAGTCCTTATCGTCCTGCTACGTTTTCACCCACACTGTGATTTAACATTTAGCGGTACCTCTGTGGGGGTTCTTTCAAAATACGCAAAGAACCAACCACAATTCCAACCCCAACTCCCGTCACCAACCCGCAGTCACCTGCAAATATTTCCTTCCCAAGAGCATTGTTTCATGCATTAATCCATCGCACCAATTTTCCTGAAAATAATTCGGTTAACATACAAAGTAACCGTCATAAATCAGGAAATCTTATCAGCGCCCCTGTCAGCCAGCGTGTCCTGCCACACACGTGCGCAGCCGATTTTCCCGGCTTATCTACATTAACGGCAGCCTTTTGTCCAACCGACAAGAGCAGTTTTCGCATCTCGCGTCTAGCCCCAAAAGAATTCGATCCTTTCCTCCGGCATAGATACCGTGCACAATCACCATTGTGTATGTATCTAAATTGATTTTAGCACCAGTTTCCCTGATGGCATGAAGCCTATTTACACAGCTGCATGCACGTCTCCCACGATACCCTTTGTTCCATCTCCTTTTTCCCGGTTTCGTTTACCCATGACCGCGCTATATGGGTAAACAATGTAATCTACTCAGAGAGATCTGTGGTGGCTCACTGGAGCAATTAAACTCCCATTTACCCCATTTTTCAAACTCCCACATAGGGCACACAAAAAAGAAAGCATGTACTTACCTGTCCATTGTTTGCAAAAAAAACCTCGCCTAAAGCATCTTAAAGCATAAGTCTTGCCGATATAAAATTCATCGGCACCTAACAGGCACGGTTCCCAAAACGCACAATTTACATGAGGCCAATTCAGTTGCAACACGAAGCAACTGACACGACCACCACGGTGCACATAGCACCCATTGAAATTGCAGCACACTAGCAAGAGATACTCTCGCTTGGCTTCAATGCTGCAATCACATAGGTCGCTAAACCGAGCTACATAAAATGGAAACTCGCACCTGGCTGCAAAAAGGGATCGAGAACTCGTCAGTGTAAATACACACACGACGGTTCGACCTCTGTTGACGCTAACAACAACATGCACACGATCAGCAATCATGCTACTCGTAGTCACTGATCGTGTGTAACCGCATTCAACCCTTTTCAGGATAGCTTGCCCCAGCTGCGAATGTGTTTATCTTTATTTGATTTCATGTTCATCGTTCGCATGTTGGGCGACACACGCGATGAGCAGCAAAAGGGACCATCGTGTGTGTGTTAAGCTGTAACCCTTTACGTTGAGATCCACCTCAGAAGAAATTTATGACCAAATATGGTCATCGAAGCGATGATGGAATATGTGGTATTCTATCGCTTCGATGAACATATTTAATCGCGTTCTAGATTCCGTGGAGGCATGTCGGGCATCCACGTTACAATAATCGAAAAACGGAGTCGAGTGGTTTAAGAACTACCCAAGACAGTTCCAAAATTTTGTGTACAATTAACTACCCAGTGAAGGTGTTCAATTAGTGCAATGCATGAGGAAGTTAAACGCCAGTGTTCATTTTTTCAAATAACAAATCTCAAATTACATTTGTCATATCAAATAAACTCCGCAATTATATCCAAACAAACAAGTGAAAGAATGATTTCAAATTTAGTTTAATAGTTGTCAATAGGACGGAGAAAAGGATTTGTATAATTTTGTTTTTTGTCAATCGAAGGTCTTACCTTCCAGTGATATTATTGAAATGCTGAAATAAAAGATGTTTTTTTAATGCTTCATTCGTCAGTTACGATTGCTTCAAGTGCTTTAAATTTTAGAAATACATCTGCTGCCGCCAGAAGAACGCCGACCCGAAGTACACTGTCCTCACCGATCCTAATTGGTTCCTTGGTTCTCCTCATACACACAATGCGACCTACCTTTTGATTGTTGGTTAATATAAATTGAACTAATGCTGGAGGAAAGAAGTGAACCGCTGCAGTACGCCTGCACACCATACTTCATCCCCACAGATCCTCTCCCCTTTGTCACAAAAAGAGAAACTTCACGTTCTCTCTAGAAGAAAACCCCTAGCCGAGGGTCGACTCTGCACGAGTCTAAAGTGATCGTGTGATAGCCGTGGGTGGGTAGGGTCGAGTTTACCCTACAGGAGTCGGAGTTGGACGCTCGTGAATCAACGTAGTTCTTCGAAACGGTACAACTTAACTTCACGAACCTAGAGGTTGATATTTGAAATTGCACCCAGTTTTGTTTAAGAATGGTCATGCCAATAAGTGGCTCGGTGTGAAAGATTGTAAAGCGCCTTTACTAAATATAAATGAATGTGAATATTGTGCTTAAGCTAAATACTAATATAATGTAAACAATAAACGTGTTGACACAAATGTGCGGTTGCAGGAACATTGTGTCGATTCTTTTCGGTTGCTTTTAGGATAAGGATACCTGTTTAAGAATTTAACGAACTATGTTTACCAACGACTTGGTCGTGCTAAAGTGTCAAGTGTATTCTATTTACCGAAGGTGTACACATTATATTAAGTGTGTGTGAAACATTAAACATTATTATAAAGAGCGTGAAACCCAAAGACGAAAGTGTACGTTTTATTTGGACTTATTAGCAACTTCTTAAATTGCTATTTAACCGGTGTGATAATGGTGCATATTTCTAGCCCAAAAAGACATCTTAATAATCGACTCTACGCCAATCCTTAAGAAGACTCTCTTAATCAATTGTCGTTGACCAATTTTTCTACTCTTTCTTTGGGTGGTTCGAATGCCCTTTTAGATGAAAATAAGCCAATATCAACAGTCTATCACGTTTTCCGCCATGAAATTGTTTCCAGGATCCTTGAAAGTAGCAACAAAAAGAGGAGCGATATAATAATTCTCAATAAAGGCAATTTTCAGTAGCTTTGCGTTATGGACACTTATCGAAACGCGGGATGCTACGGAGTCTATGGCTTAGCTGCAGTATAAAATGTCCCTACAAAATAGTGCTTTTGAGTTTCCTTCGAAATTAATTAAAACGGTTCTTTTTTCATCGTACATTGATGAAATGTAGCATCGTGAGTGAGCACCACTCGAAAATGTCGTTAAACCAGGATGCTTCCTCATCAGGATTGCACCATTCCTTCATATAAGTCGTTCTCCACAGATGTTGTAAAGGATCCACAACCACTGGGGTTCCTGAAAACACAGCAAAGATGACAATGATGTTGATGACAACAACGTCGACGACGACGACGATGACGACGGAAAATGAGTTGTGGTTTTTAGCTTCTTGGCGTAAGGACAGCTTCTCGTTAATGTGGCGTCTCCTCCATCCTAGAGCTGCAGTCACAGTACGTTACGCGGCCATTTCGATTTTGGAGCACCTTACACTTGTTGGCACCCCGCAGTAAAGTAAATGTACTGCCACATCTTAATTTTGAAATCCTTTAATGTAGAGTTGCATAGCATCGGTGTGGCACACAGACGAGTTGACTTTAAATCAAAAGTCCTAACTACAATAACCGCTAGCCCCGTCGAGTTGGATTTGTCTGGGGAATATGGAAGGAACGTGTTGGCACGTTTGTGGCTCCAACGCCGTGAGTATAATTTAATTGTCAACAGCGATTCTTGGGTAATTCATTGGATCCAAGCTTCTTGCTTTTGAGATACGTCAAGGACGAATCTTTTGCACGGAGCAGCCCATGTACATTGGCTGTTCATATTTTGATAGATGGCAATAAAATAATTTTGTTATCGAAGGATTGTTGTGTTGAATCGCATCCGTCGACTGCGAAAGAGAAGCTGGTTGTGTTTTTGGCGCGTGTAGAGCTTACTTCACGTAATTTAATCATGTCGGTTGTGATGTTAACATTTTATGGGTTGTGGTACAGATTGTGGTGCATGTGCTCTAGTCCTCGTACTTATAGTGTCGTGCTTTCCACGTGCACTGCACCATTTTAATTAGGAGACTGACAGTACATCTGCAGTGGCATATAGTGATAATGTCAGAAGTGGTAATGTTTAACTGAATTGAAGAACTATTTTGTAGATTATAAATGACACCTCACCCGTTTTGCTTAGGGAAATATGTGGCACAGTTTTAAGATTCTGTTTTTTGAGAATTTTGTCAGTTAAAAAGAGTAACACACATCTGGCAAATGCAATTTGGTATGAGGTTTGCGGTTTGCTCAATATAAGTGAATAAAGTCACGAGTCAGTAGTCAATATAAAACTATAAATTTACTTTGATCGAATGGCGGCATCTACTTAAATGTGTTAAGATCCGTGAAGATACTCGGGACACCAATTGATAGAGAGCATTAAAAAATAGATGGACTTACTGAAAAATATTTTCATTCTTACCGTAAGTCCGTGACGAATGAAACAAAACAGAAAATCCAAATTGTTTTTTTACTCCAATGCGCGCATAAATGTGTATTTTGAGGTACCATTAAACGTGGGGGTAATAGAAGAGCGAAAAGACGATGAAAGCAGGATCGACGTACATTGGCCCTGAACGAATGGATTTTCTTTTTTATTAGACTTCTCTCGGGAGAGGCGAACCTATAGCGCCGAGCGGGTGCCCCGAGATGCCATCAAATAACTGTTGCAGTTCTTTTTTAACAGTTGCACAGCTTCCCCGGAACAAGTTCTGATGCACGGATGTTCGCGCCGTCGGGAGATCAACCACAAATGGGTGCGATACGTCGGATTGTCTTGTGGAGCGCATATAAGCCGAGTTGCGTGGAACAATACCACGAATCTCCGAAGAACAGTAACCGTGATAATATCTGTAAAACAGACAGAGGTCGGCCACGCGCCTTTGATGTGATAGCGGCTGTAGTCCCGACGTCAGCGCCGAGTCCCCGATCAAGCGGATCGCTCGTCTCTGTATGCTCTCAAGTAGGTCGAGGGTATGTTTAGGAGCCGAGCTACAAACATGAGACCAATATTCGAGCGCGGGTATAATTTGGGATTTATATAGGTTCAAAAGGAGCTATAACAGTTATTTGATGCCATCTCGGGGCACCCACTCGGCGCCATAGGTTCGCCTCTCCCGAGAGAAGTCTAATAAAAAAAAAAAAAAAAAAAAAAAAAAAAAGAAGAAGTTGGGTCGGCGTAAAATATTTCTTGGCTCTAAAAAGATAGCTCAGTTTTCCTGAGGCTGACCTGGCGATACTTGAAACGTGTTTATGCCGTGTTACATTCCCACAGGCCGTGACGCCGAGCAATTTCAAATTTTCCCCAGCCTCGAGGGCCCGGCTGTGGAACCGATGATCCACTTTTCTTTGTGAATATTGTATATTGTGTCTCCGCTGCATTGAAGTCGACGAGATTGGCCCTTCCCCACTGCAGGACGCTATCTAGATCCTGATTCAGAGAGTCAATCTGTCTAGATCTCACCTGATGCGACGCAGATGCACCAATCAGTCGAACACTTGAAAAGGATGAAACAAGCGTACTTTCAACCGCGAAACTGAACACTTTGTTATCCGTTGTCTCCAACAAATCATTTATGTGAAGCAAAACCAACGTTGAAGCCAAAATAGAACCTTGGGGCACGCCCGAATTAACAGAATCCGTATTGACGATCATTCAGAAGTCCAAATACTTAACTAACTCTGTATTGATGACTTTTTCTATTACCTTAAATAAAATAGACAGTAATGCTATCGGACGGTAATTTTGTGGGAGACACTTTTTTCCCGTCTTTGGGATTGGCTGAACTCGAGAGATTTTCCAGCAGGCAAGAGAGGTCCTCCTTGCATAAGATAAGCGGAAGAGTCTGCCGAGAACCGGCGATAGTTCTGGAGCACAGTTCTTAAGGACTATTGCTGGTATTCCGTCCTGGCCAGTTGCCTTCCTACAATCCAGTTCACGTAGAATGCGTTGAATAGTGCGCGGACGAAATCTCACATCCCGCTTCGAAGACCGTACCGCCGAGATCACAGGTGTGCCCAAAGCCCGGGATCAAGGTTTGAGTTCGCGGAAAATAAATTCGCGAACACATTAGCTTTATCCTTTGGATTAGTGACTAACGTCCCGCTGTCACCAACGGAGGGAAAGAGGAGGTTGTGAAGTTACTGCTGACAGCCCTTGCCATTAACCAGAAGGAGTGCGAACCAGTTGGACACCGGTGGAGATTATTGATCACCCTGTCGTTGTGAGCCTTCTTCGCGGTATCAATCGCCTGGCTGCACGCGTTTCTGATTCTAACAAAATTCGTTCTGTCAACATCGTTGGGATTGGAGTGCCATTGCTTAAAAGCTCTATTTTTTGCCGCTGTAATCAGCTCGCATTTTTTATCAAACCAAGGTTTATCAGACGAACTTCGTTCCATCCCCAGAAGGATAATCTCTGATACCGACTCCGCGCATGCGTTAACATCGGAGTTTCCGAAGCACACCTCGGGCCATGGAAAGGATGCAAAGAAATCTCGCAAATCGTCCCAGTTAGCAGCGCCATACTTCCATACATGGCGAAGGTGCCTAGGCTGGTTATTCGCTTAACATGCAAGTGCTTGCGCGACAGATTGTTAGGTTCTGTAGGGGTTTAGTTTCAGGGAGCGAGTCTCCTAGTCCTTAAAAGGAGAAGGGATCTCTATAGACCGCTCCTGAAAAACGTCCTACAAAGGGGTCATCGCCGGGCTTCCTCTGATCCAGAAAGAAGAGCAACGTCCTTAATTTGGCCGCAGTATAATACCATTCATTGTCACTGGAGGAAATACCCCAGGAGCCCCCGCAGTAGAATATCGAGCAGTGTCCCTGAAGGAAGTTCCCAGGAGAACCATTTTATTGAAATAAACACTTGTATATACCAAAGGAAAAAAAGCGAGCATTTCATTTTATCCAACAACTGGTGAGTAAAGCTGTGGTACCTCCACAAAAGACACTCTTTTTATCGCCTGGCCCCCACGGAAAACCAGCGGAGACAAGGACTGGGGCCAAATTAAGGACGTTGCTCTTCCCTCTGGATCAGAGGAAGCACGGCGAAGACCCCTTTGTAAGACGTTTTTCAGGAGCGGTCTATAGAGATCCCTTCTCCTTGTAAGGACTAGGAGACTCGCTCCTTGAAACAAAACCCCTACAGAACCTAACATTTTGGTGGCAGCGGTAGGATAGAGGGTACCGAGCAAATCGTAGTCCATCATTTTATTGCATTCTGTTGGTAGGGGATGTTGGGATTTCTCCGCTGCCACCATTTTTTGTTGTGGTCCTTCTCTCAGGTTGCGCGTCTCCTTGTCCTGAAAAGGATGAGGGATCTCTTTAATATAGCTCCTGAGGGGACCCGTTGCGGTTGCCGCCGTGCTTCCTCAAACCTTGAGGGAAGAGCAGCTACCGATCGTTGAATATGGGTCTTGGGGATCGGCCAGGCCCAATAAAAACTACTTTTCATATACTTTACATTTATTTTATTAGTAAATTCATTTTCTGTTGTCCTTACACCTCGGACGCCAATTGAGACTGATCCTCGAATCTGAAATTCATCGCCCTTTTATACAAAATCTTATCGGGATTTTGTATCGCGGATGCATTGAAATGCAAACAGTATTTCGAAATGTAGTTCGACTGGAGTCGAGTACTGGAGAAAAGGGATGTGATATCTATTTTTAGAATATACACATCTGGCTGGATTTTAGGATTGTGTGTATGGGTGATAAACGAATATTTGATTCGTTTATCGCGAATTTTCAATTTACGTGTTTGTTTGATTTTTTTAAATTTGAGTTAAGGATTATGATATTAGGATGTATGATATAGTAGGTGGGTAGAAATGTATGTGGGAGGAAAATGGTAGGGCTTCTTGGAGCACTACAAGATACCAAGCAGTGATCTGAGTTTCCCAGTGGCGCAGAAACCTCTACGGTATAAATACTCGGTTCGGATGTCAAAAACAGATCCAGGGTGTTCGCATAACCGCCTCGGGCATCCGGCACTCGCGTTGGCTCCCCCACGAGTTGAGTCAAGTTGTGGCTTACAGCAAACATCTCCGCCAGCCCCCCAGCCTCGTCGGTTCTGTTAGAAAGTAACAACCAGCCGGAATTGTGCACATTAAAATCGCCAAGGACAACAATTTCAGAAGCTGAGTGGTTGATCTGTATCCAGTCGACGGTATGTGAAAGATCGTCATTCGGGGAGCGGTAAAGACAACAAAGGAATTTAACGGAATTCCTCAGAACGACCCTCAACCATATGATGTCCATATTATTGGATTATTAAGCCAGATCGGACCGCGCGAAGAAGCAGACTCCGCCCTTAAAACGGAATCTCGAATGTAAGTCGTATCCTGAGCAACGAAGATATGTCGAATCAGTTGACGAATCGACCTGGGATAGAAACACATGATCAAACAGAGCATTCCACATTCCTGTGATTCGGCTAAAGATGATTCTCTATGTACATTTGTTTGTTCGAAGTTGACTTTTAATATGAACTGAATAGCTTGAACTCATTCATCAAGTCCGATTGAGCCTTGACCATGATAAGATCTACAGAAAACAGATAGATAGGATACGTGGCGCCTATGTTCTAACGACGGAATTAAAAAACCTACTCCTGTGTCTCCAATGGTAGACGTTTTTCGGGTAAAATTGAGCACGTGTAGCGTTGAGGGGGAACTAATTCGAGTGCCGCCGATTTATAGTCCTTTGACTTCAACGATGCAAGGACCCTTCATCGACAGTGTATACACACTGGGATCCGACTTCAGCGACGAGAGGCAGCACTGGTTTTTCAAGTTCTGAAAACCTTATGTATATAATATGCTGTTGTAACTCTTGTATATCGTATATATACCGGGATGTATCCTGTTGAGGTATATATATCGGAATGTATCCTGTTGAGGTGGCAATTCAATGAATTAAGCATATCCTGCTGATTGTTAATGAAGTGCAAAGAGGTTTGAAGAGAATGTCCGTATAAGTATGACTGCCTCTATCAGCCTACAATTGCGTTGTAGGTAATTGAATATAGACTGTTTATGCAAATGAGCAATAGAATGGGTGAGAGTACAGCACCATGAGGAACACCTGCATGAATTTAATTGGAGGCAGATTTGACACCATCTAGAACGACTTGCGACGGTAGCCAGTATATCGCCGTAGCAAACCAATTTCGGCAACAGAGCCACTTGATAAACTCTCGACAAGAAACCAACTGATTAAATGAAGAAATCATGCATTTAATTCTTTTTTTCCTTCGCATTAGAACACCTGTTATAAGGCACATAAAGGTGTAAGGCTTGCAAGGGCTATTCATTTTTTGTGAAATTTTCTTTCTCTAAGCATTCAGAATAGTCACTCAATCAGATGAATGGGGTTTCTGAAATTTCAATTAACATTTTGTTTACATCGCTTAAAAAACAAATTCACATAGAAACGATTACATTAGGCCCTTCCCAGTGAACATATCCCTCCCGGTTTTTCAGATCCTGCAAGGTTAGCTGATAAGCTAAACGTGTTATCAACGTTTGACGTAACAACAAAATGACAACAAACCCTCCACGCAAATACATATTAAACGATATTTGATTAAGCACAAATTATTCAATTATCATATCCTTTATAGCAAACAATGATTACAGTGCAATATTTATTCGACATTAATTTGTTATATAGACAAATGTCATAAAACACATCGAAAGGTATTATATACGGTCCTTAATAGACTGACACTGAGTATCGCTATCACTCTATCTACTTCCAGCCTGTATACTATATGCATACTGCATGCTCCTTCTAGAACAATTCTAATATTGTTATTAAAAAACGAAAAGTGTAATGGAAAATTTAACGAAATATTAATTTCTCTCCGCAGTAAAACATGAAAATATCGTCAGGCAGGTAATTAATAAAGTGCTTTGCCTATCAGTGGGAAATTCAATATTTTAAAATCTTCTCTTTCATCACTTTGCTTCCAAGAACACTTTGATCCCGATTTAGGAAATGAATTGCACCCAATGAAGGATTTCCTAATTTTATATCCCAATCAGGACCGTTTTGATCTTCCAAATCGGTTGTTTAGCTGTCACCCAATGTGTCGTTTCCACGAAATGCTAGAAAACTCTAGACACTCCCATTAAAAACAAATTTGAATCGACGAACAGGGTACCTGTTCAATTGAAAAATAAATTGAAAATCGTTTTCTATTCGATTACTGCCTGTCATCGTTTGATAGAAATATGAAAAGGTATTGTGCACCATGCATAGGGAGGAGCATATGACAGGAAGTCATTTTTTGTGAATGAAGGACTGATCCCAACGGATAAACTTGAGAAAATAAATATAGTGTTACATTGAGAGCAAGGGCTCGAATGAAAGGGCAAAACGTTACTCATTTTACCGATGCCAACAATAAGCTTCTCAGAAGTACTCGTTCGTCTTTTTTCCTTTCTGGCAGATTTCATTAATTTGTGCCCTGTTTGGTATAAAATGAAGGGGATGATAAAAGAAATGGGTCAGTTAATTAAAACTGTCCACGTTGGTTTGTCTCTTGTAAATGGGCAAATAGAAATATCTGCCCGGTTAGACGGTATGCCAATGTTCTCAGGATGTTATTATTAAATAGTAATTGAATGATTTTATATGTTCTCATTATGCCAGTATCGCTTTAATAATTTCTTTGACTTGGAGAAAGCAGAATGAAAACTGTCCACGTTGGTTTGTCTCTTGTAAATGGGCAAATAGAAATATCTGCCCGGTTAGACGGTATGCCAATGTTCTCAGGATGTTATTATTAAATAGTAATTGAATGATTTTATATGTTCTCATTATGCCAGTATCGCTTTAATAATTTCTTTGACTTGGAGAAAGCAGAATGTTTGTATGTATGAGAGAAAAGACTTATTGATCATATTTCCACGACACTAAAATCAGCAAACTGTTGACACCTTCAGTTTAGTCAGTGGCGTCGATTTTATAGTATGTGTCCCTTGATATTGTTGCGATAGAGATGACTAGTGTTTCAATTAATTAATTTATTTATGGATTTACTTATAACAAAAAGGTTACTTACTAAAAAAAGTACATGATCTAACAAATCAAAGCTACTGAAGATAGTGCCACAACTTAATGAAACTAAACCGAAACAGGGACATTGTTACGAAGTTTAACTGGACTATACTATCCTCCGTAAACAGATATATTTTAAACGACTTACCAAAGATTTCACTAGATAGTCTGAAAGGCTCACATTTACAAATCTAGAGTGGAGTTAAACGTGTTGTGTTTTTTTTTTTTTTTTTGGAACTAAGCGCGTATACGGAAGCCGGTTTTTGTGCCCTTATGTATCAATACGTAGTCTAGATACGTCTACTTACCACTTAGAAAGGCATGACCAGGCAAAGGATTAGAAGTCTGTGGGGGTTCTATATACCACATGGAGAACCAACCCAAAATGCCAACGAATATCGACCGCTGACAGCGCGTCACTTCAACCCAACTCCCCATCCCAAACCTGCAATACACATATTCGCAACCATGCAAAACATGCAAGCTCATCCATCCCAATATGCAACAGCATCTGTCCCGAATCCGCAATTGCATACATCCCCCAATTTACCAGGAACCCATTTCCCAAGCTGAAATAAATGCATATTCCAATTTACAATGGAATATTAATCATCTCCCTCAATTACATCACCCCAAATACATTTTCCCAAAATTGCTTCGGTCAATTCTTTACTTAAGTTATATTCCTTCCTTGCGACCAAGCAATCTTAATTTCCCAGAAATTCATATGCTGTAATAAAACGCGTATTCAAACCTACAACGGAACATTAACCATCATACCGAGCCGCATACATTTCCCCGAAATTGCTTCGGTTAATATCTTATCTAAATGATTTTCCTTGCTCCCACCCAAGCAATTCCAATTTCCCCCGAAAACCATTTCGGTTCATTTCCTCCTTAAACTATACTTCTCGCTTGCAACCAAACGACAGCTAATTTTCCACGAAATAATCACAACGATCAAGACCCCTGATCATACTTGACTATGCCAATTTCCCGGTATACACAACCAACGAATCCAACTCAGCTTATACGGCGAGGATTGGCTGGAACTGAATTCCCCATGCAAACATAGCAATCCCTTCCAAGTTCGCAGTAAGATTATTTTAGCTATGACTCCACTGCCACGACGCAATGTACTTTTTCTTGCCTTTTAACCGATCAGTCGAAATTTATCCGCCGAACGGTGCGCTTCACCAAGTCAAAGTCCATTAACCGCCGGGGACGGTCGCGCCCTTCCTTTTTTAGTCAGAATTCCAACCTCCGGTGTGTGCACACACACGCGCAACCAGTGCCAAAAAGTAAAATCTCATCCCACAAGGAGATAAGTCGCGTTTACTCAACCCGGAGTGCTGTGCTGCCGAAGCAAGTTTTCCTTTTTCCGTTGTCCGCTGTAGAAGTGTAAAACAAGCCAAAAGGACATTATAACGGAGTCGATTTTTCTAATTTCAATTGATACACGATATCCAGGAGGAAAGTAATCCTGTGCAATGGTTCGCGATTAACTAAATTCGATGATTGTGATTTCTTTTTAATTGGTAAACTATGCCTAGAAGGAAAGTGATCCAGTGAATTGTTGCATAATTTAACGAAACTGATAGACGGTTTTGAACATCCAGATAGACGAATTTAATATTGAATGTACACTATTAATAAGTAAAAGAAAAAGAAATAAAAAAACATTAACAATAAAGAAACAACCCCAGCGCGTTTTATTCCTTCTCCCGTTCGTCTTTGGTGTATTGTATTTGTGTGCGGACGTTGCGTAGAGTCTGTTGGGGTAGAAGAAATTTTTTTTAAAGGATTGCTGTTGCGATGTCCGCCCGGAAGCTTTCTCAAACAAACGATTAATTCCGAGTGGACAATAAGTGGGGAGGAAGTGAAGCGGGTGCCCGTGTCTTGGCGCACATACTTCCTCAACCCCCACAACTCCCTCTAAGTCGGCTGAAGAACAATTCCCTATGTTTATCTATCGATCTAAAACAAATTCACTGTGAACTGTTAGTCACCAATTAACCGATTTCGCATGCAATTGCCTGCATTGGAGGAAAGTCAAGTCATACCCAGTTGAACAATGTCTTAATCTATTGAAGATCACAAGATCTTAATGCTGTACCCTCGCACTGAAATATATGACACTCTCAGTGACTTCAAAACCCAACACTCCAAGAAGTGTACGTTTAGATTGTTGGATCTAGTGAATTTACTTACATTTGTACATTTGTATGTACATTTGCAGGCAACTCAGTCCTGATTGATATCACATCAGTTCTACTTCCACTTTAGCAGACGCAGCACACCATAAGACAGATTCACTTTCGAACGCGTACTTTTGCCGGATACTCAAGGAGTTAAACGCAAACAAATCCACTGGTCCGAACGGTATTCGACTTCACTCGTTAATCCACTGCATACACTCTTACACCTGTCCTGTTCTACTGGCCTGTTCCCAAATAGGTGGAACTCAACGGACATTCAACCCATTCCCAAAAAGAGATATTATATAAATCATCGCTCTCTTCTTATCGACCCAAAGCACTAACTTCTACTTTCTCGAAGGAAATGAGATCACTGATAAATGATCAACTTTCGAATCGAATGACCTTGTGGGGGTTCTCTATATTACATGGAGAACCAACCCACAATCCCTACCTAATTTTGACCGCTACCAGCGCGTCACCTCTACCCAACTCCCCATTCAAAACCTACAAAGAATACATTTCCCAATCTGCAACAGCATCCATTCCCAAATCTGCAATAGCATACACATTCAAAACCTGCAACAGAAGTCATGACTAAAACCGCATAAAATACATTTTTAACCGGCTCCCATTCTACTTAAACCATTTTCCCCGCTTGCAACCAAGCAACATTTAATTTCCCCCGAAAACCGTTCCGGCTCTCTTCCTACTTAAACTATTTTTCTCGCTTGCAACCAAGCAGCATTTATTTTTCCCAAAAACCATTTCAGTTCCCATTCTACCTAAACCATTTGCAATAATACCAATTCCTCTTACTGGTTAGCTACCAGCACAAAGCGTTGCATTTCCACGAAACAACCATCGCAACGATCAAGACCCATGCTCCTTTGTCTAAGCGACA
Source organism: Microdon myrmicae (assembly GCA_963931805.1). NCBI lineage: Eukaryota > Metazoa > Arthropoda > Insecta > Diptera > Syrphidae > Microdon > Microdon myrmicae. The sequence continues at coordinate 157,852,094 of OZ007499.1, forward strand.
ACCCATGCCCATACGTGATTATGCCTCCGAAATCGATTTCTCCATATTCACAGCGACAGAAGAATCTAATTCAGTCCGTACGGCAGAAATTCCCTGAAACAAATTTTCTATGTCGGCATAGTAACCCTTCTCCATGTTCCTAGTAAGTGGCAGTGAGTTTACTTAGCAATGACTCCACTGCCACGACACCCTGAATGGATTCTTGCATGCATTCAGTCAGTCGCTTTACAACCATCACCCGGTCAAGAGTCGAGTCAATCGCGGGTTGTATCAAGTCTCCGTGCGAGTTGGAAGTTCCCCTTAAGTTGGTAATACAGCATCAAGCTCCTACTCAACTTGCGTCAAATAGAATCTTTATTGGGGCCGTTGAGTTCCTATTTTCGCGCCTTCCTACTGCTTGTGTTGTGCTGTTTAATTAATGCTAAGTTTACGCGATACGAACATATGGCATATGGAGTGTCGCGTTTTCTCACTCGGATAGTCTGCTGCGAAAGTATGCAACGGTTACAAAAGACATAGTAAAAGACAATGATTGTGAGGTCATTTTATTGACAATATTAAGAAAGGGAGTGTTTCAGTAGAACAACTGACGTATTAAGTGCGACCTGCAGAGTGCACCAGTGTACGTGCCGATACCGAATATTCAAGGCTCAATTGTTGTTCACGCCTGGTGTTATTTGTGTACGGAAGTTTTGCCTTACATGGTGAGCAGAAATATAATGTCGTTTGTGATTCTAATAATAAAAGCTACAGCAATTTGGTGAAATTTGTAAGAATAAACAAGTTAAAATAAAGAAAGAACATTAAACAACAAACCTCACTAGTGCATTTTATTTTCCTTTCCACTTTCGAACGGCTTGCGAGCGAACTCGGTTCCCTGGTATTCGGCGGAATTATTGTGATGGGGGCATGAGTGAAGCTGTACCCATGAAGGCACCATGACCAAAGCCCCCACAACCTGCTTAATGAACGCCAATATGGCTGGAGATATGATGGTGTACCTTATCGGAGAGTGGAACTATCCACCACTTCGGCGAAAGCAAGGCTATCATATTCGATATTTCAAAAGCGTTTGACAGAGTTTGGCATCCAGTCCTTTTATCGAAATTACATTCCTATGGATTTGACTGATGGTGTGGTCAAAACTGCCTCCCATCAAATGCGAGTGTTCCCTATACACTCTCTTCTGTATATGTTATATGATCTTTCGATGATGGCATGTTAAGTTTCTCATACTCATACAAGCACTCCCAACCAAACTCTTCGAATGTCATTACCAATTAGAAGGTTATGCTTAATAATTCGAATTGTGACCTCAACAAGATATAACGATGAGAATTATTTAACCGAATAGAATTCAATCCCTTATAAGTTCAATGCATCCTCTTTTCATCAAAGGCAAAGCCCAAAATGAATATTCTGTCGATAAACGGAACTTGCATCGAAGTCAATCGCAGGTGCACGAATTAATTCGACTCTTAATTTGGACAACCACATATTTGAAGCTACGAAAAGTGCGACCAACTACATGGAGTTCCATAAGAACTGCAAAAAATACTGCACTCCATCCAACCTGCCCACTATTTATACGGCGTATATCCGTCCTAAAATAGAATTCGACGTCCATATTTGCTCAGACCTATCCAACACTGCGCGATACGTGCTCGATAGGATGTAAAACCGAGTAGTGCAGCTTAGTAAAGGCCTGGCCATAAGTCGTTTAATTCCGTCATTAGAACTTGGCCGTGACGTATTCTGGCGGTTCCGCCAAACCCCACTGTCTACTTACCGTAAAACCCCCATAACATTCAGCCAATCTCCTAACTTCGCTAATGCAACAGCATTAGCACCTATAAATGCTTCACGCATTATATAGATCAAATCTATAATCTAAAAAGTCCCTGTGAAAGAAAACTTACCTTCATGCATCTCTTCGCATATAATTTCGTGTAAGAATTTCTTCCTACCCTTCCAAGAATCCCAGGCAAATTTCAATTTCCCATACCTGCACCGTAATCTCCACCCAGCATACCTGAAACATTTCGTTTTGCAAGGACATTAATACAATTTGTCTAACATTGGATTGAATGTTAGTTTGGGGATATGGATTAATGATAAAGTAGGTGGGTAGAAATGTATGTGGGAGGAAAATGGTAGGGCTTCTTGGAGCACTACATACACATACATTGCCAAGTCTTTCTTTCTTGGTAAAACTCACCCCAAAACAATGAAATATCGTGGAGTCGTTTTCCATCCACTGACCGCCACGGTCACGTGATCTCCCGCTCAGCGGTGCGCACGGTGACGCGACTATAGTCGAGTGGTGGTTTGTCGATTAAAGTTATAAAAAAAACCAATTTCGTATTAATAATAAATTTACGCGGAGTATAAGATCGCTAACATATTTAATAATGTTTTGGAACAAAAGTAATGATTGTGAAATATGAGAACTTTTAGTTATAAATAAAAGTGCGCCTCAATTATAGAGACAAACTGGAGTGTTTTATTTTCTCCTCTCTTCCGGTGGATGGTGTGTTGTCGAGGTTTGTGTTTGTACTTTCCCTTTGACGTCAGCACCGGAACTTTAGTGACAATTTATGATGGAGGAGGAAGTGAACGGAGTGCCCATGCTCGGCACAATACTTCCTCCCCACAGTATTATGCCTATCTCTCTTCTGTCGGTGTTCTCATGGTCGTTTCCCAACTGCACTTGCGGAATTTGTTTCGCTTCTCCAGACATTTTCCCGCGATACTCGTCAATCTGAGAATGCGCATCAGTTCAAAGTCAACTTCAGGCACATATAGAAAGCCCTTCTTTAGCCAAACGACACAAATGCGGAATACTCTACCTGATCACCTGTTTGCTCGCTGTTGTAATGTCCACGTATAAAAGGCCAATGTACCAAAAAATATTAAACGTATTGTTCGCGTACACACGTATGTGAGAGTGTGTGCCCTCCTCGCAAAGGAAATAACTGCAAAGTCCAGACGTCGTATACACATTAATCACAAAAGAAAAAAAACGGGGTGAGTGTATTAGAGAGTGCGCGGGGGCCCGTGTTTGATAAATAAATAACGAATATTTAATCCCGAAAACAAGTGATCCATAATATGGGCAAGGGAGAAACTAATTTCAAAATGGTGGTAAGGTAAAGGCAGAGTCCACAGCCGAATCTGGAAGCTAAACGTCGGAAATCTCACGAAATCAGTGACATAGACAATATGCCCGACAAAAGTGACAGCGTAGATATTCAATATGCAGGAGCTGGAAACCAATTCAAGGAATTAGCCATTAGGGAAACAATAGCACACACCAGCAATCAAGCCAAGGTCCTCGATAAACTCATTGGCGAAATTGATATAGAAAAACAAGAACTGGAAAAGCAAATGGGGGAAGTTCTGGAATTAAAAAGGAAGTTGAGCCAGAAAGAGCAGCAACAGAAAAAGGAACAACAGCAGCGGCAAGAACAAGGGCGAAAAGGACAACAGCTACCATCGAAGGTCAATAAAACAGGACAAGTAAAAGAACCTCGAAAGCAGGTAACACATCAACAGCAAAAAACACACAATAGCAGAAACCGCATCAACAGCATACAGTCAGCCAAAATGAGAAAGACGCGGTACGCATATTATCATCAGCTATATGGAGACAAAGGATATCATAAAATTGGGTGAGTTGACTGTAAAAATGTTAATACGAAGCGAATTAATAATGTAAACATTTAAATTGGCATTGGGTAAACCGAAAGGCGATAGGAGAAAACTCTTGCCATGCTCCCCAAAGGAGTTGGTCCGCCCTTTACGCCCGAAGAGGTTCTTGAAGAACTAAAAAGCTACGAAAACGATAGCTTAAAATTTACAGGTGAGAGACAATTTTCCACCGCTAATTCGAGAAATCTCAACCGTAAGTTGCCTTTCTTCATTGTGTTTCTAAGTCCAAATAGTAAAATTCATGAACTTAGGTATATTAAATTTATTAGTCACCAAACAATAAGTTGGGAGAAAATAAAGAAGTCCGACCGCGGATTGCGATGTATGTGCTGTCAACGCTTTGGTCATCTTGCGTCGAACTGCAATATGCATTTTCGCTGCGTCAAATGTCAAAACAAACATATCGTTGGAGAATGTCCATTGAACAAAGAACAGCTTCTGGATAATTAGGTTGCGCACACTAATGAAGAGAGCCTGCAGTTCAGTACGGCAGTAGCACAGAGAGACCGAAAAGACGCGAATAAGCAACACCAGAGATTTTGGTGGCTGAGTGGCAATTAAAACCCTATTTCCTTATAAAACTAAAGAAATAATAATAATAATTATTAAAAAAAAAACCCGACAAACAACGGAAAGCTTACATAGATTTAGCATTCCGAAAATTTAGTTTTGATGTTAGGTTTAGAATAGAGTTAAATTAAACAAAAAAAAAAAAAAAAATCTATAGATAGTTTAGTATTTAAGTTAGATATAAGGTAAAAACAATAACAAGAACAAAGTTTTTTCTTTTCTTCATTTTCTTTGTATCCAATTAAGTTCCCTAAAAATCCATGTAAACAAAATAACCATAATGTCGAAAGACAAATTTTCATGCTTTAAGCGTATGCATGTAACTTAGAGAGTCCGCAAGGGACCAGTAAGTTAAGAAATAAGATAACATAAGCTAGAGTTTAATCATTTTTGTCTAGCAAGTAAGTAAATTATAATAATAGGAAGAAATAAAAAATGATATCTATAAAAAAAAAAAAAAAAAAAAAGCTTCTGGGTAAGAATAAGTTATCCGGCGTCCTTTGTAAAAATACAGGTCACCCGGCAAACTTTAGAGGTTGCCCTATATACCAACACCAGAAAGTAAAGTTGGAACCCAGAAAGAAAAAAGTTGAAGAAGAGAAACGAATGAAAACTCGCTCTTACAACAACTTCATAGCACCTAGTCTGTCATACGCTCAAATGACAGGTGGTGTAAGGAATGCATCAATCGTTGAACAACCACGTAAAAGCCTAAAAATGTCGCCTCTCGAGGCACAAACAGACATAACAGCTATTTGGCTGTCCATACAAGCACAGTATTCCGGGTTAGAAAAAAAAACTGACAGAACAGGTTGGATACTATCTATTCGAGACTGTTTCCAAAGAAGTCCACAACATAGGCACTATGTTCTCTTTGGCTGACTTAACCCCTAAAATTACTACTGCCAATGTCAATTCACTAATCCGAATGGAACGAAGAGCTAATCTGAAAAATCTGCTGAAAGCTGAACTCCCAGATGTGCTTGTGGCCAGCGAAACTAAGCTAAACGAATGCCACAAATTGGGCTTCAAAAATTATAAAGCTATTAGACGAGATCGTCCAAACTCCACTCAAAGGGGTGGGGTCGCTGTCTTAGTTAAAAAAGGGTCTACAGCACATAGTCGTTTACAGCACAGAACAATGCATTCGCGTTGGATAGCAGCAAAACCTCACATCCCGCATCGAAGACCGTACCGGCCCGATCACAGGTGGCTCCAAGAGACTGGCATCTAGGTTTAAATTCGCGGGAAATAATCTCTCGACCACATTAGCTTTATCGTTTGAACCTGTGACTACCGTCCTGCTGTCCGTCACTAACGGGACAAAAGAGGAGGAAGCGACGTTACTGTTGAAAGTCCTTGCCATTGACCAGAAGGGACGCGAACCAGTTGGGCACTCAAGGAGTTTATTGGTCACTCTGTCGTTGTATGCCTTCTTCGCGATATCAATCGCCTGGTTGCACGCGTTTCCGATTTTAACTAAATTCGTTCTATTAACAACGGTGGTATTGGAGTGCTATTGTTTAAAAGCTCCGTTTTTTGCCGCTGTAATCTGCTCCAATTTTTTATCAAACCAAGGCTTATCAGATGAGCTTCGTTCGATTGAATGCGGAATGTATATCTCCATCCCGAGAAGAATAATCTCTATGATCGACTTCGCGCATGCGTTAACATCGGAGTTCCAAGGCACATCTCCGACCGCGAAAAGGATGCGAAGAAATGTCGCAAATCGTCCCATTTGACAGTACCATACCTCCATATTTCGCAAAGCTGCTTAAGTTGGTTATTTGGTTGAAATGCAAGTAGTTGCGCGACCAATACCAAGCAATAATCTGAATTTCCCAGTGGCAGAGAAACCTCTACGGTATAAACGCTCGGCTCAGATGTCAAAAACAGATCCAGGGTGTTCGCATAATCACCTCGGGCATCTGGCAGTCGTGTAGGTTCCTCCGCGAGTTGAGTCAGATTACGGCTAACAGCGAACATTTCCGCCAGCCTCCCAGACTCGTCGATTCTGTTGGAATGCACCAACCAACCAGAATTGTCTACATTAAAATCGCCAACGACGACAATTTCAGAAGCCGGGTGGTTGATCTGTATTCAGTCGGCGGTACGTGAAAGATGTTCGAAAAATGTCCTTGGTCGATGGTTATTCGGGGAGTGGTTAAGAGAGCAAAGAAAGACAACAGAATTCCTCAGCACGACGCTCAATCAGATGATGTCCATGCTATTGAGTTCCAGCGCCTTCATTCTCTTGCAAAACGAAGGCGCAGACTCCGCCCGTAAAATGGAATCTCGAATGTAGGTCGTATCCTGAGCAACGAAGACAATAAGGACAAGGATATCAGGTTTCGCTGTTCACAAATATTGGTGTATGGCGTTGATATTCATATTGGTGAAACCAGCGCCCATGATATTACAAAATGCCTTGACCAGTCGAACGGCGACAGACCCTCGAGAACGAGCCCGTGACGGGGTGGCACCCCACCTTGGGACCGACTTACCACCTAAACCAACCTTTTCTCGAACCGGTCCATCAGCCAAACACCGAAACATGGGCAGAGATATCTCCCGACCATTTCACGGAGTCTATAGCTCGATGGGGTGGTGTTTCACTGGGCGTCAGGGCATTGAGACCCCACCTACCGCTCGGCCTCTAGTCACCTCTTACGACGAGCCGGCCCAGCTGTGAGTATATTCTAATGCTCTACTCACAGGGCATTATCATGTTATACATTATCTACGATATGATAATGGGTAAACAATTTGTGGTGAAATGTGGAGATATAATCTCCAACAAGACCTTTCACATCAAAAACGGCTTAAAGAAAGGAGCATTGAATTCTCCCATTTTGTTTGACATTTACACCAGTGATCTAGTAGGTTCTCTCAACGATTCCATTCCATACGCCAACGACATTATGGCGTATAGATCTGGAGAAAAGATTGATGTCATCAACAAACTTCTGCAAGATGACTTCAAAGAATCAAACGTTTTTGTGACTACTGGAAATTAAAGAAATTATCCCTTTCAGAACACCCTTATCCAGGGCATCGAGGGATAATAAACAGAATTGGAATAAGTTCTCCATTGTAGGAAGTACGAGGGTTGCCTTTTATATTTCGGGATTAGAGAACAAAAACAAATATTGATCATCGAAAATCACTTTATTGTTTTTCAAAATATTCCCCATGAAGATCTATACACTTTTGCATGCGTTTGAACCAATTGTCGAAGCACCTTTGCCACTCTGATTGAGGTATCTCCAACACATGCATTCTGAATGCAGCAACCCCTTCTTTAGGTGTCGAAAAACGTTGACCTCTCAGTTTGTTTTTTACGTACGGGAATAAAAAGAAGTCATTCGGTGCCAAGTCAGGACTATACGGCGGATGACCCATCAAATCGATGTTTTGGGTGCTCAAAAATGCAGTTGTCGCAGCCGATGTGTGAGAGCTCGCATTGTCGTGGTGAAGAGTGATCCGTCTTCGGCGGTTGGTTTTCCTGATTTCTTGGAAGACAACTGGCAAACAAATGGTTGTGTACCACTCAGAATTGACTGTTCTGTGTTGTTCTAGTGGTACGGTTGCGACATGTCCAGTTTTTCCGAAAAAACAGGCGACCATTTGCTTGGAAGTGCTTCGTGCGCGAACAACTTTTGTTGGATTTGGCTCATCTTGAAACACCCAGACAGTCGACTGCTGTTTACTTTCGGGCTCATACGCGTAAATCCACGATTCATCACCTGTCACGATGTCATAGACGTGTTTCGAAGCACCGCCACCGTATTTTTTGAGCAATTGACACGAGCGTTTTTTTGGGCGATTGACAAATTGTGTGGGATCCAACGCGAACAAATTTTTTTGACAGTCAAATGTTTATGCAATATTGAATGTATGCTGGTCCCACTAACGCCTAAGGTTGTCTCAATCTCACGATAGGTCACATGACGATCTTCCAATATCAGTTCGCGCACAGCATCAATGGTTTTCGGAACAACAACTGATTTTGGACGACCTTCACGAAATTCATCTTGGAGTGAACTACGACCACGATTGAATTCACCATACCATCGATAAACACTGGTCCTTGATGGAGCTTCATCGCAAAAAATTGAATTAAGTTCATCCATGCAGTGTTGCTGAGTTAATCCACGCCGAAAGTTGTAAAAAATAATCGCACGAAAATGTTGACGATTTAATTCCATTTTTGGGCCGAGATGAATCTTTTAAGTTACTGTAAACAACACAAATAGCGCTCGTATGTAAACACGTTCTGAGTGCGTATAACCTCAAAAATGTCCAACTTTATGACAGAGCTGTCAATTGTCGGATTGCAACGCTAGGGTTGCCAAATCTCGAAACATAACAGGCAACCCTCGTAATACTCTTCCCCTACAAGTACAAAATGTAGATAGATACCTTGGAACCTGTCTTCATCAGTATCTTTAGTTTGATGAGACTATAGTAGCTGCTCTTGCCGGAGGTAAAAAGTCATATGCCACGACAAGAAGTTTATTCCGTAGTAGTTTTCTACACTCTAAAGTCAAAATAATATCATACTCGGCACTCATCCGAGCAGTGTTGGTTTATGGCTGCCCGGAATGGAGAAGTTTCTGGTGTTCTGAAGCCGTGTTTGCGTAATTGTACGCCGAACGGCATAAGAAAAAAAAAAAATGGCAAATTCTATTGTATAATTTAGAGTGGTTGTATAATGTAGAGTGCTCGCGATGACGCAGCAATTTAATGTAAGAATGATATTCAAAAAATTGAACTTAACATTTACATATTTATAAATTTGTAATTGTATTGTAATTATTCCAGGGTTTAATTAACCTGCCATTAATCAACACACAAGCAATAGAAAACACATCAACAGGAGAATCATGGAATCAATCAGGAATCGCCGCATGAGCATTCGTCCCAAAGTTTGAATTATGCAGCGATGCCCTGAGTGTACCAAGCCATAAACAAATGGGGAAGAAAAAATGAAAAATGTGTCCTTAGATCTGCGCGATTAAGGAAAAATGAGATTCGTTATTTCAAATAAACTAGAAGTCGATACGAAAGCGCTGTCCAGGGCAGACGTATTTGTAATTAAAAGGTCGTATTTTAATACTGTAGCGGGCTTAGGGTTCGCTGGATTAATTATTTTTAATAAATAAGAGCCGTTAATCGATTTTGGATTAATGTAACACTTTTTTAGTCCGTTAATAACAACCTTTACTTTTACCGTACGCTTAACGATTTCTTGACTTATCGCTTCCGTACTTATCGCATCTTTTACTGCCTACTTCTTACTTCTTACTTATCTTCCCGATCTGCGTGCGATGTATTTATACCGTTTTTCCTCATTCTGATTTGGTGTTTCGTTTCCGTCCGTTCCATAGCCTCGAGTTTTCTATTGCTCATACTTTCTAGAATATTGTAGTACTTTGTTTCGGACTTACTAGAATACTAGAATATTCTAGTACTGATTGTAGTATACGTCAAAATACGACCAATGACGAACAGTGCGCAGAACTTCCTAAAGAAAAAGTGCGTGATATTTTGGGCAACATTAAGATAGACAAATACTTAATTAAAAACATATCGCTTTGACAAAAAATATGTGCTCCAACAATGGACATATATAACAAAATCAGAACCGAACTCTTACGGTTAAAATGTGAGTATTTTACCCACTCGCGTAAGGGAAATCGTCCATTAAAGGTAGTGTTATCCGGACTAGACTTAATTAGCAACGATATAGTGAAAAATGAACTAATTGAGCTCGGGATTAAGTGCCTAGATGTTAAAACCATCACATTAAATTCGTCAATAAAAGCCCTGTACAAACAGTACTTGTACATCGTCTACATTCAACGCGGTACTGTTAAATTAAACGAACTAAAACGGAACTACTCTACCTTGTTCAAAACCATCGTTCGCTGGGACTTTAAAAAACATCATCCAGGTAAGGTCACATAATGTCACAATTGTCAGCTTTACGGTCACGGCTCGAGGCATTGTCACATAAATAGCTTCTGTGCAATCTGTTCGGGAAACCACAATACATCCGACTGCAAAACGAATGAGGTCATCAAGTGTGCAAATTGTAGTGGGCCACATAAATCCACCGATCCAGAATGCATAAGCCGAAAGCAGTACATAGACATTCGCCGCAAATTATCCCCACGTGAACGTGGTACAGGAAATACAACGTTCCTACAGCCTCCGAGTAACAAAGAGCAGCCACTGCCCGACCGATTATCCATTGATAATTTTCCTCCATTACCCCGATCTGTGCGTCAACCTTCACCTCCTTCATCCACCTGGGCTTCTGGCCTCCATTAAAACCCAGCAACCTTCCAACAGTGATACGACACACACGAAGAAAAATCCGTCTGAAACTATAACTAATGATAACTTGTTCTCATTTAGCGAGATAAACTCTCTTCTTAATGAAGTTGTAACCAAGCTTAGTGCTTATCAAACTAAAGCTGACCAATTTAACGTCATTACTTCATTAGCTATTAAGTACATATACTCGGAAAAAACATGTTAAGAAACTCTCTTAACATCATAACTTGGAATGCGAGAAGCATCGAAAACAAAAAGCATGAATTTTTTAGTTTCTTGATAAATTTTAATATTGATATTGCATTTGTTTCAGAAACCTGGCTCAAACAAGACATTTCTTTCTCACATCAAAATTACATATGTTATCGCCTAGACAGGGTACATGCCAGTGGTGGAACTGTCGCCATTATTGTGAAAAAATGTATAGAACATTCCTTGCATCCTTCATTGCACCTTAAGTTAATTGAGGAAATTAGTATAGATGTAACATTAAGTGATAACTCCAAGGTGAGTATTTTTTCGGTCTATTTCCCTGGAGCAAATAGAAACATTGAGAAATCTACTTACTTTAAGCGGGATCTGCAAAAATTGTATAGAGTCAACACTCGAAACAAGGTAATTATTGGTGGTGATCTAAACTGCAGACATCAGTCGTCGAATTGTCTTAAGGCAAACTGCTGGGGTAACATTTTACTAGATGTAACTGAATGCAGCCCAAGTTTTTCCATACTTTATCCACTTCTCCCCACCTATATCCCAGCGAGTTGTTAGCACTCGCCTGAACGCCTCAACTCTTGATCTATATATCACTAATATTCCAAATTACTGCACAGTACCATTAACTCTAAATGCGTTCAGTTCAGACCACCTTCAGATCAGCCTCACAGTGAATCATACAGTACCTGTAAATCGTACCAGTTGATACTGCAACTATTCCGCTACCAACTGGAATTGTTATAAATCATATATAAACACGAACTTGGTTCTAGGTGATACCAGCCTAAATTCTATGACCTGCAGCGAGCACATTGATATCCTATGTAATAATTTTGTCTCTGTTATCAATAGAGCGGCCGATCTTGCGATACCTAAATGTTCCACTGCTCCAGTTGATAAGGCACCGCTTCCTGAAAATATCTTACATCTGGTTAGGCTACCAAACTCTGAAAGAAGAAAATGGTTTCGTTATAGAATTGATTGTTTTCTAGTTAATGTTAAAGTCTTCAATAATATCATTAAACAAGAAATCTCAGCATATAGGAACAAGTGTTGGAATAAACACCTTTCTTCTCTTTACGAAGCAAGCAAACCGTTCTGGAAAATATCAAAAGTTATGAAAAAGAGAGGGTCAAGTATTCCTCCGTTTAAAGTTTACGACAAGTTGTTTATTTCTTTAGTGGAGAAATCGAACCTACTTGCTAACACGTTTAGTAAGAACCACTCAATATCTATGCATCTAAGCGACGCGTATACTGAGGCTGAAGTTGCTAGCACTATCCATGTACTTTTTCAAACACCAGCTGAAAGTACTTACGCAACTAATATTAGCAAAGTTAAAGAATTGATAAAAAAATCGAAATCAAAAAAGGCTGCTGGTCTTGATAATATTAACAACAAATTAATTAAAGCACTTCCACCTGCTGCAAGTAACTATTTACCTGCTGCAAGTAACTATTTATTCATTTTCAACGCAAATTGTTATTTTCCGGACTGTTGGAAAACAGCAAAAGTAATACCTATCCCTAAACCCGGCAAACCAAAGAACAGCCCCGAAAGCTACAGACCTATTAGTCTACTTAGCTGTCTGAGTAATCTCTTAGAAAAAATCAATAAGAAAAGAATTGATCGTTTTGTGGAAGACAATAACATCTTACCAAACTTTCAGTTCGGTTTCCGTAGTGGTCACAGCACAATCCACCAAGTCTTGCGCATTAAAAACCACATAGCTGGTAAATTCATCGACAAGGAGTCAACGGGACTGGTTCTTCTAGACATCGAAAAAGCCTTTGATACGGTATGGCACGATGCCTTTATTTCTAAGCTACTAAAGCTTAAGCTGCGAATACCGCTTATCAAAATTATCCAGAGCTTTCTTCGGTGGAGAAATTATGTTGTGAGTATAGGAACCGACATATCCTCTACTCACCAAATCCACTATGGTGTACCCCAAGGCTCGGTCCTTGGTCCCATATTATTCACATTGTTTGTCGCAGATTTACCATGTCTAAGTGAAAACATTCAGGTAGCTATGTTTGCCGATGATACGGCCATTTTCTCTTCGGGTGCCTTATTCACTAATGTCTACAACTCTTTGCAAGCATTTCTTGACAAACTAACAGTATATTACAGGAAATGGAAAATAAAAATAAATGGTAATAAAACACAAGCTGTCTGGTTTTCGAGATGTAGGAAACACTGCTACCTACCAAATGGCACTAAACTCAGTATGTGTGCAGTTGATATTGATTGGTCCGAAGACTGTAGATATCTAGGTATTATTCTAGATAAAAAACTTATCTTTCAAAAACACTTCACTACCACAATTGACAAAATAAACAAAGTCGTAAGAGTTATGTATCCATTAGTGTGTAGAAAGTCAAAGCTTAGCATCGAAAATAAAATTATAATATTTAAAACCATTTTTCAAGCTATACTCCTGCTCGCACACACAAAATAAAATTGCAAAGGTGTCAAAATAAAATATTGAAAATGTTGCTGAATTTGCCATGGCATTATTCGACACATGAACTACATGAAAACGCTAACGTTAAACCGGTAGAGTTCCGTATTGGCAAAATCAATCGAAACTTCTTCGTCAATGGTTCTTTTTCTGACAAAGTTCTCGTTTCCCGTCTTGCGTTATCCTAAATCAGTACATATGTACTCTGCCTATGAAAATTATACTGAGGTCATTACTATATAAAATAACCGGAAGCTCGTGCAATATTAGTCTTAATATTCAAATAAGGGTTTTTTATTGTAGTTTTCCCTTAATTTATTATTTGTTATTCATTAAAATTGTGCTATTGTCATTATATAGATTTAAGGTTATAGTTGTAAAGGAATTGCTATCCTAAATCTCTTAAGTACTAGTTGTAAAATATACCATAAATGTAATTATCTACCAAATAAAATTGAATTGAAAAAAACGGTGTTCAATTTTAATAATTATAATAAAAAATTAAATTAAAAAAGTGTGTTTAATTCAACAGGCACGGTATGTTACATATATTATGTAACATGATCCGCTCAATGGAGGAATTCCCTCCCTCACTAGTCCAGGGCGTCCAGTAGATTAGATAAAGTGACATAGTGAAGGCAGGGATGCAACCTCTCTAATAGCTTTAGTACATAATAAGTTATATGAAAAATCAAGTGAAGAAGCTGCAGAAAGCATTAGACAATTAGCCTAAAGTACTAATCCGCCTGGGCGAAGAAATCTTGATCTGGGGATATCTTTTATTAGGTACAGTGTTGTTATATATAAATTTGTAGGCTAGACGCTTAAACTCATATTCTTAGAAGTTTATACACTACCTATAGAAAAAATATATATACAATAGCTCCAACACCTTATGAATACGATCACATACTTAATATGTACAATGTTGGATTAGCATTAGTATAAAAAAATATTGTAAATAATTTAAATGTAGTCAGTTAGAAATAGAGATGAGTATTATAAGATGTATGGCAATGTCCAATGTAACAAATAAAATTACCCTGGGAGCCAGGACTATAAATCCAATATATATAAATTCATTAAGAAGTTTTAAAAAAATCGACTTTTTAATTTTTACATTTTTTGATAGAATAAGTCCCCAAAACCGGATTTGCGAAAATAATTCTATAAAAATGTTACAGCATGAGGAGGTCAAGTGAGGCCGTTTATATTTCACTTCGAGGTGTCTTGTTACTTAGGCTCCCAAATGTATACTGAGCATTCGACCTGAAAATTTATATACAAGTTAATAAGACGTAGTACTATAGTACCTGACATAGTAATTAGACAAGATGGTGCTATCTGTAGTTCAGGCCGAAAACGTTTCACCCCACCCTTGTATAGCATTTTAAAACTTTAAACGCGTTTTGGTCGAAACCATGTTTTGCACAGTGGTTTCCACGATATCTGACTTGACAGATCGCCTTTTTTTTATTTTAAAGTAGATCTGAATTATTAGAGCCCATACTACAATCAAGGTGATATATGCACAATTTTTTTTTACTGAGAAAAAAAATGTTCTTTTACAGAAAAAAAATTGTGAAAAATAGTATTTAAAAATTCAAATGTCCGGCATTTTGCAAAAATTTCGACTTTCATGGATGATTCTAGTAGTGGCTCCAACTACACTCATATACTTTATGAATAAACTCAAAAATATATTATACTCTATACAATTTAGCAAGTGAAGACGAACATCTCTTCAAGAGAATCGGGAGAATGCCATTCGGACCAGCGGATTTGTTTACGTTTAGCTCCTTGAGTGACCGGGCAACATTACGCTTTCCGAAGCGGGTCTGGCTCGTAGTGTGTTGCTTATGCTCATGTTGAGGCGAACTGATGTGATATCAGGCAGCGTTGAGTTGGTTACAAAATGTGCAGCAAGTAGATTCGCGCTCTCTATTGCATTGGTGACTGATCTGTCATCAACTATAAGCGAAGAAATGGATGGGGAGACCGAGTTTTGGATGTTCAATGCCCAGAAGTTTTTACTACCTGGAGGAGAGTGTAGTATTTTTGTCTCACTCTCTAGTCATGCAAGAACTCTCCGCGTTTAATATTGCGCATTCTTCGATTATTGATTTTTGATAATTTTTGCAAGTGCTAGAGTGGCCAACAGTAAGGTACTCTTTTTTGAAACGGTCACATTACAAGATGTGTTAACAAATATTCACTATGTTTTTTAACAAAGTGACAAAAAGTTTGAGCTCTTTATTTATTTCCATCAATGAGAACAAATTGGAGGAAATCACAATTTTTTGGGGGCTCTCAGATGAGAACTTCCTCTTAAAAAAAAAAAATAAATAAGAAAGTAGTGAAGTGTTAGATTTAGAAAAAAAAGTCGTCGTTTTTCCCATTGCTTGTTAAAGTATCATCATTTTTCCGAAGCAATATTTTTTAACAGTTTGTTTGACGGTTCAACAATCACCAGATTATTGATGACACTGTATGTGATATCTTCGTCTTTCTTTCGGCATTGGTACTGGTTCTGTGGGGGGTTCTCTATACTACACGGAGAACCACCCACCATTTCCGGCTAATTGCATCTAATTTCGACCGCCATACAGTGTGCCAAGCCAACCCCGTTCCCCTCTACTTAACTATTCACCTGTAAAGAATGTTACCACCAGGATAGATAGCTAAACTCATTGTTCCATGCAGACAATGCATAAATGAGTTTAGCCACCCTTTTTGCCATACGGCAACTCTAGTCCATGTCTGTTAGCGACAACCAAATCCAGCCGGAGGAAGTTGTCGCATCATGGCAGAACCGCTGAGGAAATTATCAAAACATTCGATTGAATCACGTGATAATATTTCCCTAGCGTCACTTTGCCTTTTCCCAGTTCCTCCATCCGCTGGGGATCAAACATCTCTTTTCTCAGGTGGATAGAGTAAAACACATGTTCCGCTCCTCCGCATTTCTTCCTTTCCATAGCCACACGCCTCCGGGATAATCATCACACCACACTAAGCCAGATTAACCCCGAGGTATTGCGCTCCTCGCTTTGAGTTTTTCATCCACTCCGCGCACATCGGCGTTCAACCTACGCCAGCGCTTATCCACCCCGAGACGTATGGAGAAATGAAGAGCGCACAAGAGAGAGCATTAAGTGACAACTTTTCATTTGTAAATAACTAGTAGCAATAGACCTAGAAATAGTACAAAATATCAAATAAATGTAATTCTAAAAACAATTGAACTACACAACAGTGCGTTTCATTACTTATCTTTCCTTTTGGTGCTCAATTTCTCTGATGAACAATTTTGATGGTGTAAGTGTCGGGGATTAAAGTGAATACTTGTCGTACGTCGGCATTCGAACTTCTAACCCCCACAGTTCTACGAAGATTCCCACTGAATCGTTGTTGTTCTGCCGAACACTGTCCACCAAGAGAAACTAAAACACACATTATTCTCCGTCCGCAATATTTTTATTTTATTTGTATCTTTATTTAAATTCATTTGATATTACACAGTTTGGTGAGGGGACAAAAATATACCGATTGAACTACATTATCGTGCAACGTTTATATGTGGTTTACATGTTTTCTATTTCTCATCCACTATTAGTTAACATTATATTTTAATTTGTTTTAATTGTTAATTAGGTTCACTTTCGGGCAATTACAACACTGAAATCGACGCACTCACGAAAAAGATAAATAAAAGGTAAAGCTGAATAAAAACGTCTGCAAGCGAGAAGAGGAATCAGGTATGGTAAGCAGCGGTAAGCAGCACACCTTTCAAATTTAAACTACTGATCACTCAGCCGATCGACTTTTGTGTACTCACCCTACCGGCGAACGGTACGGTTGACGGTGGACGACCCAACCGCTTCGAAGGTTGACTTACGACTCACTGTGGGTTGAATTCCGACTTGCATTCAATCCTCAGTTCGAGGTGAGATTGGGAGAAGAGAGAGAAAATTTCTTTCTATGATGTGGTAAAAAGGAAATTAATTTTCCCTTTCGTCCAGTGACCAATGGAAGGCGATCTCTGGGGCGTAGATCGTAGCGGTGTGTGTTGGTGATCTTAGTAATCTGCTAATGGATCACTGTTTGCTCATGCAACGAAGGTCATGAGAAACGAAATCTGAAACGTAGAGAGGAATTCAAACAAAGGAAAAATCGACCAAGGGCATCCTGTGTGATGAGGGGTGCAGCTGAGCAAATACGCTGCAACTCATTAGGTGCTAATGGATTTGGGATACACAATGAAAATTGTATATCGGATCTTTGGTCGACGGGAAAAAACCGAGTTCTTTGTCTGCATTTATATATGCTGAAGAATTCGTTTGGTGGCCAAGCACGATGTTGGTGATTGTTTGTCGGTTGGACAAACAGATCATGTAATTAGTCTTGCAGCTGAGTCGACAAGCTGCTTGGCGTTGCTTTGTTGTTGGACAAAAGGGTCGCCAACCAATGTGCATGTAAGGCTGGGATTTGCTTGGCAAACAAGGGTGCCGAATAATTTTTGAATTTATGATGCCCGTATGATGTAAAGAATTCTTTTCAGGGAATTTAGGAAATGCATCGGATGCATGAATGAGATAATTCTTTGTAGGGTATTTTAGGCTATGCATTAGATAACCTTGATGCGTGAAGCTTTTGCACGTGCTAATGCAAGATTGCATTAGCGGAAAACAATAGGTTTTAGAACTTCCGTACAGGAAGCCTTGGGGTAATTCGGAAGGTAAGTAGTGGCGTTTAGTGGAACCGCCACGCCACTACAATAATCTATTAAAAGTTATACCAACGCAAAGACGAGTGGACACTTCAGGAAATAAATGATATCTTTCACAATTTTACTACATTAATGGATGTGGCACAGGTGTCAAAAAAGGTTTGTGCTACTTGTGATAACGTTCTATAGCGTTTGCGAAGCAGTGAAGAATATTATTTATTATGTGAAATGTTGTTATCCTTCACAATTTTACTGCAATTATTTATGTGGCACTTTGTCATTTCACGAAGCAGCGACCAATTTGATTCGAAGGCATGCTAAAACAGTTACAAATAAAGTACTGGCCCATCACACTCGTATATTATAGGACAAAAGCTGCGACTGTTACGTTAATTACTATTATTATTTACTGGCCTGTAGGAACCCCGAAGTTCATGACCTCACCGACTCGACTTTGCCATCATTCCCTGTCCTGTGCACTCTCCTCCCACGCTTGACCAGACGATCCGATCTCCTCAAGGTCAAACCTGACATTGTCCTCCCATCTCCGCCGCGGCCATCCTGGTGGTCTCCTTCCCTTGGCCTTATTTGGCAAGTCTCGCGGCTTGTTAAATTTTCCGCAATAATTTATTTTTACGGGCAAGGTTATTAGCCTTGCGCCATTACGACTTTCTTTTGAATTGCACGCATTCTGTAACCCTGCTAAATACCGTCCACGTAACCTATGGTTGGTTGTACGTCTTATAGGCAATACATGTTAAACGAAAAGAAATATACACAAAATTTAAATTGAATCGGTACCACTGAAATACATCGCTTGCCTTTTTCAATAGATATCCTCTAGAGGTCGCCAGCTTTTCACAAAAATTCTAATACTCCAACTCAATCTACGAAATTTACATAGAGATACTTTTAAAATAAACGGTGCTTGCGTTCTAAATGACTGCTTTCAACGAGTAATACTGAAATTCATCCTCGATGTCATGATAATAAACTTGTCCTGCATTTCTTTCTTAAAGTTAGACTTTTCAGATGTGCCAGAATGAATACAACCAGAAAGGCGGCAACTGCATTACAAGTGCTGTCATTTGAAGCGGTTGTTTTTGCGCGTTGAAAAATTAAACTGTCAATTTGTTGAGCCAACAGAAACTTCTCCATCATCTGCACTTTTTCTGTACATTGAGCGAGTGACAACAAACGCCTGATCCGCCATATCCGCAATGGTCGTTATTCGCTTTCACTGCCGTAGCTCCATTTCACTAGTTGTGTTCTAGCAACAGCCGTTATTGATAGCTTTCGATATCTCCCTTCTGTCATATTTGCATATTCCTCGTTCCTGATGCCTTGTAGTGTCTTGTTTGTCCTTTTTGTTTAAGCTTCTTCCAGTTATTTTCTGCCTCTTTTTTTGAGTTTAATCCAGCAAATGGCCTGCGAGAGGATATTTTATTTTCGCTTTAGTTTGAACAATTCCTTTACATTTGTTGGTCGTGTTTCCGCAAAGGATTTTCGTAAATTGAAACAATCTGATTCAGTAGAGAAAATGAATGGGAAAACTTCATCCATTTGATTTATTTATCAGCGATAACTGAAATGTATCGGCGTCCATATACAGATCAATTTTAGTATAACGTAATGTGGTTCATGTTTCACACGAGGGACGTGTTCCAAACCGTATCGCACCTTGGACCATTTGATTTCCTAAGCTATATTGGATGTTCTTAAAAACCACCGTCGGTGTGAGTAATTCTCATTTTATTTCATATCATGCAAAAGTCTGAGAGTACTATTTGTAACCAAACTCGGTGTACACCGACCCGTTGTCCTTGTAATCCTAAAACTCCGTGATGGTTCAAGCGTATTCACGGATATTCACCCACCATGCACCACAAATGTATAGATTTACTTCCCTGAAGCTTTTGGAACATCACGCTGTACCATAGTGCGGACGTCATCCCTACCCTGGATCTAAACTGAATTCCATAATAAACCCTCCGCACTAGATGACAAATGTTGGAAATTTTCAAAACTATCTTGTACGTATGTAATCCAGAATGTCCAAGTAATTTTTCGCCAAATCACCTTTCACCGTACCCAGGGAAGTCCTTGCTTCCAAAGCAATCAATCACATTGTGGGGCTTGTTGTGCGTGGCTCTCTGTTTATGTTGTGTCTCAGTAGTTTGTGGAACATTTTTCATAAAACTTTCCCATTCAGATTGTTTCCTGGAGCTAGGAAGGACATCTACACGACAACACAAACAGTAGCAGAGACAAATGCAGAATTGTATGTAGAGTCTTCAGAAAATATTTCAAAATTTCAAGTCCCAACGATAATAACAATGATTAAGGATAATGGGTTCAGTTTCCGTAGAAGTGGCTATATGGTATGATCTACATGTTAGGCAAAGCCCACCTAACATAACGCAATTTGTGACTGTAATCACTAGAGGGCGTGAATGCGTTCTTATCCTGAGATATTACCATTGTTCATAAGGAGGAGCTGCGGTCTCAATTGGCGAACTGAGCAATGGGTTAGAACAGAGGTGGATCAGGAGCCGAAAGAGTGGAATGGAGAGGAATCGTGACCAGAAACTGATATTTGTGTAGCATAAACACAGAGAAGTTGACAAAAATATATTGTGTTTGCTATCCGGCAATTGGGTCAAAAAATGTTAAATTCCGACGCATGGTTACCAAACGTATTGACTAATGTTGGGGATTTTGACTTTGGTTATTTATAACCGTGTCACCGGATTGGCTAACAGAGAGATATGATCTGCATTCAGAGCGAAAAGCTTAACTAGTTCATGTAACCCTATAAAGTTTACTTGAACTAAAATATGGAGGTGAATTGTTGTAGAAGACGCATTTTAGAGTCCTATTTTTTACAAAAAATATTTCTTATACTCGTACATCGTTTTAAATATTAACCTCTGTCTTCGAATATATTCTATGTATTGTAAAGCAGTTGCTGGTTGATGACTGGAGCAATTGTTTGGTGTTTATGTAAGTAGAACTTTTAATAACCAGTGTTGCTACTATGACCCCAGCAATTTGTAATCTCCTCATTCTATCCACACTGGACATGTTAAATTTATAGTATTTTCCCTAAAGCAAGGAAAAGTACTGTAATCGCATTTCGACAACGACGACTGGGACCGCTGATGACGAACTTGTAATTGGCGCCAACAGCGAAAAGTTCGCAGAAATAAATGGCTGAGGTAAACTATTTTGAAATGCTGGCAGTTGAGATTATTAAGGGGTTATATCTATCGAGCATTTTTTTCCCTTTTTTTTAGCTTAAAATATGTATAAACATCCCAAAAGTCATATCCAAAAGGAATTTAATGTGGGAACTTTTTTTTTCTATTTTTTCATAGCTGATTTGCCCAACAATTTTAAAGGCTCCGAAACGTTCAAAAAAGACGCTTTGTTTTCGCAGCGTTTTGGTGGAACATAATTCGGTCGATCGTTTTTATTCAATAGAAGGTTAATGGGGCTACCACTCCATTTATTGGCTTAATTCAAGCAACATAAATACCTACAACTAAAGAGCTTATGAACTATCTTAACTAAGCTTAACCTAAGGTGACCAGGACCGATTAAGAACGCGGACTAGGGTCGGGAGGTGGGGCAGGTTATAGTAAAGTGCAGAAGCACCCCTTAAGATTGCTGCTGAGAATAGTTTAGGAGGCGGTACTTGAGAGTATGGGTAGACAATTCGAAGTCGAACCAGATGGAATTGGAGTTGACATTTCTCAGCATCCACGAAAGGGGTTCGTTTACACCGTAAGAGGTCCGGTGTGGGTGAATGTAGAGAAGGCGTTTACACGAATTTCGAGAGTTTGTGTGTGAGTCATACTTTCATAAAATACGTATAGATAATAAAACTTGGTGGAAGAGGCATATTGACAAGCAAACCCATTGACGAACTAAGTATCTATTACGGATTAGCTATTAGACGAATTACTGACTCAGCAGAGAAGAAGCGCAAAGGAATATGGTCCACTCTTTACCACAAACTTTCAACGGATAACAAGCCTCAGCATTTAAATTGCCCCGCATGTATGGATTCTTGGTGGTCCTGGCAAAAAGCAAAAGCAATATGATTATGTTCACAAACCAGCTATGAATATTAAAGTATTTCATGCCATCAAGGCTGTGTATGAAGATCTCTCTCGGAATGATTTACTCTCCCGATGAGGTTACACACAAAATAGAAATGAAAGTTTCAATTCCAATGTTTGATCTGTAGCGCCTAAAACAATATCAAGTGGCAAAAGCGTATTGAACGTAGCAACTAATCTGGCTGTGAAAACGTACAAAAAATGGTTTTAACGGAATACTGTATGTAATGAAAGTTTGAGCGTTATAAACCGGTTATTGACCCATAATTTCTGTGTAGAAATCGCTGATCATCGAGTTATTGCCGCTAACCGCCAAAATTGAAAAGAAGCTTGTAAACAGACGACATCGTTTAGAAAAGAAACGGAAGAGGAAAAAATGAATGTGGGAGGGATTGTGTATGGTCCTGAGATACCCGAGTAAAGGGAAACAAATTCACAAGCACGTATTTCATAAATTTCGTCCTGTAACCACTTTTTGAGACTTTTTAAGGCTTTTTTCTCAAAACCATGTTTTTCAAGTTGGTGTGCAACATATCTCTGGGATTTTTTATTTGGTTGACTTGAAATTTTAACTATAGCTTCTTAGATAAACTATCTAGGGCGATACACAAGGATTTAATGATTAATTAACAATTAAATTAACTTAAATTTTATAAACAATTATTTTTTATCGGAAATTCAATTTTCTGTTTAAACTAATGGCATTTTGCGAAAAATTAATATTTTGTAATATTCATGTGTCCGGCTTTGAAAAACTCATAAAGCTGATGGAAAAAAACTTCTTTTTGTTCTAGGTGCTGTTGTATGGTCGTTATGCTGGACACCGCTTAACCTATTCTATTCAATTATATTTGTTAGCCTACAGGAACCACGAAGTTCAAGACCTTACCGACTCGACTCCACCATCGATCCCTGCCCTATGCATTCTTCTTCCACGCTTGACCATCCGATCCGATTTCCTCAAGATCAAACTTAACAATGTCCCCCCATTTCCGTTGTGGCCGTCCTACCGGTCTCTTTTCCGCTGGAATACCGTCAAAAATTCTACGCACGGTCCTATCGTTGCCCATTCTCGCCATATATCCGGCCCACTTTAATCTTTGTGAAATGATTACTCTCACTATTGTAGGTTTGCGGTATAGCTCTTCCAATTCGTGGTTGTGGAGTTTCCTCCATTGTCCTGCCTCCTCGTCATATTTACCTGCAAAGATACTCCTTAAATTTTATTCTCGAATATGTGGAATTTGTTTTCTTCCCGCTGTTTCGCATCCGTATAGAGCAATCGGCATGATCACGGTTCTATAAACACGGAGCTTTATGTTACGTGATAGCAGTCTAGATTTCAGCAGTTTACTGACTACGTGCCAACTAGCGTTGCCGGAATACAGTCTTTTGTTAATTTCCTTCGACATTTCGTTACGGGCCGTCAGTATTGTTCCCAGATATTTAAATTCTTTGACAGTTTCAAATATCTTGCCTCCGATGTTTATGTGTGTTCTCTGAGGTCCACCTGCTCTCGCCGTAATCATGTATTTTGTTTTGTCATCATTTATTTCTAGGCCCATCTCTTCTGCCGCTTGCATGATGATTTCACAGTTTTTACTTACAGTTTCTAGATTATCGCACAGAACGGCGATGTCATCCGCATAAGCGAGCACTTGCGTCACACCGTTCATGGATGAACCAGCCATGCTGTCGTCTTGTAACTTTCTGATAACATACTCGAGCACAAGGTTAAAAAGCCCTGGTGGGAAGCCATCCCCCTGTCCGTCACAGATTTTACTTGGTTCTGAAAGGTGGTTTTCTATTCTAACTTGCCCTTTATTTTCGTTCATCCAAAATTGATTTTTTCGGAACTCCCAGCTCAACTACAATATGGTAAAGTGTATGCCTGGCGACTGTCTCGTAGCCTTACTGTGAAGATTTGGTCGCTCGTTGACCGGTTCCTACGGAATCCGCACTAATAATATCCCAGTATTTCTTCTGGGTAGGGTGTGATTCTCGCCAGTATGACATTTGTTAGTATTTTGTGTGTAGTTGGGAGCAATGATATTCCTTATTATAGTTTTCGCAGTCAGATGTCACCTTTTTTTGGAGATGGGAGGTTTTCCATTCTTCCAGAGTGACTTCTTTATCCCATATTGTTTTAATCAGTTGGTGGATCTTTCGAGCGGTTGCCGCTCCTCCGTGCTTCATAAGCTCTGCCGTTATGCGGTCGGAACCAGGACCCTTCTTCTTTTTCAATCGATTTATTGTGTCCACAACTGCGATAAAAGAGGCCTCTGGAATCTGAGCCTCGGCTGTATGTACGTCTGGTTGGATTATTTGTGGTTGTTGGATGCGCACATTGATCCGGTTTTTAAAGTACTGCTTCCATTTTGTCACGATATTGTTTGTTTCTGTGACCAGATAGCCGTGACTTCATCACATCTTTCTAAGTGAGTTACTCTGAGACGTTTACATTGTTCGACATTCGCACTACACTCATCGTCAAACCAAGGTTTGGACTTAATTGTTTTCTTAAATTCTAATATCTTTTGGGCTGTTTGTTTGATTGTGTCTTTGTTCGATGCCCATTTAGTGTCCACATTATCGGCTTCCTTTTCCCCACTACTCCCATTCTCTAGGATGCTAAATCTATTCGTTAGTTCCTCTTGATATTCAGCCCTTTTGCGCAGGTCTTTTAGTTTATCAATGTCGAACTTTTTGCTCGTCTTCCGTGACTGCCCATGTGGGTTTGCTGCGAGCCGACTCCTAATTTTGCCCATCACCAGAAGATGATCGGAGTCGCAATCTGATCGTCTATATGATCTTACGTCAAGGATATTCGAGTGGTGTCTTTTGTCTATAAGGAAGTGTTCTATTTGGTTTCGCGTTACGCCGTCGGGTGATATCCATGGGGCTTTATGGATTTGCTCGTGCTTGAACATCGTGCTTTTCATCTGCCAGATTTTTTGACGATGCGATCGTGATAATTCGAATTCCATTATCATTTGAGATATCGTGCAGGCTTTCTTTACCTATAGTTAGTTAGAAGAATACTTCTTTTCCAATTTTCACGTTGAGGTCCCCGAGAATGATTTTAACACCGAATGATGAGATCCCATCAAATACTTCCTCCATGGTATCGTAGAACGTGTCCATCGTTTCTTCGCCGGTAGATTATGTTGGGGCGTGTACGTTTATAAGTACATAATTCTACCATGGGCCCTGTATTTTTAGAACCGACATTCGGTCACTAATAAATTTCACATGAGTTCGTGTTTGACAGCCAATGAAAGCAGACAACCACGTGAATTTTCACTTTTTTTTTACATCGTACGGGCGTATTGGCAAACTGATGAGTGAATCGAAAAGTATTTATAAATAAAGTAATAACAACACTCAAAACAAAATTAAAATATATGAAAATAATCGAACAAAAGAGAACGAAGCCACGAAAAGAAAAAACAGTAACATGAGGTGTTGTGGCAGCTGAAACAAAGAACACCAAAAACAAACACAAAAATAATAAAGTGCAAATTCAACGCTTGAAACGAAGTGGATGAAAGTGACATGAAAGACACAGTGCATACAACAAAATCAAAATAAAACTGCATAAAGAAACACATCAGTGAGGTGTAAAAAACAAAATTAACAATATATTGCTCGTTAAGCAATCAGTTTTTAGATTAATATTTAGCACAAGTGTAAAGTCCCTGGCTCTTAATAGGCACTAGGTGAATTCGAGCGCAGGTGATGAAGAAAGTGAATTACATCAAAGTTCGTACATGCACGGGTTGCTCGCCTTCATTTTTTTTAAATGAAAACAAACGGGTAGGTACCAGCATGAACACAGACGAAGTAAAATTGGTGACAACAAACAAAAGGGAAGGTGCCCCGAAACATAATTGTAACGCGAAGTAATGGTGGAGAAAGAGTAGCAAATGGAAGAGGACAGTAAGCTCCCCTCACCTTCCAACTTTACCTTGTATGAGGCAAATAATGTTTTCGCTTCTCTTGCATCGTCACAGACTGAGGATGAAGAAGAGGGGATAAGTGAATTGGACGCGAAACTTGCGGAGGCAAGAGCACGGCTAGAAGATAGACGCCGGAAGAAAAAAATAGATGCGCTCGCACAGCCAAAAACCACCCAACAACAACAGAAGCCGAAGCCAAAAGTAGGCCAACAGTATCAACAGCAACATCAACATCTACATCAACATCAACATCAACATCAACATCAACATCAACATCAACATCAACATCAACATCAACATCAACATCAACATCAACATCAACATCAACATCAACAT
Organism: Microdon myrmicae; assembly: GCA_963931805.1. Classification (NCBI taxonomy): domain Eukaryota; kingdom Metazoa; phylum Arthropoda; class Insecta; order Diptera; family Syrphidae; genus Microdon; species Microdon myrmicae. The sequence continues at coordinate 157,878,545 of OZ007499.1, forward strand.
CAACAGCAACAGCAACAGCAACTAGTAACACAAAATCGCCCATAGGAACAGCAAGCAGCACAACAGCAGCAGATCAACAACAACAGAAAAATGAAAATGCTACCAATCAATACTATCGATATGGATTGTAAGAAATTGGCATGTCTCTGTAAGCTATAGGAAACAATTTTGTAGTTAAAAGACTGACAGGTAACAGGCATTCAATCCTATACGGTGGCAGACCACGAGACCGCGGAATTTTACTCGTTCACGCTGAAACAAACGAAAAGCGGAACAGTTCTATTAAAGGGCGTCGACCCCGAAATGGAACCGGAGTCTCTGCTCGAAATGCTTCAAAAGCTGAAGCATGAAGATCTTGACTTTACGGCGGTAAAACCGTTCAACACAACCAAGGCAAAGAAGGGAAAACCGGAAGCTACCCTTCTTTTTGGTCCAATTACCGCCGAGCAGCAAAAGTGGTGGTCTAAGGAAAATAACAGTCCTGGATCATCGAATTGTCACATGGGATAAATTAAAAAAAAGGCAGAGACATTCTGCAATGTGTCCGCTGCCAAAGGTTTGGCCACGCAGAGGCGAACTGTGAAATGCACGACTGTGGCGGTTCCGCCAAACCCCACGGTTCACTTGCCTAAAAAAACCCCCATACCTTCTATCCACTCACATAATTTCACTAATGCAATCGCCATAGCACCTTAAATGCTTTACGCATCTAGGATTATATAAGGTATAATCTAAAAAGCTTCAGTAAACGAATTCTTACCTTCTCATGTATCCCTTCGCATACAAATTCCCTGTAAGAATTTCTTTCTACCTTTTCAAGAAACAGGCAATTTCAACTTTCCCACACCTGCACCGCAATCTCCACCCAGCATATCTGAAACATTTCCTTGTACAAGGATATTAATGCTTTCAACGCATTACAGGAAATTGCCTAATAGGATTCTCAGGCATTCATAATCAATGCATCATATTCGCTTTCCTAGAAGAATTCCTTAAAGAACAAACCTCATACCCCTGATAGAAAACATATCGATTACAGTACCATGTAACCATCATAGTCAAGGTTAATGATCATTGAGTCGGCTATTCCCAGCCTCACCATGTGTACAACAGTGTTCCCCGCATACACATTGGCTGGCGACTCTTTTGCCCAACGACAAAGCAACTCCTAGCAGCCTATTGAAACAGCTGCATACAATTAGCGCAATAGCCGCTAAAACCAAATTCTTTAGCACACATCGTGTGCAAACAAAAGAATTCTGTTCTACCGTAGGCATTCTGGCGATACGATAAACAATTTAAATTGTTTGGCGTATCCCAAATGCATTTCCCATTTAATGAGTTGCAGCTTATTTATTTAGCTGACCCTCATTACAGGCCGCTGCCTTAGGTCGCTTCTCCCTTTGTTCTTTCTTCCTCGTTTCAGGTTTCGTTTATCTTTTGCTAAACGCAACGATTAACACGGTGATGGGTACGATCACACATGTACCACCATGATCTGCATTACGAGATCTGGTTCTCTGTTCCCACAAGAGAGACTTTACGTTTCTCTGGTGGTAGGTAAATCTTTTCCCTAGTGGAGGGAAATACTATCTCTCTCAGGGAAAATGCCCCTAAATAAAAAGTCAATATAAACCCTCTAACCAAAACATCAATCAAAGCTCTTGTCGTGAATGTAACCTGTAACCTCTTTTAAACCTGTTGCAAGATGAAATCCCTGATCTACTTCTGGTGGGGGAAACGAAGTTAAACCAGAGAATAAGATAGGGCATAAAAACCACGATATTATACGAAGAGACCGACCTAACTCCTCTCAAGGGGGAGGCGTCGCAATCTTTATTAGAAAAGGAATCCATCATAAAGTTATATATAGTGGAGAAGTGCGTAGGTTCCGGGTGCTGAAAGCCTGCATCATACGCATGCCTTCACCAAGGAAGGGGCTTGTATGCGATTGCGTTCTATGCACCTGAGGAGCACCAACATAACCTCTTTATTGCGGAGCTCGAGACACTCTTTCGATGCTTACAATTGCACCTGGGCAAAAACTACTTTATCCTAGGGGCAGATATGAACGCCAAGCATAGAAATTGGGGAAATTATATATCTAATGCCAGAGGAAATCAGTTAGCTGGTTGGTTAGATCAGTTTCATATTGAATATAGAACTGACCTGCTAGCTACGGAATATCCATCGTTCCCCAGAGGTAGATCGTTCTTAGATATCTTGGTTATTGGCCCACAACTGAAACTACTTAACACCAGCAGACGAAACAGAAACTGTTTACGGACCATTGAATACGACTGTGGCAGATCTGGAGAATTCGTAATCCCGCAACCCTACAACTACGGGGCAATACGATGGCCACAGTTCTTACGACGATTAACAAGAGAACGTCGTTCCAATGACTTTAATCTGCCAATAAACAGAAACCGGACAAATGACGAAATCGACAAATACATTCAACAAATGGAAGAAACCGTAAAACGAACAATAGACAAAACAATTCCCAAAACAACAGTTATAGATCCCATAAACATGTACAGAAACACATCAATGTACTCCACAAGAAAAGGAGCAGATTGCTATCGAAATTAAAGTAACTACGCAGACAGTTTACAGACGGACAAGACAAGGAGATAATATCACTGAAATCCCGATTAAAAAACCTCCAACAATTACTTAAAGTTAACCATAGATTAGCAACAAATTTGTATTGGAACAACAGAATTCGAGCTATAAAATCTAATAACCCGAATTTGTTCCCACAAATAAATAAAATATTCAGGAGAAATAATCAAAACGATATTCAGTGTCTCCAAATTACATGTACTGATGTAAACAAGCTGAGCTTTTCGTGGTCGAAGATCCTTTCGAAAAGATGAACGCTGTGGGAGCTGTCTTTCAGGATATGTACAAGGTGAATCAAGGCATTCACTGAAATCACAACTTGGAGGACAGAGCCCTACTGAATCACCTGCACCTCCGAAATGAAATTTCGCTTTGGCAATCGAAGAATCCCGGTTTACCGAATTCAGTAACAATAATCTGTCAATTGACATTAATGCCAATGGTAGGGCTAATAGCATTTTAATTACGAGGGAAGAAATCCAGGGTATCTTCGACTCATTGAGAAGCAAAAAGTCAGTGGGAGTAGATGGAGTACCTTATATCGTACTCAAGAACCTCTCCCCAATCATACAGCCCATCCCAAAAAAGCGGCAAAGACTGTACAAACCCAATGAACATGCGCTCGATAAGTTTTCTCCCAAGCATTAGCAGCGTATTTGAAATGACCATTAACAAAGCTCTGCTAAAATGAGTAGACGACAACAACATTATTCCGAATAACCAGTTTGGATTTAAGACGGGTTATGAAACCGCACATGCCGCTACTAAAGTGGTCTCTGACATACAATGGAATAAATGTAGGAACCAATGCTCAGGTGCCTGTCTGATCGACTTGGAAAAAGCCTTTGATACCGTCTGGATCGAAGGATTATATTACAAACTGGTCAGACAAGGCATATATAAGCCTTTATTATATGTGTGGGGTTTCTCTATATTACATGGAGCACCAATCCACAATTCTATACCTAATTTCGACCGCTTTCAGCGCGTCATACCTATCCATTCCCCTTATATGCCATTCGCCTGAAATAATATGTTTTCCCCAAGGACGCATAGCTAAACTCATTATTCTATGCAGATAATGCATAATTGAGTTTAGCTAACATTTTCGCCATACGGCAATACTATTCCTCTAACCATGAAATTTCCACCGGAAATTCCATTCGTATTGGTTAGCAACAACCAAGTCGAACCAAACGACGCGGTTGTATCATCATCCATTGGCTTGGCTAATTACCAACATTCACCTTTTTCCCATGGTTCCATTTCCCTAGCCGATGTAGCACCCTATCGATTTTCATTAGATCATTCATTCGCTTGGGATCAATGATCTCTTTTTGCAGGTGAATAGCACCAGCTAAATTTTCCTCTCCTTTGCAATTCTGTCTTTCCATAGTTCAATGCTCTCTGACTACACCATAGCCGTAACACTGGGTCATGTCAGTAGCTGCATTTGATACCAGTACATACAACCTACCCACCTCGAGATCACAGTACATCGTGTTGTTGCAGTCCCGCCGTGCTTCCTCGGTTGAGGGAAGAGCGGGGACCTTTTGTTTTTCTTTTAGTTATTATTCCTTTTAATTTTCCTTTTATTTATTATTCCGCTCCGATAGAAAGTATGTTTGAGGGGAAATTTGTTGCAATTGATAATTAATTAATTAAGAAAAAAACTAATTCCGTCTCTTTAATATTGTTTATTTTGTGTATCATCTTCTTCACTCAAGGAAAACTTATTCTCAACTCAAAACATAAACTTACTTGAGACTGTAATCAATTCAACTAACTCTGTTCTCTATTCCGACTCAACTGACTTTACAATTAGAATTTCTCTCTACTTATGGAACATTGTGTTTTAATTTACTATAAATAATAATATGAACAAAACAAATTTTCTCAAAGTATTCCTTTAGTTTCTGTGACTTTTAAATTGAATAAAATTTGAACGAAAATCAAAGTCCTCTGTTTTGAAATAAAAAGGGGCAAGTTATTAAAAAGAGGCATGTTATGAAATGTACTGTAACTGTAACTGGCTTGATATAATATTGTGTATGTTTATTTATGGTATGTATTAAATGAGATGTTAGATATGTAAGGAGATTCAGTGTTAACGCTAATAGGGGTAGTATTCTGGAATACTCATTCTCTCATTCTCCACGTTTGTCAATTATCAATTAACCGAAGTTACCACACTTCGACGAGCGTCACGCTGAGAGAGCAAAGGCGTGTTTTTTTTTGGTTGTCCTGTGTGCAAAAGGAAATACAGAATTTCACCCCTAATTCCAATCAGTCACATCTCAACCATCAAAGCGTTCGGGCACAACGCTTAATAACTGAACACTTTCGAGTAGGACAAGTTGGAAATAAAGTTTTGGCTGTGGAATATAGCTCTGACGTGGATATTTCGAGTGATAACTAAATAATTATTATTTTACTATACAGTAGTTATATTTTATAACAGTAGTTATTTTCTTGAAGAAAATAAGATTTAATCTTCTTGTTTCATATTTAATGCTTGAAAGTACTTTCGTAAAGTTGTGAACGTATAACAACTAGCAGACGTGTTGGCAATCGTGTTAAAACAGGTATCACCACCAGAATAAAAAAAAAGCAATAACCATAAACAACCCCAGTGCGTTTCATTATTTAATCTCTCCTCTTGGATTAACTGGCGATCATTTCGCGCAGCAACATCGTTGGGGACAAAGTGAATACTTGCCGTACGTGGGCATTGGAACCTTCACCCCCACATATGTACTTTACGATATGTTAAGGGACAGGAGGTTCATGGTCAAAAATGGTAATGTGACCTCTAACAATACGTATAATATCAAGAATGGCTTTCAACAAGGAGCGGTACTTTCTCCGATTCTTTTTAAAATTTACATTAGCGACTTATTAGATGCACTTCCGCATGCAGACGATCTCATAATTTACAGAACAGCTCCGAAAGTTGAGATCATAAATAGTTTACTCCAGCGAGACTTCAATAAAGTGCAGCGCTATTGCGACGACTGGAAACTTAAGATCAACTTTCAGAAATATGAACCCATCATATTTTCAACCCCATTATATAAAGCCACGAACGACACAAGGAAAAACTGGCGAATGTTAGTTATCGTGGGAACGCTTGGAGGCAAACTGGAAACCAAGAGTGTAGTTAAATACTTTGGCATCTGGCTAGATCGATATCTGTCTTTCAACAGACATCTAGAGGCTGTTTTTGCCAAAGCTAGCAAAACTTTTGCTATGACAAGGAGACAATTTCACAGTAGCTAACTTCACAGCAGGGTAAATGGTATATGTTGCGTGACGCTAATCAGGCCAATGCTCATATCTGGTTGTCCAGTATGGTTTAACATAGGTCAAAATTTGATGGGAAAGATTCGGGTGTTCGAAAGGAGGTGTCTCAGAAGTTGTCTCAGATTATATCGAGCACCGGAATTGGACTATAAAATCCAAATGAGACTTTATATAATGAAATAAAGCTACAAAAAAAGTTCTGTCGCCAAAAGGCAAATAGACATGTAATGTTTAGGTTAGAGCGTCTGCGTAAGGTAAGTAAGTTATAATATTATTATTATTATTATTTACTGGCCTGTAGGAACCCGGAAGTTCATGACCTCACCGACTTATTAAGATTTTGACGAATGCGTGCCAAGCCCCCTCAATACGTAGGGATTTGTAGTATGATTTCCTACACCCTTTGGTCCCTGAAAGTGTCCAGGAATGTTGTTTCATGCATGCGCGTTTATTGTTGGCCTCCGTTTAATGCTGGCTGTATTCTTCTAGTATACCCGCCTGTCACGTGCGAGACCGGGGTTCGATTCCCCGTCGGGGAGCCTCTGGCGCAAAACTAATGACCTTGCCCGGAAAAAAACAAATCATTATGGAAAATTTAACAAGCCTCAGGACTTGCTAAATAACGCCAAGACCGGCTCCCGGTTGTAGTGCGGATGATGATGATGATTCTTCTATTGTCACTTAACACCGAAAACACAATAAACACATCACCATTTAAAATGGCTATGTGGGCATAATCCTCGGAGATTGTAGGGTTTTTAACAATCTTATTTTTTATTATATTAAATGATTTCAACTAACGACTTTTCCACATAAGAGCTACGCCTTAAGTGATTGTAAATAGGTTGAATTGTTCATTAATTTATTAATTAAAATTGTGCATGTCTCCAAAATAGCACCTTGTTTCTTTAATAGATCGGAAACTACGACTAAGAGGGTTAATCACTGGCTTCTTAAATTTAGACAAACCAACTATTTTCGACAATTAATATTTTCTGGTACGGGAATGTTATCGAAATTTTGAATGATATTTTTTAATGGTTGAAGATTATGTAAACACTTCAAGAAGTAAGTTATAATATAAGATAATTAAGCTAAAATTTAAGCATTTTTTGTCTAGCCTGTAATTTAGAATCTAAGAATATAAAACGAAAATAAAAATTGTTGCAAAAGTGAAATCAATAATGTTTAACCTGGACGGAGATTGTGGCTAATTCCGAAATATTTAGTCTCAATTGCTTTACATTTTGTTGTAAAAAGATAAAATGAATTTTCCAAATAACAACTTAATTTTTATTTATTGCACACGACATTTTTTATTTACATCAACTGATTCATACTCAACGAACAACAAAATCTGACGCCATCGGAGTTTCTACAAAATTTAAAGCGATTGGCGTGAATTTGTTGTTGTATTCTCTCTCTCTCTCTCTCTCGCAGTTTTCTCATGAAAGTTTGCGAAAATCAGACATTTTTATATTGTAAATGATAATACATAAAAATTGACAATTTGAAGGTAGTATAATTTATAGCCTCTGGCGCAAGACTAATGACCTTGCCCGGAAAATTTAACAAGCCTCAAGACTTGCTAAATAAGGCCAAGACCGGTTCCCGGTTGTAGTGCCGATGATGATGATGATGATAATTTATAGCCAAACGAGGCTTATAAAACGCAAATCATTTACAGCAGTGTTACATGCGATTTCCGCCACCGCCATCATTTAATAATTTATAATTTTAATATAATTTGTTTTAATGTGGTGTGATGGTAAGGTGGTGGAAGAAGTGCATGACCCACTTGTGAGTGTTCGAACACGCCCCGATTCGAGTGTGGGTCGTGGGCGGGTTCGAGTTCGATTTTTGGAGATTGAGCGAGGGAGAGTTTTTTCGAAGCAGTCGTGTGCTAGAGTTAAAAAGAACAGTTGTGGCTGTGTCGGGCAGTGTAAAAATCGGACTTGGTTGGGTGTGATCAGATATCCTGTGAATCGTGTAGATGAAAAGGGAGAAAACCGACGGAAACCAAACATAGTTAACCGTATAGTAACCGTGCATATTTCTTCTGTTATAATTTAATGTGTACCTAATAAAGTGTGGACTTGTTTTACGCATTATTTTGTATTGGATCTGATTTTGAACTTAACAACAGCTCATTCAACTAGAAGCAGTATTTAAATTGAGAGATTTCAAAAAACATTGCTGGGTTTGAACAAGAAGACATTTAACGTGGTGTTACCTATTGGGCGATCTCAGTGGATACACAACTCAGTGTTTACGAGATTGTGTTGCAAATTCAACAAATGGAAAACTAAAACACATTTCGAAAATAAAGGACGGCACGTAATGATCCGTCTGCAGCAAAAGCTAAAATTCTCTAAACCGGTTGGAACCGGGAGCCGATAGATCGGGGCTCAACAACGGGACGTCGAGAGGAATAACTAGGTAACCGCACCTGGGAGAACCGTTGGCGTAACCGGCACCTACTGGAGAAAGTTACCTGAATGGCCGATTTTATATAAGCCATATACGTGCTTGATTAGCAGGTAACAAAACTAATATTTACCTAATAGATCTCCACAGCAAAAGTGCAAGGCACGCATCATATAGCAGTTACCTTACCCATCATATTACAGCAGTATTGGGAGTTCTACTTGAGGAGCTCTACTGGTAGGTCGTTTCTTTTAATATTCATATTTACCTTAGGAATTACAAACGAGGAATAAGTATTGTACTAAGATTAGTTTGTGGGGAGGAAGTATAGCAACATTGGCACGGTTAACTTCCTCCGCCATCATCCTCTTACAGTCGCACATTGCGCCGCCGTAAACTGTCCGCAGGAAATTGTCACCAAAAATGAAGCAAAACACACCGATGGTAGTTTCCGGAATAAAACGCACTGATTTGGTTAATGTTAATTCTTTAATCGTTACGATGTTGCTTTCACTTAGATTTATCTTTTAACATTGAACTGATTTTTCGAATTTAATTTAAACACCCACACGATGGACTCGTTTAATTACTCCTTTCGTTACCACGCACTAGACTCTAGTTATCATTGCTCCCGTCCGCGGAACGGAAGCGGAAGTCCGCACAACTACGAGGGTTATGTTTCGGGATTTGGCAACCCTAGTGTTGCAATCCGGCAATTGACAGCTCTGTCGTAAAGTTGGACATTTTTGAGGTTATACGCACTCAGAACGTTTTGACATACGAGCGCTATTTGTGTTGTTTACAGTAACTTAAAAGATTCATCTCGGCCCAAAAATGGAATTAAATCGTCAACATTTTCGTGCGATTATTTTTTACAACTTTCGGCGTGGATTAACTCAGCAACAGTGCATGGATGAACTTAATTCAATTTTTGGCGATGAAGCTCCATCAAGGACCAGTGTTTATCGATGGTATGGTGAATTCAATCGTGGTCGTTGTTCACTCCAAGATGAATTTCGTGACGGTCGTCCAAAATCAGTTATTGTTCCGAAAACCATTGATGCTGTGCGCGAACAGATATTGGAAGATCGTCATGTGACCTATCGTGAGATTGAGACAACCTTAGGCGTTAGTGGGACCAGCATACATTCAATATTGCATAAACATTTGACTGTCAAAAAAATTTGTTCGCGTTGGATCCCACACAATTTGTCAATCGCCCAAAAAAAGGCTCGTGTCAATTGGTCGAAAGAAATGCTCAAAAAATGCGGTCGCGGTGCTTCGAAACACGTCTATGACATCGTGACAGGTGATGAATCGTGGATTTACGCGTATGAGCCCGAAAGTAAAAAAACAAACTGAGAGGTCAACGTTTTTCGACACCTGAAGAAGCGGTTGCTGCATTCAGAATGCATGTGTTGGAGATACCTCAATCAGAGTGGCAAAAGTGCTTCGACAATTGGTTCAAACGCATGCAAAAGTGTATAGATCTTCATGGGGAATATTTTGAAAAACAATAAAGTGATTTTCGATGATCAATATTTGTTTTTGTTCTCTAATCCCGAAATATAAAAGGTAACCCCCGTATTGTCGTTGGCAGATGGAAAAGGACTCACCGATATCCTCTCCAATAAGGATATCGTTTTTACCTACCACCAGGGAAACGTAAAGTCTCTCTTGGTCGTATAGGAAACCAGAACTTGTAATAAAGGTCATGGTGGTATGTGTGGGATCGTTCAGATCGATGCTATTCACACGTGCAGTGGAACAACGAAACAGGCAGGCGGCAAAGACAATAGGGAAAAATGACTAAATGCGCCGTTGGTAATGCGGGTCATTGTTTACACGATGCCTCGTCGCTATTTTCGACGTTGGGAGAAAAAGGTGCTAAAAGCAAATTGAATGTTTATGGCATCTCTGGCTGCAGTAGAAACCGGGTTCATATTTGCATTAGGAAATGCTGGAGAATTTGGTTTCGGCGTCTATTGCGCTAATTATATGCAGCTGCTTGGGTTGTTTATTGATAAGACAAACAAAAAAGGTTACCTGGCAATGTGTATGAAAAGGTACATGACGCGGCTGGGAAAATAGATGGCGCAATATTTATGGTCCCTGTCATGACGGTTACAATGAATGCAATCCGAATTATTTTGTTTACAGGAATTTGTCTGGTACCGAATTGGTTTAGAATACCAGATAAGCAAAGAAAGAAATCTTACGGAAATTGTATGCGAAGGGATGCATGAAAAGGTAAGTTTTCTTTATAGGGATTTTAAGATTATAGATGGTGATCTATATAATGCGTGAAGGATTTACAGGTACCAATACCGTTGCATTAGCACACTTAAGGGAGGTGGGTAGTAGTTATGGTTTTTTCTTCAGGTAAGTAGACCGTAGGGTTTGGCGGAACCGCTACAAGTTGTGTAGTTCAATCTTTAGGAGAATGGAATTCCAATTTGATTTCCTGGCACTCCAAGAGCACTTCTCTCCACTCTCTATAACGGGTTCTCACAGCTTGTTAGAGGGCAAGCATTCTCATATTGTTCAGGTACTCCAACCGTACTCCCCCCAACTAAACGTAAGTGGATCTCAAAGTTGTAGAGGGAGGACACTCTAATTTTATGGCAAGAACAAAGGGCTCCGGGAGCAGTAGCTTTAGGCCACGGTATAAGCACAACAAGGAAGGCGTTTCCGGTTTCTTCCAATTTCAAGTATTTCGTCACCATCTAATTCGAACTACGTTTATACACTCCACTAAGAAAAGGTTTGTGAGTATTAGAGACGTAGTCGTCGACCCAACCAATTTGAAATAAGATAAACAAGCGAAGATGAAAAGATACTACAGTTCACTGCAAGTCATCTGCAAGACTCTATGCTTATTAGTAGTTTTTGAAAACGAATTTGAACCAATAAATTGTAGAAGGAGGAATGTTTGCTTGCGGAAATGAGTCAAACAAATACCATACACACAATAAAAATAAAAATAAAAAAAAATAAAAAATAAAGTCACATCAGCCCACAGATATTGCACAATATAACAGAAAATCTATTTCAAATTCATTCTAATGACACTTTCTCCGACACATTCCACTTTGGATTCACATCATGCTTTCATAACTAGACACCACTCACAAGAAATAAAACATTTTCCATAAATTCCAACGTCTCACCGTTTGGTACACTGCCTTCTACCAGTGTTTCGTCGCTGCCTGTTTTCATATTCCAAATGTGTGGTGATTACCAATGAGACCATACCAACTTTGAAAACCCAAAAATCATATTCTAGTCAATCAGCCACCCGACCGAGACCACATAATGTAATCATCATCATTCGTTCTTAGCATACCACACAGCTCTAGATATCCTTTATCTACGATTGTAGTGCATCGTTTAGTATTCTCTACGTTGCCATAGTATCGAACCCAACCTGCCACATCTGACATATGAAATTCCAGGAATGTCTCCTTAACAGGTGATTACATTTGGTGAAAGAACGGACGAAGAGAAATTTTAAAGATCCTGTTACTGGCAATTTGTCTCCCAAATTAAGCCAACACAGAGTGATTTGTAACCACACATCGACGTTGGTTGTCATACAGGCAGGCAGATAGACAATCGTATGAATTTTGGATCGTTTGGTGAAGCACGAGCGCACGTACTACGACCCCTATCCGCCCATTTTCGCCTGTTAATGAATAATTAAACATGATAGACAGTTTTTGTGCAAATACTCTGTTGGAAGTGGGTGGCAAGTCAATAAATAAGAACAACACTTAATACACGTGGATGTATAAATATATGTATTTGTCTTATTATAAATGTAAACGTCTGTCTTGTATGTATAGTGCTATGCAACTGACGCAACTCTGTTTCCCGCCATTGGCTTGGTGGTAACGAAGCGCGATAGTTCTACTTGTCGGTAAGGTCGACGTCTCTATCTGTCGGAAAGGTCGCTATCTCTACAATCCCCCCCTCGGAAAGATCTCCTCCCGAGCTTGGATCTTTTCGCATGCATAGCCCTTGAGGCATCTTGGACCGGTGAATCTCATTTTGATACCTTCCGAGTGATTTTGTCAAAATATCTGCCGTATTTTGATCCGTAGTCACGTATTTCAGTTTGATTCTTCCATTTGCAACATTTTCCCTCACGTAGTGGTGTTTGATTGTGATATGCTTTGTTCGGCTCTTGCTGATGTAATTCTCTGCGTCTGCTATCGCAGATTGACTATCGCTCAGAATGATCGTGTGATCCCTGGCGAGTTCGTTCAGTCCAACTGATTTCAGCAAATTTCTCATCCATATGACTTCCCTTGCACAATCCGCTAAAGCCGTATATTCTGCCTCCATTGTGCTCAAAGCGACTGAAGTTTGTTTCGTGCTTCTCCAAAGTATTGGTGCTCCTCCCAATATCACCACGTATCCACTCATACTCTTCCTGTCCAATGTTGATGTGGCCCAATCTGCGCCACTGTACGCCATTAACTCCTTTCCTGTGGTTTTGTAAATCGATTCCAACTATTTGGTTTCTTTCAGGTATCTCAGTACTCGCATCGCAGCACTCCAATGTTGTTCGTTGTGTCGAGTACAAAACTGAATTTAGCTACGTGAAATGCTACGTCCGGTCGTGTTCGTTGAGAGATGCACAGAAGTCCTCCGATGAGTTCTCGGTACGGCCGATCGCTTTCACTTTCCTCATCCTGTTCCTCCAGGAATGTTGGTCTCACTTCCATAGGTGTTTGGAATCCTTTGGCGTTCTGTAGTCCAAACCGCTCTACTAATTTATCAATGTAGTTTTCCTGCGAAAGTGATATGCTTCCCTCTCGATTTTCGTGAAAATCTACTGCCAATAGGTTTGTCAACTTCCCCAAGTGTTTGACATCAAAGCATTTGTTTAACAAGTCTCCTACGTGTTTCCTGGTAGCCTCGTTTTCGACAATTGTCACCATATCGTCGACGTAAACTGTCGGCAATGCTCGTCCTTTGGTAGTCTTTAGTTCGTAAACGCACGGGTCTACCTTGTTTCTGATGAATCCCTTTTCAATCAGTGTTTCGTTCATGTGCTCGTTCCAGCACCTTCCACTTTGTTTCAATCCGTAGGTTGATTTCTTCAACCAACACACTTTATTTTCGTCACCCGTTTTGACGAAGCCCTCTGGTTGTAACATGTATACATCTCGTTCCAGCTTGCTGTGGAGATAAGCGCTCTTTACGTCGTATTGGTCAATAATCCAGCGCTTTTCAACTCCAGCCGCTATCAGCAAGCGTATTGTCTCGAAGTTTGATACGGGTGCGTATACTTCGTCGTAATCGATGCCTTTTTTTTGCGAACATCCTTTAGCCACGAGTCTCGCTTTCCACCTCAGTGCGTCACCCATTATTTTCTTTGCGTAAACCCATCTGCACTTTATCGGCGTCACTCCGCTTGGCGGATCCACAGGTTTCCAAGAATTGTATTTTATCAGAGAGTCATATTCATCGTTCAGCGCTTCCTGCCAGTGTGCTGATTCTGGAGATTCAATTGCTTCTAGATAAGACGATGGTATCTCCTTTCCGTTGACGGTTGATAAGCTCGCTTTATAGTCTGGGGTTTCTCTGTTCAGCTTTGTCCTTATCTGTTTCCGAAATTCTTTCGGATCAAGTTCTAATGCTGGGCGTACGGTTTCCGCTCCGTCCGTTTCCTCTGCATTATCAGCAATCTCGATTTCTGAATAGTTTTGGTCCCTTATTCGTGGCCTCAAATTCATTTTGTGCGATACTCGTTCTTTTTCGTGTTCGGGACCGTCCCTTGGTCTTCCTCTCCTTGTTCGTGTCGCTCGCCCCTCGCTATCGATTTCGATCACGTTCGGTGTTGACGGTACTGGTTCATTATCGTCTTCGTCCAGCTGTATTACCTCCGTTGTAGATGATTCCGCGACTGTGTCCTCCTCATCTCCGTCGAGTTCTCCTTCCCTCTCATTTTCCTTGGCTCCTCGATCCGTTGTTCGTCTTCTAGCCACACGCGGTATCCACGTCCTCTCTTAGCGTAACCATTGGGTCTTCCTCTCCTCGCTCTGGGGCTGAGTTTGGATTTTCTCTTTGCTTTGGGTATGTGCACGAATACCTCACATCCAATCTCATGGAAGTAACTCACGTTCGGCTTCTTCCCAGTCCAAATTTCGTAGGGCGTCGTCTGGTTGTCGTGAGAATTTGTAACTCTGTTTCTTATGTATACAGCTGTGTCCGCCAGTTCAGCCCATGCCGCCTTTGGCAATCCTGTGTCGTGTAGCGTTGCTCGTAATAGGTCAAGTATCGTCCTATTGAGCCTCTCTGCTACTCCGTTTTGCTGTGGTGTATGTATCATCGGTGTCTCGTGGATGATACCCTTTTCCTGACAATATTGTTTCCAAATGTTTGAACAAAACTCTAGACCATTGTCAGTTCTAAGTCGCTTTAACTTCTTGTTCGTCTGGTTTTCCTCTTCAGTTCACCATTTCTTGAATTTCACAAAGGCTTGGCTTTTGTATTGTCGGAAACTCACGTATGCATATCTGCTTGCATCGTCTATGATGCTCATCATGTATCTGTTTCCTCCCCAACTTGCTTCATCCAGTGGTCCTGTAGCGATTCTAACAGATACACACAATTCACAAGCAAAAATAGTGAAGAACCCCGAACGAAAAAAAATCGAAATAAGAAAAATACATCAGAACCGTATACCAAGCGATAAAATAAAAATAACTCATACCAGTGGAATATAGTCGAGTTTGGAAATCAAATTCTAAACACGGTTAGTAGCCTGGTGTGTAACGCTTAGGTCAAATTTTTTTCGTGATTCGAGCTGTCATAGCGTCAGTTCGAATCACACGATCTTCTTCACTATTATTTAAAAACGCTATAGTCCCATCAAATCTGCATGTACCAAGTCGACTATGAGGTTTGTCTTGCCATTTTTGTCCCTTGCCAAATTGCGTTTCGGGAATGGTTGTCTCGTCGATTTGCCGGCTAAGCAATCATCGCATTGCGTCGGATTCTCATTGCTTACTTTCATACCGATCACCACTTCTTTCTTGGTCATCTTCAGGATTTTGTTTTTGCTCACGTGCATCATTCTCCGGTGCCATTTGTCAAGTGCTAAGGTTTTCACGTTGACTTCCTTTGATATGGCATTCAACGATGCGCTTTTTCGTCCTGGTTCAATGTCCACTGTGTACAGCCTTCCTTGTAGTCGTGCCCTGATCAGTGGCTTGCATTCTTTGCTCAGAATGGAACATCCGTCTTCGTCGAAGATGACTTTCTTCTCATTTTCGATTAGACTTTTCATTGACAGGATACCATAGTCCAGTCCCGGAGCTAAAATTGTGTTTCTAGCTTCGAACTCAGTGATCTCAGCAGGAGCATTCTTTATCCTTATGCTCGCAGTTTCTCGACCCAAAGTTGGCGTTGTACTCCCGTCTGCCATTGTGATTTCATCATTGTCACTCTTACTTACTTTTGAGAAATAATTCTCGTTCGGTGTCATGTGGTGCGTCTCGCCGGAGTCAATGATCCAGCTGTCTCGCCCTATCCCCATTGGGCCGCATGACTTTCTTAATAGCACTATGTTCGAGTTTGCAGACTCATTTTGCTTTTTCTTTCGCTCTGGACAGAATCTAGCAATATGTCCAGGTTTCTGACACACATAACATACAGTTTTCGGGCTGGCTTTCTTTTCAGTATTATGATCGCGATGTCGCTGTCGTCTATGACATCTCCAACACTAGACAAATCGCCTATAGTTTTGTTGATCTGTCCCAAGTAATTCTCCATGTTTCCACTGTCGCTCACCTTGTGATTGTAGAGTTCTCTTCTCAGTTGCACTGTGCGAAACTTGCTGTCCCTCGGTGCGTAGAGGTTCTGCAGTTCGTCCCAGACTTCCTTGGCCGATCCTTTGTTGCGAATGTGCATTTGCTGTTCGTCGCAAACCGCAAGCGCAATCTTGGCGTGAGCCCTGCTCTGTCTGGATACGTATTGCTTCTTTTGAGTTTCGGTTGCATTGTCCGCTGGTGAGTCTTCTCCTGGTTCTATAACGGACCATAAATCAGCTTCCATCAGTGTCATCTGCGTCTGATATGACCAGGTGGCGTAATTCGATCCATTTAATTTATCGATCGAAGACTTCTGATCCGTTCCCATCTTGTTCGTAATATTTTCCTCGATACCTTTTCGATTGTATTACGGAGCGCTGGAACCTTTCACTCACTATCACCAAAAAACGATTCGTCTGTTGAATGCCACGCGTGTAACTGCTTTACTTGCGTATCTCTGGGCCCATAACCATTGTTGGAAGTGGGTGGCAAGTCAATAAATAAGAACAACGGTTAATACACGTGGATGTATAAATATATGTATTTGTCTTATTATAAATGTAAACGTCTGTCTTGTATGGATAGTGATATGCAACTGACGCAACTCTGTTTCCCGCCATTGGCTTGGTGGTAACGAAGCGCGATAGTTCTACTTGTCGGTAAGGTCGACGTCTCTATCTGTCGGTAAGGTCGTTATCTCTACATACTCATTCTAGAGGATAATAGTATGGAGTACGTCTAGCAGTTTTCTCCTATTTATTTTTATTTTTATTTTTTAGTTTTTGATAGCTATCAATTCTGAACATTATAATGAATTTCTAAACATTATACAAATTGGTGGACGGTACGTCATACAATACTCTCATTTCAAAGGTTTTACTCCAACTAGATTCTAGTCGTGGATAATGTGTTCCGTCGTTTGCAATAATATATTGTTGAATCTTAGACTTAAACGAGACGGACATCGCAGTGGTCGACCAAATGGAGCATCACACCAAAAATGGTAATATTAATATAAGACCCCCTGGCGCAAGGCTAATAACCTTGCCCAGAAAAACAAATTATTATGCAAAATTTAAAGCCTCATACTTGTTAAATAAGGCCAAGACCGGATCCCGGTTGTAGTGCCGATGATGATGAATATAAGACCCCGTAGACAGAAAATGTGACGACTAGCAGGTATGGTAGGCAATTCGAAAATATTGGCATAAGAAATCTTGTCGCAAGATTTAAATGGTATATACGAAATAACGTGAATATCTTTTACACCGACGACTAAATTAAATGACTTAAAGTTTTATTTAGGCTCTAGTGCTGCAACACACAGAATTCTTGTTGATATTTACGGCGGCTATGATCTCTCGGAAAGAACATACCGAATTGATAGCTTCGAAGACGTTGATTTTGAAGTTGTCGGTAAAGAATAGCCTGACATATTGCTCACTTTTAAAGAGGATGGATTGGAAGCATTACTACACTGAGAGTCAAGTCAAACGGTAGCTGAAATTGGAGAATCATTAGGACTTGGTTACACAACAGTTTCAGAATATTTGAAGGTACTTGGTATCATTCAAAAACAAACTCAATGGGTGTCATACGATTTGAAGTCGAGGAAACACTTCAACCGCAAAAAATGGAGGCTTTTTGCATCATATCGTAAATGGTGGTAAAAAATGTATATACTACGATAAACCTAACCATGGAATATGTTGGAGTAAGTCCGACCGAAAACGATCACTGATTTGGCCACATGACAACCCTCGATCGTAAGTTGTACAACTTGTAAAAACCGATGGTGGATCTGTAAGGCTCTAGCCAAATCTCACTGAGTGCTTAAATTACAATTTGAGGATATAAACCCTGACGTTCGGATACTATAATACCGTCAGAGTTTACCTGACAAGTGAGAAATCAAAAATCAGGGCAAAACTTTCCAATAGACCCGCCGAACTTAAAATGGAATAAAAAGGATTTACATTTTCTTAAAAGAAAGTTTAACTCGATGAACGAATTGTAATTATAAGACACATTATAACATTATAAAGAAACCACTTTGAAATAAGAAAATCCTTAAATTTGTAAACGATTTGTAATTTAAAGACGATAGCTACAGGTTACACGTGCAAGATGCATGTATTGTTTCCGAGACAAATCAAGTGCGCGAGGGATGTATTAAATTTGCATCGTAGCTGCAGGATTTTAAATAGTTTTCAAATGTTTTCCATAAAGTTATTTATGATTTTTCCAAGGACGTCGAGAAGGAAAAAGTTCATGCCATAAGCGACCAAGATCTTTTGAAGAGAATTGCAAAGCAGAGGCAGAAGAGTAATGCAGAGTGGCGACCATGTGGCGACTACAGGAATCTGGAAGCAGTCACTAGTCCTGATCGTTACCCAACAGCACACCTACATGCTGTAGTGCTCTGAAGAGCCCTACCATCTCCTTCCCCCACATACACCCAAATCCGTACACCTAAACTTAGATTCATACAAAACAGTCATCTAAATTCTAAATTCGCGATAAACGAATCAAATGTTTGTTTATCGTCCTTGCACCCAACTCCCCATAATCTTTAACTCAAATCCACAAATACATTATCCCGATCCAGCAAAATTCCTGGTAGACAAATGAAATATTCGTTTATCATCCATACATTCAATTTCCCATGATCCTCAACCAAAAACAAACATATGGTAAGTTGAACCAGACTCACACTTATATTTCCGAGAATCCGCCTAACCGAATTCTTATCTCAAAATACTAACATTTGACTCCAGCCAAAGTATCTTCTTCGAGATTCTGGTTGCATTTTGATACATTCGGGATACTAAATCCCGATAAGATTTTGAATAAAAAAGAGATGAATTTCAGATTCGGAGAGCAATCGTGATTGGCGTCCGAGGTGTAAGGCCAATAAACTAAGTTTAAATTTATTAAATTGAATCAGTCTCTAGATTGGTGTCCGATTTCGGAAGACGCCAATAAATCAACTAAAAGTATTCAACGAAATTAGTATAAAAAATGAAATAAAGTATAATAAAGATAAAATAAAGTATCTGTGTATAATTCCTCTCGGCCGATTCCCGGACTTCATTCAATAATCGGTCGTCACTCTTCCTGGAGGCCCCGGAAGCACGATGGCGACCGCAACAAGTAACTAGGGAGCGGTCTAACAAAGAAACCCTCGTCCTTTTAAGGACAAGGGGACGCGCTCCCCAAGGTTTACTACTACAACATTTTTGTGGCAGCGGTGGGATACTACCCGGACTACGATTTGCCGGTACCCTCTAATCCAGCGAAAGAGAAGAAGATACGGGCTCCACAAATAAAATAAAAAAAACCCTCTGATATCCCTCTGATGGAAGAAACGGAAAAATACTTCGTGAACAGCGAGGACGACGAGAGCGAAGAATTTACGAACATCATGCTGGAGGCCCATCTCGAGAATCGCGAGAATCTGAGGCGGCTGCGGGAATAGTGAAAAAAAATTCTAAAAATTGTAAAATAATAAAAGCGTGTCTGGGGCTAGGCACCGGCAACAGTGAACAGTGCAAATAAGATAATAAAAAAAATTTAAAATAATAAAAGCGTGCCTGGGGCTAGACACCGGCAATAGTTATAATCCAAAAAAAAAGGTGAAAACTGGGGGCTGCCACATCCAGCTGCGATTACAATCCCAGTCAGATACATGCCAAGCAGTCCAAGTTAAAAATGCAGATAGGAAATCATCGGTTACTAACAATCAAGTGTCGGTAGCCGTTAGTACTTCAGTTCCGCAGCACAACAGCAGCAGCACAAACACCAATAACAACAGTAGCCAACTTGATAGCAGATTGATTTGTCATGCAGGTAGATCTTCCGTAGGGCAATTGTGCTAAGATCGAGGTCAGGCGCACCGAAGAAGGGCTTTTGCGGTTCAGTAGAGCTATTTCCCATAGAGAGCGGGATGCCATTATTAAACAGCACCAACCGTTTTGGTGGTTGAATGGCATATAAAGACCTATGTACCAAAGTCGGTAAAGTAACTGCAACATCATCATCAGAGTAGAATAAGATTTAAGTTATATTAAATTAGGTTTTTAAGCAATTACCAAAAAAAAAAAAAAAATTATAAAAAACAAAAAAAGAAGTGTATATATATATATATATATATATATATATATATATATATATATATATATATGTAGACGTAAGCTAGTTTTTCACTCCGTCTTCTTTCCCGCAGTACAAATCGCACAGCTTACCTCCGAGAAATCTGATTGCCGCTACGCGCTGTCCAAACTTAGAGACAGAAAAATATGAAAATATTCGTCTCTTTCTAGCGTATCTCCACGACAAATCTGATTCTGTCTGCTATGAAGGTATAACTGAAACCAGTGTCAAACTCTTTATTCAACAGTAAGGTTTACCAACTGACGTTCTCAGTCTCCGCAAACGACTCGTAAAATTCCACGTAATTTTCGATTTATCCCCTCATAAAATGTCCAGTGACCTAAAATCTTTCGGCCAATTCATCCACTCCAGAACGTTATCACATCTTCAACGTAGTTTTTTCCTGGTTTTTTCCCTAGTGTTTTCCACTCAACAAGTTTTTCCGTTCCTAACCCCCCACCGCCACAACACCCCACAAACCGTCAGCATTACCCGCCTAATCCTCTATTGTCAGAACGTAAGAGTTCTTCGTTCAAAGACTCAATCCATTCTGAGAAAAACTCCCGTGCCCTACCTGTCGTCATTTTCGCTTTAAGTGGCACGAAGTTAACCCCCAGCATTTATAACCTGGAACTGTTTCCCCCCACGTTCACCACCTTCCACGATGACCTCTCCAATCATACTACTGACTTTTCCCACAGTCGAGCAGTGCCCATCGCCGTCCGCCTCGAGTCGTCATTTATCGCTTTTTCTACCTCCTTCAAGGTAGATTTGTGACTGTCAAAATCACTCTACTTCGGAAATCAATCTTTGCCATGTGCCTCCACAGGTATATCTTGCCATCCCTATTGAAGTTTATGACCTAACTGTTAATGCTATCGAACATATAATCGAGCTGAGTAATTGCGAGGACGAGACCATCATCTTCAGAGATTTTAATCTTCCATAACTCAATTGGGGTTTATCTGACGATCATTCACACCTCACCCCCACCCCATCTCGGCCAAGGAATGTTATTTCTTTGATCGACTAGATGATTCTTGTCTCTGTCAGATAAGCAACGTTTAAAACTATTGGGTAAGCATGTTGATTTCATCTTTACAACAGACCCAATCAGTGTATCTGTGTCACCCAGCCCCTTCGTCCTTACACCTATATACCACCACCACCCCCCTCTTCTGAAAAACAATGTCCCGAACGACTTCGACCTCTCTACCCATACTCCCCAGCACCGCCTCCTAAACCATTCTCACCACCAATCTTAAGCGGCGCATATACACTTTACTATAACCTGCCCCCACCCCTCGCCTCTACTCCTGCCTTGTTAATTTGTCCTGGTTACCTTAGGTTAAGCCTAGTTAAGATCATTTGTAAGCTCTCTAGTTTGTAACTTATATATACTTCATTTGTAGGTAATTATGTTGCTTGAATTAAGCCAATAAATGGGGTGGTAGCCCCACTAAACTAAACTAGAGCGTCTGCGTAGAACCAGTAGGTTATAATATAAGATAATTAAACTAGAATTTAAGTAGTTTTTGTCTAGCCTATAATTGAGAATCTAAGAAAAAGCAGTAATAAAAAATATTGAAAAATGAAGAAAAAAAAAAAATATATATATATACAGTGTTACAGGCTAGAGTGTCTAGGCATAATATGTTGTTGTTGTTCATATATTTTTACGGTGATAGATCGTTTCACACAATGACCGAAATCAATACCTTTGCCAACAATTACAGCTGAGAGTTTCGCAGAACCGTTTTATTCAATGAGGGTTGCAAGTTTCAGAGTTTTTTTCAAGGTGCACTTCTAATAAGGGGCCACAGTTCCTGGCCAACCTACGAGGGTAGGTGAATAAGTCCTTAGGAACGCCTATGATGGCTTTTCTAGAATTAGGGTAGTATAAGATTTAAGTTAAATTAAGTTTTTTAAATAAAATTATATATATATAAAAAAAAAAAGTAGGTTAAATTTTAAGAAAAAAAAACAAAAAAGTGTCGACACAAAGTTTTCAACATTTTTCTTTGTCATTTAAATAGTTATAAGTACTCCCACAAGCAAAATTCTGCCGCCGAAAGGCAAATTATACAATAGTTAAGTAATGGTTAGCTTAGAGCGTCTGCGTAGGACCAGTAAGTTATAATATAAGATAATTAAGGTAGAATTTAGGGCTCCTCGATAGTATAGTGGTTAGTATACCCGCCTGTCACCCGGGAGGCTGGGGTTCGATTCCCCGTCGGGGAGCGTCCGGCGCAAGACTAATGACCTTGCCCGGAAAATACAAGTCATTATGGAAAATTTAACAAGCCTCAGGACTTGCTAAATAACGCCAAGACCGGTTCCCGGTTGTAGTGACGATAATGATGATGAAGCTAGAATTTAAGCATTTTTTGTCTAGCATGTAATTTATGTTACAAACTAAGAAGATAAAAAGAAAATAAAAAAATGTTTTAAAAATGAATGAAAATGACGCCTATGATGGCACTCGTACCGCGGCTAATGGTCTGTTTTTAATAAGCATCATTCCTCACTAGGTATCTGTCAATTTTCAATTTGTTTTATGTTTCAGTTTTGCATGATAAATTGTGTATGAAAAAAAATATCTGCGAGAAGGGTGCCGCATTTACTCTAAGCTGATAAGTTTTGGAGCACATGCGTCGCAACCCAGATGAGTTTCTGCGCAGATTAGTAATTGTAGATGAAACACTGATACCAACCGTTAACACATCTGCCAGATTAATCCACAACTGTTACAACTCGAACCCCACCAGGTATACAACCCGTTTGTTTAATAATCCTCGATGGGAACGATTCCCTTAAATCATAAATCTAGATCAAATACACTTCACAACAAAAACCGTGGCATCTATAAAACTAATATTAACAACTATCGGAGATACCCAAAATAAAAATATATTTCTGTCGTTCATGAATGTTTACCGAAAACTAAAGGTGAACAAAGAGGCAGGACAAGATTTACATGCAGTCTTAAATGCTTGAGTCGATGTTCTATGGGAAGGCCGCAATAAAGATGGAGGGGGCAATGTCAAGCATGACCCTGAGGAAGTCGGATCAAATGGCGAATTGTGGAGGGAAAGTGCAAAGGGTTCCGATTCCTGCAGACTACTAAAGCCAAATAGATCATAATCGATGCACCTAATTAAACGAAATGTTCGGAAGCATGTTCTGTTGTGCGTGTTCTCGAACCCTCGTAACAGTGGTATTGAAGCTTATTCGAAAACATCTTTCCGGGTAAAAAACGAATCATAAAAAGAGTCGGTGAAACAGTGAACTTGGGAGTCGTGCGTTAGCTGTCAAGCTAGACAGACTGTGAAACAGTTCGATTGAAAGCAATTAATCAAGCTTTAGTACAATGATAAAAGTTTTAAAAAAGGATAACAGAATAAACCAGACACAACTTTAAATAAAGGTATACGAACTAAAGTGAAGTTACATTATGAAATCAAAGCTAACGACATTCGACGAATAATTTTAATATTCTTTGTAAGACGAGAACATCGATGTGGACCACATCCAAAATCATGTGGGGTACACCAAAATCTTCTAAGTGTACGGGGTGTGTTCCAAGGTAACGCGATCTTGCATATATTATTATTGATAGGTCATATTGGATGTCTAGTCTGTTGTCAGGTGTCAACAAAATTGATGATATTTTGGTATAATCAGCGACTTTTCATTTCTTTAATAAATTCCGGATGATTGAATTTGCATGAATGTTGCTACCAAAATGTAATAAAATGTAACAATGTTATCATCATCATCATTGGCACTAGAACTGGGAACCGGTCTTGGCCTTATTTAACAAGTCCTGAGGCTTGTTAAATTTTCCATAATGATTTGTTTTTTCCGGGCAAGGTCATTAGTCTTGCGCCAGGTAACAATGTTATACGAATATTAAATATTGCTTCTTGTGAGTATCCTATGTGTAAAACAAGGGCTTACGTGAAAACAATGAAGGTGACGAGCATGCCCTACCTCTTTAACAACCGATGAGCATATGAAAAGAGTGTAAGAAATGGTTATGAATGGTCGTCAAATCACAATCAGGGAAGTTGTTGATGTTTTTCGGATGGTTTGGGATGAAACACGTGCCGGCAGGATTGTACCAAAATTGTCGAATTTCGAACAAAACCTTGGTCAATTCTTGGTTAGAATAGACTTCTAAAACCTGCAATAAAATACATTTTAAACAATCTCCCTCATCTGCAATCAAACCGCACGCATTTTTCCCAAAAAACACCGGTTCATTTCCTACTTAAACTATATTTCTCGCTTGTAACTAAGCAGCATTTAATTTCCCCGAAAGCCATTTCGGCTCCAATCCTACCTAAGCCATTTGAAATAACACCAATTCTCCTTACTGGTAAGTCACCAGCACGATGCTTTGCATTTCCACGAAACAACCATCGCAACGATCAAGATCAACGCTCGTTTGTCATCCCATGCCCATACTTGATTATGGCTCCGAAATTGATTTTAACGTATACACAGTAACAGAAGAATCTAGTTCAGCCTGTACGGCAGCAATTCCCTGAAACAAAATTCTCTATGTAGGCATAGCAAGCCTTCCCCATGTTCCTAGTAAGTGGCAGTGAGTTTACTTAGCAATGACTCCACTGCCACGACACCCCGAATGGATTCTTGCATTATTTCAATCAGTCGCTTCACAACCACCGCCGCGTGCACACACGCCTCAGCGTCGTTCCACCGCCACCGCGGTCGGCCACGCCGCGTTGCACACCGGGGAGTCTCTCGCCAACCATTGGAGCGCGCACACGCCAAGTCAGGCGTTCGAGTAAAGTCGGTATATAATCGCTAGCCGCGCAACATCAAGCGGGCGAAAGTTGACGCGCGTGTTTTTCCTTCAAGTCGAGGACTTGAAAACACGACTGTTGATTTAGGTGCGACTGTGGCGAAGACAGTTATTAATACGACTTAGTGTCGCACGCTTGGAAATATACCTTCCTCTTAAGGTGGACTGTACCGTCAAAGCCCACCGAACCCGCGAGCTACACGCGGAATGTGAAACTTGGAATCGAAATCGAAGCAGTCATCCAAACCAAGTAGAACTTTAACAAACTATCAGGTGTGATTTTAAGTTATCCGGAGTTAAGTGCGAACCAATCCGCCCGTTTGATCCCCCTAATAGAATAACCTCGGTTCGTAATTAAAACACAAGCGGAAACTGTTTTGGAAATAGAACTACAGCGGACTTAATATTTTATTTCGTTATTTGATTATTGGAATGTATTACTGCGGGTGTTAGAACTTAACTTCGATACCTATGTAAGTTGAAGAATGTGAATGGGAATATATGAGAAATTAACGAATAAAAAAACCGAAAAGGAACGTATAGAAGAACATTGACAAACCAAACAAGTGTTTTCAATCCCCCTTGGACCACCTCTTGTGAACATTTGCTTTCGTCGTGACTACGTTGGGGAAGAAAGTGAAACGGTGCCCGTGTTCTGACACACCTACCACCGAACCCCACAGATTTCTTTGAAGACTCAAAATTAACGTCGATGTATAAAAAAAGTCTTTAAGAAAAAAAAAGTGTTATTTTCTGAACACGCGTCATATATACATAGAATCTAAGGCAGGCAATGCCCGAGATTGTGTAGCCGACTGCTCGTTAATATAAATATTGTATTGAAACATAAGCAATAAAAGATCAGACTAAAAAAAACATTCGCATGGTATATTAAGTAGATCACGGTACATCAAAAAACACAGAACTAATAATTAATGGCATCATTATTTATTAACTGTAAAGTAAAACTAGAGTGGTTCAACTTTTCTTGTTATGAGCAATTCAATTGCACAACCCTTTTCACAAGCAGAAATAAACTCACAATTGAATTGGTTTCCTTCCCTAATCTTGTTGGAAATTAATTGAGCGCAATTTTCCAGATTCGAAATCTGATTGGAGCTTAATTCAATGTCACTATTTACTAAAGACAGCAGATTATTTGTTTCCAATTATCTCCATCAATTTTAAACATATCATTCGAAAACACATTATTCAAAGTCACGCCTGAGTGCCTGAGGATATTCAAAATTTACTCTGAATCTATCAAAACCAGTGTTTCAGTAATTATTCGCATAATTTACACTGGATCTCTGATCACTCAGGGAGAAAATGAACTTCACAACCGAGAGGGTTTCCTTGAAAAAAATATATATTAAAATCATCACTTCTGTGTGTCTCTTAAATTATAATACAATTACGGTGGGCAGTTTAATTTACATTCAAATGAGATCATTGTGTCGGAGAGTAAAGCTCTAATGAAATACGTACCACAGATGTGATCGGCAAATAACATGTAGTACATCACAACCTTTCGCGGTGGTATGAAATGAAAAATATTTGTTGGATTGCGTAAATTAGGAAACCAATCAAGAGTGAGAATTTTGAAAAAGGATTTTTGTTAAAAAAAAACCTTTACCAAGGATGTGTGATGCCATTAAGCAACGTAATATCCATTCGCACATATTTAATTGTGCTGATTTAACTAGATTCCAAAATTTATCACTCTTACATATATAAGTATTCAAATTTGTGCTACTGAGTTATTGCTCCTAGGTAATAAAATATTCATTGCTATACGTTACAATGTGTGTAAAAAGTATGCGGAATAAAGGACATCGTAACAAATGAAATTGTACCATATTTGATAAAGAATCAGATTTGACGACAACATCGTTGCTTAGGAAACATAACGACCAATTCAGAATTGCAAAAATTATGGTAAACTGGCCCAATTGGACTTATTTGCCATTACTACCAACCTGTTTGACGTTTTCCGTAAATGTAACTGTTGGCCAACGAAATTTATCATATTTTTATAATGATTTACAACTTTGCTGATTGTTGATCAGAAAGGACTGCCCTAATATATATATATATATATATATATATATATATATATATATATATATATATATATATATATATATATATATATATATATATATATATATATATATATATATATATATATATATATATATATATATATATATATATATATATATATATATATATATATATATATATATATATATATATATATATATATATATTGGTCTGCGCTTTCTTTATAGTGCAAGTTTGATTGCCTGCAGGTATGTTGCATAGCCATCTTGGCACTAAGCTTTCCTTTTTCTCTGCTAGTTATAATACCGTTGGAAAATGACTCTCAGCTTTAACAATATGTCCTCTAGTTTATGTCTCCTATAGTCAAGTATTTTATTATACGTCACTTGTATTAAGCCAAAATAATTGGAAAACACTTTCCAAACTATTATCCTTTCAAAAATACGAGAACCCCTTCATCTACCATCAAACTTCAAACACACGTGTCGACCATACACACTTTCTAGACCACAGAATTGCACAATGGAGACAAGGAAAGACTTTTGCTTACGAAATTTCATTCCTTCCTTGGTCCACGTCCAAATGGGATTTTATGACTTTTTATTTTATAATTTCGACATATTTATTTCAAAGAACAGTAGAAGCGGACTAATTAGATGACGGAGAAAAAAGGAATCAACGCGCATTGGTATTAAATGCTTGCAGATTACAATGACGAGTAAAGGCGAAGCGTTCCACCCTGAAATAATTCGACTGAAGAACGTTAAAGAGAAACACCATGATTGGCACATCTGGGACACATTATTTGGAGATGTGGAATACATTTATGGGTGCTCTGCAAAATCCCCCAGACTCTTCGCCCAGCAAACAAGGACATTATAGCACGCGTAGTAAGTGTATCAATGACGACCTCGATAAAGATGTTGTACATGATGTCATTGATGCACTTAAACCAAAAAACGCCAACCGATTCTGAACCCATATGACCCCTAGGGCGATAATGCAATTAATTGTCCCACATTTCGCCACAACCGTTGAAATGGAAATTGTGTAATTGCAGATCAAAATTTATTGGGTCACTTCGCAATCGCGGAAGTTGAACTGTGACGCAAACCGATGAAGGTATATTGGTTGACGTCGCATTTCAACGCAATTGCAAATCGAAATTCCTAATCAGGAAGTAGGTCGATGGGGAGCGAAATTGCATTGTCGTCATCGGAAGATGTTCACCTCAAGGTAACAAGTAGGGGTAATAGAAAAATAGCCAGGAGAAAAAATAAAGATAGCGAACGTAAAGGTTGTTTTGGGAGCGGCTGAAATACGAGTGAGGAAGTGTTCGAGGGAGTCGTTTGAAATCAAGGGAGATTGTGATCAAAGTTAAGTAAACAGGGAAGTGGATGTGAAAAAAGAAAAGCTGGTTGAAAAGTCTGGATTAAAGTTGGGAAGAATTGTTGTAAACACTGAAACGATAGGAAGTGCTTTGGAAAAACAAAACAAGTAAATGGAAATCATTAAATAATAGGAGTGACTGTAAAGACAACAGAAAGAAGAAAAACAGTCAATCGAAGTAGTGGTAATAAATATTGTATAAAAGTGCCGAATAATACTAATTGAAACTTTTAAGACGAACTCGATGTGAACTATAGATTAAGTGATGTATTATCGTACAGAATAAAATAAAGTGTAAAGAACGAAGAGAAAAAAAAGAAAGGAGTTAATAAAGAAAGTAAAAGAAAAGTTAAGTGGTGCAAATTTGTTTTCTTTCATTGCGGCGAGAACCCTGGTGCGTAGGGATAAACCCTAAACCCATAACTCGCGTAAGCCATATCCCCCATGTGTCCAACACCTACACGGCTACCTTTAGACACATGGTTATAAAACGAAAATTATTTGGATAGGTATACACATTGGTATTACGTAGTAACTCCCCCACCGCCGTTGTCCCAACGAAATCATAAACAAAACTACATTACATATAAAACATTTAAACCATTTAAAAATTGAACACATACATTCCAAACAATTATCACAATTTCAATTTAAGCTTAAATACAATTATAAAGGGTTTTCCAATAGGGACTTGACAACTTTTTTTCCGGAGAACGTACGTCGCTTCAAATGGTCCATCGCCCTCGATTCTTGAGTCAGCTTGATATTGTATGGGTGTAAACCAAGATCCTTACGTAAAATTCGCCATAAAGTGGTCTGGGCGATGCCCATTTCTTGAGAACGCCGTAGAATTGACTGATTTGGATCGTTTGCTACGGACGCCTGAACGAGAGCGATATTTTCGACACTTCGCCAACCCGTTGTCTCACTGGCACGGCAATATCACACAACGAATATGTAGACTAAATTTTTTGCACTAAACTTGATATTGCCTGGATACTAGGGGGAGAATTACGACCGAAAATAGGAGTTAACGCTCTTAAAGTTGCGGTCACCGACACCAAATGTCGGTAGTAAATTTTTATAATTTGCAGACGTTGTTCGTTCGTGTACTTAACCATGATGAAAATTTACTGAATAAATTGACAGTGACAGTTCGATGATTAGTGAAAGGGTGCGTTCACAAATTAAATTCAAAGTTGTCAAGTCCCTATAAAACAACCTTATATTACAGCAACATTAATTTACACTTTACACTTAAACATTTATCTATAAAATAAATATAATGTACAATTTCACATGATTAAACACACAATGCAAAAAACATTAAATTGCATTTAAATGTAAGTTACATAAGGCTTAAATTATTCAGCATTCGTGTGGTTCGGCTAAAGAATGACACTGAATGTTTATTTGCACGCCTGAAGTTGACTTTCAACGTAAACTAATACGCATTCACAGATTGTCGGGTTGTAGTGTAACAACATACGCACGACATGACCACCAACAATAATATCAAATGCATTGCCCATGTCACTATTTACAAATATCAAATAACCAGCGTTCGTTGTTGACCATAAATTCAAGGTCAACTCATTTCATTTCGTCAACAAACGAATAGCTCCGGTTACAAAGAAACGTTTCCGAGTTTATCATTGGCAAGCAATTAATGAATTAATTGGGTCAACTCGTAGCGTGGTTTTTGCATTGCACTCTTAATTGATTGTAAAGAATAAAATAGCTTAAGTAATCAATATTTGTATAAGTGAAGTTACCGTTAAGAAAAGAATTGCATATTAAGCAATATGTATATGGAAATTGTAAATAATTGAACGAATGATTGGGAGTATAAATACCCCAACAATTTCGGAAATAAATCAATCATATACCTGAAACGTATTGATTCATTAACTGCGGCGCTCTACGCCATATACTTTAAGCGAGCTGCGCTTCATACAGCACCCATAGGGAAGTAGGTTGTAGATAGTCTCTTCCAGTAATAACACTACATGACGATTCTGTCAAAAATATTACATACCGGCCAAACCTTTCCACCTTCGCACCCGACAGGATATTGCGGGGAAATGTCGGAGGAGCGAACACGTTCAGCAAGTTCATTTGAGCAACTACCATGATAATACGCATAGAAAAGAGATAGGCACGATACGATGCGCCTATGTTTTAACGCCGGTATTGATCGACTTACAACTGGGTCCCCAATAAGTTTCACTGCTCGCTTTTGCATCCTATCGAGCACGTGTAGTGCTGTTTTGGATGCGCCTGACTCAATATGGGAGTTGAAGTCCATTTTGGGACGAATATACGATTTCTCAATAGTAGCTAGGTTGGATGTAGTGAAGTATTTATTGCATCTCTTAAGGAACCCCATACATTTGGTCGCACCTTTCGCAGCTTCAAAAATGTGGTCATTCCAATTAAGAGTCAAACTAATTCGAGTGTCGAGGATTGATAGTTCCTTGGCTTCGTCGACGCAATTGCCGGTCAACGACAGTATATTTACTTTGGGGTTCGTCTTTGACGACAAGTGACAGCACTGAGTTTTTAAGGCATTGAATTCTACTCGGTTAGATAATCCCCATTGATATATCTGGTTATGGTCAGAATTCAGTGTATTAAGCATAACCTGCTGATTGGTATGCGTATAAGAAACCCAGTCTGATATCATCCGCAAACGAGTGAATTAGGTTGTGGGTAATGAACAAGAGATCATTTATAAAGATGAGGAAAAGAGTGCGAGAGAGTACAGAACCTTGGGGAACACCAGCAGTAATTTGGTGGGCGGCAGATTTGACACCATCAAGAACCACTTAGGTGGAACGGCTAGAAAGATAGTCTCTTATCCATTGGGTCAAGGGATTGCCCACTCAATATGAATTTAATTTTGGTAATAGGGCTGGATGACAAACTCTGTCGAAGGTTTTTTTAAAATATTCAGTGCAACGACCTTGCTTTCACCGAAGTAGTGGATGGAGTGGATCGGTAAAGTAGGCCATCAAATCTCCTGCGGACCGGTTGCTACGAAAGCGGTATTGGCGGTCATTGAAGAGGTCATTTGATTTCAGATATTTCGAAAGTTGAGGGTTAACCAGTGATTCCATTACCTTCAAGGAAATAGAAGTTAGTGCTATGGGTCGATAAGAAGAGAGGACGATTTGTCGCCCTTTTCGGCAAATGTTCACTGATTTCCATCTGTTTGGGAAGCTGCAAGTAGAATAAGACAAATGGAGAATTTTCACAGTGGTTTAACGAGTGAAGGAGAACATATCTTCAAGAAAATTGGGGTCATCAATTGGGGATTTGTTTGCGTTCAGTTCCTTGAATACCCGGGCAACAGTACGCGTTCGGAAGCGAATCTGGATCATAGTGTATTGGTTACGCTCAATTTGAGGCGGAACTGATGTGATATCAGGCAACGTTGAGTTGGCTGCAAAATGTGCAGGAAGTAGGTTCGCTTTCTCTATTGGATTGGTGACCGATCTGTCATCGACTATAAGCGAAGGAATGGATGACGAGACCGAGTTTTGAATGATTTTCATGAATGCGCAGAATTTTCTACAACGTGAGGTAGAATCTAGTTTTTTTTGGTCTCACTCTCTGGTCATATTAGATCTCTGCGCACTGAACATGCGCATTGCAGTCATTTCTAGCTCTCCTGAATCTTTTCCGGTTTTCATCAGTATTGTTTGATTTATACAACCGGAATCTCAACTATTTAGCCTTAACGGGGTTCTCTGCACCCGGAATCGAACCACATATTTCTCTTGGCTTTGATACTGTGGGGGTAAGAAGTATGATGCCGATCATGGGCACAGATTCACATTCTTCCCCACGTATAACTGCAGCACCGAGGGGAAACAAACACAGAAACACCAACTGGTACAGATGGAAATTAATTTATTTTATTTTTCTTTAATGATTTTACTTGCACAAATAAGTTGATAACTTTATTAATCTCTAAATTACTTTATGGTGAAAATATTCAACACGACTATTATTAGCAGAAAGACGGCTCTGGGATGTGTGCGCGCGTCAGAGATTGATAATCGACTTCGAGCGGCGAATGAATTAAATTGTAACTCGGCGGCGTAACTGCTCACTATGATAGTTGAGATGTGACTGACTCTACTTAGAGGTTAAAACATGAGCAATTGGATTTGCATGCCAAACAACCAATTGAGATCATCCTTACATCTGTGCTCTCTCATTCTCTCCGCCTATCGAGGTAGATAAACGCTTCAGTTAATTCGATAGCTGACGGACAAGAGAGAATGAGAGAACCAGAACACGAAGTGCAATGATCTCGAGGTGAAATTAGCTCTAGCATGCATGTCGCAATGCAATCCTGAAGCTGACCTAGTGACACAATTAGGATATTATGGTGATGTCAGCGTACGTTGGACTCTGGTAAGGGGAAATGAGATGCATATGGAAGTTGGTTTGTAGCTATTCACCTGTTAAAAGAGATCATTGATCCCAAGCGAATAGAGTGGCTGGGGGAAGTCATAAATGACGCTTAATCGGCTAGGGATATATTAATGTGTGAACCAAATTCGAAAAATTTGGAATTTCCCTAGCCGATTCATGATTATGTAACCGCGTCGTTTGGTCTGGTCTTGGTTGTTGCTAACCGAAATGACTTTGAAATTTCCGGTGGAAATCTCATGGGTCAATGCAATAGTGTTGCCGTATGGCAAGAAAACACTAAATGCAATTGTGCATTAACCGAATAGATTAATGGCTTCCGGCCAGTCTTCTTTTAGGGATTTATCTATTGCAGGTGAAATAGCCGACGGTAGGAATTGGGATTGTGTTGACGCGCTGTTAGCGGTCGAAATAAAGCAGACATTGGGGTTGGAATTGTCGATTGGTTCTCCATGTAGAATAGAGAAACCCCACAATACTCTTTATCCTGTGTGAAACGAAATGTTCCCATAACAAGTAGAGTCGTGACTGTCAGACAGTCAACATCGTTATTGACCAATTTTACTTTTACCTCAAATAGTCGTTCAGACCTTCCCAATTGACTTTCTCATACGGCCATACTGCACTTTTAGGAGTTTTCTCCTTAGCGTTGCTGTTAATTTGAGCAAAATTAGCTGTTTAGTGGAATGAATCTACGTCTGGCACCTGTATTGGCTTATTGACAAGTTGAGTTAAACTCTTTGAAACAGCAAAGAGCTTGAGATACTGAGTTTTAGGTGTTGTGTGTCCGGAGTGGCGAAGCCACTAAGAGTTATGCACATTGAAATCACCCACAATAACGAATCAGTGCGCGGGTCGAGATCCTATCGATAGAATCAGAGAGAGATTCAAATTTTAAAAGATGCGTTTACGTCCAAGTTTAGGCGCCTGTAAAGAAAGCTGTACTATACTCGTATATGCTTACGAACGTGAAGTAATAGCCATGAGATATTAAATTTTGGATTTGAATAAACCCCATATTGTGACAGAAGCTGATAAGCAATATCTCTTCACATGTATGTGGAAATATCTGTACTAGTCAATATCTGTGTTCCGCTAAGTACCAGGAATGCTGGTTTCTGGCTAGAAACGTCGGCAGACACAGAGGAGAAATTGTGTCTTAGGTCGCGAATGTTACAAAGATCGAAGCGAAATTCCCGTTCCATTGAAATGGTCCAACAGAGAAAACTTATACCGCATCAGAAAAAGGATGCAAAGGATCAGCGATCGATGAGCGAAAACAACCACTACAGGTGTTATGCCCTTATAGTATTATAGATTCCTGAATAGATCCGTGCCGAAATCCAGGTCACACTCCTTCCATGACGAATATTACGGCACTAAAACACCAAACTCGGTGCCTGAGGTACGCAACAGAATACTAGATAAGTTGTAAGAATACTAGACTAAACAAGTGAGGAAGATGTTCCTCACAAATGTCAACACGAGCAAACACTTGTTTACTACTAGTCTGCTAGTGTATAGTTTTATACCTCTTTTGGTTATGGAAGAACGTTACACGTTCAAAGGCCCCCATTTGTATTGTTCAATTTAAACAACCACAAGATTAACTGTGTCGTACTAGAAATCGTGCAGCAGGAATCAAGCAAACAATAAGCTCTGTTTGGAAACTTTTCTTTCGTATTTGCTTTTCAAATCAAGTACAATAGTAAGAATTGTTGAGTCATAGTAATCCATATATAGTGACAAGAGAAAGGAACAACAAACGTAATAACAAAGTCTTTTGATCAGTATAGTACACCCATACCAATATACCAAGAGTTTCTTCATCAACTTAAATGTTGATTAACAAAATTGTAGTTAACCCAACACACTGGTGTAACAAATCTTGAAATTTCCAAAATGGAATGTCTAATTATCTCAGTAAAATTATCGTTCATGATCGGAACCCATGTTGGTTCGCAGAGACTTGACCATACTGTTCTTCGGGTATTATCTGTCCAATATAGCGAAACCTCTGAGAGTAGTGTCAATAATGATTTCAGTATGCAACTATAGGGTTGAGATCCACTAAATAGAATTGAATCAAAATTCCTGTTAAAACAGAGAACTAACATTTCGTGACAGATGGTGATAAGTAATACTACATATATATATGTGGCTACAGTGGGAAAAACAGGGTCACTAAAATATATCCAAGCACTCGGTAATCCAAAACACCAGGTAATATGATCATCTAGTTTTCATTTAGAGCAAGAATTATTGGGCTCTGATTGGGTGTATGGGCAGATACAGTAAAGTAACAGCGCCTTGAGTCACTGATGTTGAACAAGACAACGCGAAACGCTTGGCCCATTGCAACAATTCGGAATGATAGACCCTTGCCGGCTCAGATCGGAATGTGTGCTGAGGTCTGCAGTGGAGGAACGAAAGCAACAGTTACAAATTACTTTCTAGCAATCACCCATAACGTAACATCAATTATGGTAAAAAATTATTCAAGACTAGGGATATTTGAGACATACAGCAGAGTGGGAAAAATGAGACTGGAACGAATTTGAGTGGAACGGATTAGTATTCTGCAAATGATTTTCATAGCATCAGCTATCTGTTCTCTGCGCTTTCCACACAGCGTCTATCGTATGAATTGATATATTTAACTGGTTATTTAGAATGCCCACGACGATATAAAGACTTCGTGAAATAGGGTTGCGAAGACTGAGCAATAACTATCTTCTCCCTTTATTCATAATTATATTTATGGTAGTAGAATCCACAATTTTTATTATGTGAACTACACATAGAAGAAGAATTCGCTAGCACACTATGTTCTAATTGGGGGTTAACAGATGTGCACTTGTTTGTTTGGTGGCACCTTGTTTCTTTTGCATATAATATGTTTATAAATATAACTAATACTTGGAGATCTCTTAAAAACAAAACAAAACCGATGACATTACAACCAAACCAGAACCAAGCAGCATTGATTTGAGGTGCTCTTGATACATCAACAACCACAATTGAGAAGATGAGCTATCGGAAATCATCCTAGAAGTGGAAGTGTGCCATGCCAAACGCACACGTTAGTACTGTCAAACTGTATTTTTAGGGAATACTGTATTTAGGGAATACAACACAAGTGCCCCTGGTGGCCATGGCTAAGGATGTCATATCAAAATTAATGAATATTTAGTACTGTTACGCGCAAAACCCTCCACCCTTTAATACCGAGCGCTTTAGAGCCAGTCTCCACCATTAATCCCGCATACATTAAATATCGCGACATCAATTCCATATCAAACAAATTGAACTATATGTTCAATTTTCTCGTATAGAATTTAACTTAAAAACCCAAGACGTGATTGTAGTGCTCTGATAAGCCCTACCATCCCCTTCCCCTACGCAGACATCCACCTACTATATTATGCATGCTTATCCCCAAACTAAAAATCCAATGTTCAAAAATCAAATGCTTCCTAGAAACTAAACACCACAATGCAGTCGTTTTGTAAATGGAGTTTGTTGTTTTAACTTTAGTTGTTCCAACACAAGCACAAACCAGGGACAATAAGTTCTTGCCGACATTTCGGCATTGGTAAGTGGAATCGGGGTATATACCCACAAAACATATTTTTAGCTTTGCTGCTTCCAAACATCACCTGCAAACGGAAGCCGCTGTCGGTACACTTCCCGGTTAACTCCGGAAGCACGGTGACGACTGCAACGGGCGAACTTGGGATATCTATAAAGAGACTTGTTCATAAAGAACAAAAACAATATCCTCTCACGTATCGCTACAACATGATAAACGAACCATATGTTCAACACGCAAAATCCCCTAGATCCAGATCTGCGGTCCAGATGATCAACTTTCAAGTAAAGTTGTTGAGAATCACAAAATGCGCGTCTGCTATTTTATGATCCTTTAAAGGTTTGTTTTAACTAAACCATTTCCCACAGGAAATATCCTTTTCCATTGTCCTTCATCATCACCATCGGTACTACAACCGAGAACCGGTCTTGGCCTTATTTAGCAAGTCCTGGGGCTTGTTAAATTTTCCATAATGATTTGTTTTTTCCGTGCAAGGTCATTAGTCTTGCGCCAGAGGGTCCCCGACGAGGATTCGAACCCCGGTCTCCCACGTGACAGGCGGGTATACTAACCACCATAGATACTATCGAGGAGCCCCATTGTCCTTACCCAAGGTAAAACAAATAATTTGTGCTATAAAACGAACCACACGTTTGTTTTATACCGACATTTTTTCATTTTTAAAACATTTTTTATTTTTCTTTTTATATTCTTAATTTCTAAATTAAAGGCTAGACAAAAAATTCTTAAATTCTAGCTTAATTATCTTATATAATAACTTACTGGTCCTTCGCAGACGCTCTAAGCTAAACATTACTAAACATTTGTATAATTTGCCTTTCGGCGACAGAAGTTTGTGGCAGTACTTATAATTATTTGAAAGACAAAGAAAATTTGAAAAACTTTGTCAATTTTTTTTGTTTTTTTTTTTTCTTAAAATTTAACTTACTTAACTTACCTATTTTTTTTTAATTTTTATTTTATGTAAAAGCGCTTAACCTAACTTAACTTAAATCTTATACTACCCTAATTCTAGAAAAGCTAAGTCTATGTAAGCTAGCTGATGATAGGTTGATTCTATACGGACTTTGGTATCCAGGTCCTTATATGCCATTCAACCACCAGAACTGTTGACGCTGTCTAATACTATCGTCCCGGTCTCTGTGGGAGATAGCCCTACTGAAGCGCAGGAGCTCTTCTTCGGTGCGCGTTACTTCCCGGTCGTAGCACAATCGCCCGTCTACGGATGATCTACTTACATGATAGATCAGCGGAATTCCAGATCTATCCTGTATAAGCCCTTTCATGTCCAAGTCAAGGAACGCCTCTGGTGGAACAAAGCCGTTGCGACGCACGCTCTCATAGTACAGAGTGTTGGGATAATAGGCCCCGAAAATTAGGTCATTGAACGAGCTTATTGCTCTCGCAATATGTCCTCTGATTAATTTAATCATAAAATTATCCACCCTATTTATGTACGCTTCATTATATAAAGTCTCATTTGAATAATACGTTTTTATAGTCCGATTCCGGTGTCCGAAATAATCTGAGACAACTCCTGAGACACTTCCTTTCGAACACCCGAATCTTTTCCATCAAATTTTATACCGACATTGAAGATCGTAAATGTGCATTAGCAACATCCTCTGTTGATTGTTCCTTTGTGTTTCCTCTTTTGTTCCATTAAGCCAGTAAAGATAAAGAAAGTAAATGGCGGCTGGCAAAACGGCATGCAGACAAAAGGACATACCCTTCGATCTGCACGAAAAAAGGAAAAAAGTCTTCGTTCGGGGAGGCGAGGGAAAAAAGCGGGTGGTTGGTTGTGAGATACGGTCCCGAACGGACATCGAGTCAGTAGCTGGATTGAAAAGAATCGTGGTGAGCGAATGTTAAAAATCATCATCATCATCATCATCATCGGCACTACAACCGGGAGCCGATCTTGGCCTTATTTAGAAAGTCCTGAGGCTTGTTAAATTTTCCACAATGATTTGTTTTTTTCCATGCAAGGTCATTAGTCTTGAGCCAGAGGCTCCCCGACGGGGAATCAAACCCCGGTCTCCCGCGTGACAGGCGGGTATACTAACCATTATATTATCGAGGAGCCGAATGTTAAAAATAACCTAAAATAAAATGGAAGTAAAGTGAACATGAAAGGTAACTTCAAATAAAAGGAATCTATATGTGAAATGAATATGAAAAGTAACTTAAAATAAAAGAGATCTATATGTGTAATGTCAAACTACGCTAAGTAAGAAATGAACAATTAACAGTAACTTGAAACAAAAAGATGTACAATTGTTAAACTAAGCAGCATAAAGACAAATACAAGTAGATAGACCATAAACCACATGTGTTTTAATATACGAGTGTGAAAGTGAAGGAAAGAGGGTGGGTTTAATATAGTAACAGCTGGCGCCAACAACAACCGCTGGTAAGAATTATTAATATACTGACAACTGGCGCCCACAACAACCGCTGATAAGAATTAGAAAGTATAATACAATAACAAATAACTCTCTTAAAATATAACTCTACAGTACCGACAGTTCAAGAACTTAATACCGAAGGCTGAGCTCCCGACCGCTTAATTGATCACTTGGATCAAGACATCGTAAAATGTCATACCGCACTACTGATACAATAAGCTGCACGAGGTGTTATTTTCTGACCACTTCATTGGTTAGATGGATCATGCGACAACAGCTTTAGAATTTTTTCGAGTAGGTGAGATCACATATCAAGTGTGACTGATTTCTCTGTTATAATAAACACGTGACGGAGGAGCCAGTAAAGATATGGAGTTTGAGAGCAGAAAAGGTGAGGTTGAAGCCGAAGTGGATTCGTTAGAGCTATAAGAGGTGTAATGCAAGTGGAAAACGGTTCCTCAAGTTACGGGGGTTAGTGTGAAGTGGGATGGAAGAGAGCAGGCTTAGGCAATTGATCGAACCTGAGAGAACACCGTGAATAAAAATATTGCCGGAATATCAGAGTGATAATATCCTACTTGATATGTAGTTCGATTCCGAATTCGGAGGCATGTCGAGCTAAACGGTTTAGCTACTAGTTATATATAGCGAACAAGGGTGGGGGTCACAAATAACTGCTATGCACATATTCACCAAGCGATATTTTTACGCGAGTAAAAAGTGGAACGGAAAATACTATATTTTCTCGGAGGTACGAAGACATTTCTGGAAATTTGTCCAGGGCATCGCAATTCAATCTCCACACCCATGACAATCCAATCATCAATGTAGTAGAGATGGGGGGGTTCTTTATATTACATGGAGAACCAACCCACAATTCTAACCACAATTTCCGCCTTATTTCGACCGCTTTCAGCGTGTCATACTAACCCCTATCCCATCGTTCGGTATTCACCTGATAATCATTGATTTCCCCAGGGACGCATAGCTAAACTCATTGTCCTATTCAGATAATGCATAATTGAGTTTAGCTACCCTTTTGCCACACGGCAACTCCATCTTGCTAGCCCATGAGATTTCCATCGGAAATCACATCATGTCGGTTAGCAACAACAAGTCTAACCAAACGACGCTGTTGCACCATAGCAAAACCGCTGGGGTTATTTCAGCGTCTTACAGTCTGGTTCTTACGCTGATTATTTCCCAACCATCAGCGGCGTCCTATTGACTTTCCCCAGACATGCCATTCGCTTGGAATCAACGATCTCATTTCGCAGATGAATAGCACCGGCCACATTTCCTCTCCCCCATCATTCTGTCTCGCTACGGTTCAATGCACT
Source organism: Microdon myrmicae (assembly GCA_963931805.1). Taxonomy (NCBI): domain Eukaryota; kingdom Metazoa; phylum Arthropoda; class Insecta; order Diptera; family Syrphidae; genus Microdon; species Microdon myrmicae. The sequence goes on from OZ007499.1 coordinate 157,918,969, forward strand.
CTGAGATCACCACAGCCGTAACACTAGGGCAGTAGGTCATTCTCAGAAACTGCATTTAATACCAGCGCACAAGCTAAGCCAACCCCGAAGTTATTGCGCTCTTTGTTTTGTTATTTTTATCCTTCGCATGCCCAGCGACTATCGAATGATGCGCGAGTATTATCCAACTCACTGAGGCATGCGAATGAGAAGATTCATGAAAAGAGCGCAGTGATGATTGGTTAATAGCTGTGCGAATTCGAAATTCAATTTTCCATCCCTAATTCGAACCAGTCGCATCTCAACCACCACCGTGCCAGGTCCCGTCGTCCGTTCTGAGAAAATTGGATTTTGGCGCCAGTAGTCATTCAGCCACTGTGCATACACTTTCCCGAGTCGTCTTGCCGCGGAGAATTAATTATGTAGAGTATTTTCGCCAATAAGTAATTTAGAAATGAATAAGTTATAAATTTATTTGTGGAACCATTGAAGAATCAATAAACTACCCCAAAAGTCAAAGTGTAAATTTGGCAACGATTCTTGATTGCTAGTGTTTGGACGCCAAGTACCAAGTAAAAAATATATCAACTTACGTGTACCTGTAACAGTGTAAATTCAAATAAACAGAGAACAATAGAGAATAAAAAAACTAAATCTACAACTGAACTCCAGTGCATTTTTATTAATCATTTTTTCGTTTTGTGGACATCGTTGGAGAGCAACTTCTTACTTACGGACTAACAGTGTTTGGGGAAGAAGTGAATCCGTGCCTCTGTCTGGCACACCAACCCGTACCCCACAGAGAAAGTGGCTCTACTTAGCACACATTTCTACGAAAATTCAACGCTGCGTGATATTGTGGCATTTCTAACAGAGGCACACACAATACACAAGCAAATAGTGAAGAACACCGAACGAAAATCGAATAACAAAATGCATCAGAGCCGTATACCATAGCGATAACATAACAATTCCGCATCAGTTGAGTGAAATCGAATTCGTACATGCGGCCAGTAGCCTGATGCTTCATTGCTTCGCTTCTCAACCGTTTCATCGTGTGTTCAATTTACCTTCTTCACTATCCTTGCTTAACGCAACAACCCTGACGTGATCTGTGTACACACACTTTCCCATAGTAAACAGAACTTCATGACACGATCACGACTTTCGCATAGAGCACCGGCACACTCCCCTGCTTCGACGTTCTCTCGTTCGCTCGCTCTTTACTCCGTCGTTCGCACACGAAGCTGATCGTAACAATACAACATCAACTTTGCCTAAATTTGAGGATAAATGGCATTCCATTTATTTTCAAATTCGTGCGGTTGCTCGGTACTTATAGTAATGAATATTAGCAAATCTGTGGAACCGGTTTGCATGTGCCCTGTATCTTTAAAAAACTGATCCTCTTCACTAGATTTTGAGCTGCGAACTAAAAAACAAAAAGAACCAGATCCAATGAAAAAAGACTCGAGGACAAAATTCGACACAAAGTTTTTCAAATTTTTCTCTGTCTTTCAAATAATCATACGTACTGCTACAAAGTTCTGTCGTCGAAAGGCAAATTATACAATTGTTATATAATGTTTAGCTTAGAGCGTCTGCAAAGGATCAGTAAGTTATAATATAAGATAATTAAGCTAGAATGTAAGCACTTTTTGTCTAGCATGTAATTTAGAAACTTAGAAGATAAAAAGAAAATAAAAAAAATGTTTAAAAAAAAGACTTGAGGACATACTGGAATGCTATTTCTTGCTGAAAATTCAATGATGGAGATTACCGTATCATAGGATGCGTAGTCATGGTGCAACATTTTCCCAATCAGTGGTCGTAACGCACTACGTATACGCTCTTAAAACTCTTATCACTTTCCTTTCCTTTCCACTTTCCTTTCCTTTCCACTAGAATCACACAATTTATTAGTTAGTTATGCGCAAAGGCCTCAGTGACACAAAAGGGATGTAGTTTAAGCCTAGGGCGAAAAACTGAAATATTTTAATCCTTTTAATAACCTACTCGATCAATTATTCATTCAACGTCATCATTTTAATGGTTTTGCGAAAGAATTGCTTTCAGCGTCTTCTTGGCTTTCCTTATTATTAATCGAGAAATTCATGAAATTAATAATACGATCGTTGGGTATCGCTTTCAATATTTTCAACATATACCTCTTGTATTATCGTGAATAAAAAGGAAAAATAAAAGCAAGACGAATTGTCGTTAAACAGTACGTACAACAGCTATAACAAGTAGCTGGCACTTAAAATACGTCCATGATATTGATCATATCCTGAAAAGACATCATATTTCCGAAAGCAATTCCTTGCTAAATTCCATTTATTTATTAAAGTTTTCGATATGCTTCCCTTTTTCTATTCTATTTCTCTTTGGTCTGATAAATTTCCAAGCTAATATCTTAGGTAAAATGTAGCACCCGTATCCTTGTTCGTTTTTCATTTTCCAAAGACATCCTCCTTTTAGAATTATACCACACACCAGAGTGTTGTTCAATTAAAAATTAGCTTCTCTCATCTAGACGGTGTCGTTACTACAGCTTCGTATCTACAATACACATCTAACTACAACCGAGCAACTACCTAATTGCTTCGCAATGAAGATGGAGCAGAAAACCATAGCTACCACTATGCTCATTTTCTTCGCCACTTTTACCACCACTACCACTGCCAACGTTTCCAAACTCCTTCCAGCACTTTCACCACAAACACCATCTAACTACATACTAATATAGATAAATTAAAATTCAATGATCAAGAGATATAAATCGGGGATAAAGTTTAATAAATTTTACGCCTTGGAAGGATTCAGCTCCGTAAACCGTAAATGAGTTATAAATTTTGTTCGACATTGTGCTTGGGCTGCCACTTTCCTTGGAAAACTTACCCGAGTGTCGGCCTTATAATTTCACAGCAACTTCTTCCTTCATATAAAATATATATGTATATACCTATAGGTGAATAGGTATGTCGATGTGGGTGCAGTGCTGTCGAATCTAGTCACACTTCCAATGAAAATTAGCGAAACTTATTTATGAGTGAAGAAAGTAGAAAGACTATTTCAGAATCGGTAGAAGGACTATTTCAGAAACAGTGTTTGTGATGTTCGAAATTGGAAGTCTACACAAAGAATTGCGCAACAAATTACGACTGGTGTCGGAGTTCGATTTATATCCGTATATGCACGTGTATCGAAATATATGGCATTCTGATTTATTTTCAATATTTCTGAGAGAGGTAGTTGCCTCTTTCTCAAGATTCATCATCGGCTTTCACCGATTTCTTTGCACGTATTTTATGTTCACTTAACTGGCATATTTAATCCAGAGCTTTTAATAAAGGGTATATCTTGTAAGTGCCTTTGACGACAAATTGAAGAAATGATGACTAAGGAAGTTCTATCTCGAGAAGACTACCCGTAACAAAAATACACCACAACGACTACTCATGTTTCAGAGTGACTTCTGGAGAAAATTTACTCAAGGATAGTTTTAGGACTTCGAGTTCAGTTATTTTTGTTTTTGAAGTTGAAAAATATTGATCTTGGATGGGACTGTTTATATCATAATAAGACAGCTCCTTGATATTTTCTGCGTCAGATTATTTTACTGTGATAGTGCATGTAGTTGTTGAATTGTTGTCCTCTTATGTGCTAGACATTTTTTTGTTAATCGATGATTTTTGTTTTTCGCAACGATTTATTATCCACAAAATGGGTACTATCAATTATAACTTAGAAAACGGCCTTTAACCAGCAAATAACGTCACTCGTCATTCACTCCCATTGGGTGAAGTAAATGGCATTTCAAAATTGAGCACATGCCACTTTTACATATGATTGTCTATAAAGACATCAATCTGCAGGCTTTAATAAAAGAACCGTTCAAAGTGATAGTCAATATAAACAGTAAGTGGTATTCATTTTGTTCAGCTTGTGGCAGATACCGGAATCTATCGTAGAAATTGAGGATGTTGTAGACTGCAAATATTCTTTGTGTAATTTCTATGAGGTAAAACACACTGGCTGGCAAATTTTGAAACACCCACCCAGAAAATCGTTCAACCGCAGTGTAATCAACCTCCAACATGAAAAACAAACTGGACCATTTTGGCAGAGAGTGCCCAAGGATTTCCGTTCTCTCTTCCATAGAATTCTGTTCCGATTTGTTTTTCATTTCGCCCCAAATTTTCTTGAAATATCCTTACTGCTCGCACCCGCATTCGTTGACCGAGGTCACTGCATAAGATCTGTTTCCGGGATGTGGACAAACCCCGAATCTTCTGGTGAAGTTTGTAATGTTGAACAATGTTTTAAAAAAGGGACAGTAAATGTACTTTAAACCCGACCGGAAGCTGTGTCCCAACAAAAAAAGGGACATTTTCTTCGCACACTTGCTCGTTTTGTCCCCTTCAGCTACAAGAAAATACGCCACCTACTGTTCATATCCATTTTATAGAGGCAACAGAAAGACTTTATTAAAAGAACTGAATTCAGGATCACTTCTTCACCAAATAGTCGTTAAGTTTTCCCCTTTTTATCTAAATAATTTATTAGAATTTTTTCCGCTTTTGTAGCGTTGATAGAAAAAAAAAATTCATAACCACATCCGCTATGATTGGTGGGATGGTAGGAGGTGGAATACGATTAAAATCCGCCGAAGAAATCTTGCATTGTGTTCATAAGAGGCGCTTTGAAATACGTGAAATTTGAGTTGGATGAAGGGCACTGGCACAAAAAGAACTAGGTCCAACATATTCTTTATGGAACAGTATAACCAGTGAAGAATGTGAAACTAAGGGCTTTGTGATAGTCCGAACTATAGTAAGAAGTCCACTTTAGTAACTAAAACATAGACTACGGCATGTGGGACTACGTTGGCTCAACAATCTTACTACAGGGGTTGTGAAATAATTTTGTATCGACAATAATCAATCGATGTGCCTGTGGCGATGCCAAAACTATGAATTGTTGCAAATTGATATTTTGAACCGTTGCACTTTATACATTTGATATAACAATGTATTTGATATAACTATAATTGTAATTTGGTGAAATCTGTATGTTTCTATTGCCTTTGCAAGTCTGATAAGTGATATTCTGACAATCCGGATAAGTGTGCCGATCTTTGTTAATTTTCAATTAATTAATTAAAAACAATAACTGTAATTTGGTGAAATCTGTAAGTTTCTACTGTTTTTGCAATTTTGATAAGTGATATTCTGACAATCCGGATAAGTGTGCCAATATTTGTTAATTTTTGCTTTTTTCTTACTACAGTTGCTCTATCCAACAAAGGGCACTCACGATTTTGGGGCTTTGTAATTTCAGCCTACCTGTGGCGATGAATGGTTCCTTCCCTTCCGGTCATCGGCTGAATGAAAACGACGGCCACCGAACTATAGCGCCACTGGCTTCCGTGTCACATGTATATCCTACTGGGGTTGGTGATGACCTCCCTTATCGGTTGCTTTGGCGGCCCGGCCTTGATGCACTTCTTAATAACCTCTTTGCACTCTCCCTCAGTTTGCTGTCCGTTGAAATTTCCACTTTATTTAAATGATGGTATTTCACTGATGTCACTTCCATTTTTGGCGTCAGATTTGTCTCCGCCTACTTCTACCGTACGGTTTTAAAATGAAACAAATTCGGTTACTCTAGACAAATATACTCTACACATCGTTTCTTCATTCAATTGTTATATAGTACTTCTTGCAATGGAACAAATTCGATTAAATAAAACAAATACTTTTTACATACCATTTCCTCCCTCTTTTCTTTCCTCTTCACCGGTTTTTACACAACTCTCTCCTTTTACGAAAAACAAAAAAAAAACCTCAAACACGGTTTCCCTCGTTCTTCCTCTTTTTTAACGACCCAAAAACCGTCAAACACGATTTCTTTTGTTCTTCTTCTCCGCTCCCAGTTTTTCACGGTTGCCACAACAAAACCACCCGAAGCCATTTTCGCCCGGGGAACACCAGGTTCATGCACCAACTATATTCTCATTAAACTAAATTCAAACATACTTTAACGTCTTTTTTCTTGTTTGCAATTGGGTATACTTCTACAAATACTTGCTGTATTTATAGATGTATTTATTCTACCCAAATGCAAACCAATTTTACTATGAAACTAATTGCATGAACGTCCTCGCTGAGGCAAAGGCGGTGGAGGAGTTACTACGTAACAGGGTCATCCGCCAATAACATTACTAATTACTTCGCAAATCTTTGAGAAGTTACAAAACTTGGAATCCGTTTCATATATCAGGCCAAAATGAGCTGCATTGCCATTGGAAAGCAATATATATGTTAATATTACATTAAATTTATTTTAGACTTCATCATCATAATCATCATCATCGGCACTACAACCGGGGGCCGGTCTTGGCCTTATTTAGCAAGTCCTGAGGCTTGATAAATTTGCCATAATGATTTGTTTTTTTCCGGGCAAGGTCATTAGTCTTGCGCCCGAGGCTCCCCGACGGGGAATCGAACCCCGGTCTCCCGTGTGACAGGCGGGTATACTAATCACTATACTATCGAGGTGCTATTTTAGAATTCATGCAATTTACTAATTTGAATACCGAAAGGTTAATAACTTTCCCAAACAAATTTAGTAAAGTGTTTTCTATTTCGAAGTATTTGTTACGGTTTTTCATCCCTATATTCGAATCAGCTGCCTAAATAACTGGCAGTTAGATCTCTTGTTAACCTCAACGTTCATTTAGACATTGAGAAGACAATCGCGACTTGGTTAGTAGAAAGTTTTGTGATACCTAAAAATACCAATTAACTAAGTGCCCCACAAGGAAAAAAAAAGCTAAAGACATGTCTTTAAAGATTTAAATTGCATGAGAATACATTGAGTGTTTTGAGCACTTAGACTGAAGAACAGTTCTTCGAATCCTAGTACGAACTTTTGTGCACTTCTGGGGGTTCTCTACACCACATGGAGAACCAACCCACACTTCCAACCAACCTTGGCCCCTAACAACGCGTCACCTTGATCCAACTCCCCATTCAAAACCTGCAATAGCACACATTCGCACACGTGCAAAGAACACCCTCCCAATATGCAACAGCATCCGTTCCCAAATCTGCAAGCGCATACATCCCGAACTTGCAAGAACTCATTTCCCAATCTGTAATGAAAGGCATTTCCAAAAACTTACAACAGTATACAATTTAACAGAATACATTCTAAATCATCTCCCTCATCTACAACCAACCGCATCTAATTTCCCCCGAAAACCATTTCGGTTCCTATTTCACCTAAAAGACGTAAAACCACATCAATTCCCTACAAACAAACCGCATGCATTTTCGCCAAAAACAACTTCGGTTCATTTCCTCTTTAAACTATATTTCTCCCTTGCAACCAAGCAGCAGTTAATTTTCCCTGAAACCCATTCCACCTAAACCATGTAGAACCACACCAATTCCCCCTTACTGGCAAACCACCAGCACGATGCGTTGCATTTCCACGAAACAACCACCCCAATAACCAAGACCCATATTCCTTTGTCTAACCGACAACTCATGCACATACTTGGTCGTGTTCCCAAAACTCATTTCTCAGTACACATAGCAACCAAGGAATCTAAATCTAAATCCTGTACGCCAGTAATTCGCTGGAACTAAATTCTCTATGCACGCATAGCAACCCTTTTCAAGTTCCTAGCAAGTGGCAGTGAGCTTACTTCGCTATGACTCAACTGCCAAGACACCCTGAATGAATTCTCACCCTCATCATTATTAGTTGCTTCGCAACCGCCGCCACGCACACTCGCGCCAGGGGTGGTCGCCCTTCGATGACCGCGGCGCGTGCACACAAGTACTCACGCAGGAGTTAGCCTCCCACCCCCCGCGTCCGTATTCAGTCAGTCGGGTCTCAGCCACCCGCAAGCGCAGTCGAGTCGAGTGTAAAATCGGCACCAGTATATTAACCAAAAGAAAGAGAATTAAAGGAATGGATCCAACCGTGGTAGTCTACATGCGAACAGTAATGATATAATAAATTGTCGTAAATACGAAAAATTTGATAAACAATGTAACATTTCGTTGAGACCCAAAGTGCGGATATTGAAGAAATAAAGAACAATTATCACTAAGCCAAACGGAGTGTTTTATTTGTGGTGTTTCCGCCTTGTGGATAACAGTTTCGCATCAGGTTTTCAAGTGCTCGTAACGTGCCCGAAGTGCCGTCTTCTAGTGAACGGCTGCCAGCGAATGACCCAATTGATCGAACCTCTGAAATCGTTGCAAACGATCTCAACTGACTCAGTGGCGATTATTCCCTGGCTGTAAGCTCTGAATAAGAAATGAAAAATAAAAAACACAAAGTGTGAACGAGCTTACCATTACCAGTGCCGTTACTCGAAACTACTCACCGTTTCCGTGATTCCGGTCGGTCGGTGATAGTGAACCCGTGCCGTACGTCTGGACCCATACCTCCACCCCCACACACTCTATGATTGATGGTGTTTTGCATGCAATTATTTGAAGTAGAGCAGGACTGGCAAAAACCTACTGACATAATTGAATTAAGAATTATGAAATTCTGCCATCTATAGAGCACGTCCAGTACTGCTTTTATATTATTGGAATGGAATTCTGCAATTTGTCCAATATAGTCTCAGACATTGTGACCAGATCTAAAATGAAATACCAAACTCAGACGAACGTAATAAGATAAAAAATAGTCAACTATTCCGTGTATATCTTGCGAAACCCAAAATGCTTCCATTTTGGGTAAATGCTAAGCCTATTTTAACAAAGTAATTTTTGATGTAATTTACTGGCTCTGCACAAACACTCAATTATACTTGGTACGTTTATTTTGTTTTATATATAAATATACCGCTCGAAAGATCCACCAACCGATTAAAACAATATGGGATACGAAAGGCACTCCGAAAGAATGGAAAACGTCAATAGTCGTCCCCATTTTCAAAAGACGACAGATCTGACTGCGACAACTACAGACGAATATTACTGTTCCGAACCACACACAAAATACTAACAAATGTCATACTGGTGGGAATCACACCGTACGGCGTACGTAGAAGAAATATTGGGAGACTACCAATGCGGATTCCGTAGGAACCGGTCAACAAGTGACCAAATGTTTACAGTAAGGCCACTGTTGGAAAGGAAGTGGGAATACGGAGAGACGGTTGATCAAATTTTCGTTGACTTCAAAAAAGCCTACGACTCAGTCGGAGGGCAAAGTCTTTACCATATTGTAGTTGAGGTGGGAGTTCCGAAAAAAATATGCCGCCCTCATTTAAATCTGTATGAACGAAAATAAAGGGCGATCTAGAATAGAAAACCACCTCTCAGAACCATTTGAAATCCGGGACGGATTAAAGCAGGGAGATGGTCTATCACCGTGTCTTTTTAACCTTGTGCTCGAGTATTTCATCAGAAAGGTACAAGACGACAACATGGCCGGATGACATCGCCGTTTTGAGCAATAATCAAGAAACTATAAGTAAAAACAATGAAATACTCATGCAAGCGGCAGAAGAGGTGGGCCTAGATAAAAGACAAAACAAAATACATGATTATGGCGAGAGCAGGTGGCCCTCAGGGGACACACATAAACATCAGAGGGAAGCTATTTGAAAATGTTAAAAAATTTAAATATCTGGGAACAATCCTGGCGGCCTGTAACAAAATGTCGAAGGAAATTAACAAAAGACTGCATTCCGGCAACGCTAATTGGCACACAGTCAATAAACTCCTGAAATCCAAACTGCTATCACGTAATATGAAAGGCTGTGTTTACGGAACCATACAAGGGTGGACTGAGAAGTTTCCGACCTAACAAAGATACAACATTTTTTCTTAAAATTAATTCTATTTTTCTGCATGGTCTCCTTGTAACTCTACACACTTCTCCCAGCGATGCTCCCATGTCTCTAACCCGTCCAAATATTACTCGGCATTTTTCTCTGCAAAATAACTGTTCACGATGGCGATTGCCTGCTCATTTGCGGAAAATCTCTGTCTTCCGAGCGCAATTTTTAGATTAGGGAACAAAAAGAAATCGCTTGTGGCTAGATGTGGTGAGTAAGGCATATGGTCAAACAGTTCAAACCGTAATTCGTGGATTTTCGGCATGGCAATTGCTGCGGTGAGTGACGGCGCGTCGTCTTGGTGACACAGAATTTTTTTTTTCTGCAAATGCGGCCGTTTCTCGCTAATTTCTGCCTTCAGTTGGTCAACTAATGATGCGTAGTATGCTCCGGTAATGGTTTTACCTTTTTGAAGATAACTCCATGACTATCCCCAAAAACCGTCGCCATCACTTTCCCAGCCGAAAAAACAGTTTTTGCTTTTTTTGGAGCCGATTCCCCCTTTGCAATCCACTGTTTTGACGGTATTTTTGTTTCGGGCGTATAATGGTGTATCCAAGTTGCATCGACAGTAATTAATCGGCGCCAAAACTCAGACTTATTGCACCTAAACTGCGCCAAACAGAGACGTTTATGGTCTAAAGTGAGCAAATACGGCACCCAACGCGCGGACAGGTTTTTTCATGCCTAAATCTTGATTTAATATGAGACAAACACGTTCTTTGGGCATTTCCATAGCCTCTGGTATCTCCTACTTTAATTCGGCGGTCGTCTATCACCATTTGGAGAACCTTAGCGATGTTATCGTCCGTTGTCGCAGAAAAAAAAAAGGGTAACTGCTTGAGCGAGTAATTGCCACTCGTCTGGCACAATTCGCTGAGGGGACATCAAAGCGCTCTGAATGACATTATGGATTCCGGAAAGGTAGATCTACCGGTAAGGCGCTACCTGTGGTGTGCGACATCGCCCGCAATGCGATAGCTGGAGCACGACGCTCCTAGCCTACGAAAAAATATTACGCCGTGGTGACCCTAGACGTTAAAAATGTATTCAACTCGGTGAACTGGAATCGGATTCTAGAGGCGTTGGGTGATCTGCAAGTCTCCCCCTACTTGGTGCGTATACTAGTAAACTATCTCTCAAATAGAAGACTGTTCTATGACACAGATAAGAGACCACAGGAATATGAAGTAACAACGGGTGTACATCAGGAATGTGTATTAGGTCGCTGTTATGGAATATCATGTATGATGGTGTGCTCAGGGTCAATGTACCAGAACGGGTTAGAATCATTGGGTACGTAGATGAACATCTAAAAATCTAGATGACCTGGAGATTATTTGCTCTCAAGCAATTCAGAGCACTAAATGCTGGCTAGATACGGACAGCCTGAAACCAGCTGGACATAAGACGGGGGCAGTTGTAATAAGCAGCCAGAAGAAAGTTGAACACCTTGACTTGGAAATAGAATGGCAACGAAGGTGGGATTCTTCCCCCAAAAAAAGATGGACGCACACCATGATACCTGATATAGAAACGTTCGTGAAACGAAGACATGGCGAGCTGAACCACTACGTAACTCAGCTAATATCAGAACATGAATGCTTGCAGCGATACTTGCACAAGTATAGGTATGTGAATCATCCATACTGCTTGTACTGCGAAGTCAAAATAGAAAATACGGAACACGTACTCACAGAGTGCGTGAGATTCGAGACCGCACGAACGATTTTGGAGAGACATATGAGACGGACAGTTACTCCGGCAGAAGTAATAGAATACGCGCTGGGTTCCACCCCTTCAATAACCCCTCTACCATGCAATGCCGTCCTCTCCCTCCCTCAAACTAGTTCTCCCTTATACCTTTCTAACCCCCCCAATAATCTTCGCCCCTGTATCAGTCCGCACACATGCCCTCCACTGTCGCACAAAGGCCGCGTTTACCACCCCCGCATACACTCGCTTTTCCCTGGCCTCCTACCTCCCCTATCGCCCAGTAATCTTCAACTTCCTGGTTTTCTTCTCCTTTTTTTTCGATTAAATAATTGAAAAATGCCTTAACCACTACTCTAGATTTTAACATAGTCTGTAAGGTTTTATGTTAAGTTAATTTAAGGTTGCATTAAGCTAAATAAAAATGGGGGTCCGCCTTTAATCAATCAATCAATCAATCAAACAAGCATGGTCCGTAACAAATGATATTCTGTGTGACATGATGCAGCAGTTGCAACGCGACGAGCGAAGAAGCAGATGAAGTCCGTCCCACCCCGCGATGAAATATCTAAAAGAAAGTTCCACAGAGATCAACGGGAATATGTGAGTGGTTTTGTGGGGAAGGAAGATGGTGCACCGGCGTACGGCGCTGATTCACTTCCTTCCTCCATCGATTAAAAGTTCACTGTACGCCGTAAAATGTTCACCAAAAACCAAGGAGTAAAACTCCGCCACAAGACACGCACCAATAAAGGAAGTAAAACGCACTGATTGTCTATTGTGATTCGTTTTATTTTACGTAAAAAACTATATATATAATTACTTTTACACTCGGTACTCTGTCGTGGCAATGTATTTGTTATTTTTAAAAGATAATGTTGAGTATTCGTTAGTTATTATTTTCACATCGATATTAGGTCATTTTAATAATATTCACGAAACACGTATAAACATAAAGGTGGCACTTAGTTAAAAACTCCGTATCTCACCGTACCGTTTAGACAGTGCGGCGGAGGGTAGACGACCCGACCGAACCCGGTGGTGGTTATAATCAGACACGATGTGCGCGCACTCAAGGATGGAAGACGACTCCACTATTCATTCGTTGTCCAAGGGAAATTTGGGGGCATTCCCTATTACGGTGGTGATAACCGGATCTCACAGAGGAGATCGTCATGGTACACATGTATATGTGTGCGTCGGTTCTTTTCATGGATCGAAGCCATGATAACGAATCTGAAACGCCAAGAAGGGTATAATGTGCATCCAGGAGATGTGTGTTCGTTGAAACAAACAAATCGAATTTCGTGGGATGCTGATGGTTTGTGTTTGATTATGCGTCGAGGTCATGAAGGATGGATTCAGGGCAATTACAATACAAAGGGAAAAGCGACCTATGCATCGTTCGATAATGAGGGTCAGCTGGATAAATAGCGCCACACATTGAATGAAAAGTGCGTTTAGGATACCACAAACGATATGGATTGTTTATGATACCGCCAGGAAGCCTATGGAGGAACAGCGTTCTTTTGTTTGCACTTGGTGCGAGTTAGGGAAATTGGCTTCAGCGTCGATTGCGCTAATTGAATGCAGTTGCTTGTTATTTAATTGCTGGGAGAAAAAGGTCGCCGGCCAATGTGTACGTTAAGAGATTTATCATACACATGGCGAAGCTGAAAAATAGACGGCGCAATGTTTATGGTCCCTGGTGAAGGTTACATAGTACGTAATTCAAATCCTTTGTTATTAGGAATTCGTCTAGGGAAACTGCCTGGCACCGAAGGTGCCAAATTGGTTTGGAATTCCTGATAAGTTGAGCAAGAAATCTTACGGGGAATTGTATGCGAAGTGTTTTCTTTTACAGGGACCTTTGGGTTAAAGATGTGATCTATTTAATGCGTGAAGCATTTAAGATGCTAATGCGATTGCATTAGTGGAGTTATGAGATTGGGTGGAAGTTATGGGAGTTTTTTAGGTAAGCGAACCGTGGGGTTTGGCGGAACCGCCACCGTTTTAGGCGGTAAAAATCCGGCATGCCTCTGAATCGGTCAGAGGTATCTTTTCAAAATTTCCGTCTTCCTACCGAACGAAAAAAAAATCAAAAAAAAAAAAAACTTTACTGTCGATCGTTCCCCCGTATGAAACTATAGTAAACATGTTTATTGTCAGATATGTTATGTTTTTTTTAATGTATATTTAGGTTCCTCTGCATGGTCGAGTAGTATTATCGATTTATTATTTTTGCGCCATTGCCGCTTAGTCTGCACATGATAATAAGACAAAGGAGGCATGTGGGGATATAACAATTTCCTCCTCACAAATCGACCCACGGGAATAGAGATCCCGATGCACCAAATAGATCACAAATCCCAAAAGTCTCTTCGTATAAATCACCCATGAAATGAAAGATTTTGATGAATTGACGAATGAGGTTGAACGGAGTGTTACGACGAATCGCAAATGTAGTCTTAAACTACAGTGCCGGAAGTAAGTTCATTTATACCCATCTGAGGTAACAGAAAGATTCATCCAAACATAATTCCAATGAAATTCTTGGTTGCCATCAGCTAAAATGAATGTAGCTCCTACGAACTAATTATTTGCCATTCGTCTTTAAGGTTTCGAAGATGGTCGGGAATGAGGCAGTAATTATTAGAACAACTCTGGCAGTGGTCGGGCCATTCGAGAGAGTACGCGTGTTGTTATGTGCACCCAAATGACTAACCAACCTAAGCAGCCTCGCACAGTATGAAAATACAGAACCACCAACTGACACAATTTCCTTCTTCATTTCTATGGTCAAAGATATGCTTGAGAACATCCATCAACGCTTGTGGCGGACCTTTGTCTATTTTAGAAATATTACCACAGATATTGTTCTTTCGTTGTATGTGTGTTGTGTTCTGTAGGGGTTAGTTTCAGGACGCGAGTCTCCTGATCCTTAAAAGGACAAGGCGATCTCTTAAAACAGACCGCTCCTGAAATCTTGTCCTACAAGGGGTCGTTAACCGTGCTTCCTCTGATCCAGAGGGAAGAGTAACGTCCTTTTGGTTTGGCCTTCGTCCTTAGTCTTCACTTGGTCTTCCGTGGGGGGGGGGCAGGTGATACTTAGCTATCCATTGTTGGGTAAAAATGAAAGCACGTCTTGTTTCCTTTGGAATGTGTTTTTATTATTTTTCAAAGATTTTCCTGGAGTACTTCCTCCAGGGACTATAGACGAATTTAGACTGCGGCCCGGAGATCACGAAACCATTCCTTTATAAAGGAAAAGGAATCGAAAATTGTATCTCAAAGATACACATTTTCGTGCAACAATCTCGATCTTTTGGATATTTCGAGCGAGATGTTGTGTTTACACAAGATAAGAAATCAATTTCTTGAATTCTTACGAAACCATTACGCAGATGTGTGAATGTATCTGCTTTTGAGTTTTTGTTTGTTTAACTCAATGGAATTTTTAGGATAGAGATAACAATCTCTGAATTTTGGATTTGGGTGATGCTGTGGAGCAAATATAGAACAATAAACGAATATTGGATTCGTTTATTGTGAATTTTAATTTTAATTTTGATTCTGGATTTAATTATGCCGTGGGGGCAAATGTTATGCGATAAACGAATGTTTGATTCGTTTATTGCGAATTTTGGATAATGTTTGGGTTTTTTCAGGTTTTGATAGGATTTTGGATTAGGAATGGGAGAAAAAGATGGTAGGGCTTTTTGGAGCACTACATCCTCCCCTCCTTGAAAAAAAGAAAATTGATCTTTATGAGATTAATTTTCTGGAAAATGGTGTGATTGGGAATAAGGATGACGGTATCGTGATTCCGTTACATATGCCTGATATTTTCTAACATAGTAGCTTTTTGTATACAATATTTATTATAAATGTGTAATTTTTGTTCTTTGTTTTTTTTTTCTTAATATTTATGTATTCGTATTTATGGTCGTGTATTCAAGTTTCCACAATGGTTATATAATAAAATATTTTCTTTTTTTTTCTGAGTGTAAGGTTGATTGTAGAATGTTTTATAATTACATAAGTATTTGAATTCATTAAATTAAATTTAACTTTGCGTTTTTTTTTTTTTTTTTTTTTTTATAAAGTACTATTTGTAAAAAGATACATAGATAAGTAAGGTTTTTATGGTTTATTCTTACAATTTGTATATTACATAGAATTTTCATTGTTTATATACTCGTATAAATTTATTTACATATATTATTTTTGTTCTCTTTTTTTTCATTGTCCTTATTAGTCGGGCGTGTATTTATTTATATAATTTTTTCCATGTATTTGGACGTACAATTTAATTCTATAACTTTTCCTTTTTGTTTTTTGTTATATAAAAATTTTCTTACTTTCTTAGTATTTTCTTAGTTGAAAACTGTTTTGAATTTATATAAATATTAGAAGTTCTTATTTTAACACTGTTTTGTAAGTTTTGTTTTTGTATTTTCGTTTTTTCATATATATATAATGTTTTTTCTTATAACCTAAGATTATTTATTATTATTACAAAATTTTGTTGTTGTTGTTTATTTATTTAAGTTAGTGGTGGTTATTTAAAACATGATATAAACTTATTTTATTAAGTGCGTTAATATTTGTTTTTATCTATATATTTATTTTTTTTTTGTGTTTTGTTTGTTTTTTTTTTTTCTTTTTTTTTTTTTTTGTATTAAAAGTGTTGTATACTATTTACAAAATTATTTTATTCGTATACAATTATTTGAATAGAAAATTTTTTTTCGCAAATTTTAAATACATTATCGTGGTATTTTGGTACAGTGTTACTTTATGATTTTTTTTTTTATACGTATATACATTTATTTATCTCTTTTTTTTTTGAGGTTATCTATACATATATACATTTTTTCTTCAACTTTTATTTTTCTTTTATTTTGAGTTTCTTATTTGTGATTGCCTAATCCGCAAATGGTTTTATATTATTGATGTGGTCAAATCTTCGAGCAGAAGAGAATGTGCTTATTCACTTGTTTAAGTATATATTTGAATGCTAATCGGAAGTCAATTTGCTTCGTTTTAAATTTTTCCTTAAATTTGTGGAAGACTTCCCAAGCTTTCTTCGGGTTTGGCTGTGTAACATAGTTCAAACTTTCGAGCGACAATATGTTAAAATAATAATAAAGTTTCGAGATTAAGATTTGAAACTTTCTTTTATTCGTAAGTGGAGGTACGATTTTTTGGTCAGATTTTATTTGTAGAATCCATTTTAAAATTTGGATAATGGGAAAAACGAGAGAGAGAATGTGGACAAACGAATTACTGAAACGAGGAATGTGTTTGAGTGAAATTTGGATGTGACTGTTATCCACAAGCTTACTCTTTTCTAACGAGAAAATTAGTTGTTCTTCAGTCTTACATTTTGCTGGGACTCTTTGTACCACAGGCTTACACTTTGCTGAAATTTCTTGTTTCTCGGGCTTACAATCAGCTGGGAGTTCTTGCTCCTCAGGCTTACATTTTGCCGATATTATATGTTTGTGAATTTCCATTACCTGTTGTGATCGTGGATGCAACTTTATGAAATCGATTTTGGCATTTCGTTTTAAATTTTCTGGGGATATTAGAGTTTCAGGTTCATGTTTTCCTGAACTCAGTTTTTCAGCAGTTTCCTTAACTTTTTCGTTACCACAAACTTTATTTAAATGGGGAGAGGAAGATTCAAGGGTGGTTGGTTTCGTTGTGTTTGTCACAGCATCAGATCCGGCCCGTAGACAAACGGATTCGGATGTTGACTCACGAACGGTGTTATTCAATTTTTCAAGAATGCCTGTATTATCCGTGGGAGACACCTCGTAAGGCGTGACATTCTGAATATTTTCCTTGACCTCATTTTTGTTCCCTAAAGGCTGCTCGAGTTCTACCATGGTTCTCTTCTTCACAGCGAATTTAAGGAATCCCTTTTCAAAGTTAATGTGGCACTGGTGCTTCGTGAGGAAATCGCTTCCCAGTATGCCATCGTGTTGGAAGTCTACATTGCTTCCCACTACAAATAGATTATGCTTAAAGGGTATGGAGTGCCTATCAGTTCTGAATTCGAACTCCCCCAATACCTTTCCGCATGTGCTGACCGTTTTTCCAGCAATGGTGGATATAGTCACTGGGTCTGAATTTTCTACAGATTGTTCAATATAAGGATTATCTAATTTGATCAGGCTGATGTCGGCGCCTGTATCGATAAGGAAAGTCGAGTATTGTTTATCCGATGGATTAAATTTTACACGTATTACTGGCTCCTTAAATTCAGGGCAGAAAAATACGCGCATTTCAAAATTTACATCGGGGTGGGGTGTATATCGGCGATTGTCTGAACTCGAGAAGGATTGCCGTTGCTCGCTGCCCGAGTGAGTTCGTTTCCCTGTTGTTGATTGGATACCCTGTTAATATTTTGATTTTGTCGGGTATTACGATTTTCAATGCGGGGCGAGTTTGTTATTGTCCTATTTTGAGATTGATTGGATTGGTTAAGATGAGTTTTAAAGGGATTACGACTCGTCGAATGTTGGTCCTGGTTTTGCATATGAGCTAACCTGGTTCTGCACTCTGCCTGAGTGTGACTATACTTCCGACAGTATGTGCATTGGAGACGTTCAACCTCTGTCTTAATGCGTTGGGGGACGAAATTAGGAAAATTAGTGTTGCGATAGCAAGTCGTAGAAGTATGTCCCCTCTTGTTGCATGTTTGACAAACAATTGGCTGGTTATTTCTCCTAAAATTCTTAGTAGAAGTTTGCATTGAGTTATCGCTGTTCAATCTTTGAGATTGTTCCAAAGCGTAGCTAATGGCCGCTTTGAGATTTGAAGCCCTATGCGCTTTTACTAAGATTTTGAGGCTGGAATTTCGTATCCCATCCTCAAACGTATTTAAAGCGAGTCTTTGATTTTCAGTCAGAAGATAAGTTCTGACTGCAGGATCAGATGAACTAGCGTATGTGGCGCTGTCCAATTCATGCAGGTGGTGTGTGAGTCTAGTTGAAAATTCTTTCACACCCTCCTTGCTATCCTGTTTTGTTGCCACTAAGTTATTTTGGGCAGCAGACCTAGAGATGAGAGGTTTAAATTCTCCCTCTAATTCTGAAACAAGATCTTCCCAAGTAGAAATAATTTTATGTCTGATAGAATCACGCGCCGGTCCCTGCAATCTGGTTTTGACCACCCTTAGAATAAAGGACTTCTGATTGTCATCTTGTGCGTGTGAGAACAAAATGTCTCCACAAGAGACGAAACCCTCTAATTCGTCAGGATTACCGTTAAATATCGGCACGAGTCCCAGTATGTCACTTAATCCTATTGGTAAGTTCATTCTAGAACTCTGTTCGTGTATTTCCGTACGTAACGTTTCCGACGTTTCGTCCTCGCGATTTTGTATGAGCTCGGGCTCAGGTCTCTGCGAACGCGTACCCGGTTTATTTTTGTCGCTCACGACATATTTGTGAAACAGACCTTCCCAAATGATGGTGAAAAGGGGTAGAGAACCAAGAGATGAGATCTTCATTATTGTTGGGTAAGATGGCCAAGAGAAAAGACCAGACCAACGACAAGAGAAATGTCTTCAAAAATTTTTTGTTTTGATCCTATTAGAAAGCCTTTGTTCTACTTAAGGTGAGAGAATCCACCCTTTCGCCCTATGGAAAAAGTGTCTAAACCTAAAATGGATTTCCGAAGAGCCACAGATGAGTCAAAGGAAAAGATTCAACCCAAAGAAAATTTTCCAAACTAGACGCTAAGGACAAGGACCAAGAATTTAAATTTTGTTCGTTATTGTTTTAGCTTGTCACGTAAGAAAAATCTTCCCAAAAGAAAATGTATGTATATATGTTTATGTGTATAATTAATTAAAATATATATCAAAAAATAAATAATAAAACCAAATTTGTAGTTAATTTTTGTGTGGGGGGTTTTTTATTTTGTCCCCTTTTGAAGAATAAAATTGTTGATATTTTTGAAAAATAAATGTGTATATGTATATGTTTATAAAAATTAAAAATGGTTTTATAAGTTTATTAAAAATGTTTTCTATAAGTTGAAATAGTTTTGGAAAATATATGCATATTGTCTATGTGTAAAAATTTGATAAAATGATCGAATAAATTTATTTGTAACAAGATATATTGAAATTTTGCCTAGAAAAAAAATTTCTATAGTTCACTTGATTGATTTTGTATTATTCTTTTATCCCATTATGGCACTTGTGTGGATATTTGTATTTTTGTGGTGTATATTCTCATTAGAAGAGAAGGAGAAAAAAAAATATATAAAAGATCAAATTTCATTTAAATCCACAAATCAAAATTTAGGGGGTTTTCTTGATCCCCATGTGAAAAGAAAATTTTTATTTCAAATTACGGAAAAGTATTTAAAAAGAAAGACAAATAACAAAATTTAACTTGTTCTTGGCATCCCCTTTCAATTTACAAATTTTCAAAATTAAAAGGAATTTATTTTGGGGAGCCAATCACTATCATCGGAATCGTATGATTTAATTTTTTTTCACTTTTCACTTTACTATAATAAAATTTCGTACCTGTGATTTCTAGCTGCAGGTTTGTTGGGTGTCCTGTTGTTTGTCGTCAGTAGCTGCTTGGTCCTGGTGTTGCCGCTGCATCAGGAATCCGGGTCTATCCTTGGCTGCTCGTTGTTATTTTTCACACTGTTACCTCTCCTCGGTGTATGCCCCAGAGGAACGCTTTTACCACTTTAGAATATTTAAAATTTACTATTTTGTAACTATTGCCGGTGTTTAGCCCCGGGCACGCTGTTTTTATCGGAATTAATTTTCCTGTTGGTAGCGGGATCTATAGATATCCCACTCGTGTATTCTCCCTCTGGTAGGGGATGTTTGGACCAGTCTAATCCACTGCCTAGTTCGTATTTTATTGGTAGGGGATGTTGGGATCCCAAACCGCTGCCACCATAATTTTTTGTTGTGTTCTGTAGGGGTTAGTTTCAGGACGCGAGTCTCCTGATCCTTAAAAGGACAAGGCGATCTCTTAAAACAGACCGCTCCTGAAATCTTGTCCTACAAGGGGTCGTTAACCGTGCTTCCTCTGATCCAGAGGGAAGAGTAACGTCCTTTTGGTTTGGCCTTCGTCCTTAGTCTTCACTTGGTCTTCCGTGGGGGGGGGGGCAGGTGATACTTAGCTATCCATTGTTGGGTAAAAATGAAAGCACGTCTTGTTTCCTTTGGAATGTGTTTTTATTATTTTTCAAAGATTTTCCTGGAGTACTTCCTCCAGGGACTATAGACGAATTTAGACTGCGGCCCGGAGATCACGAAACCATTCCTTTATAAAGGAAAAGGAATCGAAAATTGTATCTCAAAGATACACATTTTCGTGCAACAATCTCGATCTTTTGGATATTTCGAGCGAGATGTTGTGTTTACACAAGATAAGAAATCAATTTCTTGAATTCTTACGAAACCATTACGCAGATGTGTGAATGTATCTGCTTTTGAGTTTTTGTTTGTTTAACTCAATGGAATTTTTAGGATAGAGATAACAATCTCTGAATTTTGGATTTGGGTGATGCTGTGGAGCAAATATAGAACAATAAACGAATATTGGATTCGTTTATTGTGAATTTTAATTTTAATTTTGATTCTGGATTTAATTATGCCGTGGGGGCAAATGTTATGCGATAAACGAATGTTTGATTCGTTTATTGCGAATTTTGGATAATGTTTGGGTTTTTTCAGGTTTTGATAGGATTTTGGATTAGGAATGGGAGAAAAAGATGGTAGGGCTTTTTGGAGCACTACATGTGCGCCTACAAGTTAATCCAATAGATTCCATCAACTTGTGATTTACTTTCAACGGCACGCACATCATTATAGTTTTGTGAACTAGTGAAGAATGTGATTCGTTGTGAAAAGTTTAGGAAGTCAGACCATGGTCGCGTGTACATAAGGATGTTTCAATTCCTTACTGTGGAATGCCACCTTGATACTCTGGTATGCTACTCTGATTATTTCTTTTCTGAAAACGATGACACGGAGCCGACTCGAGCGACAGCCGAGTATTATAACAAAGCGGCACAAGCCAAATACGGACGGCGAAAAAAATGCAAAAGGAAAGAAAAACGAATACACAGGAGCAGGCAACCAATTCAACGATGAAGACAACAATATCACACGTACTGCAACAGATCCGGCGGAACTAGAAAAACAACACCATCAGGAAGCAAACAAAAGGCAGCAAACAAAAGAGATGCAGAAGCAGCAAAAGAACCAGCACATCGTAACCAACAAAAAGGAAGAGGCGCCGCCTATAATACTTACGTCCATGGAAACAAAGAACGTTATAAAATAGGTGAGTTAACTTGTAAAAATTTCAAAACAAAAAAAATTAGTAACTCTAAAATAAAATTAATGTGCGATGATATTGAAGCTTATCGCAAAGTAATGACTGCTTTGGGTAGGACAAAAAGCGAGTACTACACGTACACCTCGAAATCGGAGAAAATAATCTCCATGCTCCTAAAAGGAGTTGACCCATGTTATTCCCCTGAGGAGGTATTCGAGGAATTAAAAAATGTCGAAAACGACAATTTAAAATTTACAGGTGTGAAACCCTTCTCTACCGCCAACTCCAGAAAACGCAATTGCAAATTGCCTTTCTTTATTATATCACTGAGTCCCAACAGTAAAGTTGATGCTCTCCGATACATCAATCACCTCAACCACCAAACAATAAGTTGGGAAAAAATAAGAAAAATCGATCGCGTATTGCAGTGCATGCGTTACATATAGTAATGGGAAAATGCCTGCACCAGAGGCACATTCAGAAATAATAACAATGTTATTAACCATGCAAGGACAATTTGCCGAATTTCAAAGAACACTGACTGAACAAAGAGCACGAATAGATACTCTCTCTTCAACCCTGTTCTCAAATAACGCTCCACATCAAAATCTTCAACCCTCAGTCTGAACTAAACCTAAAAATTATAGCTGTGAATGTAAATTCATTAATCCACATCGAAAGAAGGGATAATTTAGGCAATCTGGTCCAAGCCGAATGCCCAGATGTGCTCTTGGCTAGCGAAACTAAGCTAAACCAAAGGCACAAAATGGGCTACAAAAATTATAACATAATTAGACGAGTTCGAACACACTCTACTTGAGGGGATGGGGTCGCTATCTTAGTTAAGAAAGCTCTTCACCATAAGGCCGTTTACAGCACGGAAGTACACAAATTCCAGGTGCTAGAGGCATGCATTATAGATATTCCTCTAAAAAGTCAAAGGCATCTATATATAGTCACTGCTTACGCTCCTGAATCTGTTCAAGGTACCCAATTTATCAGCGGAATCGATAGGCTTTTCCGAAGTCTCAAGTTAGATTCGGAAAACAATTACTTCTTAATGGCAGGTGATTTTAACGAGAAGCACAGTGTCTGTGGCAATCAGACCTCGAACACCAGAGGCAATGCCTTGTTTGATTGGTGACAAACATATGCGATCGAGCATAAACTAGAATTGTACGCTACAAGTACGCCGTCTTATCCAAGAGGTAACTCCTTCCTGGATTTACTTATGACAGATGATCGAATTCAGTTACCAGATACCGAGGTAACTACTCGAAATTGTCTTCGCACAATTGAGTACGATAGTGATCATTACGGACTTGGAGCCGTTATACACGTGCCAAATGAGTACCATCTACTTGAGCAGTACGACCAGAGACACTCTTTCGATTTCCGAAAAGCACAGTGGTCGCGTTTCGATCGCATACTAAAAAGAGAAATACGCAACATTGGCATAGACCCACCGACTAATAGAAACCTTCGTAATGATGAAATCTATCATTACCTCCTAACTATGAACGATATTGTTACTAACACAATGAATCGTTCCATCCCCAAAGTAGCTCATATGGATGGCTATACCCACCGATACAGAAATGCAACTATCGATGCTTTGTATAGGCAAAAGAGCACCCTGCTCTCAAAGCTGAAATTGTGCTATAGGCAGTTCAGTGACCCAAATAGCAATGAAATCAAAACAATCAAGTCCTTGATTAAAAATCTTCAAAAACTGATCCGGGATAATTACCGAGCAGTAATAAATGAGGAGTGGAGCAACAGAATTCGAGCTGTTCAAGCAAACGGACCGAACATGTTTTCAATTATCAAGAAAATATGTCGAAGAAAAGATCACAATGACATTCCCTGTCTCCGAATTCCACGGACTCCCGAGAATTGTCAGATAATGCTGAACGCAGGACTCACCTTAGAGCACATCAACTCCAATGATGAAGTAACAGTAGTCGAAGATCCGCATAAGAAAGCGAATTCAATTGGAGCCTGTTTCGAAGCAGTGTACAGAGTTAACGAATCAGTTCATGCTAACACTGAAATTGAAAGCAATGCCCGTCAAAGACAAAAACAATGCACACTATCCAACCCATTGGAAGACTGCAGTAGTCCACCCTATCCCCAAAAAGGGTAAGGATAAGAGCAATCCAGCTAATCTGCGGTCGATCAGCCTGCTTCCCAACATCAGCAAGGTATTCGAAAAAATTATAAACAAAGCACTGATAGGTTGGTGTGATGAAAACGATATCATCCCCAACAACCAGTTTGGCTTTCGAGCGCGACATGATACAGTTCATGCAGCGACGAAACTTGTTTCCGATATACAGTGGAACAAGACAAAGCGACAATGTACAGGCGCCTGCTTGGTTGACTTTGAAAAGGCTTTCGACACCGTATGGTTAGAAAGACTTGTCTATAAGTTAACAAACCTGGGTATGCCGCAATATCTGTTATACATCATTTATGATATGATAATGGACAAACATTTTGTGGTGAAATGCGGGGACATACTCTCCAACAAGACCTTCCAAATTAAAAATGGCTTACAGCAGGGAGCTGTGAATTCTCCCATTCTATTCAATATTTACACTAGTGATCTAGTGAGTTCTCTCGAAAACGCCATTGCGCACGCCGATGACATAGTGGTGTACAGAACAGGAGGAAAAATAGACGTCATCAATAAGCACCTTCAAGATGACTTTTAAAGATTAATTTCCAGAAAACGACACTATCCTTTTCAGAACGCCCTATCCAGGGCCTCGAAGGATACAAAATACAACTGGAATCACTTTTCTATTGTAGGTAACAATAACATTCCACTGCAAGTGAAAACTGTAGTTAGATACCTTGGTATCTGGCTAGACCAGTATTTATATTTTGGCAAGCACGTAGCAGTGTCCCTCTCCGCAGCTAAAAGCGCATATTCTATGATAAGAAGTCTATTCCGGAGTAGTCTTCTTGACCCCAGAGTCAAAACAATTTGGTACTCGGCATTCATCCGACCAGTTTTGGTTTATGGCGCCCAGTATGGTATAATATATCTCCAATTTATATGGAGAAGTTTCGTGTGTTCGAACGGCAGTGTTTGCGTTCCTGCCTCGGACTTTATAGAACACCAGAGTCGTAATACAAAAAATTCTATCCAAACAAAATCCTGTATAACAAATCAGGGTTAAATAGGATAGACAATTTCATAATTAAAATTATTCGTGGTCACACAGCAAGGGCAATGTGCAGTGACAATAATCTTATCTCGGTAGGATTCTATCCCAACGATATGTATCTGGAGAATACCCTCCAGAATGGGTTTATTCCACCAGAAGCGTTATCTTTCTTGGATCAAAATGATCAAATGGCGGTGGCTTCTCAACGAGGAGAGGACTTCACTTCCTCAGATATAGTATGCCTCTCAAGAGCAACGCTCTCCTTCCTCTTGTCCCCCTCCCCCTGTCCAACTTTCCACATTACTTTTTGTAGCTATTCTATTTTATTGTTTATTTCTTATTTTATTTTTTATTCGTTTTGTTTTGAAGTTTTTGTTTGTTATTAAACAAACAAAAAATTTTGTAATAATAATGTATACATATAGATGTAAACGAGGAGTATATATGTGAAATAGGTCATATATATATGAAATAGGTCATATATATATATAAGAAACAAAAAAAAAAGAAAAGATGTACGCCGAAAGGCATATATAAAAATCAAGTTGTACTGTGTAATTTAGAGAGCTCGCATAGAGCCAGTAAGTTAATTTAAGGACTGTGATTGTAGAAAAGGGTTTAACATTTACCCCTAATATTGTACATGTAAAAAGAATTAGGAAAATAAATGTGGTTTAAAAACTAAAAAAAAAAACAAAAGACTAATTTCTTTTTGAAGAATGGTTAATAAATTTACTATTTCTTCCCATGAAATTGTGACAAGTTGTTTACCTTGAATTTAAGGCTTTTAATTTCAGGCCTTATGTATAAAGGATTTTCAATCGCGGACCATGTACCACCATTATCTGGTACAAAAACACAGTTTAACTTAACCTTCATTGTTCCTTTAAATTCGTTTATATATTTACTAGATGGAATAAGTTCTTCTCATATACTGAATACCGAATTTACTCTTTTGAACGGTTATAGTTCAGGGTGTAAAACATACAACAACTTTGGAATGGTAAAATAAATGACTCTTTGCACCGAGAGAGGGACTCGTCATAGCGTTCTAAGAGCGGATTCTGCAGCGGAGCAGTACGCATAAGTAATTAAGAAAGTTAATATTTGTTAATGTACCCTTGTCAAATGTTTCGGGCATTGGCTTTCGTTTTTTAGTTTGCATTAACCCTGAAACAACCTGAACCCCGGTTTCCCTCCTTTACTAGGAATAAGTCTTATTTTACATAAATCAGATCAGAACTTTTTAATGGCTTTCGCAACCTTTTATGAATTGGGTAAATGAAAAACTGTCGCCCTGTCGAGCCCAAAACAAATTAATTCTCTTAGGGATGTTTCTGTTATTTGTCTTCGTCGTTAGCAAATCACAGCGAACACAAAGCATTATTCTGACACTTTGCTATCGTGCCGAATAAACGATGACAAGGAATCGCAAACAAAATATTCGCTGAAGCCCCACTGGAGCTACATGCACTTAGCTGATGGAATTGAAAAAGCAGCAGTGTTTTCCCAGGAAACTTACCATGTTAAATGCACTCAGTCTGGAAAAATGGTATCCTTAAACTCCCATCCTACAGAACAAAACATTATTATTCCCTTACTGCTGGCACACGATCGAAAAAGCGAAGACCATGCATGAAGAGAGTACTGTAAAAATAAAGGCGAATAAAAAGATAAGGAAAAACAAAAACTAAAATAAAACCGAACGCCATATAGGAATGCATTCATTTGGCATCGTCACGTAGAGCTTAAACCCTGAGGGGTAGCAAGGATTCACTGCCACAGACAGAAACGTGCAATTTCCACGTAAAATTGCCATAATTCTCATCGCCTGGATGGCTCTAGGCCGATAGGAGGTATGTGGTTTTCTAATGGAACAAAAAAAAACATTAATAGAAAAAAATGGAAACAGTTCACCTGGTCTAATTTGTCAGGAGAAAACAAGGACCCAAGCGAAAGGGAACTCAAAAATGAAACAAAAAATAGCATATCAGTGAAATGTACAATCGGATCTCTACCTCTCCACCTACACCTGCTTTTTGGAAGGACAGTTTAAAAGCTTCGCCGAATTTCAGAGGCTCATTCTTCTCCAATCATCCAGCAATATCTATATGTACGTGCCCCACGTGCAGACACTAAATTAAAATCCCCAAACGCCTCATGATCCTGCAAGGGATTAAAAATTGCGACCAACTTTTAAGTCCTTGTGCAATGGTCAATCGACGATAAAAAAACAGCAATTTTACCCGACGGCGGCAATAAAACCTTCATTGTTCAGAAATAAATTGACATATTCGGCTTATTTCCTGCGACTTTAATTTAAATGTAAATTTTATCCTGATTTAAGTATAAATGGTGATACGCATATATATCGGATATTTGCATACATGGAGTCCTTATGCCCGACCAGAAAGGTCGGATGATTGACATGGTCCGTTTGGCCGAATCTGGCGTCGTGACCAGCATACAGTCCTTGTTTTTATGCATGCTCTATGAAGCAGCCCTGTTTTGCCGTCCAGGAACGCCGAACGATATGTCAGCATTCGGCTACAAAGGAAGTTTGCCACTCAATGTCATTACTGGCTGATATAGATACATGATAATTAATGCTTTTAAATGAGACACTGCAGAAGTGTTTGAACAACAAATAAATTTAATCTTCTTTTGCTTTGAGGCTATAGGGGGTGTAAACTTTATCGCTTTCAATTCTCCATCAATCGTTATCTAGTATGTTGTGGCAAATGCAACAAAATGTAGTATGTAGTATGCAGGACGACCTCTAACTACTCAAAGGTTATCATTAATGCCGCCGGCATTTTTGCAGCTGACGTATTCCACTGAGGTTTGGCTTTAAATATTATCTTTGACGCAAATCGGATTATGGGAATATATAAAACGAAGGTGCGATTCATTGATACAGATATTTGAAATATTGTCTGCGGCTTTGAACAAGTAAAAAGACGGTTATATCACTGTCTAGCTTCAATAATTTGTAGTTAATGGGTATACAGTTTGCGGTAATATAAATAAACGAATTCGTACGTTTTGTGTTCTCATACCACATGACAACTTTTCGTACCTTAGGCGCTTATAGATTACGAGAGCCGATCAAAATGTATCCGTTTTTGAGATGAAGAACCGATTTTTTTATTCTTCAACATAATCAGGCTTTTATTGATGCACTTTTCCTTTCATACGTCTCTTCAACCCCGCAAAAATTTGATTTGGCAAACGCTTCAAGATGCATCTCGGCCATAATCTCCTCGGATGAGCTGATTTTTTTTTCCATGAAACATGTTTTCGTATTGGAAACCGAAATACAAGGGGCAGAGAGTCAGGTCGAGACAGTGGGGTGGATGCGATAGCGCAGTTCTTACAATTTAGATACTGACAGTCTGTTTTTCACCCACAACAAAAACGAGACCTATCGAGCTGGAAGCTTTGTCATATTTAACTATTATGGAAAATAATTGCTGTTCAGTTCAAAACGTCCTTGGTCTCTGCTTCTTCGCGCACTTTAGTTTAACAATGAGTGACAACTGTGTAAGACTCCCCATGAAGACCTCTAAAAAGGGAGAGTAGCTCCTGCGGCCTAAATTCTCGGCGTAGAAGAGAAATGGACACGCTTTAAGAATACTGTCATTAGTACTGACAACTCCATCTTAGGCAGTAGTCGTAGAGATCGGAGCGACTGGTTTGATGATGAGTGCAAACTAGCAACTGATCGGGCAATGCAGCAGTCTCATAGCATGCGGGTACGCGAGGAGAAATAAACAAAGAGCTCAGAAGATGTGAAAAAAGACTTCACAGACAAACAAAAAGCGCCTGGGAAAAAAGTCTAGTCTGTGATATTAAGAAAAGTAGAGAGCGAGGTCCGCACCAGGCGCGGAAGTTCTACCAAATAATCCCCGGTATGACGCGGTACACACCACGCTGCACTTACTACAAGGATAAAGAGGGTATTCTGATTAACGATCTTGCAGGCATGCCCGAGCGATGGGAAGTGCACTTCAATGAATTGCTAAATGGTCAGCTCACAGAAGCTCACAAGGAGGGACAGCGTTACATCACGCAATTCATGAGATCGTCGTGCACGTATGGGTGCAAGAGGAGGAGATGCCGGAAGATTGGCGTCGTGGAATAATTTGCCCCATACATAAGAAGAGAGATATTACAGTGTGCAGCCACTATAGGGGTAAAACATTGCAGAGTGCCACCTATAAGATACTCTCCTCTATCCTACAACACCGGATAGCCCCATACGCTAAAGTCATCATTCGGCAATATCACTGTGGCTTCATCCCCGGGCAAATCAGCGATTGATCAGATATTCACCCTTAGGCAGGCGATGGAAAAATATCTTCTATTTAAGATCACATTGTACCATCTATTTATAGACTTTAAGGTCGCCTACGACCGTGGACCTCAGATAACACATATAAACGTCAGAAGTAAACTATTTGAAAAAGTTGAAGAATTTAAATATCTGGGAACGATACTGACGGCCAGTAATGAAATGTCGAAGGAAATTAACAAGAGACTGCATTCCGGCAACGCGAATTGGCATGCAGTCAGTAAACTGCTGAAATCCAGACTGCTATCACGTAACATAAAGATCCGTGTCTATAGAACCATAATCATGCCGATTGTTCTATATGGATGCGAAACATGGGCTCTCACAAAACGGGAAGAAAACAAATTCCGCGTATTCGAGAATAATATTTTGAGGGGCATCTTTGGAGGTAAATATGACGAGGAGGCAGGACAATGGAGGAGAATCCATAACCACGAATTGGAAGAGCTATATCGCAAACCTACAATGGTGAGAGTAATCAAGTCGCGAAGATTAAGATGGGCCGGACACGTGGCGCGAATGGGGAACGATAGGACCGTGCATAGAATTCTTGACGGTAGACCAACGGGAAAGAGACTGGTAGGACGGCCGCGACGGAGATGGGAGGACAATGTGAGGTTTGACCTTGAGGAGATCGGATCGAATGGTCAAGCGTGGAAGGAGAGTGCCCAGGACAGGGAACGATGGCGAAGCCGAGTCGGTGAGGTCATGAACTTCCGGGTTCTTACAGGCCAATAAATAATAAATAATAATAATAATAAGGTCGCCTACGACAGCATAGTCAGGGTAGAACTACATAGTGCCACGAGAGAGTTCGGCATTTCAAACAAGTTGTTACGACTTTGTAGGTTGCTCATGGCCAACGTAATTGGTCAAGTAAAAATAGTCGGATTGCTGTTCAAACCAATAAACATCTTTAATGGACTCCGACAAGGGGACAGTCTGGTCTGGCTCCTCTGCAACCTGGCATTGGAGAAAGCAATCCGTGACTCTGGCGTCACAACTAGAGCGATTATTCTAACCAAGTCCTGCCAGATACTAGCCTGCGGAGATGACATCCCCATCATCGGTAGATCCAATTTGGCTGTACAGCACTCCTTCACCCAGATCGAGCAGGCAGCACAAAAAACTGGGACTGCACATTAATAAGGGAAAAACGAAGTACATGGTGGCAACTTCTGCGAAGAGAAAATCTAACGTTGGTCAAATTATCAGGGTAGTGGAGCACGAATTTGAAGTAGTGCAATCCTTTAACTACCTTGGGTCAATAGTAGCAGCCGATAACAATATGGAAGAAGAAATACGCGAACGGCTGATCAAATCGAACAAAGCCTACTATGGTCTATCAAGGCTCTTTAAACCGCGAAATTTATCCAGAACATCCAAGCAAATACTGTACAAGACCATGGTCTTACCAGTACTCATGTATGGATACGAGACCTGGGTGCTCAATAAAAGGCACTCTGAACCCTTAGCCGCGTTCGAGAGGTAGATCTTAAGGAGAAATGTTGGCGTATGTTATCGAGGACGATTCCGGAGACGCTACAACCATGAGTCGTACGCAATCTACCCTGAAGCTAATATTGTAAGAAACATTAAGCTCCGTAGACTCCGGTGGGCGGGACACCTAGCTCGAATGAGCGAAGAGGAGGCTCTCCGGAAAGTCCTTTGTGGCACGATGTATGGAAAAAGACAGCGCGGCAGACCTTGTCTGCGATGGAAGGTTGGCGTAGACCAGGACGCCCACAAGCTGGGGGTGACAAACTCGTCGGCTCGAAAACGGGATCAGCGGAGAGATTTGTAAAATATGGCCAAGACTGGATCCTGGTGGAAGTGCCGATGCGAACTATGTGACTTTATCTCTTGCGGAGATATAATTTTTTCGCAGGCACAGGACAACGGTCAGCATACTTTCATCAGTGCATCAGTCATCAGTTCATCACTAATGAGACAGTACAGTCACGGATAGTCAAACACATTATGTTACGATCATCAGCCAAAACCCGAGAAAAAAATCCCTGCAAACCAAAGCTCTATTTATAAAAACAACTTGAAAAGTGAGTTTAGGAATTCAGAATAAGTGAATTTAAACATCTAATCAAAAACAATTAGTAACCAACAAAATCCAAAGTGTGCGTGTATGTCGGGTATTTCACCATATCGTGAAATTGAAGTTATATTGCGTTGAATACTAAGGGCTGAAAGACATACAACCCAAAAGATCACTGGAAACGGGTAAAACAAAAACACAAATTTTATTTACTTCATTCCTTATTAATTATTTTATTATTATTAATTTAAATTTTGATTTCGATTGTGATTTTAAATTTGATTTTGATTTTGATTTCAATTTTGATTAATTTTGATTTTTTATTTTAATCTATTTTCACTTTTGATTTATTTTATTTACTTATTTTAATTGTTAAATCGCAGTTTTCGGGTCTTCTTTGATTTTCCCATTCTTTTCGCAATTTCCCCTTATAGATTTGCTGTTTTCTTTTATTTCTTTCACTCCGTTTACTTTCGTACTCTCACTCCCCGTCTCCACCGTAAGCTTTGTAATCGATACACTCATTGTTGCTTTCCAATTGATTAATGGATATACGGTATTCTCAGAGTGTGGGCCATCAGCCCGACCAGGGCATGATGGCTCTCATAAAGAAATTAAAAGAGGAACTCAAGGTTCTCGGAGCTGAGAACGCTGTCGTCAAAAATAAACTGTCGGCATTAGAAGCCACCTAACCCCCACCCTCATCCCCGTCCAGTACCAGTTGGGAAACCTTCGATTCGGAATCAGAGTTCGAGCCCGAACTGGAAAACGTCACCGAGAGTTCTGACACCTTAATTGACAATGGTGACTCGCGAACCCTCACCACAATCTCATTTAAGGCCCCAAAGCGCAAAACGCCCCTGCCAGCAGTAACCTGTGAGAGAGGCCCCTCGAGCAAGCGTATCGCCATTGGCTGCACACCAACACCACGCCTAGTATCATTACCGCCCGTCCCTAAAAAAATGTCGATCCCTTCGGTAACTCCAAACTCGCAAAAAGCCGTACCCCACAGAAGTCTTCCCTCGGAGACAAATCCGATAAATAACACAAAACGAAAGGCCACTGGTGTTTCCAGTACTGTGCAGCGACTAGGGTTTTCCAACTTCAAGGCAAAGACCTTAAGCTCATCCCTAAACAAAATCATAATCTACAATAGGGAGACCTACCACAAGGTTAACGACAACGTCAAGGCCAAGGAAGTGAATTATTACACACTCACCCCGACCGACGAAAAGCCGAGGAACATCCTCTTAAATCGAGTCGCTGCCTGTTGGGAAAAGGACGACATCGTAATTGCCCTTGAGGCAACATTTCCTAACGTAAAATTCACCGACGTCAAAAAATTCTGTAGGTTCCAGCAACTATGACAACAAAGAACATCCGGACAGTTACAGGAACTGTCCTAAATATAAAGAGTTAGTCCAGAGATCCAAGGAGACTCGAGCTAAACAAGTAGCCAAGTCAAACCTCGGAAACAGGCCACACCAAATTTCATCCGACGTTAACATACATTAGAACACTGATGGTTGACTCTCGACTTGGTAAAGGCGCACACACGAAAAAGGCAATTAATCGGTAAAACTGATTTACGAATGCACTCTGACACATTAAATGGGGACTTCTGAATGTGCGCGTCTCCGTGCGCACCGTGGAGCGAAGGAAGAAAGGATTCCTAGAGAATCCACCACACCGGCGCCGGTATGGTGGATGGCGGGCGACCCGTCCGCTTCGAAGATTGAAATACGACTCAGCGATATCAATTCGCGGGCAAAGGAAATTCGGCCAGTGGTACTGGCTCTCTTAATATAGGGATGCATTTTCTATCCCAAGAGAAACGTAACGTCTCTCTTTGGGGGTAGGCAACCATATCTCATGGAGAACATCGAAGTGATACACATGTATATGTGAACATTGGTTCTTTCATGGGACAAGGCCATGAGAACGAATCTGAAAACAAAGAAAGGGAATAATGTGCATCAATGAGATGTGAGTTCGGCTAAGTAAACAAGCCGTATCTCATTGGTTAGTAACGGATTTCTGTTTGCTCATGCCGCGAGGTCATGCGAAGCAGATCCAGAAATATTGTAGGACAAAGGGATCGTTTAGATCATTGTCCATGATGTGCCTTGCAGCTGTATTGATAGACCGCAATGCTAGTGGACATGGTGCTAATTGGTTTTAGCATATTCACAGGGAATTGGTGTTTATGGCATCGCTGCCAAGGGTAAGTATACAATTCCTGTTTGCATTTGCCTATGCTATCGGCTTTGCCTTCAGCGTCGTTTGCGCGAATTGGGTGCAGCTGCGTTGGATTGTTTATAGTAGGGAGAAAAAGGTCGCCAACCAATGTGTATGTAAAGGGATTTATTGTACACACGATGAGGCTGGGACTAGGCGACGCGATGTTTATTATCCATGTTATGATGGTCACATTATATGTAAACCAAATTGTTTCGTTTACAGGAATTCGTCTAGGGAAAATGCGAATGATAAGATTGGGATTTGCCTGTCAACCGAAGGTGCCTAAAATTCCTTTTCACATTTCGATATAAAAGTTTTTCCAAGCCAATATTCCCATTTTCAGGTACAAAAAGTAAACTTATGAATAGTGTGAAAACTGTGCATAAGTACACTCATCAACCCTCCCCATTTCTCTTGCTCGCCGTGGTAATCCGGCATTCCATAAATTGCGCAAGCCACTAAATGAGAATACCTACTCTACCCTTTAGTTTTGGTTTCCATTACAAGTGACACCAAATCAACTCCTTCCCATGTTGAGTTTAGTTTAGTGGGGCTACCACCATTTATTGGCTTAATTCAAGCAACATAATTATGATGCAAGCTGCCATCCTTTACAATTTTTCCATTCTCTCTGGGTACATTGATTGCTGAATGAATTCTCGAGAGTTTATTCGCATTAAGTGGACGGTGAACTGGGAAAATGAGGATGAGTGTGCGATCGGATCGGGAATGGGCGATCGGTATGAAAGGGAGCGAATTTGCAGAGGACCTGTCTGGTGGGCAGCAATTTTGAAAAGCAGTCGATGTAAAGAGGCAAATAAAGCAATACATATCGAAGAAGAGTCGAAATTAGATTGCGTACAACTCATGGTTGTAGCGTCTCCGGAATCGTCCTCCCTCACATACGGGGCCAACAATTCTCCTTAAGACCTTTCTCTCGAACGCGGCCAAGAGTTCAGAGTGCCTTTTATTGAGCACCCAGGTCTCGGATCAATACATGAGTACTGGTAAGACCATGGTCTTGTACAGTAGTAGCTTGGATGTTCTGGATAAATTTCGGGATTTAAAGAGCCTTGATAGACCATAGTCGGCTTTGTTGGATTTAATCAGCCGTTCGCGTATTTCTTCTTTCATATTGTTATCGGCTGATACTATTGACCCAAGGTAGTTAAAGGATTGCACTACTTCAAATTCGTGCTCCGCTACCCTGATAGTTTGACAAACGTTAGGTCTTCTCTTCGCAGAAGTTGCCACCATGTACTTGGTTTTTGCCTCATTAATGTGCAGTCCCAGTTTTTGTGCCGCCTGCTAGATCTGGGTGAAGGATTCCTGTACCGCCGACATACAATGGAATAAATGTAGGAACCAATGCATAGGGGCCTGTCTGATCGACTTGGAGAAAGCCTTTGATACCGTCTGGATCGAAGGGTTGTATTACAAACTGGTCAGACATGGCATACATAATCCTTTACTATATGTACTTTACGATATGTCAAAGGACAGGAGGTTCGTGGTCAAAAGTGGTAATGTGACCTCTAATAAAACGTATAATATCAAGAATGGCTTGCAACAGGGTGCGGTACTCTCTCCGATTCTTTTTAACATTTACATTGGCGACTTATTAGATGCACTCCCGCAGGCTATTGCGTACGCAGACGATCTCATAATTTACAGAACAGCTCCGAAAGTTGAGATCATAAATAGTTTAATACAGCGAGATTTCAATAACGTGCAGCGCTATTGCGACAACTGGAAACTTAAGATCAACTTCCAGAAATGTGAAGCCATCCTATTTAGAACCCCATTATATAAAGCCACGAACGACACAAGGAAAAACTGGCGAAAGCTAGTTATCGTGGGACCGCATGGAGATAAACTGGAAACCAAGAGTTTAGTTAAATAACTGGGCATCTGGCTAGACCAATATCTGTATTTCAACAGACATGTAGAGGCTGCTCTGATCAAGGCTAGAAAAACGTTTGCTATGACAAGGAGGCTATTTCACAGTAGCCAACTTGACAGCAGGGTAAAAGTCATATGCTACATGACGCTAATCAGGCCAATGCTCATATATGGCTGTCCAGTATGGTTTAACATAGGTCCAAATTTGATGGAAAAGATTCGGGTGTTCAAAAGGAAGTGTCTGAGAACCTGTCTCAGATTATATCGAACACCGGAATCGGAATACAAGAAGGACTACTCAAATGAGACTTTATATAATGAAGCCTGCATAAATAGGGTGGATAATTTTATGATTAAATTAATCAGAGGACATATTGCGAGAGCAATAACCTCGTCCAATGACCTAATTTTCGGGGCTTATTATCCAAATACCCTGTACTATGAGAACGTGCGTCGCAACGGTTTTGTTCCACCAGAGGCGTTCCTTGATTTGGACATGAAAGGGCTTATACAGGATAGATCCGGAATTCCGCTGATCTATCATGTAAGTAGATCATCCGTAGACGGGCGATTGTGCTACGACCGGGAAGTAACGCGCACTGAAGAAGAGCTCCTGCGCTTCAGTAGGGCTATCTCCCACAGAGACCGGGACGATAGTATTAGACAGCGTCAACAGTTCTGGTGGTTGAATGGCATATAAAGACCTGGGTACCAAAGTCGGTAAAGAATCATACTATCATCAGCTAGCTTACATAGACTTAGCTTTTCTAGAATTAGGGTAGTATAAGATTTAAGTGAAGTTAAGCTAAGTGATTTTACATAAAATAAAAAAAAAACAAAAAAAATTGACAAAGTTTTTCAAATTTTTCTTTGTCTTTCAAATAATTATAAGTATTGCCACAAAGTTCTGTCGCCGAAAGGCAAATTATACAAATATTATGTAATGTTTAGCTTAGAGCGTCTGCGAAGGACCAGTAAGTTATTATATAAGCTATTTAAGCTAGAATTTAAGCATTTTTTGTCTAGCCTTTAATTTAGAAACTAAGAATATAGAAAGAAAATAAAAAAATGGAAAAAAATGGAAAAAAATGGAAATAGAGTCGAAATTAAATACTTAATCATAAACTGTTATAGCGAAATAAAGAGACAAAACACTACATATATAGAGTCGAAATTAAATATTAATCATAAATTGTTATAGAGAAATAAAGAGACAAATAAAACAATATTTATCGAAGAATAGAATCGAAATTAAATACTGAATCATAAATTGTAATAGTGAAATTGTGGGGGTTTAGGTATAGATGCCGACGTATGACACTGGTTCACTTAAATCGCCGACTATGTTCTGCTGCAAATTGTTCACCAAAGGAAGATGGAATAATTAAACGCACTGAATGTTGTTTTGAGGTGAATCCGTTTTTATTGTATTGTTTTTTCTTTACTTATCAATATAATCGTTTTCTTTTATTTCACTTAGAACTAATTATTCATCATCATCATCCGTACTACAACCGGGAACCGGTCTTGGCCTTATTTAGTAAGTCCCGAGGCTTGTTAAATTTTCCATAATGATTTGTTTTTTTTCGGGCAAGGTCATTAGTCTTGCGCCAGAAGCTCCCCTTCGGGGAATCGAACCCCGGTCTCCCGCTTGACAGGCGGGTATACTAACCACTATACTATCGAGGAGCCCAGAACTAATTATTAATACAATTAAATTGATTTTATATAAATCTTGTACCAGATGAAACACTTCTTTCTCGACACTGCGACCGCGGTAATTAAAAAAAATTTATCCAAATGCATGTGTGCACTTTGGTGTTGGGATGTGACTCGCGTAACGACAATATTCGACTGGCTAAAAATATAAGCAATTGACCGACCGCGGTTGTGACTGTGTAACGACTGATCCCAACGCGGGATGAAATCTTGATTTTTCAATACGCACGGCTCTTAGCCAATCGTCAGTGCGCTCTTCTCATGAATCTTCTCATTTGCATGTCACAGTGAGGTGAATAATACTCGCACATCAATCGACCGACGCTGTGCATGCGAAGGATGAAAAGAACAAAAGAGAGAACGCAATAATTTCGGGGTTGGCTTAGCTTGTGTGCTTGTATCAATGTTGCCTCTGAGGATGACCTACTGCCCTAGTGTGATGGCAGTGGTGATCTCAGAGTGCATTGAACTGTAGGGAGACAGAATTGTAGAGAAGAGGAAAATGTAGCTGCTGCTATGATTATGCAACCGCGTCGTTTGATCAGACATGTCCGTTACTAACCGACATGATGCGATTTCCGGTGGAAATCTCATGGGTTAGTGAAATGGAGTTGCCGTATGGTGAAAAGGTAGCTGAATTCAATTATGCATTACTTCCATAGAATAATGAATTCAGCTACGCGTCCGTTATTGAAATTCCCATGAACTGAATGAGTCCGATAAACGACGGTGCCTGAAAATCTGCGCGTCACTCAGATTAAGAAACCAAACTGAACCGTTTTTGCACCGGATAGTCACTTGTGATGAAAAGTGGATTCTGTATGATAACCGTAAAAGACCTGGGCAGTGGTTCGATGCGGGTGAAAAACCAAAACACACTCCCAAGCCCGATCTTCACCCAAAAAAGGTTATGGTGACAATTTGGAGAACATCGAAAGAACCAAACCACATTTAAATTCTTCAACCAGGAGAAACGATAAACGCTATCAAATATTGTGAGGAAATCGACATATTGGCTGGAACTAGCAACTAAAACAAAATAATAACAAAAATAATTTAATTTCATTAATATTACAGTTGAGTAGCTGTGGTTGTTAACACATATTTTTCTCAGTGTGGTGTCAAACATTTAATACAAAATGTGTGTGTGTGTAGAGTCGTAAACTAAGAAGTAAGTGAATAAATTAAACAAAAATTAAGCACAGAGGCATGTTGTTATGGAATAAAAAAGTTATTGTTAATAAAAGGGTATAATGTATTCCTAATTACAATAAAGAATTAAATTAAACAAAAAGTGTGTTTTTCTGGATACAGGCTGTATGAAGGTGTTTTATAGATTTACGTTCGTCAAAAGACTTATGGTGGACTAGGCCACGACGAGAATTGAACATAATTGAGTTTTATAAAGACTTGCATTGACACCAATAAGGAAGAAAAATAAATCAGTATTCTAAATATTTGTAAACACTACAATTTATTTGACAGACATTGTGGGGAGGAAGTATTGTGCCAGGCATGGGCACTCCGTTCACTTCCTCCTCCATCATAAATTGTCACTTAAGTTCCGACTTGGTATGTAAACACCGCACCGGCGGACGGTACGGTGGGCGGCGATGCGACCGTCTCGGTCAGTGGATGAAATACGACTCAGCGATAATCATCTCGTGCAGAGATGATTCGGTTATGGAGTGAGTTTTTGGTGTCGTGGTAGGTATCCTCTCCACTAAGGATATCGTTTTTACGTACCATCAGAGAAACGTAAAGTCTCTCTTGGTGGAATAGGAAACCTGATCTTGTAATAAAGAACATGGTGGTATGTGTGCGATCGTTCAGATCTGAGTTATTTACACGTGCTCGAGGGCAATGGGTAAACGAAACAGACAGGCGGCAAAGACAAAAGGGAGATATGACCAAATGCGCCGTTGGTAATGCGGTTCATTATTTACGCGATGCGTCGTCGCTATTATCGACGTTGGGAAAAAAAGGGGCTAATGGGATTGGTGACCGAACGAATCCCCTGCATGCCTTTGTATATACCGGGTAATTAGTTGCGGCAGGGAAAGAAATTGAAGATTGTTTGTTAGTGGGAAAACAAACGATGAGTTGAATCCTATGCATGTTTACATGCGTAGAGATGTGGTTTATGGCATCTGTAAAAACAAGCTGTCTGACATAGGATTTTAACACAGACAAAGGGTGCCGACTGGCTTGGGATTCATGATGCCATATGCACTTTAAAAAATTATTTCTAGGAATTTTAGATAATGCGTTGTATGCATTAAATGTCCTTGTAAAAGGAAACGTCTCAGGTATGCTGGGTGGAGATTGCGGTGCAGGTGTGGGAAATTAACATTTTCCTGGGAACTGAAGGTACCGAATAGGTTTTGGGATTCCTGAAAAGGTAGAAAGGAAATCTTACAGGAAATTATATGCGAAGAGATGCATGAAGGTAAGTTTTCTTTTACAGGGACTTTTTAGATTATACCTTAGATAATCCTATATGTGTAAATCATTTAAGGTAATGCGATTGCATTCGCGAAATTATATGATTGGATGGGAGTTATGGGTGTTTTTTTGGAAAGCCAACCGTGGGGTTTGGCGGAACCGCCACAACATAACAAAGTATCCAAAGGAAACCACAAAACTTGGTAAAAGAAGAAATCTGAAGTTTGCGGACTACTAGCCCTACGCCATTGTCTGGGAGCCGTAATTAGGCAGGGATATGAGTTGGCAAGAGATTGGTAAAGTAATACAAACTTTTGGTATACATCATATACCGTACTTAAAAATAAAACAGATATATCTGACTGGTACAGACAGATAAGAAAATATCAAACTGGTATCAGTAACAAGCCAGACAATGCATGGTTTTATGAAGTTATCAAGCAAACAGATGCCGACGGCATGTCTGCCCCGCTTAATATACATGTAATTTGCAAACGACGTGGATGAGAGATACACTCCTCGGTCAATAGAACTGGTAGAATAAATACGCGAAAAGAGCGATTGTATCGAAGTAATGAGTATCTGACCTCTAGTTCTGACAGAGACTGAAAGTCATATCAAAGAAAGCCAAAGAGCGCTTATAGCATATGTAGAAAGTTTTTGAGATAGGTCGAGTTAATATATGCCGTAGTCATGAGACACCAGCTTCGTCTGAGACCTCACCAAAACACTTCTCTTCATATTCTCTGTGTGGCAAGTAGGCAGGGAAAAGTTTAGGTTCATGCATCTTACTTACATCCACTCACATAGTATTCGTTACTAAAAAATATGTCTGAGATCTTAATGTTATAGTCAATGCGTGATTCAACTCGCTTAAGTCCAGTTGTATCAATTTACCATCGAATACCGGTTATGCAAGTGAAGCCATAACCTCAAATCTTTATAGATACAAACAAGTTCCAAATCAACCATTTAACCTGAAAGCATCGCTTTCAAGTGCAG
The DNA here is from genome assembly GCA_963931805.1 of Microdon myrmicae. Classification (NCBI taxonomy): domain Eukaryota; kingdom Metazoa; phylum Arthropoda; class Insecta; order Diptera; family Syrphidae; genus Microdon; species Microdon myrmicae. The sequence goes on from OZ007499.1 coordinate 157,959,758, forward strand.
ACTTTGTGAAGCGCTCATCAACTATCGACGTTGGATATTTTAATGCATACAGACAAATCTGGTACGATAACCTTTATACGTACACTGTATCCGACCGCCCATAAAAAGCAAGTCTCCAGCAAAAATAACATAATCCCATCCGCTGCCATTTCATACGTCAAATATGATTATTCGAGAAAAAGATAAAAACTGCCTAACGAACCTTCGCCTCATGTAAATTTTAATACATTTCTAATCCTGCAGTGTAGGGAGCAATTTCCAAATCGAACAGTCGTCCGTTTCCTACCCTCGAATATTATTCTTCCAAATAATGTCTATTAAAGCGGCATGGAGATTGGGATTACTTGCCTGTCATTCACGTTTTATCCAAACAGTAATTTACAAGTATTTTTCTAACGGCACCCACGCCCCGGATCCTTACCGGATGTTCGAAGGGAAACAAAAATGGCAGCAGCCTAACTCCAGCAGATCGAACAAATCAAAATCAAATAAATTCCTTTTTCCCGTTTAGTATCCTTAATGGGAAAGAGAGGAGAAGGTGTTTTGGTGTTTTCTCTTGATGCCCGGAGCCCCGTCCTTTCTGACTTTTTCCGTTCAGTATTGTAGCAGTTGGTTTTTTATATCCTGTCCGTTTCTATTTTCAAGCAATTCGTGACCAAGTGGCAAACGGATTATACGGTCCATCAGTTTCGGCTGCAAGGTATTGTATAATTGGTGTGTGATTCCATTTTTCAAATTCACCCGTCGGACAGGGGTGGTGCGTGTGCTCCGTAAGGGAGCGGAATATTTTTGAATGTTTGGCGGAGTCCATTTGCCAACCATGAATTTTTCAGGATAAATTTGTTTTTGCTGTTTTCTCAGCTTTTTTGTGATTTTTTGGTTTTTGATTATTTATTTTTGAATTTCAATCACGTTTCTGTGGCAAGTGATTTTTAATGTCTGCGATTTTCTTTTTATTTATTATTTTTTGTTCTAACGAACAGCGGTCAGAGGCTTTGGTTTTTGTATGTAGGAATGTGTACAAACTGTTCCAGCAATGCTACTGGTTTGGAGGAATTTTATTTCCTTATTTTCCTTATCGGGGCATGTTTTCGGTATTCAGTTTCGCTTTAGGTGATGGTAGAATGAAAATGAGCGGTTAACGTTGTAGACTGGTCATCAGGTCTTGCGGTTATCGGATTCTTTTTTGATGTCGTTTGCGGATCTTCTTGTTTTGGAAGTTTGTTTTTGCGTTGGTGCAGTTTGTACACCAATACGGTGGAATGGGGATTGTTAATTATCATTCTGACTAATGAACCGTCTAACTTGGTACCATTTGGGTAAACCATAAAATTCCTATCAGGCTGATTGACTTATACAGCAAGTTCTGGTTAAGGTGGCTGAATCGATGGCAGTTAACGAGATGCTCTGTTTTGCTGGCATAATTCCCGGAATGCCATAGGAGCTAAAACCTAGGAGTTATTCACACTGTTATGGTTACCACCATGCTGTCTTAGTGGAACAAGGGAAGAGTTTCGATCGACGTTTTGATATTTATAATAAAAAACAAACACTCTGATTATTAATTTTTTTTTTTTGTTCTTGTATTGAATTGTGACTTCTATCCTATTCGGTCTCTAACCATTTAGACCACTTCCTCATAGACAAAAGACACCATTCGAATATCCTTGACGTAAGATCATATACAGGAGCACATTGCGACTCCGATCACCTTCTAGTGATGGGCAAAATTAGAAGTCGGCTGGCAGCAAACCCACATGGACAGTCACGGGAGACGAGCAAAATGTTCGAGATTGATAAACTAAAAGACCTACGTAAAAGGGCGGAATATCAAGACGAACTAACGAATAGATTTAGCATCCTAGAGAATGACAGTAGTGAGGAAGAGGAAGCCAATAGTGTGGACACTAAATGGGCATCGATCAGAGACACAATCAAACAAACAGCCCAAGAGGTATTAGGATTTAAGAAAACAACTAAGTCCAAACCTTGGTTTGACGATGAGTGCAGGGCAAAGATCGAAGAACGTAAACGCCTCAGAATAATCCACTAAGAAGCATATGATGAAGTCAACGCAGTAAGATACGCGACAATTCGGAAAGAAACAACTAGACTTTTCAAACGCAAAAAACGCGAATGGGAGAAGACTCGGATCGAAAAAATCATAGAAAATGCCAGAGCAAAGAACAGCAGAGGTATGTATGCCGGCATAAATTCAATTAGAAATGGATACCGAGGGAGAGCCAAAATAATCCGAGACACAAACGGCTGTCTGGTGACAGAAACAAAAAACATCGCGACAAGATGGAAGCAGTACTTTGAAAATCTGCGCACCCATCAACCACAAATAAACGCACCAGACGTACATACAGCCGAGCCCCAGATCCCAGAGCCCTCTTTCGACGAAGTTGTAGACGCGATAAATCGACTGAAAAACAACAAGGCCCCCGTAATCGATTGCATACCGGCAGAGCTTGTGAAGCATGGAGGAGGGGCAACCGCTCGAAAGATCCACCAACTGGTTAAAATAATATGGGACAATTCATTCCGGAAGAATGGAAAACCTCAATAGTCATCGCCATTTTCAAAAAAGGCGACAGATCTGACTGCGAAAATTACAGAGGAATATCATTGCTCCCAATCACATACAAAATATTAACAAATGTCATTCTGGCAAGAATCACACCATACTCAGAAGAAATATTGGCAGACTACCAATGCGGATTCCGTCGGAACCGGTCAACAAGCGACCAGATGTTCACAATAAGGCAACTGCTGGAAAAGAAGTGGGAATACGGAGAGACGGTTCACCTACTGTTCGTGGACTTCAAAAAAGCCTACGACTCAGTTGCAAGGCAAAGACTCTACCATATTGTGGTTGAGCTGGGGATCCCGAAAAAATATGCCGCCCTCATTCAAATCTGCATGAACGAAAACAAAGGGCGAGTTAGAATAGAAAACCATCTCTCAGAACCATTTGAAATCCGGGACGGACTAAAACAAGGGGATGGCCTCTCACCATGCCTTTTTAACCCTGTCCTCGAGTATGTTATCAGAAAGGTACAAGACGACGACACGGCCGGATCAATCCTGAACGGGGTCACACAAGTGCTCGCATATGCGGATGACATCGCCGTTCTGGGCGACAATCTCGAAACTATAAGTAAAAACTGTGAAATCATCATGCAAGCAGCAGAAGAGGTGGGCCTAGAAATAAACGAAGACAAAACAAAATACATGATTACGACGAGAGCAGGTGGACCTCAGAGAACACGTAAAACGTCAGGGGCAAGATATTTGAAAATGTCAAAGAATTTAAATATCTGGCAACGATACTGGCGACCAGAAAAGAAACGTCAAAGGAAATTAACAAAAGACTACATTCCGGCAACGCTAGTTGGCATGCAGCCAGTAAGCTATTAAAATACAAACAGCTATCACGTAATATAAAGCTCCGTGTCTATAGAACCACAATCATGCCGATTGCTCTATACGGATGCGAAACATGGGCTCTCACAAAACGGGAAGAGAACAAATTCCACGTATTAGAGAATAAAGTTTTAAGGCGTATATTTGACGGTAAATATGACGAGGAGTCAGGACAATGGAGGAAACTCCACAACCACGAATTGGAAGAGCTATACCGCAAACCTACAATAGTGAGAGTGATCAAGTCGCGAAGATTAAGATGGGCCGGACACGTAGCGCGAATGGGCGATGATAGGACCGTGCATAGAATTCTTGACGGTAAACTAACGGGGAAGAGACCGACAGGACGGCCGCGACGGAGATGGGAGGACAATGTTAGATTGGACCTCGAGGAGATCGGATCGGATGATCGAACGTGGAAGGAGAGCGCACAGGACAGGGAACAGTGGCGGAGCCGAGTAGGTGAGGTCATGAACTTCCAGGTTCCTACAGGCCAGTAAATAATAATCCTATTCGCTCTCTACAGCTAATAGGAGGAAAATGCACCTACAAGCTGAAAAGATGGTCGTAGGCTTCAAATAAAGAATATGGTCGAACATAGTGTGCGTTTCAGGTTCTTGGGATTTTTTAGAGTATTATGCGGGCACGCAATGCATATGGTTCCTTTTGACGAATACTTTGGCAAGTTCAGTTGAAAAAACAGGAAGATAACACCTGCCGAAGAGGGATAAAATATGTGCAAGAAGAAACTCGGCTCTGAAGTTGGTTGCATTAAAAACATACTTTGAACGTATCCAATCCACTGAACATTTGTGGATATATGTAGCTTAGTCATTGCTGTTTTTATGACCAAGTTTTAGTCATTTACAAGTTGTCTTTCCGAGTGCACCAGTTGTATAAAAGGTGCATGCCGATAAGAACCATTTACGCCATTCCATTCCATTGTTTTCAAATGAAAAAAAATGCTACTCATGCTATCATCATCATCGGCACTACAACCGGGATCCGGTCTTGGCCTTATTTAACAAATCTCTCCACCGGTCCCGATTTCGAGCCGATGTCGTCCAGTTTAGCACTCCCATGCTCTGGGCGTCCTGGTCTACGCCATACCTCCATCGCAGACAAGGTCTGCCGCGCTGTCTCCTTCCATACATCCTGTCACAAAGGGCTTTCCGGCCAGGCTCCTCTTCGCTCATTCGACCTAGGTGTCCCGCCCACCGGAGTCTACCGAGCTTGATTTTTCTTACAACATTAGCTTCAATGTAGATTGTGTACAACTCATGGTTGTAGCGTCTACGGAATCGTCCTCCCTCACATACGGGGCCAACAATTGTCCTTAAGACCTTTCTCTCGAACGCGGCCAAGAGTTCAGAGTGCCTTTTATTAAGCACCCAGGTCTCGGATGCATACATGAGTACTGGTAAGACCATGTGCAGTAATAGCTTGGATGTTCTCGATAAATTTCGGGATTTAAAGAGCCTTGATAGGCCATAATAGGCTTTGTTGGATTTAATCAGCCGTTCGCGTATTTCTTCTTCCATATTGTTATCGGCTGATACTATTGCCCCAAGGTAGTTAAAGGATTGCACTACTTCAAATTCGTGCTCCACTACCCTGATAGTTTGACCAACGTTAGGTTTTCTCTTCGCAGAAGTTGCCACCATGTACTTAGTTTTTCCCTCATTAATGTGCAGTCACAGTTTTTGTGCCGCCTGCTCGATCTGGGTGAAGGATTCCTGTACCGCCGATTCAGTTCTACAGATGATGTCGATGTCATCTGCGTAGACAAGTATCTGGCTAGACTTGGTGATAATAGTCCCTCTTGCTGTAACGCCAGAGTCACGGATTGCTTTCTCCAACGCCAGGTTGAAGAGGAGGCAGGCCAGACCGTCCCCTTGTCGGAGTCCATTATAGATGTTTATTGGTTGGACAGTAATCCCGCTATTTTTACTTGTCTAGTTACGTTGGTCATTGTCAACCTACAAAGTCGTATCAATTTGTTTGGAATGCCGAACTCTCTCATGGGATTATATAGTTCTACCCTGGGTATGCTGTCGTAGGTGGCCTTAAAGTCTATGAATAGATGACATAATGGAATCTTAAATTCCAGACATTTTTCCATCGCCTGCCTAAGGGTGAATATCTGATCAATTGCTGATTTGCCTGGGATGAAGTCACACTGATATTGACCAATGATGACTTTAGCGTATGGGGCTATCCGATCTTGTAGGATAGTGGAGAATATCTTATAGGCGGTACTCAGCAATGTCTACCCCTATAGTTGTTTCACAGTGCGATATCTCCCTTCTTATGTATGGGGCAAATTATTCCACGACGCCAATCTTCCGGCATCTCCTCTTGCTCCCATGCGTGCACCACTATCTCATGAATTGCGTGATGTAACGCTGTCGCTCCTTGTTTGCTACTCATGCTATGGGATTGATTAATTCGACTTTGGGTAAACATTCTGTGAATCATGAAGGAAATTTTAGTCTTGAGAATGGTCCACGTTCATCTGCAGTAAAAGAAATATGGCGACGACGAACTTTGCGTTTTACTGGATGAACATCCATGTCAAACACAAGAAGAGCTTGCAGAACAGTTGGGAGTTTCTCATCAATCAATATTTGCATAAGCATTTTTTCCAATAAAGTCGAATTTGAGAAAAAAAAGCCAAGTTTGTACTTGCACGCCTATTAAAAGGGATATCGCAAAAATGTTAAAACCCAAACAGTCCTCGGCGCATTTTCAGCCACACGGTCACCAAAGTCCGTATGTGTCGGCACTTTCGCGCACTATTTTTACAAATGAAATGAATGCAAAGAAAAAGGTAGGATGTGATCAGCTGGAAATTACAGAAGCGCTGGAAGAGAGCCGATTTTAGGAGATGAAAAAATAACGCGAGTGAGAAAAACCAAGGAATTGAGTTTCATCCTATGGGAAAAGATTCACGAGGCCAAAACCCAACCGCAAAATAAAAGTAAACATGCATTATGAAGGAGCGAACAGCAAAAGACTTCCAGCACCATTTCAATGGTGCAATGGCAATCACAATCGGTGTCTCATGGGGAGAAAAGAGAGTTATATATATCAGAAGATAATAACAAAACATGCATTGATTTAAAAAGAATTGTCTGGTTATTTTTTAGATCACCACATACAATTTCTGGCGAAAAACACGAGGGCATCTACAAGCGAAAGCTACGGCAAGACTAATATGTCAACAAACAAGTGGGAAGCGATAATCGAAAGAGAAAGGATCAGGCTACACAATGCTTGGTCGTACGACCACAGTGATGGTGACGCAACATTCTCGTTATTTGATCATACCCCGTACAGACGATTCCAGAAAACGGCGATCTTGTGTTTTTCCCTTCTATCGGTTATGGAGTCATTACTCAACGTTGTTGCGTGGTATCTCTCTTCTCAAAACTCTTGGAATGAAACAACAAATAAAACCAAATGAAATAAAAATAAAAATGAAAACTACTGACAATCAAAAAATTTAGTAGCTACGGAGAATTATTAAAAACAATAAAATAAAAATCAAGAAAAAAATATTCATTCGCCGTAATACTTTAACAAAGAAAAGAGAGCACTAAAATGAAATAAAAACGAAAAGAAAAATTGCAAAGAAAGAATTGAAAATATAAAATAAAGTTCAATTAAAACTAAACTAAATGTTTAACATGGAGCTTTTAATCACTTTTTACGACAATTAGACTCAATTCTGAACATATCTCAGCACTCTACTTCATAGATTAATGCTGGTTGTTGGCGATGCATCAAGTCGACACGAATTTCCAGGAAAGGCAAGGCAAGCGCCAGCACACAAGTTGCTGAGAAACAACAATCAGCGGGGCACCACCGATTCCAGGAAGCACAAAGGGAAACACCACCCAGGAAAGGAGTGAATGAGACGCCTGCTACGGGCCTATATATAAAGCGGCCACATCGGCAGAGCAGCAGGAGATCATCCACAACCCCAAAACCAAAGACAGCCCCAAAACCAAAGGCCACACAAACAGCGGTAACGGCCGACCCACCTGCTTTAAAAAAGAAGGAGCAACCTGGGGTCTTTGCACGAGACCTCAACCTAAAGGGGTTCGTCGGTGATATGAACCGACAAGGAATCTCGAACTTTAAGGCAAAGACCTTGAGTCCAAGCCTCAATAAAATCGTAACGTGCGATCGACAGACGTTCTGTAAGGTTAACGACACCCTGAAGGCCAAGGAGGTGAATTATTACACATTCACCGCGGCCGACGAAAAATCAAGGATCATCCTCTTAAAACGAGTCGCTGCCTGTTGGGAAAAGGAGGACATCGTAATTGCCCTTGAGACAACATTTCCTAACGTCAAAAAATTCCCTCCCCCACAACGGTTTGTGAACATCAGACCGCAAGGTGACCATATGGCAGCTTCACCTTTCCCCAGGAACCGACGTAGACTCCATAATACGGACAAAGTCGCTTCCAACTCTTCACCAACAAGTTGTCTTCGAGGTATTTCATAACAATGAAATATCTCAATGCCGACGTTGCCAACGTTTCGGCCATGTCTCCCGGAACTGCAACATGGATCACCGTTGCGTCCGTTGTGGAAAATCCCACTACATTGGCAAGTGCGAACTCCCGCCAGCAAAATGCGATCCCACAACAAATGTGCAGGATGAAATTACGTTGCCAACTTGCTGCAACTGCGGTAAGGAAGGACATCCGGCCAGCTACAGGAACTGTCCCAAATATAAAGAGATAGTCCACAGAACCAAGGAGACTTGAGCTAAACAAGTAGCCAAGTCAAACTTAGGAAAACAGACCACACAAAATTTCATCCAAAATGGATTTACATTCGCTGATAAGGTTAAAGGGAACCAAACAAAGAATATGAAAACCCCACCACCTCTCCCCGAAAAACATATTCAAGTTCCTAAGCGATCCGCTATACAGGCCAAGACAATGCCAAATATCCACAAACGGCGGCACAAAAGCCTCCAAAGGAGCTACCCTCAATGCTGGAGAAACTACTTAGTCTCTCTCGCCTGATTGAGGATATTCGACCCCGATATGAAAAACTAACAACTGGGGCTGAGAGGGATGCACTCCTTTTCACGGTATATGTAAGGCATACGCTTCAAAATGGATACCAAAATTAAAGTTATCCTTATAAATGTCAACTCTCTTGTTTCGCTATCAAAGCGTGCGATAGTCTCTGACTTCATAAAGGATAACCGGGCGGACGTGGTTCTTGTAACCGAAACTAGGCTGCAATGATTCGAAGAGATCGAACCTTCACTGGCGGCCCCACCATCAGCGGAGGTGGCACCTGTATTCTAGTTAATAGCGAACTTCGCCATGAAGCTATTGACCTCCAACATTTCGAGTCCATAGAGGCCTCCGGGGTTGAACTGCATCTAGCTAATAATGGTAGAGTGAACATATACTCCGTATACCACTCGCATAAAACCAATAATGGTCCCATTAATCCCGAAGATATCGGCCAACTAATAACGTCCTCGGGGCATACATCCTTCATTATAGGCGGCAATTTCAACTACAGGCATCCCCACTGGAACAACTCTGTCTCTTGCCAAAACGGCACAAAGTTGTTCCAATGGTACAGCGAAAACTGTCATGCCCTCAACTTCGAAATAGTCACACCTACGGGTGGTACCAAAGGTAACTCCATCCTGGACATCTTTATTGTGTCCAAAGACTTACTTCCCCGAATCACTCCTCCCCAAGTATCGGCGGGTGTATCTGACCACAACGCTGTGACCATGTTCATCCGCGGCTATCGAGCATCCCGGGCTCATGTCAGATACATACCCGATTATGGGCGCACAAATTGGGACAACTTCAATATTACATTGAACGAAAAACTCCACCAACTCTCTCTCCCCACTGACAGGAACCTAACGACGGTTGAGATAAATAGCGTTGCAACTCTGCTTCACGAGATTCTAGTTGAAACTTGTGAGACTCATGTCCCGAAGTACAAACTTGAAAAGACGTATCAGATTCCCCTTGACGACCTCACGCTTCGTCTCATCTGGGAGCGTAAAAAGCTCTGCAGAATGAGATATCATCACCGCTTTACGCAAAGGGAGCCATTATTGCGAGACAATATTCACAATATTGGTACACTGATAAAACGAAGAATCCAAACCAATCGCACCCGACAATTGGAAGACAAACTGAAGGGTATTCAGATGGACCAGAACATTTATAAAAATGTACAAATACATCTCTCGTATCACTGGACCAATCATGCACAACGATCTTCTTGTCAATGATGACGCCAATAAAGCAAACATCATCGGAGAGACCTTTGAAAAGAATCACAATGTCACTCTCGAGGATGGCGACCCGGAAACGAATGCAATAATTAGTTCAGAGGTTCACAACAAATTAGACAACTTTAACGAGCCAATAGTTCTCTTTAACTCAGCTAACAGTGCATACTTCGACGACACACGTGATAATAGTCACGGCTTCGTCACACCAAATACCCTTCAGAACCTAGTTAAATCTCGAAACCCCAAGAAGTCACCCGGTATCGACAATATGTCCTACCACTCGTTGCGAAGGCTTTCTGCTTTATTCTTTATAAAGCTCACCATTCTGCTCAACCATGCCTACAACATGGGCTACTTTCCCCAGGCTTGGAAGCATGCTGTTGTCTGCCCAATAGCAAAAGCGGGGAAACCAAATAATCACCCCTCAAGTTTTCGTCGTATTTCGCTCCTCACCTGCATCAGCAAAATACATGAACAGTTCATATGTGAGAAGCTAAATGAATTTATCAGTGTCAGGAACCTAATACCAGACTTCCAATTTGGATTTAGACGAGCACACAGCACCACCATGGCTCTCAACATATTTCAAAACCACGTTTGCGTGAGCCTCTTTAATAAGGAACCCACCATTGCGGTGAGCTTGGACATTGAAAACGCTTTTGACACAACCTGGATCGAAGGTCTCGTTTTTAAATTACTGAATACTGACCTCAGTAAAAACGCTGTGTAGTATCATCTACCAGTTCGTTTTAAACAGAACATTCAAGTTCGAGTGAATGGAAAGCTTTCCCGAACTTTCAACGCCGCGGGAGACGTACCACAGGGCTCCATTCTAGGCCCTTCGCCCTGTGGATGGTAGAGTAAACCAGCTTTGCTATGCGGATGACGTCCTAGTGTCCACGTCATCTAAAAGCCCAAAACTCGCAACAAACCGACTCAACCATCATCTGGACGAACTGTATCAGTATTACAGTCGATGGAAAATTCGACTCAACCCATCTAAAGCAGTAGCTATAATTCTGAGTAGTAAACACTCCTAACCTACTTCTCGATATTCACAGAATATCCGAATACAAATGAGAGGTACTACGATTAGACCACAAGACAGGATGAAATATCTCGGGGTCATCTATACCCCAAAAATGAATTTCATCAAACATGTCACCCACATTCTTGAAAGGGGCCTCGGCCGGTCTAAGCAACTGCACAACATTTTGAAGTGGAGCAACAAAGTTGACACCAAAGTTAAGCTTCTCTGCTATAAGCAGCTAATCCGATCTGGAATATCATACGCCTTTCCTGCATATCTTCGGCCCAAATGGAAAGACTTCGAGTTTTCGAAAGAAAACTCCTCAGAAGATGCATCAACCACTTTAGAAGGCCCGATGGTCGCCATTACCCGAACTCTCGCCTATACGAAGGTGCCTCGATTATCCCTATCGACGAGTACTTGCTACAATTAGCATACAAGTACCTCGAAAGCATTCAGAACAGCGAGAACCCACTTGTACGGGAGTCTTGCGTTCTTGACCCTTATCTCTTTCGATCTGTTCGGATCAGACCACCACCATTTCTTCTTCAGTACAAAACTGAAGAAAGCACCCTTCCCAACAACATTCTCCTCTATAATAGAGGATTCCTGGACCCATCCCATAGGGTCTACTGTTGAGACACTACAAACACGCACGCACAGTACAAGACAGCACAAACACACACACATACACACCGACCAAAGCGCAGATTATCAGACGCCAAAGGCGTGATCTGCGTTTACTACCGCACTCAAGACCTACCGGTCTTGTACGATTTCTTTCCCACCATCCCCCCATCCAAGTTGTTAGAGAACAATTGAACTAGCCCCGTCCACACTATCCTTAGATACGTCCTTCCCGTTTCTTTTCAGATATTTTAAGACCGACCCCAACATCTTCACGGATGTGGGTTATTATGGTTATTGCAAGATGACCAGAAGCCAGAGACAAGTTGATGGACACATTTGTTCTTGTCTCCCTAAAGTCAGCCTCTCGTCGCCCCATTTTTTTTTTTTTTTTTTTTTGAGCAGTGTTACGTGAGTAACGTTACGTGAGTAACTCGTCCGTCGCCTTGGTTTAGACAAAACACACACTCGGCTACATTAACGATAGAAAATTTAAATGGTTGAAGTGTGATAAATAAACACATAATGCAAAAATGATCGAGTGAAATTAGATTATACTTCGATTAAGCTTGTTTTGAAAGCCAATCGAATGTGGCTGAGTTGTGTTTTGAATTGAATACAACGGGCGTATAAACCCAGTTTCTTTTCGACGGTGGTATCAGCGGTTAGTTTCGAAGTTGGCCGTCGTCGAGGAGAGACCTTCGTTAAGGTGATGATACGAAAAAGAAATTTTAAAAAGAGAGAAAGCGAGTTGAGTTGGATTTTGGGGACGTTGTGACGGTGGTTTTTTTGTGAAGCGTTAAGCAAGGTCCGGTTGCGAAAACGAACGTCTTCTTCTGTTGTTAAGAACAGTAATATTCTTCGTTTAAGCTGTAAAAAATATTCTTCTTAAGTTGTAAAAACAGTAATATGTCTCGTTTAAGTCGTAAAAGACAGTCTTCGTCTAAGTGGTAAAAGTTATTCTTCGTTTAAGTCGTAAGAGATAACGTCTTCTTTGTGTTTGATTAAAAAGGGACGTTTTTGTTTGATTTGATGATCGCTAACGTCATTTTTTCGTTCGTTGATCGTGCCGTGACTATAATTAATTTATTTATGCCCAGAAAGGGGAGGGAAGGAAAGGGAGAACAGTGACGGTGAAACCTAATTGCAAAATACTTAACCGCAAAGAAGTTGTTAATCTAAATGAAAGAATTTGCTGCTCAATGTACGCAGGAGGACTATTTAATTAATTAAACAGATTTTTGCTTGTTATGTACCAAAACCACCATACCACCATTCATACCGGGCGAAGCCCCAATCAATTTCGGATCACATATAGTGAATCCCAGGCAGATTCATTAATGTATCAATCAGCTAAGAAAATATAACTGTTTTGCCGTTGTGGGAGTTGTTCCTCAGGAAGCGCGTTTTCTTCTCCTGACGTTGGATCTCTTTATTGATTGCTCCTGGAACAACACACTTCAGCAAGGGTTCGTTGCCGTGCTTCCTCTGACCCAGAGGGAAGAGCAACGTCCTGATTGTTCGTGGGACGTAACCTAGGGGATAGTGTCCTTATACCCTGCAACCTCAGTACTGGTTCCTGTACCGATTTCTTTGGAGTCGTCCTGGTATATATATATATATATATATATATATATATATATATATATATATATATATATATATATATATATATAAAGAATCATCCAACGTTGGGTGCCAGCACAAAATTTCCAAAGTAATGAAATAAGTTTTATTTATTTTGGATTTAGTTTTATTGATTTAATTTGAAAATAACTGCTCTGTGGCAGGAGGATGTAGATACTGCGCCCTCGAGATCGTTTTGCTATCCCTTTATAAAAGAAAACACTTCGAAAATTGTATCCCAAAGATACACATTTTCGTACAACAATCTCGATTTGTTGGGTATTTCGAGCGAAACTATTACGCAGATGTGTGAATGTATCTGCTTTTGGTTTTTGTTTGTTTTCCTGAATGGAAAATTTTCAGATAGAGATAACGATCTCTGAATTTTGAATTTTCATGATGCCGTGGAGCAAATTTGAACAATAAACGAATATTAGATTCGTTTATTGTGAATTTTAATTTTAATTCGGATTTTGGATTAAACTTCGCCGTGGGGGCAAATGTTATGCGATAAACGAATGTTTGATTCGTTTATTGCGAATTTTGGATTATGTTTGGGTTTTTGTGGGTTTTGATGGGTTTTTTGGTTTTAGCTTAAAATATCTAGGATTTGGATGTAGGAATGGGGGAAAAACGTAGTAGGGCTTTTTGGAGCACTACATAACCATAGAGTCCAGACATACATCTGAGAACAATACTCAATGGCGACACCGTTTCCTTTAATCCATTCTAAGGGTACGTTTCCTAAACGGAAAAAGAGCGGTGCATGTAAATAGGATTGATGGACAACAATAGCATTAAGATGTACAAAATATCTTTGGCACCGTTGTCTATAAAAAGTAATTACCAAAAACACTCGTGGTAAATACCAGTCCGAAACATTACTAAAAAACCCAAGTAATGTTTAATGACCTATGGAAATTGTCGATCCTATGAAAATTACCGAAGGATTAAACAAAAGATCGAAGGCTCACAATAGACATCCGGATACAAAGGATTTTATGTGAGGTCAGCGAGAAAACAAAAAAGAAAAATAACACGTTGCTTTTAAGTAACGTGGAAAAAAGGTTTCCTTCCGATCAAACGATCGACATAGAGTGGAGTTGGTTTTGTGTATTAGTCCAGAACGGACACGCGAGTTGGTTTTGAGTGATGGACGAGAACAGGTCGTGATGAGTTAAATTAAGTGATGTATAATATTCTAAAGACTATCGAAAGTAAATTGAAGTAAATTTAAATGATGCATAATATTTTAAAATCACGTAAATAAATCGATTTAAAGTAAAGTACCCGGCGCTGTTTTATATTGAAAGAAAACGGAGAAAAGGCGTTTGTATCTCAACCAAGCTATCCCTGAAATTGGAAGGGATCAACAAATATTCCCGCCCTATCAAGTTGTGCCCAAGGACATATTTCCCATCCGTTACCAATCGGTTAAGCCGAATTTGAAACATTCGTTTTGGACAACGTGGATGTGGTGATAATAATCTGAAGCTAACAACAAGGGCGGGCCGCCCCACACTGTGTAACAGGAAGTGTTTTCTTGTGTATTTCCTTGGACTCCGAGACTTCTTCCCAAATCACAAAGGTGCTGGGAATCCTGGTCTCAGCCTTGAGTGTGGTGGACTCAGTCCCAACCGGAAGTAAGTAATCAGCTATCCCATAAGGAGGCAGCTCAATTAATAATAATAATGACAAAAAAAATAAAATAATATAACTTTACATAAAATATAACCCTACATGCATAGTGCGACTAAATCCTCTTTGTAAAATCAACTAAGAAGCGAGGATCTGGCGGGTGCATTGGACTGAGATGGCGACACACGTGAGTACCTATGGGGTACTGCCAAGGTATGTGTCTGTTGGATTCACTATACGAGGGTTGCCTCTTATGTTTCGGGATTTGGCAACCCTAGCGTTGCAATCCGGCAATTGACAGCTCTGTCGTAAAGTTGGACATTTTTGAGGTTATACGCACTCAGAACGTTTTAACATACGAGCGCTAATTGTGTTGTTTACAGTAACTTAAAAGATTCATCTCGGCCCAAAAATGGAATTAAATCGTCAACATTTTCGTGCGATTATTTTTTACAACTTTCGGCGTGGATTAACTCAGCAACAGTGCATGGATGAACTTAATTAACTTAACTTAACTTTTTCGACACCTGAAGAAGCGGTTGCTGGATTCAGAATGCATGTGTTGGAGATATCTCAATCAGAGTGGCAAAAGTGCTTCGACAATTGGTTCAAACGCATGCAAAAGTGTATAGATCTTCATGGGGAATATTTTGAAAAACAATAAAGTGATTTTCGATTATCAATATTTGTTTTTGTTTTCTAATCCCGAAATATAAAAGGCAACCTTCGTATGACATATTATATAACCCAACGATCACTATACAACAAGAAAATATTGCTTACGATTCAGCTAGTATATATTAATCAGAAACTACACCAATTTGGGGTACAACAGTTGAATGCAGTAAACTACAATAAACTATAATACTATACGCCACAAGACATTTTACAATAAACCAATTATACATCACAGAAGAGCTCTTGCAGCGGTTGGCGCTGCCGCGCCCCCTCATCCCGGTTTTCGCCCTGCCATTGGCGACTGCATCAATCACCACAACAATTGTGTGATAAGAAATTATACAGCAACCCTTACACTACCAGTCAACTATAGACAATACAACGCTTGCATCGCAATCTCACATTAATGACTTTTACTTGCATCACATTATTTATTCCACACAAGTTATACCACAGGTCGCGCAGCCTACATTTATATATATTACAAATATACAATTATACAAACATTTCATCACAATTCAAATATATTATATACAATTAAACCCCATACAAAAATTGGCGCTCCCAACAGCATATACCACAAGTAAATATTACAACAATACAGTCTATATATATCACAACCAAATTGCATTACAAGTAGATTATTTCTCTGCAACTTTGTATTACACATTTTACATTACAAGTGGCACACATCACAAGTTTACAACTTCTTACATCACAAGAGAAATTGGAGCTTAGACTGCTACCCGCCCAACCCAGTGTTCAAATCGCGTATGTGAGATTGCGGTCTAGTGTCGCTACCGGAACTCCTCGCCGCACGTTGCAAGAGATCTAACAGAGTGTACAGAAAGAATTTATCAACCACATTATTGTAATTTGTACTTCGTTGGATAAATAAAGAACTAAGAGACAGAATAACCGACTTTAATTAACCAATTGTTAAATTCGTAACAGTATCTCGAATTCGATTGTTTTAGGAATCATTTGGCCGGCTGGCGGAACTACAGTCCTCGAGTAGAGGAGGAAGCTGAGACGTCGCCGGTGAAAGCGCCGTCCGCAGAGCAGTAACACTGGTATTCCAGGCCCATACTCACATCCGCTTTATCGTCCTAAATCCTATCCACTTATTTGATGATGCCAACAGGATTTTCTTCTAATATTAATGCTCACCAACGTACTTCCTTATCTTCTTTTTACTCAACGTTTTATGTTTTGGTTGCTATTTGTTTTATTTGTATGATAACTTATATTTTAATTTGAGGGTTCATGCCTAATCGGTTGGAAGTCTGGCGTAAACCCGATCCGTATTATTAAAAATAAAAAATCTTTTAATCTATTCGGTCATAGAAACAAGTGAAAGGATACGCGAAAAGGTAAATTATACCCGCAATAAAATTTCATTAATGTACGCGGTGGAGCTGTGAATTGTCTGCTGGATGAAGAAAATTGAATATTTCCGTTTATGTGGGTCATCTGCATTTCACATTTTGAATTCTATATAACTAAAACATGAATTGCAAGATCTTGAAGCTTTTTTTTACATAAACGCACAAAATTGTTTTTGGGGTATAATACAGTATTTTTAAAATTTTGTTGTATTCTTTTGTTTATTATATAGAAAACAGCACGAAATCGCCAGCGATAGCCCATCTTGACATTTTTGGCGTAATCTGCCATCATAAATTTCATGGAGCTATGTAGGGCCTGTTGCGTTTCTAACAGATACACACACAATATACAAGCAAATAGTGAAGAACACCGAAAGGAAATTCGAATAAGCAAATCATCAGAGCCGTATACCATAGCGATAACATAACAATTCCACTTCAGTTAAATGTACTTGAGTTTAGAAATCGAATTCGTACACGCGGCCAGCAGCCTAATGCTTCAATGCTTCACTTCTCACCTGTTTCATCGTATGTTCAAATCACCGAATTCACTAACCTTGCTTAACGCTACAATCCCAACGTGTGATCTGTACAAACAGCACAAACTCTCCCATAGTAAACAGGACTTTAAACTACGATCCCGACTTCTGCATAGAGCACCGGCACACTCGCCTGCTCCGACGTTCTCTCGCTGGCTCGTCCTCCGCTCCGTCGTTCGCACACGAAGTTGATCGTAACAAAGTCACTGAGCGTGAGATACGCGTTAAGATCTTTATGATTACGCGAATTGTATGTCGGTGGCGAATCGCTATGCATTTGTTTACACACGTGCGCTTCTTGGTTTTGGAATCTTGCGAGGAATTTAGGATGCTAATTGCTATCAGGTATATGAGGAGATATGCATTATCCTGTTTGCTTTTAGAAAAATGCGTTTAATTGGATGAATTGAGTAAATGGGGGAATCGCATTGAATTGAATTGAATGGATGAATTGAATTCAATATCAGGAAATTTTGAACGTTTAGTTCCATTGGTTTTGACCATTGAATTCAATGTTGAGTGTATGGAATGTTACCTTTTGTTTCAGGGGGAAAGAAGGACTTTGAGGACACGTGTCTGTGGGCGCGTGTAATCTGGGTATATGTGAGTATTGTGTGGTTCGTAGAAATGCCACGGTATCACTCAGGGAGAACAATCGAAAATCTTAAGTGGCGTAAAACAAATGTGCACCAGTCTCCATTGTATGGGAATCGGCTTGAGATTCCCCTCTAAACTTATGAGTATGAGAATCAATTTTCGATCCATATTGAAACACGAGTAATGATGATACGAGAAACACGACCCTCTCTTGGCTGAGTGAAGGGGTAATGTGGAAGAGTAGGGATTCAGTTTCACTTACTATTTCCGGCATGTTAGACCAAAGTTCTGTGGGGAAGAAGTATGTACCAGCATGGGTTCTTGGTTCACTTCTTCCACCCTCAGAAATACCGCAGAATACAAAACACGATCACCAGAAACAATAACAGAACATTCGAACACCCAGGGAAGCTGCGGCACGGTAAAAGAAACACAAGGTTCGTGTACGTTAATGTTTTAATCTCTTTAATTGAAAGTGACCCACCCGACTTCATGGTTATATTACGACTCAGCGAATCTTGCTCGTGCAGAGCTCACTCGCTAATCGTGATCATGGTTGTATGTGTGCATGGTTCTTTCATGGATGAGAACGAACCTAGAACAAAGAAAGGGCATAAAGTGCATTCATGGGATACGATCTCGGTAAAGCAAATAAAACCGAACTCGTGGGATGCTAATGGGATCTTTGTTGGAAATGTGCGTCGCGGCTAAACAAAAAGACGTCGATGCTAATGGGTTTTGGCTAGGTTACTGGGAAATTGTCTTTATGGCATCGCTAGTAAGGATAGGTATTGAATTCCTATTTGCATTTGTTTATGCTGTAGGATTTAATTGATGCCAAGAGACGCGGAATGCGTATTTGGTTTGGTCCCTTGGGTGTAAGTCGCAAGCCAATGTGTATGTAGGGAACATTGTTGTACACATGGCGCGGCTGGGAAAATAGACGGCGCAATATTTATGGTCCCTGTCATGACGGTTACATTGTATGCAAACCGAATCATTTTGTTTACAAGAGTTTGTCTGGTACCGAAGGTGCCGAATTGGTTTGGAACTCCAGATAAGTAAAGCAAGAAATCCTACGGAAAATTGTATGCGAAGAGATGCATGAAAAGGTAAGTTTTCTTTACAGAGACTTTAAGATCATAGATTTGATCTATATAATGCGTGAAGCATTTTCAGGTACTAATGCGATTGCATTGGTGAAGTTAGGAAATTCGCTGAATGTTATGGGGGTTTTACGGTAAGTAAAGAGTGGGGTTTGGCGGAACCGCCACAGTTCCACACTCACTTATACGCCCATGTATGCTGAGCGCATTCCATTCTGACAAAATATATCAATGAGGATTGGAGTTCAGTTCCTCTGACAAAATATAACAATAAGGATTGGGGTTCAAAATATCTCAAACAATGCCTCACTCTGTCATAACATTGTGTATGAAGGGCACTTGCACCATCGAAGCTAAGGAACTCTCTGCCCTTAACACACAAATAACTTGAAATGAGAATATATTCACAGCATCGGAAAATGCAGCCAAGCGTTTAGAAAAGATTAATAAACGCAAGTAAAGCATTACATAATTTAATTTAACCAAAAGGCGTATAAGTATTCAAAGACCAAGAAATGCTTCAATCCTTCAAATCTGCCAACAATTTTCAATGTCAATGCTGGAATTTAATTCCCATATTGTCTTGCAATGACACTAAACACAAAATCAAACTCTACACGCTCAATACACACATTCTGTACATACATAATAAATACTGTATTAGAATTCAGGCAGAACACGCAGCCCCCATAACACAAACATTACTTAAACGAACTCCAATTTTTTCTCTGTACCACGTAGTGCACACCAGTTACGGATTTTAGACGAACAGATAATGAAAGGCAATCTATTGACAGTAGGACCCCTCAAACGCTTTACCATGTCATGTGCTCCCCCCTTGTTACAATTTCCATACAATCAAAACCAATGCCGAGGAACCAGGCCCTCTTCCGCCATTTTCCTTCCTTTTCTTCTGATCGCACTGGTTACAGACATTTATTCTTTTGTAACCTATGTGGAACTTTTCCAACTGGAGACATGTATGTTAACATAAACTGTTTTTAAACATGTCGCATCCCACCCAGGCCATAAACATAAACACAAATAAATATAATGCCGGTCACTTTACAAATGTTTACCATCAGCCAGAGGGCGATGTGGCTAACAAAAAACAACCGCATAGATTTTCTTTCGATATTTTTATGGATGGACACACACTAATGGGACATTCAAAAGCTAAGAGTTAAAATGTCACCCCGTAATTTTTAAAATACAAAATCCGTTATATCAATAACAATAAAATAAAAGCAACGACATTTATAATCGCTTTGGTCCTGATTCATCCATCAAATTGACAAGTTGGTAAACAATCTGTTAATCTTTTAATCTTCATCGGCAGGAACAGTAACTCAATAATTTGAAAAACTTCCCACATGCGTTGCTATCATTTCCCATCCTTCAAATCAAGACAGTTATTTCCCCTCGATTACATGGCATACGCATGTAGTACCAAAATCATAATGTTGACCCCTGTCGTTCGCTCACCCTCCAACTAATGAGCTAACATTCTAGTCAACACAATCGAGCTCATCGTTTATAGTAAGATGTCATAAAATGTCTTTGTGGCAAGCAGAAATGAAATTGATAGAGGGATTAATAAAATATTTGATGGACGACGTACGTCCATTGCTCTCAAAATATTGTACTTAAGAAGAAATTTACTGGAAACGTCGACATAAATACAAGTCAGTGACTTGTCTATAGCTCATCGAAGATTAGATCAGCCATCGCAATTAACGATTTGCTACAGTGCTCCATGTCGCTTCTGATTTTATACTCCCTCAGCCTTAAAAAAAAAAAAAAAACAAGCGAACGTCGTCCTTTAAAGGTGCCGTTGTCGCAATCCTTTGCGACTCGTAAAAAAAAATTCGTTTTCTAAGTGTCGAATTTACGGCCTTGTTCAAGATTTCCAAGTCCCAGGACAAATTGGCGTATGCGTCCTTTTTCAGTCTCATTGGACTTTGATGTTACACTCTTCACTTTATCCTTTGTGCGTTGATATGGTCTTTTTTGTTTTGCCTTAGCAATTCAACCGTAAAATCTTCATTAAAACGGATGTGTACTCGTTCAGATGTGTGGGTATAAAAAAAACTTAGCTGCCATTTATGTGTGATTTCTTTGTTTTGTGCTTGTCCGCTCGTAGAATACAAGGGTCACAAATAAATGGACGGATTCAATTTTATTGTTCTCATATTTTCCACACTTTATTGACATTGACGTAAAGGCTATTTTTGAAATAATGGCCCTGAACAGGGCGGCTTGGGGAAGCCTCAGCCCTTTGTTGCCATTTGTTAAGCAAAATTGGACCTAAACTTGAAGTACAAACACAAAGTGATTGTAATATTTATTGGCAGTCAATAACAAGCATAGAACATAGGAAAACCAATTTCTTTTGTATTTACAATTATGCTTCCTGATTGTAACAAGCATTTAAGAAAGTCCGGCTTATATGTTTTATTTTAAATTTAATATTAAATTGAAGTAGTCGGGACGAAGTCTAAATGCAACAACGCATAGTTCTTTGAAACTAGAGCGGGTGTGACGTTCTCCAAAGGTAGAAAATGGACTTTCGGAAGTTTGTTTGCGAGGTTTTAATAAAAAATGTTTAAGTAAAAAAAAAAACGCTATTCGGTGAATTACTTATTTCAGTAAAACCAGATTATTTTTGTACGCTTGAGGTACAACACAATTTTAAATTTCAATTTAAGATAAAATAAAAGAAAAAAAAACCGCCGCGACTGGAATCCTGTTTGTGAATCAAAACTGTTGTGGATACGCCCTAAGCTGCGTGCTCTATGCGATTGCAGCGCCTGACCGGGTGTAGTGCTCTACAAAGCCCTACCATCTCCTTTCCCCAATACACCCAATTTCCCGTAATCCCCAAACCAAAACAAACACACGGTAAGTTGAACCAGATGTTCAATTACTATACTCATATTTCCAGAACTTCCTAAAAACTAAACACCACAATGCATATCTTCATATGCAAACAAACTCATCTTCCTACAAATCCTTATCTTTATCTCCATTCTTGCCAGATGTGTATATTCTAAAAATAGATATCACATCCCTTTTCTCTAGTACTCGACTCCAGTCGAACTACATTTCGAAATTCTGCTTGCATTTCGATGCATCCGCAATACAAAATCCCGATATGATTTTGTATAAAAGGGCGATGAATTTCAGATTCGAGGATCAGTCTCTAGGTTGGCGTCCGATGTTTAAGAACGCCAATCACATAAACTAAATATTGAAACTAATAAAAATAGCTTCAATTTCAAATACCTGCGTTTTATTGGATTCGGCCGAATATCAGGCCCGTATTCAGCAATGGGTTGTAACTCTTCGCGGAGGCCCCGGAAGCACGGTGGCGGCCGGAACGGGTCCCCTCAGAAGCGGTCTTACGAGATCCCTCATCCTTTTCAGGACAAGGAGACGCTCCCTGAGAGAAGGACCACAACACGGGCGTTACGAGTAAGAGGCAAATGAATTCACCCCTTAATGCGCTCACTCTACTTCTGACAGTTATACCACACCGAGCGCGCCTTTTGCTACATGCGTCAGACTAATGTATATTTGTTGAAACCAAGTTCACGAGTAATTCGTTTATAATATTAAATAAATAATATTTTTCGTACGAGGAGTCGCCCGTTCATTTCATTTCCTGCTACAACAGGCTATGGGCCCAGGCTTAAACATCGTCTGGAAATCGAAAAGACGAGAAGACAACGTGGAAAATACAAAATATAACCTCACTGCAACCAAAATGGACGATCAAGCTACGAACATTATGCGCATACAAATGCTAACCAGGGAAAATTACGATACCTGGAGACTAAGAATGCGGGCACTCATGACAAAAAAGAAAACGTGAGCTCGCGCAAGCGGTGAAAAACCGAAACCGGAAGCAGACAAAAATTTGCAAGCGTGGAGGGACGAGGACGAAAAGGCAAAAACAGATTTGTATCTCGCTATTGGCGACGCCAAACTCAGGCAAATTAGATACTGCGAAACAGCTCGAGAAATTTGGTTGAAACTTGAAGCAATTTTCGAATCGAAAGGACCGGGGAAAAAGGCATCATTGTGGAAACGGCTAATGAATCATCGACTCAACGAAGGCGTAGATGTACAACGACACGTCGACGAATTCTCCGATATGGTCAACAAAATGTCCGAATTATCCGTACAAGTCAGCATTGAATTACAATTGATCATGCTTTTACACAGTCTGCCGAAGAGCTACGAGGATTTTAGATGCGCCATCGAATCGAGAGACGACTTAGCTTCGCCGGAACATCTGAAAATTAAAATCCTCGACGAAAGCGCGACGAGAAGACAACGCAGCCAAGCCGAAGACCAAGCAATGTTCACGAGAAAAGGAACGCCGAATTGGAAAAGGACTACGAACAAAGCGTCGAACAAGTCCGTCGAAAAATCGGATGATCAACGTACCGGCGGAGCATTCAAATAGAAATACCATAGATGTCGCCTGATCGATTACAAGGCCATAAATTGTCCGGAGAAGGCCGAACGAAACGCGAAACATCCCGAAAATAAAGAAAAGGCGCCATCGGCAAACACATTTCCTTTCCAACCTCCCACACAGACGCAGATTCTTGCTTTGCAGGGAACGTTCAGAAAAACGAACGTCGTGTCTCGATAGTGGATGCACATCACACTTATGCCACGACAAGGACGTATTTGAACTAATCGCAAGTGCTGGAAATTTAAAGATTAATCTGGCAAATCATGGCTCCACCTACGTAAAAGCGAAAGGAGCCGTAAAAATCGCGGCATCCGACGGAGACACGACTCGGCTCATACATCTGGAAAACGCACTGCACGTACCCGACCTGCGTAATAATCTCGTCTCGGTCGGGAAGATCACGGACGCCGGAAACAGCGTGACGTTCACGCGCGAAGAAGCTACAATCGAAAGCAACCACGGATCTACGATCGCAGTAGCAGATCGGAAAGGAGATCTCTATTTTCTCCGCGAATCCGGAAAAGAATCGATCTGCGCCCTGTCGACGGGAACGCGTAAGTCTTTAATAACCGTTTGGCACGAGAGATTCGGCCACCTTAACTGGCGCGATCTCTTGGAGATGACCAAAAGGGGGATAGTGTCCGGACTTGACCTAGAAGACGACGGAACCACATATACGTGCGAGATTTGTTCGGAAGAGAAGATTACTCCGCTACCCTTCGGAAAAAAATCGCACCGAAGCGGAAAATTATTGGATATCGTCCATGCCGACGTATGCGGACCGATGAGAGACGAATCAAGGGGCAAAGCTAGGTACTTCCTCACGCTAACCGACGACTACTCTCGTTGGACAGAAGTAAGGTTTTTGCAAAAGAAAGGCGACGTCTTGAAGTTTTTCAATGAATTCAAGGCTCTCGTCGAAAATAAAACAGGACGAAGAATTAAATTTATGCAATCCGACAACGGACGAGAGTTCTGTAACGAAGAATTCGACAGATTCTTGAAGAGAGAAGGAATTGCGCGAAGACTCACGACGCCATACACTCCCCAGTTAAATGGAGTAGAGGAAAGGAAAAACCGCACGCTCTTGGAAATTGCGCGTTGCATGTTGACGCAATCGAAGCTCCCAACCTCGTTTTAGACAGAAGCGATCGCCACGGCAAACTTCGTAAGAAATCGATGCATTACGAAGACGCTAGGAGGTAAAACTCCTTACGAATTATGGCACGGAAAACGTCCGAACGTGAAGAACATGCGAACTTTCGGAGAGACAGCATATATGTTGGATAAAACTCCCGGAAAAGGGAAGCTGGAACCGCGAGGTATGAAATGCATTTTCCACGGATACGACGAATCGACTCAAGGCTATCGAGTATGGGTATCAGACAAAAGAAGAGTAACCACGACACGAGACATCAAAATTTACTGATACCGATACAAAAACGGAAATACATAACGAATCGTCATCGTCTTCCCAGATCTGAATCGAGATTCGAATCACAATCCTGAGGGAGTATCAATGCCGAATTTCCTTGAACCTCACCTAGGTGGGGACCGCGACGAGGAATCGAGAAATGATTCGCAGGAACACGGCGACGCGACGGGAGAAAGGGACGAGATCACCGAAACGATCAGAAGAGCTCCGGGTAGACCTAAAAAGATTCTCACAGGACGACCCGGTCGCCCGCAAAAATTGTATCGAATCATGCAAGAAGACGAAGATCCCCGCGGATCGAGCGGGGATGAGATCGACTGAACTCTCGATGACGAGGAGTCGTACATCTCGGACGGCCTGGAGGCAAATTTAGCCAGTCTTCACTCGGAGGTCCCGTATCGGCAAGCATTGAACGGACCGGACAAAGAAGAATGGTTGGACGCCATCGTCGAAGAAGTCAAATGCTTAATCAAGAACGATACATGGCAGATCGTGAATCGACCCAAGAATCGCAACGTGGTCGGACGTCGAATGGTTCTCAGGAACAAGTACGACTCGGGCGACGCGCAGCGACCCGGGATCGATTTTCACGATACCTACACTCCGGTCGCTCGCCTGGGATCCATGCGTATGCTACTTGTAATGGCGGTCAAGCACGGCCTTAAGGTGCATCAGATGGACATCACGACCGCCTACCTAAACGGTATGGTCGAAGAGGAAACATACGTGAAATTATCCGATTTACTGGCAGGATATTTGAAGAAAATCGTCGTGACACAAGTCAAATCCGATATCGAGAGCCGCGCCAAGGAAATGCTGAAACAACTTCAGGGTGGCGAAAAGATTTGTCGTTTGAAAAGGGCTTTGTAAGGCCTTAAACAGGTCGGTCGGCAATGGCATAAGAAACTGAATGGGAAACTCGAAGAATTAAATATGATACCGACGAGCGCGGATCCGTGCGTTTATCGCCTCAAACGAGGGCGAGAACCGTTGGTAATACTGGTCTACGTTGACGACATTTTGATACTCTATCGAGATCAGAAGGATCTTGATTTCGTCCGAAAAGGTTTGTTGCAGGAATTCGAGGCGAGAGATCTGGGAACAGCTAGCGATTGTTTGGGGACCGAAATCTCCAGGGGTAGAAATCAGATTACCATTTCTCAGCCAAATTACATTCGGGAACTACTCTCTCGATTTCGGATGGAGGACTGTAACACCGTCAGTACTCCCGTTGAATCGGGTTCGAGGGTCGAAAAGGACGTTGATGAAGAAGGATCCCCAGGAGGAAATCGGCCTTATCGCGAGCTTGTCGGAACTCTGAATTACTTGGCGATTGCCACAAGACCGGACATTTCGCATATTGTCAGTTGTCTCAGTCGATTCAACACTTGTTACGGCGAGGCAGCCTGGAAGGCGGCGAAACGCGTCCTGAGATATCTGAAGGGGGCCGCCGACTTCGGAACCACGTACACGACGAGCATGAAAACCTTGGAAGGGTCCGTCGACGCCGATTGGGCTGGGTGCCCGGTAGATGGAAGGTCGTACACCGGATACGTCTTTAACCTGAGCGGTGCCGCCATCAGCTGGGAGTCGAGGAAACAGCGCACCACCGCGCTTTCGTCCCCTGAGGCGGAGTACATGGCATTAACTTAAGCCGGGAGAGAAGCTTTATACCTACAGGGATTCTTGTCGGAGCTCAAGCTGTTCGAGTGTGAAAGAGTTCTGGTGATGAACGACAACCGAGGGGCACAACTACTGACCCAGAATCACACGTTTCACGCGAGATCGAAACACATCGACATTAGGCATCATTTCGTCAGAGATGTCTTGCGCGAGGGTCGACTGGATAATAAGCACCTTCCTTCGGATAAGATGCCCGCGGACTTTCTCACGAAGGGATTGACAAAAGAAAAACATGGGAAGTGTCTGGATATTCGGCGTCGGAGGTTCTTCAGAGGATCGACCTAGCACTACAATCGAGGGAGAGTGTTGTGGATCCGCCCTAAGCTGCGTGCTCTATGCGATTGTAGCGCCGTACCGGGCGTTACGAATAAGAGGCAAATGAATTCACGCCTTAATGCGCTCGCTCTACTTCTGACAGTTATACCACACCGAGCGAATGTATATTTTTTGAAACCAAGTTCACGAGTGCTTCGTTTGTAATATTAAATGAATAATATCTTTCGTACGAGGAGTTGTCCGTTCATTTCATTTTCTGCCACAACAAAAACAAAACAAAAAACAAAGCAAAAGACCCTTGTAATTCATTTATGTTAATATTTAATTTTCTTGATAAGCAAACACTAACTACTCCACTCTTGGTTTAATTTCAACTGCTTCGCAACAGCAACTATGTTCTCGAAATTTGCAATCACCGGGTCACCATTCAAAACCACAGGTTCTCCGTTTCTCTTGATGAACCGTCCTCGCGGTCAATGGCCAGAGTCCGTTTATTTCGACATTCAGTTACTCGATTGCCACGGTTCCAATTGGGAGACCACTCACGTCACGTTGCCTGAGAACAGACTTCGAAGTTCAGTGACATGACTACCTACCATTGCAATTTTTGCAATGGCCGTTTTCTTTTTACAGCATAAGGTTAGGTGCTTAGTACATGAATATATTTTATTTGAAGAATTTTTCTTGCTGCAGGCCGGCAAACTAGTTGGTTAGATATTGGATCTAAACCTACAACATTTGAATTGATTTGTGTTTACTTATGTTGCTGTAGTGCAACATTTTGCTTACACATCAATGGCGTAATTGTGTTAATGGGTGTTTCAGGCTAAGTAAATAAAAAAGGAGAAAAGTATATGAATACATTAAACTCTGTGCAATCAGTATACTGACAAAACAACATTCAATATACCCTCATGTCATAAACATTGGATTTTTTGAAAATCCACGCGCAGGTTGCTTCCTCAATGCCAGTTGCCACTCCAGGCCCGAGTGACAGAGGAAGCATCGGTTTGTTCAAGTTCAGTTGACCAACGACCGTGATAATGCCTATAGAAAAGACACGATACATTGCGCCTATCTTCTAACAACGGAATTGATCGACTCACAGCTGGGTCCCCAATAAGTTCCACAGCTCGTTTTTGCATCCTATCGAGCACGTGTAGTGCAGTTTGGGATGCTCCTGACCAAATATGGGAGTTGAACTCCATTTTGAGACGAATACGAGGGTTGCCTTTTATATTTCGGGGATTAGAGAACAAAAACAAATATTGATCATCGAAAATCACTTTATTGTTTTTCAAAATATTCCCCATGAAGATCTATACACTTTTGCAAGCGTTTGAACCAATCATCGAACAACTTTTGTTGGATTTGACTCATCTTGAAAACACCCAGACAGTCGACTGCTGTTTACTTCGGCCTCATACGCGTAAATCCACGATTCATCACCTGTCACGATGTCATAGACGTGTTTCGAAGCACCGCGACCGTATTTTTTGAGCATTGACACGAGCCTTTTTTGGGCGATTGACAAATTGTGTGGGATCCAACGCGAACAAATTTTTTTGACAGTCAAATGTTTATGCAATATTGAATGTATGCTGGTCCCACTAACGCCTAAGGTTGTCTCAATCTCACGATAGGTCACATGACGATCTTCCAATATCAGTTCGCGCACAGCATCAATGGTTTTCGGAACAACAACTGATTTTGGACGACCTTCACGAAATTCATCTTGGAGTGAACTACGACCACGATTGAATTCACCATACCATCGATAAACACTGGTCCTTGATGGAGCTTCATCGCCAAAAATTGAATTAAGTTCATCCATGCACTATTGCTGAGTTAATCCACGCCGAAAGTTGTAAAAAATAATCGCACGAAAATGTTGACGATTTAATTCTATTTTTGGGCCGAGATGAATCTTTTAAGTTACCGTAAACAACACAAATAGCGCTCGTATTTCAAAACGTTCTGAGTGCGTATAACCTCAAAAATGTCCAACTTTACGACAGAGCTGTCAATTGCCGGATTGCAACACTAGGGTTGCCAAATCCCGAAACATAAGAGGCAACCCTCGTATACGCTTTGTAAATAGTAGCCAGGTTGGATGGATTGAAGTATTTTTGCATCTCTTAAGGAACCCCATGCATTTGGCTGCACTTTTTCGCAGCTTCAAAAATGTGGTCGCTCCAATTAAGAGTCGAATAATTCGAGTGCCGTCCACTCCACGGGTCAATTCGACAATGATGTGACAATGAATCTCCAAAACCAATCCCCCAACAATATGCGTCTCTCTCGACATAGCAAAAGCATTCGATTGCGTTTGGATTGCAGGACTGCTATCAAGGTACACTCAATGTTCGCATTAAACACCCACACCATAAAACTTCTCGCTTCCTACCTTTCTGATAGAAAAGTTCATGGTGAAAATAAATTCAACTCTTTCGACACCATACAGTATAACCGCGGGTGTTCCTCAAGGTTCCATTCTCGGACCATTATTATACCTCCTTTATACTTCAGACACCCCGCAGCCACACATGACACTTAATTTATTCAAGCAACAGGTTTATCAAGGAGGCAAGAAACTGTATTAACAGCTATCTCCCGAATCTCTCAGCATATTTTACTAGGTGGAAAATCCGACTCAACCCAGCCAAAACTCAACTTATAGTGTTTAAAGGCAGAAATGCGAATTGTACTAACAACACCATACGCTGCCATAACAAAATCAGAATCAAGTTAAATAACAATATAATTAAACCCTCCAAAACCTTAAAGTACCTGGGAATAACCTTCACCAACAATCTGTCCTTCTCCGCCCACACCAAAAACTCGATTCGCAAAGCGGCAATTCAACTTAATCTCTGCAGAAAAGTGATGTACAAGCCGAATGGTCTCTCTCCCAAAGTTAAATCACTTATCTACAAACAGATAATCAGACCCACTCTCACATATGCATGCCCGATATGGTACCATATCACACCCGCCCAAATGGAGAAGCTACGCATCTTCGAAAGGAAATGCTTCAGACTTATCACTGGCCTCAACCGACATCCCAACTCCCACAAATATTACAACAGTAGTTCGCTCTACTATGCCTATAATATTGAACGTATAGATCGATGCTTCCTCGAGCTGTCCATCAAATTTATCGAAAATCGTCCCAATAATCCCAACCCGATAATAAATGCGCTCACATCGACTCCGTCAGATAACCGAACTGCCTACCCGAACTGTCTCCACATCAGAACGTTCTTCACCTCTGGCAGGTTGGTTAATAACTCTAATGAGATTGTATACCACAATACAGAGCTTTCACCTCACCAATTTAAATATAGTAATATTCAACCCTTCTCCAATATTTTGCGTTTCAACGAACAAACGGAAAGTAGTTACCCAACCCACATCCCTGACTGACAATATCCTCACTAACCCATAACCTACCTATTGATCACTATGCTTCCCCCTGCCACACCACACTAACTTATTTCAATAATAATTAGGTAACTAGACTAAGTTAAGATAAGTTAAGTTAAGTAAATTAGCATAGGTTAAGTAAATAACTATATCCTGGTTTTCTGACCTTTTCCAGGAAGCTCTACCCACTAAAATCTTAATCCATAACCAATATATAACTTTTATCATATTGTTTGAAAAATGTACTAGTAAGTATATGTAAACAATTATAGCTAAAGTATCATAAGTTATCTGTATTGCTTATTGTAAAAATTATTGATGGCCAATAAATACAGAAATGTAAAAAAAAAATCCAAATCAACATACCCAATCCAATGAGTACCTGTAAAAGTGCATTAGATACAAAATGCATATACGGCCAAATCATGGAATCCATATATCACATCTGCGAAAAATCCATGACGGCACAAAGAAAATAATGTGGTGCTAAAAACAAAGAACAATTCCACAGTCGTTACCAACACGTCAAAGAGATAAGACGTATACCTGACAACAGGAGAAAGGAAAAGAAAAGAAAAAATAATAATAAATAAATAAATTCGTCGCGCGAGTGTAAGTGAACAAGTGTAGATTACACAGTATGGCCGCCACTGAGAGCGGTTGTTTAAAAAATAAAAAATAAATAAAAAATTATGGAAACAAACAAAGTGTTAAAGAGCTCGTCGCCTTTCATGAAAAGGGGCCAGGCAGACCTGAAAGCGATGACACGGAGCCGACTCGAGCGACAGCCGAGTATTATAACAAAGCGGCACAAGCCAAATTCAGACGGCGAAAAAAATGCTAAAGGAAAGAAAAACGAATACACAGGCGCAGGTAACCAATTCAACGAATTGGTTGACCTTGACCCAAGTGAAATCGAATTACCTGCTGAGGAAGAAAACAATATCACAGGTACTGCAACAGATCCGGCGGAATTAGAAAAACTCCTTGCGGATATTGACACAAAAAAAGAGGAACTCAATAAACAAAGAGAAGAAATCCTCAAATTAAAAGACCTGGTGCAGCAACAACAAAGCAAAGAAAATACAACAGCACAACGGAAAAATCAGGAACAACATCAGGAAGCAAACAAAAGGCAGCAAACAAAGGAGATGCAGAAGCAGCAAACAAACCAGCACATCGTAACCAACAAAAAGGAAAAGGCGCCGCCTATAATACTTACGTCCATGGAAACAAAGGACGTTATAAAATTAGGTGAGTTAACTTGCAAAAATTTCAAAACAAAAAAAATTAATAATTCTAAAATGAAATTAATGTGCGATGATATTGAAGGTTTTCGCAAAGTAATGACTGTTTTGGGTAGGACAAAAAGCGAGTACTACACGTACACCCCGAAATCGGAGAAAATAATCTCCATGCTCCTAAAAGGCGTTGATCCATGTTTTTCCCCTGAGGAGGTATTAGAGGAATTAAAAAATGTCGAAACCGACAATTTAAAATTTACAGGTGTGAAACCCTTCTCTACCGCCAATTCCAGAAAACGCAATTGCAAATTGCCTTTCTTTATTGTATCACTGAGTCCCAACAGTAAAGTTGATGCTCTCCGATACATCGAACACCTCAACCACCAAACAATAAGTTGGGAAAAAATTAGAAAAATCGATCGCGTATTGCAGTGTATGCGTTGTCAACGCTTCGGGCACGCGGCATCAAATTGCCACATGCAATTCAGGTGCGTAAAGTGCCTCTCCGACCATATCATTGGTGAATGCCCCTTGGGCAAGGAACAGCTTCCAGATAGGAAAACACTGTCCTGTGTCCTCTGTAAAAATACAGGTCACACTGCAAATTTTAGAGGATGTCCTAAATTTCAACAAATGAAATTAAAATTGGAATCCAAAAAGAAACAAGTTGAAGAAGAGAAGAAAATGAAAACTCGTTCTTACAACAATTTCGTTGCTCCTTGTGTGTCATATGCACAAATGGCCGGTGCTCCTAAGCAACCAGCATCCATGGAACATACATATAGTAATGGGAAAATGCCTGCACCAGAGGCACATTCAGAAATAATAACAATGTTATTAACCATGCAAGGACAATTTGCCGAATTTCAAAGAACACTGACTGAACAAAGAGCACGAATAGATACTCTCTCTTCAACCCTGTTCTCAAATAACTCTCCACATCAAAATCTTCAACCCTCCGTCTGAACTTACCCTAAAAATTATAGCTGTGAATGTAAATTCACTAATCCACATCGAAAGAAGGGATAATTTAGGCAATCTGGTCCAAGCCGAATGCCCAGATGTGCTCTTGGCTAGCGAAACTAAGCTAAACCAAAGGCATAAAATGGGCTACAAAAATTATAACATAATTAGACGAGATCGAACACACTCTACTTGAGGGGATGGGGTCGCTATCTTAGTTAAGAAAGCTCTTCACCATAAGGTCGTTTACAGCACGGAAGTACACAAATTCCAGGTGCTAGAGGCATGCATTATAGATATTCCTCTAAAAAGTCAAAGGCATCTATATATAGTCGCTGCTTACGCTCCTGAATCTGTTCAAGGTACACAATTTATCAGTGAAATCGATACGCTTTTCCGAAGTCTCAAGTTAGATTCGGAAAACAGTTACTTTTTAATGGCAGGTGATTTTAACGCCAAGCACAGTGCCTGGGGCAATCTGACCTCGAACACCAGAGGCAATGCCTTGTTTGATTGGTGGCAAACAAATGCGATCGAGCATAAACTAAAATTGTACGCTACAAGTACACCGTCTTATCCAAGAGGTAACTCCTTCCTGGATTTACTTATGACAGATGATCGAATTCAGTTACCAGATACCGAGGTAACTACTCGAAATTGTCTTCGCACAATTGAGTACGATAGTGATCATTACGGACTTGGAGCCGTTATACACGTGCCAAACGAGTACCATCTACTTGAGCAGTACGACCAGGTACACTCTTTCGATTTCCGAAAAGCACATTGGTCGCGTTTCGATCGTATAGTAAAAAGAGAAATACGCAACATTGGCATAGACCCACCGACTAATAGAAACCTCCGTAATGATGAAATCGATCATTATCTCCTAACTATGAACGATATTGTTACTAACACAATGAATCGTTCCATCCCCAAAGTAGCTCATATGGATAGCTATACCCACCGATACAGAAATGCAACTATCGATGCTTTGTATAGGCAAAAGAACACACTGCTCTCAAAGCTGAAATTGTGCTATAGGCAGTTCAGTGACCCAAATAGCAATGAAATCAAAACAATCAAGTCCTTGATTAAAAATCTTCAAAAACTGATCCGGGATAATTACCGAGCAGTAATAAATGAGGAGTGGAGCAACAGAATTCGAGCTGTTCAAGGAAACGGACCGAACATGTTCTCACAAATCAAGAAAATATGTCGAAGAAAAGATCACAATGACATTCCCTGTCTCCGAATTCCACGGACTCCCGAGAATTGTCAGATAATGCTGAACGCAGGACTCACCTTAGAGCACATCAACTCCAATGATGAAGTAATAGTAGTCGAAGATCCGCAAAAGAAAGCGAATGCAATTGGAGCCTGTTTCGAAGCAGTGTACAGAGTTAACGAATCAGTTCATGCTAACACTGAAATTGAAAGCAATGCCCGTCAAAGACATTGCTCGCTGCGCAATCAACTTCACAACTGGCGATTCGAATACCGTAGTTTCATCACATTCGGCGAAAATAATAGGGCGGATTCTCCCGTCAGAAATGAAAATACAAATATGTTTGTGCGCAAGGATGAACTTAGAAACATACTTAGCTCAATAAAAAATAAGAAATCATCTGGAATATATAACATTCCAAATGTGGTTCTAAGGCATTTGCCTTGCGGAGCAGTGAACATATACACTACTTTGTTTAACAACACTCTAAACAATGCACACTATCCAACCCATTGGAAGACTGCAGTAGTCCACCCTATCCCCAAAAAGGGTAAGGAGAAGAGCAATCCAGCTAATCTGCGGTCGATCAGCCTGCTTCCCAACATCAGCAAGGTATTCGAAAAAATTATAAACAAAGCACTGATAGTTTGGTGTGATGAAAACGATATCATCCCCAACAACCAGTTTGGCTTTCGAGCGCGACATGATACAGTTCATGCAGCGACGAAACTTGTTTCCGATATACAGTGGAACAAGGCAAAGCGACAATGTACAGGCGCCTGCTTGGTTGACTTTGAAAAGGCTTTCGACACCGTATGGTTAGAAGGACTTGTCTATAAGTTAACAAACCTGGGTGTGCCGCAATATCTGCTATACATCATTTATGATATGATAATGGACAAACATTTTGTGGTGAAATGCGGGGACATACTCTCCAACAAGACCTTCCAAATTAAAAATGGCTTACAGCAGGGGGCTGTGAATTCTCCCATTCTATTCAATATTTACACTAGTGATCTAGTGAGTTCTCTCGAAAACGCCATTACGTACGCCGATGACATAGTGGTGTACAGAACAGGAGGAAAAATAGACGACATCAATAGGCACCTTCAGATGACTTCAACAAAATAAAACAATTTTGCGACGACTGGAAATTAAAAATTAATCCAGGGCCTCGAGGGATACAAAATACAACTGGAAACACTTCTCTATTGTAGGTAACAATAACCTTCTACTACAAGTGAAAACTGTAGTTAGATACCTTGGTATCTGGCTAGACCAGTATTTATATTTTGACAAGCACGTAGCAGCGTCCCTCTCCGCAGCTAAAAGCGCATATTCTATGACAAGAAGTCTATTCCGGAGTAGTCTTCTTGACCCCAGAGTCAAAATAATTTCGTACTCGGCATTCATCCGACCAGGTTTGATTTATGGCTGTCCAGTATGATATAATATATCTCCACTTTATATGGAGAAGTTTCGTGTGTTCGAACGGCAGTGTTTGCGTTCCTGCCTCGGACTTTATAGAACACCAAAGTCGCAATACAAAAAATTCTATCCCAACAAAATCCTGTATAACAAATCAGTGTTAAATAGGATAGACAATTTCATAATTAAAATTATTCGTGGTCACACAGCAAGGGCAATGTGCAGTGACAATAATCTTATCTCGGGAGCATTCTATCCCAATGATATGTATCTGGAGAATATGCTCCAGAATGGGTTTATTCCCCCAGAAACGTTCCCTTTCTTGGATCAAAAAGGCCTTATCCAAGACGTGCACGGAGTCCCGATTATTTACCACGCTTTCCGTGGTGCCAGGGACAAACGAATTCTCCATGATAGTGATATCTCCAATGCCCCAGACCGCATGCGTTTTAGCACGGCGATCAGTGAAAGAGATAAATCAGCCAAAGATCGAACATCTCCCAAATAGTGGTGGCTTCTCAACGAGGAGAGGACTTCACTTCCTCAGATATAGTATGTCTCTCAAGAGCAACGCTCTCCTTCCTCTTGTCCCCCCTCCCCCTGTCCTCCTTTCACCATTACTTTTATTTTTATTTTAATTTTTATTTCTTATTTTATGTTTTAATCGTTTTGTTTTGAAGTTTTTGTTTGTTTGTTATATACAAAGAACAATTCCATGGCAACGAAGCAATAAGGTATACCAAATATCTTTGCCATCGTTGACCATAAATGAATTTTCAATGTTTATGATTTTCAGGAAATGTACTGCCAAGCATACCTCATGTGTATCAAAAAAGATCTATTGTGTGTAAATAATGGATGCATTCCTTCGGTCTGCACGATCGAAAGAGAGATATGGGTGTGTGTGTGTATGAACGTCGTCCGGTTTGGACATTCTAAAAAAGAGTCTGTGCGTATCCATCGTCCTAGACGGGCATAAAACATGAAAGCCGATCGCATTTCAAAAGTCGCGGCGAGTAACTCTTTGACGGTGATTAACAAAAAAGAACATGGGCGGTTTGCGCTTACCGTACGACTTCGTCGAGTTCCTTTCGCGGTTAATATTTATCTTCCCGGAAAATATTCCATTTAAAAACATCGTGTAATAATTCAAATCGTTTTGATACGTTTTCTAAATTCAATTCAGTGTCAGTGTTGTGTTTTCTCTCAGCATCCCAACATAAAGAGGATCGTTTTAGACAACCTAAGTTAATAAATGGATTCAACCCCAAAAACTGCATTTGACTGTGTTCGCTGTGACTATCATTCGGTGTACCCAATTTAAAGGGGTTTAAGACAAACTACATTAGTTAAATAAAGTGTCATTAAATTAGAAACAGGTTTCCGTGTTTTATTTAATTATTTGGGTGCTTATTCCCTGTGTGTGTTTGTGTTCTCTATATCTTATGGTGCAGTGCAAATTATTTTATAACACCGAACCATTGGGAACATCTGGATTAATTTGATGGGAGACAGATTTGACACCGTCAAGAACCACTTGGATTGAACGGGCAGAAAGATAGTCTCTTATTCATTGGATCAGGGAATTATCCACTCCATATGATTGTAATTTTGATAAAAGAGCTGGATGCCAAAGTCTGTCGAAGGCTTTCGAGATATTTCGAAAGTTGGCGGTTGATCTGTGATGGTATCTCGGGGCGCCCACTCGGGGCTATAGATTCGCCTCTCCCGAGAGATGTTATAGAAAAAGGGGATTCCAATACCTTGGAGAGAATAGAAGTTAGGGCTATGGGTCGATAAGAAGAAAGGGATGACTTGTCGCCCTTTTTGGGAATTGGCTGAATGTTCGCTGAGCTCCATCTATTCGGGAAACAGCCGGTAAGACAAATGTAAGATTTTCCGTAGTGGTTTAGAGAATGGAGAGGAACATCTCTTCAAGAGAATTGGGGAAATGCCATCGGGACCAGCTGATTTGTTTGTGTTTAGCTTCGGGCAACAGTACGCATTCGAAAGTGAATCTGGCTCATGGTGTGCTGCTTCTGCTCAGGTTGAGGTGGAACTGAGGTGGTATCAGGCAGCGTTGAATTGTTTGCAAAATGTGCAGGAAGTAGATTCGTCTTCTGTATTGCACTGGTGACTGGTCTGTAATCGACTATTAGCGAAGGAATGGATGAGGATACCGAGTTTTGAATGTTCTTCGCAAATGCACAGAAGTTTCTATTACCTGTGGGAAAGGTAGTCTTTTTTGTCTCACTATCTGGTCATGTAAGAACTTGGCGTGTTGAATATACCCATTACAGTCATTTCTAGCTCTCTTAAATCTTTTCCGGTTTTCCTCAATATTGTTTGATCTATACAACCGGAAGCTCAACTCTTTGGCCTTAATGGCTTCTCTGCAGCCGGAATCGAACCACATATTTCTCTTGGGTTTGATACTTTTTCGTCTGTGTGGAGTAAAGGCTCGCATGCCAAGTAGAATCGTGTCTGTCAATGTGTCCGCTGTAGAGTTGTGGGGAGGAAGTATGTTGCGCCGACGCACAGCGCTGATTCCCTTCTACCCCCATCCATCATTCACTGTGTAAAACTGCAAAAGTGTTTTCATCCGCGAGGAACAATGTGACGCCATCGATCCTTCAGCCAAAAATGTCGCCAACACAAGGAGTAAAACTCCGCCAGAAGACATGCACCCGAAAAGAAAGTAAGACACAGTATGGCAATTGTAAGTATTTATGTATGGTATTTTTGTTGCTTAAAAACTTCTTAAGCTACGGGAAACGTTCACAATTGATCCGGACACTAATTAGTAGGTTTTATTGTAAAATACTAGTTCTATGTTTCATGGTACTTAAGCAGTAATATTGTTCCACAGGCATGTTTACTAGTTCTTCAGCGAATATTAACGTTAACGAATTTAAAACAGAAGATATACCGAACGCGACTTCAAACTCAGTTATAATTCACAACGCGCTTACTCGACTACGCACAGGGGTGTGAGCACCCCCGTGCTCAACATTTTCATGAAAATGTTTACTGAATAAATTGACAGTGACAGTTCGGTGATTAGTGAAAGGGTGTGTTCACAAATTAAATTCAAAGTTGTCAAGTCCCTATTGGAAAACCCATTATATGTTAATATGTTTATATATGTTTGGTCTATTCCGAACAACTTCAATGCATTCCAAATTGCATGATGACTAATAATATAGAAAGCCTTGCTATAGTCTATGAACGCCATGTACAGTGCTCTGTTAAACTCGCGGTATTTCTCTATAACTTGTTCTATAGCGTGAATGTGATCGGTAGTACTGAAATCTTAGCGGAACCCTGCTTGTTTTATAGGCTGTGAAATATCGATATCTCGCGTTATTCGTTTTAATGTTATGGAAGAAAATAATTTGTACACACTTGTTAGTAGGCTGATTGGCCTGTAATTTCCTATATCCAGTGGATGGCCCTTCTTAAACAGCAATATGGTTTCGGATTTACACCACTGTAACGGTACAGTATCTGAGTTCATTACCATAGTGAATGGTTGTGTAGGGTGATGGGTTAGAATTGGTGGTCCTAGTATAATAACTTCATTGCTGAGCCCATCTGGACCGGAGCTTCTTTCATTCTTTAGTTGTTTTATTTGTTCGTACACCTCTCTTTTTTCTATTGGTCCAACATAGCTTAATTTAGGTTCCCAGTTATTACAGTTGCATCTCAACCCCCGAATGTTACACAAATCGAGACGAGAAAGTAATCGTGTGCGTGCCGCTTGTGTTTGACCCGCGCAGATATAAAAATAAAGAATTAATAAGTTCATACGAAAATGTTTAATAGTTTACGTGAAAACAAATCAATAACACAAAAAACAAAAGGACAAACAATAAACAATAAATTTAAATTTCATTAACAGTTTGATTAGCTATGCAATAGTCTCGTTGAGAAAAATAATAATATATCGCATACCTCCGAGATCCCCATTTTTTTCTTTCACTTGATTAAGCATAATCAAGCAAAAACGATAAATTGGTTTCAGTGACATTATAAAGTGCGCTGCTTCACAGCAATAATAACAGTCAAAACAAAGTAACAGAACGAAAAGTGAATCAAAAGTAATCGAAAATAATCGAAAATAAACAAAAATAAAAACAAACAAACAAATTAAAGAATAAAAAAAAAAAGTGCATAACAAATCCTTTCAGTGAGGTGCGACAAAGAAACTATCAATTAAAATATATCACCTCGCAAGCGTGAAAATTGAAACAGACAATATATTGCTCATTAAGCAAGTGGTTTTTAAAGCAGCATTTGGCGCGAGGGCAGAGTCACTGATTCCCACTCGACGATAGCCAAGTTCGAGTCGGCGTACGGAAGAAATCGAGTTCGTGCTTCGTATTGCGGGTCGCCTTTGTTTTTTTTAAATGAAAACAAATTGGAAAGAACCAGTATGAACACGGAGGACGACAAAAACGCAACAACACACAAAAGAAAAGGTACACAGAAAATCTCCATTGTGACGCGAAGTAAAACCGCGAAATTAACAATGGAGAAAAAAGGCCAGCAAATGGAGGAGGACAGAGGGCGCCCCTCCCCCTACAATTTTAATATGTATGGGGCAAACAATTCGTTCGCTTCTCTTGCATCCTCAGAGTCTGAGGATGAAGAAGAGGAAATAACTGAATTGGAGGCGAAACTTGCGATGGCAAGAGCCCGTCTAGAAGAGAGACGCCGAAAGAAAAAAATAGCGGCACTCGAAAAAGAAAAAGACACGGAACAACAACAAAAGCCGAAGCCAAAAGTCGGCCAACAGCAACAGCAACAGCAACAGCAACAGCAACAGCAACAGCAACAGCAACATCAACAGCAACAATCAACACAAAATCGGCCACAGCAAGCAACACAACAGCGGCAAAGCAACAATCAGAACCAAAAAATAAAGATGCCACCGATCAACACTATAGATATTGAGTGTAAGGAATTGGTAAGTCTTTGTAAGCTAGCGATAGGTAACAATTTTGTAGTTAAAAGACTGGCTGGTAATAGGCACGCCATTCAAACCTATGCGGTGGCAGACCACGAAAAAATTAAAGAGGTCTTAAAAAGGGCCACCGCGGAATTCTACTCGTTCACGCCGAAGCAAACAAAGAGGGTAACGGTTCTATTAAAGGGTGTCGACCCTGAGGTGGAACCGGAGGCTCTGCTCGAGATGCTTCAAAAGTTGAGGCACGACGATCTCGAGTTTATCTCCGTAAAACCGTTCACTACAACCAAGGCAAGAAGGGAAAACCGCAAGCTACCCTTCTTTTTGGTTCAACTAACGCCCAGTAGCAGAATTGGTGGTCTAAGAAAGATTACAGTCTTGGATCATCAAAGTGTCACATGGGACAAGTTAAAAAAAGGCAGAGACATCCTGCAATGTGTCCGCTGCCAAAGGTTTGGTCACGCGGCGGCGAACTGTGAAATGCAGCACCGTTGCGTGAAATGCGGAAAAGACCATAAGGCAGAAGAGTGCCCTCTGGGAAAAGAAAGGGTAGAAGACAAGCCCTTCTAAAGTGCGCAGTGTGCCGGAATGAGGGACACCCCGCTAATTATCGAGGATGTCCTAAATTCCGAGAAATAATGGCAAGAAGTGTGATCCGGCAAAAAACCACAGAGCCAGCTCGTACTACAACAATGCCCGTAACATCGCAGCGGTCGTACGCACAAGTTGCGTCGGGTGGGAGACCATCAAACCAGGCTACAACATTGGTAGCCACAAATACTCCCACACAGACTGAAACAACATCGCAAGCGGACGTGGTCACGGTTCTGCTTAATCTGCAGAGACAGATGACACAGCTGCAAAACCAAATAAACGAGATCTACTCGTACTTGCCCAATCTAAACAAAAAGTCAATATAAACCCTCTAACCACAACATCAATAAAAGCTCTTGTCGTGAATGTAAATTCACTAATAAGAACTGAGAGAAGAGCCAATCTTTTCAACCTGTTGCAAGTTGAACGGCCTGATGTACTTCTGGCGGGGGAAACAAAGTTAAACCAGAGACACAAGATATGGCATAAAAACTACGATATTATACGAAGAGACCGACCTAACTCCTCTCAAGGGGGGGGGGGGGGGGGGGGGGGTGTCGCAATCTTTATTAGAAAAGGGATCCCTCATAAAGTTATATATAGTGGAGAAGTGCGCAGGTTCCGGGTGCTGGAAGCCTGTATCGTACGCATACCCCTTCAGCAAGGAAGGGGTTTGTATGCGATTGCGGTCTACGCACCTGAGGAGCACCAACATAATCTATTTATAGCAGAGCTCGAGACTCTCTTCCGATGCTTACAATTGCACCTGGGCAAAAATTACTTTATTCTAGGGGGAGATATGAACGCCAAGCATAGAAATTGGGGAAATTATATATCTAATGCCAGAGGAAATCAGTTGGCTGGCTGGTTAGACCAGTTTCATATTGAATATAGAACTGACCTGCTAGCTACCGAATATCCATCGTTCCATAGAGGTAGATCGTTCTTAGATATCTTGCTAATCGACTCACGACTGAGAATACTTAACACCAATAGACGAAACACAAACTGTTTACGGACAATTGAATACGATAGTGACCACTGTGCATTCACGGCAGTAATGGAGCTTCCGAACGAGCTCGCAGATCTGGAGGAATTCGTGATCCCGCAACCCTATAACTACGGGGCAATGCGATGGCCGCGGTTCACCAGATCATTAACAAGAGAACTTCGTTCGAATGACTTTAATCTGCCAGTAAACAGAAACCTGACTAATGTCGAAATCGACAAATACATTCAACAAATGGACGAAACCGTAAAACGAACAATGGACAAAACAATTCCCAAAACAACAGTTACAGATCACACTAACATGTACAGAAACGCAACAATAAACGCACTCCACAGGCAAAAGAGCAGACTGCTATCGAAATTAAAACAATTACACAGACAGTTTACAGACAGACAAGACCAGGAGATAATATCACTGAAATCCCGATTAAAAAACCTCCAACAATTACTTAAAGCTAATTATAGATTAGCAACAAATTTGTATTGGAACAACAGAATTCGAGCTATAAAAACTAATAACCCGAATATGTTCCCGCAAATAAATAAAATATTCAGGAGAAATAATCAAAATGAGATTCAGTGTCTCCAAATCCCACGTACTCAGGTAAACAAGCAGCTGCTAACCAACATTGGCATAGATGCAGAGAACGCTATCCTCAATGGTGAGCTCTTCGTGATCGAAGATCCTTTGGAAAAGGTGAACGCTTTGGGAGCTGTCTTTCAGGAAATGTACAAGGTGAATGAAAGCATTCATCGAAATCACGACCTGGAGGACAGAGTTCTACTCAATCACCTGCACCTCCGGAATGAAATTTCACTTTGGCAATCGGAGAATCCGGGTTTTACCGAATTCAGTGAAGATAATCTGTCAATTGACATTAATGCCAATGGTGTAGTGGCTAATAGCCTTCTAATAACAAGGGAAGGAATCCAGAGTATCTTCGACTCATTAAGAAGCAAAAAGTCAGTGGGAATAGATGGAGTACCTAACATCGTACTCAAGAACCTGCCCCCAATGGCAATAGATATATACACGGTCCTGTTTAACAACGCGTTGAATAATGCATATTATCCCGCGCGTTGGAAAACGGCTATCATTCAGCCCATCCCAAAAAAGGGCAAAGACTGTACAAACCCAATGAACATGCGTTCGATAAGTTTACTCCCAAGCATCAGTAAAGTATTTGAAAAAATCATTAACAAAGCTCTGCTAAAATGGGTAGACGACAATAGCATTATTCCAAATAACCAGTTTGGCTTTAGGGCGGGTCATGAAACCACACATGCCGCAGCTAAACTGGTCTCCGACATACAATGGAATAAATGTAGGAACCAATGCACAGGTGCCTGTCTGATCGACTTGGAGAAAGCCTTTGATACCGTCTGGATCGAAGGGTTGTATTACAAACTGGTCAGACATGGCATACATAAGCCTTTACTATATGTACTTTACGATATGTTAAAGGACAGGAGGTTCGTGGTCAAAAGTGGTAATGTGACCTCTAATAAAACGTATAATATCAAGAATGGCTTGCAACAGGGCGCGGTACTCTCTCCGATTCTTTTTAACATTTACATTAGCGACTTATTAGATGCACTTCCGCAGGCTATTGCGTACGCAGACGATCTCATAATTTACAGAACAGCTCCGAAAGTTGCGATCATAAATAGATTAATACAGCGAGACTTCAACAAAGTGCAGCGCTATTGCAATGACTGGAAACTTAAGATCAACTTCCAGAAATGTGAAGCCATCCTATTCAGAACTCCATTATATAAAGCCACGTACGACACAAGGAAAAACTGGCGAAAGCTAGTTATCGTGGGACCGCATGGAGATAAACTGGAAACCAAGAGTTTAGTTAAATACCTGGGCATCTGGCTAGATCAATATCTGTATTTCAACAGACATGTAGAGGCTGCTTTGCTCAAAGCGAGGAAAACTTTTGCTATGACAAGGAGGCTATTTCACAGTAGCCAACTTGACAGCAAGGTAAAAGTCATATGCTACATGACGCTAATCAGGCCAATGCTCATATATGGTTGCCCAGTATGGTTCAACATAGGTCCAAATTTGATGGAAAAGATTCGGGTGTTCGAAAGAAAGTGTCTCAGAAGTTGTCTCAGATTATATCGGACACCGGAATCGGACTATAAAAAGTATTACTCAAATGAGACTTTATATAATGAAGCGTACATAAATAGGGTGGATAATTTTATGATTAAATTAATCAGAGGACATATTGCGAGAGCAATAAGCTCGTCCAATGACCTAATTTTCGGGGCCTATTATCCAAACACCTTGTACTATGAGAGCGTGCGTCGCAACGGCTTTGTTCCACCAGAGGCGTTCCTTGACTTGGATATGAAAGGGCTTATACAGGATAGATCCGGAATTCCGCTGATCTATCATGTAAGTAGATCATCTGTAGACGGGCGATTGTGCTACGACCGGGAAGTAGCGCGCACCGAAGAACAGCTCCTGCGCTTCAGTAGGGCTATCTCCCACAGAGACCGGGACGATAGTATTAGACAGCGTCAACAGTTCTGGTGGTTGAATGGCATATAAAGACCTGGATACCAAAGTCAGTATAGAATCATACTATCATCAGCTAGCTTACATAGACTTAGCTTTTCTAGAATTAGGGTAGTATAAGATTTAAGTTAAGTTAGGTTAAGTGCTTTTACATAAAAAAAAAAAAAAAAAAAAAAAAAAAAAAATAAAAAAAAAAATAAAAAAAAAAAAAATAAAAAAAAAAAATATATATATATATTAGGTAAGTTAAGTAAGTTAAATTTTAAGAAAAAAAAAACAAAAAATTGACAAAGTTTTTCAAATTTTTCTTTGTATTTCAACTAATTATCAGTACTGCCACAAAGTTCTGTCGCCGAAAGGCAAATTATACAAATGTTAAGTAATGTTTAGCTTAGAGCGTCTGCGAAGGACCAGTAAGTTATTATATAAGATAATTAAGCTAGAATTTAAGCATTTTTTGTCTAGCCTTTAATTTAGAAATTAAGAATATAAAAAGAAAAATAAAAAATGTTTTAAAA
The DNA here is from genome assembly GCA_963931805.1 of Microdon myrmicae. Lineage (NCBI taxonomy): Eukaryota > Metazoa > Arthropoda > Insecta > Diptera > Syrphidae > Microdon > Microdon myrmicae. The sequence goes on from OZ007499.1 coordinate 158,004,508, forward strand.
ATGAAATGAAATGTTCCCAGTTATTATTTTTAAGTTCAAGTCCCTGCTCGTTGATTCTTCTTCGGTACAAATCTTTATCGAAGTTTGTTGCATGATCGATTACACCTTCCTTATTTTGGTTTCCTCTGATTGTTGTTTAAGTTTTTGTATCCATGATTTGTCAATGCTTAGCTCCTTAAACGCTCTTTTTGTACTCCTGTGTTTATTTAAGTTTCTTGTTACTACTTGTCTATGTGTTTGGTAGTCTTTCTGGATTGATTTACTCGTTACTCTGTATACCGTTCCTAGTTCTTTTTTCATATCTAAGTTCACCGAGTTCTAGCTGCAAAGGGGCTACTCTCCTGGATATTCCTGTAAAGTTTAATATGTAGGTTCTGTATTTTTGGGTGATAATGAACCTCAACTCCATTGAGCTCTTTTGTTTAACCAATATAGCACAGGATATGATCATTGTCTTCTTCAATACTAGAGCTGAAGTTTTTAATTTCTGACAGCCCTAAAATGTCACACTTTACACTTCTGACTGCATATATGAGTTCAAAATACCTCTCTTTGACAAGGATCTTACGTTGTAACTACAAATATTTAGCGTCATGAAGTTATTCATTTCTAGTTCGTTTCTTACAGCTGGAGGGTGGTGGTCTAATTTCCCACGATGACCAGTCGGCTCACTTTTTCTCTCACATTATCATTTTTCCTCACCCTCTTGGTCGTTTTAAAAAGGATTCTACAAATAAAATCTAAATAATACCAAATAATAAAAACCCCATTAGCTAATATAATAAACCACGACTCCTCGAAATTACTCTCAAAACTGTCAGTCCTTAAAATGTTGTTTCTCGATGATATTATTGCCCAAACTTGGAAAGGTGTTTAACGGTCAATCCCAAGAGGAGTATGAAAAATATTCCGCAAGTTTAAAGAAAAACTTAATGTGCTACAAGTGGATTTTTCCCATTCGATAAAAACGTTACCAAAATATATGTATAATATATGAATAAATAAAACTAAACAGAAAATTGCCAACACCACAAAATTAAAAGCAATTACAAGAAGAAAAATGACAGTAAAGAATCCTCCAATACCACACATATATAAAAAAATATTTATCCTCAAAATTGTATTATTAGCAAAATATGATGAACATTAACTCCTTCAATGAAGATAATTTTTGTGACTACCAAAACTTTAAATAAAAATGAATGAAATTAGTTTAATAATAAATGATAATATAAATAATTTGGAGTAAATATAAAGAAAATATAATAATCAACGAAACTTAAGAACATCATTGGAAAAATAATGAATTAAATTGTTTAGTTTAACACAAAAGGATTAAGGTCTTTATTAATGGATGTTTTTAAAAATACACAAGCAATCAGGACAGTGAAAAGTCCGCAAAGAAATAAAACGGAAAAATACTCTGTAAATTGGGTACAATACATAACGTAAATTCTCAAGTAATACACAAATTGTAATACAAAACATTGTTATAGTCGACCTACAATTCGTCCATATATTTCAACACAAAATGAACTAAAAATAAAATACTTTATATAACCATATGTTTAGCATTAGAATAAAAATAATCTATAACAATCAATTTTTTAAATACATTAATACAAAAAAAAACTTGCTTGCTTACAAAACTTTCTCAAAACTATCTGTATATATTACAATACAAAATGACAAGATATATTATTGGTATAAAAGTAATGAATAATATTCCACAATTATTAGCAATATATTAATATTAAGAAGAACAAAATGATATGGAACACTGTAAATGTTATCTATGTTCATATAATTATCTCAAGACTGAAAACCTAAAATTTACTGGTATTAAGACTTTTCATATGAAAACTAGAAGTTAAGAAAAATAAAGAAAGAATAAAACATTATAGAGCCCTCTACAATAAGCCACGAATTAAACATACAATTAAAATACTATTATATACTAATATCTAAAAATTCCAATTTATGTAATGAAATCACGACATCGCTCTTTGCCTTTTATCGCGCCACTTCCCGAAAATTAATCTAATACAGATTAATTTTCTTTCTTGAAGGAGGGGAAGATGTAGTGTTCCTTCCCCCATACATTTTGCACCTTCTTCCAATAACTCCATCCATATCCCCAAATCAACACTGAATCCAACTTGAACAAATTGAATCAAACGTTCAATTGTCACATTGATTCAATTCCCAGAAATCCTTAAATCATATGCAATCATATACATTGTATGTTCAATTATAGATTTATAAAATCCCTAAACTAAATATGCGGACCAGATGCCCCATCCTCAATCAAATATTATTGAGAATCATAAAATGCGCGTCTGCAATTTTATAATCCTCTAAGAATCTGTTTGCATAAATTTGATCCCACAAAACTCAATATCCATTTACACCTTTCAAATTCAAATACAAACAAATTGCGCCATAAAACGAACCACATTTTCATGTTGCATTTATGACCTGTGTTCCTTTCTTTCCCTCTTTGTGATCCTAATTTCAATGGTTAAACAACACAAATGAATGGTGGGTGGCAATGTAGGCAGTCTAGAATTGTTGTTGGGCGACGCTAGACTTAAGACGGGTTTGTAGTTTCGGGTTAGTGTCTGCTGTATAAAAACGAATAGTTAAAAGTTGGAAGTAAAATAAAGTCGGATTAGTGTCTGCCATAATTAATATAATAGTTAAAAGTTTTAAATGAAATAAAAATTGCATTTTTACGGTAGCCCACTTGTTTGTTTATAACTCTACGTAGTCCGCGTGCAAACCAATAAAACTTTGTCGTAGGAGACAGAACAACAAAAAGGGCAGAAGTGAACTTGAAGGCAGCTTTACTAATTGATGTATTGATTGACAAATATTGACCGATGGTGTTTATTCGGTGAATGTTGATTGTAGACGATTGTAACGAGCCCGTTGAAGGTTGATTGCAGACTGAACGAATGGGCATAACTGCCAATTCAAAAGGCGACGCTATGACATCATCGTGGTGACAATGATGACCAGTGGGTGCCAGCTGCTGCGCAACTGGTATACATGCGAATGTACTAGATTTCTCCAGTACATTCCAGCACATTTAATTGCCAATCCGCATCATTCCGCCCGCCTTCGCCAATCATTGGCGAATCATTTCGTTCCAGGGGACGATGGCTAGGGGCCGGGAGTGTGCGGTCTGCTGGTGGCGGTTGGTCTTGGTCGGCTGTCCACTTTCACGTGGATGATCGGTTGAGAGGGGGCCGCCCGCCCTGAGGAGCGCTGGAGGCTTGAGGGTCTGGGATGGCTCGTATGATCGATGGCGACAGGAACCTCTTTCCCATCGCTGATGTCTGTTGCCTTTTGTGGTCGCGGGACCGGCGAGTTGATCTGGGTTAGAGTTGTAAGGTCGCAACCCATGATCAATGACCACGTGATGACTGGTGATGGGTCTCGCTATGTCGAGACCGGTGGTGGTGCCATGTACTGCCCACGTTGGCGCCCGTCTGGAGTGAGTGGCCGGCGGGAGGCGGCCGTTGGTGGTGTGTGCTGTAACGTGGAGTCGGGTGCGGTGTCTACCCTGGCACTGTCCGCGTGTCCTGGCGGAATGGCAGTCACGGGCCAAGTGCCTCCCGGGGTCGTCGCAATGCAGCCTCTGTGGATGCACAGAGAGGCGTGCTTTCTTGCTGGAGTTCGAGAGACCGCTGGTTGCTGGGGAGCGCCGCCCGCCAAGCGGGGCATTGCGCGCCCCTGGTCCTGTCGTGGTGGCTACAGGTGGTAGCGGTTAGCCTGGGTAGCTTTGGACCTGGGCAGGAGCTTGACCACGTGGTGTCCTGGGTGTGGTGAGATGCCTTGAAGTGTTCGAGTGGGTAAGCTCCTGGTTCCTCGATTGCCTCTTGCCCCTGCAATGGTTCAGCAGGCGGGGGGTATGTCTTGTAGTTGGGTCGCGTAAGTGATCGGTGGCTGGTAGTTGCATGGGCCTCGTAGGTGGCCCCTGGGGCCGCCGCCGGTGAGACCTCCTTTTGGTCACCTGATGGGAGCTGCGATCATCAGTCGTAGGGTCGGCCAGTTCCTCTGGGTCGGAGTTGTAAATTCGCAACCCACGAGGAATGGCCATATGATGACTGGTGACAGGCCTTGTCACCTTTAGGCTTGATGATATGGCGGGTTCTGCGCCTGTTAGCACCCATCCCAGTTTAGTGGCCTGCGCGACGAGGCCGGAACGATGGTCCTTCCTGAGACATTCGACGATGATGTTGGGGTATATGTCCGCCCCAAGGATGATGTCCACCTTCTCGGCGGAGGCGATGTTCGGATCTGCAAGTTCCAGGTCCGCCACGAACGAGAGATCCCTTGTCGTTGATTGTGGTGGTGGTGTATACACTGAGAGCCCTGACAGGATGAAGGGCCTTAGTGCCCATTGGCTAGAGCCGCGGAGGTGAGGAGTGATGCTGATGGCGGCCTGAGTCCCGGTGGCATGGCCACGAGTGCCCCCAACACCGTAGGTGTGGGTGGGCGAAGCTTGGCGCCGGAGGTTTAATCTTCGGGCGAGTGATGCTGAAATGAAGGTGCCGCTGGAGCAGGGGTCCAGCAGAGCACGAACTTCAATCTTCTGGTTGTTCTCCGACGCCACGATGACTCTGGCTGTTGGCAGCAACGCGGAATTCTGTGAAGGAGTGCTGATTGTATGTGCGCAGGCCCCTTCATGACGGTCGATCCGGGGGGCGGATCCTTTGGCGCGTTGCGGCGGTGATGTTGTCCCGTCGATGGCGGTAGACCGGACATGCAGCAGGGTGTGATGTATCCGCTGGCATCGACGGCACGTCTTGCTGGAGTGGCAGTCGCGTAGGCGGTGGTGACCCAGGCAATTGACGCATAATTTTCGTTCGTGTGCGAAGGACTTCCGACGGCCAGGTGTGGGTGATCGGAATCCCTCGCAAGCGTAAATGGTGTGTGAGGCCCTGCAGAATGTGCAAGCGCCCTGTTGCTTTACGGGTGTCGGTAGTGTTTTATGCATCGGGACACTGGGCTGGTTTGTCATCGGGCCGGCTACTGTTGCTGGAACAGTCGAATTCGTGGAAGGCATTGGCGTTGGTTCTGCAACGGATCCTAAGTGCGCCGTGCCCACTGCTTTCTCTGGAGTCCGTGTGAAGGTAGCCCGTTCCTCTGGGTCGGAGTTGTAAGTTCGCAACCCACGAGGAACGGCCATGTCATGTTGTGCCCACAATGCGTGCGCGGCATCGTCTTCTGTGAGGGCTTCGGCACTGGGTCGATCATCGGGACCTTGGGTAGGTTGGGCTTTGGGCAGACGGCACTTTGGTCGGCGGCCTGCTGGTTCACTGTTCTGGGGTGCGGTTCCTTTTCCACTGGCTTAATGTTGACCGCTGGCAGCTGCACTGGGGGCAGCTCGCTAGGGTGGAGGCGATTGGTGCAGTTGACCATGGTTGGGGAGGCTGAATTGAGAGCGTGCTGGGCCTCGAGGAGCTTCCTCTGTTCCTCGAGGTATATTTCTTCGCTCTCGCCGATGAAGTCCTCCGCGAAGTACTGAAGCTGTTGGTACTCAGGGGGCGCCATATAAATGACTTGGTTATGCCGCCTGCGGATGGCTTCCCATTCGATGTGGAGGTCTCGTTTTGTGGTTTCGATTGCTTTCGGACTTGGTTGTCCCTTGTCTTGCAGGTTGAGGAAGGTGCCAGAGATGCGACCCTGTGCCGCGAACTGAGCGGCGATGAGTTCTTCAAACGGCATTTGCTCATCGATAGGTTGGTTCGCGGCAACAGAGATTTCCGATGATTTCGGGGAACCGTTGTCGTCGGGGAACCGTTGTCGTCGTTGTCGCCGTCGCCGCCGTCACCACTGTTTGATCCATTGTCGGCTCCGTTACGCACCGTGTGAAAGCAGGTATGATCTCTTCCGAGCGAGGAATGTCGTCGGTCTAGATCTTTGGTGTTCCGCCGAACACCACTCTTCCCCGGGGAAGCAGAAGCAGGGTGGTGCACCATAACATTTTATTACAGTACAATGACGTAATTTAAGAAATTATCTGCTTGTAAATAACTAATTATTTAGTGGCGAGCTTGTAAAGCCGCCACGATTTAAAGTCATATCATGGTGTGCTTATTTCAAGCCCAATAATAAAGTTCATAATTGCTCAAAATCCCGTGTTATAGTGGTGTACACATAACATGGCACCTTGCTGTACGCAAACTGCCAATACACAAATAACCCTATCATTTATTCTGCGACAGAACCCTAAAATTTCATACTTTATTTTAATATTGAAACCGAAAGCAATTCTCTAAGTGTAGCATCAATCAATTCTTGCTACAATCCATAGAATCCTTTCGGTGTAGCACGTGAAACCTTATCACATGTCTACATATTGCATACAAAAAATGAATTCTTGCATTCTCCGACATTTTTCTTATTCCAAACGAATAACCTTGGAATGAAATCATTTTCACATCCGACACCTCATCATCGCGCAGGTAATCCTACCTGCACCGCGTACGCTATGAACAAATCAGATTCACGGCACCGTGAATCAAAATGTTCTCATGGCTTTCAAATAAGGAATTTGCAGAATTGCGAATTTGCGATTCTCCGTCGTTGGCTTAGCCCTCGACTGCAACTGGCGTCAGGTGACTGTCTGAAGGACGGCCGTGTCCGTGGGAGTGCATGTGGGGTTTTTTGTTTCTTTTACCTTAAATTAATTGATATAAAAAGGGGAGCTCCGTTAGGAGGAAATGAATTAGTATCAGACAACCAAAGAGTGGCACATCGTTTAAAGAATTAGAATCCGACAGCCAAGTGTGGCACTTCATCATAATTAAATAGTTAAACTTAAACTAAACGAAATAAATATATTATAAAGTAATAATAAACAAAACCAAATAGTCGCCTTGTTATTTAAAACACCATCGGTTCAGCGGAGTCCCAACAAGGCGTCCCAAAGGAGAGGACTCCGGCCAAGGTCCCTCAGCGGAGGAAGGCCCACCTCAGGGGGACCCCCGGAAGTCCAGAACCCCTACCTTCACATCAGCTACAGAAAGAACCCAACCAGCCGGGTGGCAAGGAGGTAAGCCAATTATAACACGTTTGGAGTTTACAGACGTTCCCACATCCAAAGAGATTGGAACCACCACAGAATAAAGAACAGCACAAAACCCCCGGGTCAAACACCCCATTCCAAAAGCATGTCGGTAAACATACAACATTTTGTGCACCAGCCCGAAGAAACACCAAGGTGCCGAGGGAACCCAAGGTGGGCTCGAAGTGACACAGCGACGGCCCCTCAAGAAGACCAGGTCCACACCATCAACCGGTCGAGGACCAAAGCTGGAGCAGGGAAGCAATCCCCTGGCCAGACCCCACATCACGGAAGGAGGCAGTACGCACCCTCGCCTATCCTCCCTCACACCTCCAGTGGGGCAACCAACTAACCGCAGGTTGAACTCCTCGGCAGTCCCCCAAGTTAACTTCAGGTTGCAACCAATCTACGGGCGAATAAACCGGAAGCCGGTAAGTTGTGTGAGTGTGTTTTAAATGTTTATACAACAGTAGTTTAATAACGTTTGGAAGCACATAATTGTGTAAAAACCCCAAGTATTGTAAAATTTAATTACCCGACAACACTAAACATTGTATGATTTCCACTTGTGTAAATATAATAACCAGTAAACTAAACTAAAAAACAACGAACTATTAAAATTATTCTCTGGATCGGGTTAGTACGCAAACATCAAATCGATGTTGGGGAGCACTGTGTAAAAAACAGTATCCAACGTCGGGTCGCAGCGTTTAAGCGGAGCATCAAACCCATCAAATTAATATTCTCCAAGGAGTAAGAACCGGTATATATATTTGTGTTCTCCACATACCTACAAAAGTATCCCCGTGAGTTTGGTGACATTATAATGTTTCAATTATTATGAACAACTAAAGTCTAATTGAACGCCGATTCCGAAAATTTACTACCAGTAATTAAAGCCGCTGCTGGCGCACGACAAAAAAAAAAAAACAAATTATCATGGGAAATTTAACAAGCCTCAGAACTTGCTAAATAAGGGCAAGACCGGTTCCCGGTTGTAGTGCCGATCATGATGATGAATTAAAGCCGCTGAAAGAAGAAGTTGAAAAATCAAGGGTACAGGAAAGGAAGTGTGTTTCACCAAAACAATATGACAAACATTTATAGACCTTTGCTGGAAAACTTTCATGCATCTGCCCTACAATCTATATTGTCATCAGATTGTCATAGGTTCTCCTCCCACCAACACTCTTGCTAGCGTAAAACAGACATGAAAAAAGGACTAAGAAAACCACTTTCATCAAAGATAAAAGCACAGAATTGCAAAACAAAGAAATTGTTGTGGAATTGCTGTATCTCAGAAATGGCAGAAAACATTCGAAGAAAATAATAAATATATCTATCTATTCCTTAAAAAAATATTTTCTCTGGGCGACAAAAAACTGTATATTCTACGACAGAGTTGGAACGAGGCATTATTGAACCACTTGTCACACTCTTTGTATCATATAGTGTAAACTATAAAACATATTGTGACGCATATGACAATCAGCACTAGAATATTCGAGAAAGTCCGAAACAAAGTACTAGAATATTGTAGGAAGTACTGGAAAACTGGAGACTAGGAACAGTAGAACATTCAAGGCTATAGAACAGACGGAAACGAAACGCCGAATCAGAATGAGGAAACTGTATAAATACGTCGCACACAGATCATAGAGACAAGTTATAAGTAAGAAAGTGAAGCAAGCGATAAGTAAGAAGTAAAAAGTAAGCAGTCAAAGACGCGATAAGTGCGGAAGTGATAAGTCAATAAATCGTTAAGTGTACGGTGAAAGTAACGGTTGTTATTAACGGACTAATAAAGTGTTATATTAATTCAAAATCGATTTAACGGCTCTTATTTATTAAAAATAATTAATCCACCGAACCCTAAGCTCGCTACAATATTGAGTAAATATGAAAGCAATCGAAACTGCTGTCGTGTGTGGGAACCAAATAGGGAAGTGTGCTCTATTAAATAAATGGAGTTTGGCTTGGAATTTATAAAATTTGAATGAGGATAATTGAAAATGAAATGGAAATATGATGAAACAAAAAACTCACAGGAGGCGAAGCTGTGGCGGTTAGCGCGAACGCCACTGCCCACCTGCCTACTTACCACCAGGTAACCCTCTTTTCGCAGGCTTTCGGCGCCAGAAAATCGAATACTTACCTGCATTAGCATGTAAAATAACCACAAGCCCGCTGATACAAGCGTATGAGCAATACATGCATCTTCCTAAAAGTAGAAATGCATAAAGCACGAAAATCATGTCATGATGACCAAGCACAACGTAGCTGCAATGGTAAGAAACTAAATAGCAGAGGAGAGCATGGGACACCTGCACATCGATCTGGTAAAAACATCAACCAACGATCGGATGTGGCAGAACAACCAAGAAAAACATGATGCGGTTGCGCAAGCCTGCGACTAATTCCTGGAATTACTAAGAAGGCGCGCAAACCGACGAAACCTACAACGCATGCCCTTAAAAGGACACATCTCAACAAATACAAATACGTGAGATATAACGCATGCCCATGTAGCAGCATCACATTGCACGTATAAGCAATATGAACGTCCCTACACAAAATGGTACAACGAGTAAACACACGCAATGGCGCTCACCCCTGTGCGCATAATAATAAAAAATACACACAGGCAGGGGTACGATGCGGTTACCCACACCAAGGGATGTGATGTGTTTTGGTGGCGAGAGTCAATCCCGAGGAGCTGGAAAAGTTAGTGAGAAAAAGGCAATGAATGAGCATGGAACGTTTGCGAAACCCCTGGTAAAATTAATAAGATCGTTGTCACAGTGCACCGCATCCTGGCAGTACTTTCGCGAAACTCTTGTTAAGAACAATAAGATCGTTGTTACAGTGCACCGCATCCTGGCAGTACTTTCGCGAAACTCTTGTTAAGAACAATAAGATCGTTGTTACAGTGCACTGCATCCTTGCAGTACTTTCGCGAAACTCTTGTTAAGAACAATAAGATCGTTGTTACAGTGCAGCGCATCCTGGCAGTTCTTTCGCGAAACTCTTGTTAAGAACAATAAGATCGTTGTTACAGTGCACCGCATCCTGGCAGTACTTTCGCGAAACTCTTGTTAAGAACAATAAGATCGTTGTTACAGTGCACTGCATCCTTGCAGTACTTTCGCGAAACTCTTGTTAAGAACAATAAGATCGTTGTTACAGTGCAGCGCATCCTGGCAGTTCTTTCGCGAAACTCTTGTTAAGAACAATAAGATCGTTGTTACAGTGCACTGCATCCTTGCAGTACTTTCGCGAAACACCTGTTAAGAACAATAAGATCGTTGTTACAGTGCACCGCGTCCCGGCAGTGCTTTCGCGAAACACCTGTTAACAACCATAATATCGTTGTTACAGTGCACCGCATCCGTGCAGAACTTTCGCGTGTCCGCCGCGAGCATTGGACGTTTACGAAACTCGTACCGAAAATAATAAATTGTACTTAGTGTTAGCAAGTATATTAATAATTTTGTCACACGTCGAGTGTTCAGCAATTCCATAAATTGTACTTAGTGTTAGCAAGTATATTAATAATTTTGTCACACGTCGAGTGTTCAGCAATTCCATAAATTGTACTTAGTGTTAGTAAGTAAATTAATAATTTTGTCATACGTTTAGTGTTTACAAAAATATTAAATAGTACTTAGTGTTAGTAAGTAAGATAATAATTTTGTCACACGTCGAGTGTTCAGCAATTCCATAAATTGTACTTAGTGTTAGTAAGTAAATTAATAATTTTGTCACACGTCGAGTGTTCAGCAATTCCATAAATTGTACTTAGTGTTAGCAAGTATATCAATAATTTTGTCACACGTTTAGTGTTTACCAAAATATTAAATAGCACTTGGTGTTAGTAAGTAAGATAATAATTTTGTCACACGTCGAGTGTTCAGCAATTCCATAAATTGTACTTAGTGTTAGCAAGTATATCAATAATTTTGTCACACGTTTAGTGTTTACCAAAATATTAAATAGTACTTAGTGTTAGTAAGTAAGATAATAATTTTGTCACACGTCGAGTGTTCAGCAATTCCATAAATTGTACTTAGTGTTAGTAAGTAAATTAATAATTTTGTCACACGTTTAGTGTTTACCAAAATATTAAATAGCACTTGGTGTTAGTAAGTAAGATAATAATTTTGTCACACGTCGAGTGTTCAGCAATTCCATAAATTGTACTTAGTGTTAGCAAGTATATCAATAATTTTGTCACACGTTTAGTGTTTACCCAAATATTAAATTGTACTTAGTGTTAGTAAGTAAATTAATAATTTTGTATCACGACTAGTGTTTATCAGTTCAATAAATAATTCCCGGTGTTTATGAATTCAATTATTTGTATGTATCTCGGAATCGTAATTCATTCAATCATCTGTAAATACCAATTATATGGGAATTCGATTTTGTTTAGTGTAAATCTCTTAGGACATAGAATTTAAATATCAGCCATTTGGGACGATAAAGAGACTGGTCGTAGAAATACCCGCGTTGTTATTAGACACCCCACAGGCTAACCACGAGCCTGATTGTCTTCCGAACCTGCCAAACTGGGTGAACCCGTTTACACCGACGGTATTAGAGAGTGGGGCGTCTTGGGGAACCTGTGTCGGACCGGCACCCTACCAAGGCACACCAACAAACCCACAAAGCCATCTAGTATACAAATAAACTTGTTTTGGAATAGCAAAAAACAATCTATAAATATTTACTATTGTAAAAAGTGATAAATACTTTTGGCTCAATCTAATATATGCGGTAATCTAAAAGTTAAACGTTAACAACGACTCAATAAATGTACTGTTTTTAACACTGCTTATATAACCTATAACCTAGAGATACAAGGAGCATTTATATTCCCTGCGCACTACATTACCACAAATATGTTGAAAGGGAAGTAACTATTTGTGTTGGCCAAAGCTCATAATGGTACTTTCAAAAATTAAATTTTGTCTTATTTCATATATTACCTCTAATGTTTCATTATTTTATCAAATACAAATTATAATAATGTAAAATCAATATTATATTCCTACATTCAGATTTTATAAACATGCGAATATGTAAACCTCACCTGTTCGTGGAATTTCTTGACAATGGCGGACATCTTGAATGATCTCTCACATATATAAATACAACTAATTACCACAATTACTTTCAAGAATCACTTTTAATTAATTTCAATTTACTTTAAATTATTGGAACCACTGATATAAAACATTTTAAATTAACACTAATACCCTATTTTAAAATAAAAACACACTGTCTCTCTTCACACTTTTCGCATTTCACAACATCACTGCCCAATTAAATAACTGGCATAAAGTATAACAGATATTTGCTCACAGCTCCTTATCTTATAATTCGTGACCGAGATCACTTTTATCTCTAATCGATCAACTATTGAAATTTTACTATACATTTTATTATTATTGTTAGTTGATAGGGTGGATATTGATCAAATATTTGTTGATCTTACCGAAACACCCTGGATCTATTCTGTTGTGCCACATATGCAACAGGGTTTTTTTATGTTCAATCATGACGCCGAGAGTCAAATTACGAGCAATTTTTTGGAACAAAAACCTCGGCACTCATCCTGCCGTTGCCCTCGCACTCATAACTAGCTTAGACCCCAACTTAACAATGGGACAGTTGTTTCACAAATATCATCCTGCGCTTGGAAATCTGTGATATTTTAGGAACAGCATTTGGTTCGTAAAAGATAATTTTGTTAATTTCTAATTGTATTAAGTTTGTTTTATTACTGTGGATTTGATCAGTGAAATTATAAACCAGTCATTCGCGGTGGCAAAGAATAGAAATGAAATGGCAAGACTCCTTTTATAGGGCCTGGATAAAAAGTTACGTAAGTTTAATGATTGCATTAAAATATTCATCTAGAAATTCATTTAACCCTACACATTATATATGTACATTAAGTATTTAATAATGTTGGTATTTTCTATATGCGGAAGAACTAATAACTTGATTGTTTATGTGATGGAGGCGGGCGATAATGAGGTTCCATCCAAGAGGAAAGCGTTGTAGTGCTCTAAAAAGCGTTACCACCTTTTTCCCCTATTCCTACATCCAAATCCCAGCAATAATATTTCAAAACCTAAAATCCATCAAAACCCAAACATGATCCAAAATTCGCAATAAACGAACCAAACATCCGTTTATCGCTTAACATTTGCCCCCACGGCATAATTTAATCCAAAATCAAAATTCACAATAAACGAATCAAATATTCGTTTATCGTTTCACATTTGCCCCACGACATCAGCAAAATTCAAAATCCAGAGATCGTTATCTCTATCTGGAAAAATTCCATCAAATTAAAGAAACAGAAAACCGGATCCCTTTGTTACGTGCGGCCTCCGCCACCCCATCAATTAATTGTATATATTTGTTTTAATGTAGTTTGATGGTAAGGTGGTGGAAGAATTGCGCGATCCACATGTGAGTGTTCGAACACGCCCCGATTCGAGTGTGGATCGTGGGCGGGTTCGAATTCGGTTTTCGGAGTGGATGTTGAGGGAGAGCGAGAGAGAGCGGGAGGGATCTTAAGTTCGGTTTTTTTTTTGTGATTCCGTTGTCGACGGTGCTTTTGTGATGCAGTTTTTGGGTAGTCAGTGTTAACGGCCATAAAAAGAAAAAGAGCAGATCAGCAGAAGAGTTGTCCCGGATAGTGAAAAAAAGATTGTTAAAGCAATTAATTAATATAAAATTGAAAAAGAGAGAATTGTTAAATGAATAACAGTAAAGTTGTGGGCAGTAAACGTGAAAACAGCTAAATTGTTAAATTAATTAAAGTAAAGTTGTAACCAATAAACGCGAAAACAACTAGAAGCTGGAGTTTTCATTGCGATCACATTGGGGGCAAGCACTGGATCACTTGGCTCGTGGGTTGATGAAAAAAGCAGCAAACTGGGCGTCATCGTGTGAGCTGTAGGACACATGTGCATCGGCATTTTGAACGCATATTGCAGTCCATTCTGAGGAGAGATCGGGACTTTGAGGATTGACCGAACGGATTAAGAAAAGGTAACCTCATTAGTATTAAAATCAAAATTTTTGTGGCTTTTTACACCACACCTTTACATATCCACATCTGCACAATAGTTTCATAAGAATTCAAGAAACTGAATTCTTTTCTTAAGTAAAGACTGAGCATCTTACTCAGGATACAAAAATCGACATTCTTGTACGAAATTGTGCATTTTTGAGATACAATTCTCGATTTGTTTTCCTTTATAAAGGAATAGTAAGGTGATATCCGGGCTGCAGTATAACATCGATCATAGTCCCTGGAGGAAATACCCCAGGAGAAAAACTCAACAACTTTATAAAAACTGATGCTAAGAATTTAATTGGAAATAAAACACTTTTTACCGAAGAAAAGCGAGACTTTCAATTGGCTGACAAACTGGTGAGTAAAGCTGTGGTACCTCCACAAGAAAAGACCATCCTTACAGATTCTGAGTATCACCTGCCCCGACGGAAACCGTGCGGAGACGAGGACCGTGAAAGACTAAAACGCGACAGCACCAAACTAAGGACGTTGCTCTTCCCTCAAGGTTTGAGGAAGCACGGCGACGACCCCTTTGTAGGACGGTTTTTCAGGAGTGGTCTATAAAAGATCCCTCTCCTTTTCAGGACAACGAGACACGCTCCCTGAAACTAAACCACTACAGAACCTAACAGCGTTCCAGGGTTAAAGCGTCCTTGAGAGGTTCCTGGTCGGTATTAGAGGGCAGCGTCCAGGAACGGTGAGCGGCATCCAAGAGAGTTGCAACGATCGAAGGAAGTCGGTGGAGACAGCGAAGAGGAAGCACAAGCAAAGTCAGAAGTTTTTATTGCGATTAACCTTTATTTCTTATTATTTAATTATTCGGATATAACTTGTTGTTCCGTTTGACTGGTGCCGATGATACTTGCTCCGATGGTGTGCGCGCGATGAATGTTGGTTGCAGACTGACCAAAAACTGTTGGTCACGTTTGAATGGATGACAGCTCGATCAACAACAACGACTCCGAATAACCGCCAATTCAAAAAGCGACGCTGCTGACCTCATCGTCGGTGACAACCCGCCAACTGGTCCGTGACAGTTGCCACACAAGTGGTATACTGCGAATGTACTAGATTTCTCCAGCACATCCCAGCACATCCAACTGCCAATCCGCAACAGTTTATAAGATCTTTTACTAAGTTGCATCGTCATGTATCTGGAATATAACATCTATCTAGGATTGACTAATTAATTTGAGTGTGTACATCGCTTTAAATTTAAAACAGCTTTTAAATTAATTAATTGTGTAAAATTTGAAGTGGGTTCATAATAATTGGAAAGTTGTAATATTTAGGTAAACAGCGCTACTGCGAAGAAACCCACAGAACTGAAGATTCATTTTACTGACCAAGATTCCATCAATAGACTACGGACTATTTGGAATATTCGATTGAGTTGAGAGTGGCACGCTGGTGTTATGTTGGTGCCCCTCAGGTGCATAGACCGCAATCGCATACAAACCCCTTCCTTTTGATGTCTAGGAGAACCAGTCCCGTTGACTCCTTGTCGATGAATTTTCTAGCTATGTAGTTTTTAATGCCCAAGACTTGGTGCCTTGTGCTGTGACCACTACGGAAACGGAACTGAAAGTTTGGTAGGATGTTATTGGCTTCCACGAAACGATCAATCTTTTCCTTAATGATTTTTTCTAAAAGCTTACTCAGACAGGTAAGTAGACTAATATCGAAACATTAAATAATATAATTATGCAGTTTAGTAGGCATTTATAACTTTGTATTGAATTTTGTGTGTGAATCCGATGATCCATATATTCACAAAAAGGCGATGATAAATTAAAACGTACCACATCATCATCATCATCATCGGCACTACAACCGGGAAGCGGTCTTGGCCTTATTTAGCAAGTCCCGAGGCTTGTTAAATTTTCCATAATGATTTGTTTTTTTTTTTCGAGCAAGGTCATTAGCCTTGCGCCAGAGGCTCCCCGACGGGGAATCGAACCCCGGTCTCCCACGTGACAGGCGGGTATACTAACCACTATACTATCGAGGAGCCAAAACGTACCACAAGGCGTCCTTAAATAATCACATAACTTTACAAATCGCTCCAATTCATTATGCTTTGCAGACTTCATTTACACAGATTACAATAGTTTAACGAAAGTGGAATGGACATCTGATAATTTGTAGAGACATTCTAAAATAAAATCAAGTTGTCCAATCGATGGAAAAGTAGTCGAATTAAATGCTGACACTTGGCGCAAATCATTACACAACACACCAATAGGAATCCGAATTAGTTGCTCGTCGTAGTTTACGATGTTCACAAGGACGAAGTTTAGCTCCACTCTTGTAGTGCGTATCAGCGAATCCGTGGAAAACTTTGTCTGCAGTTCGACGTTATATTCAAGTGGAATGAGAAGGCATTGGTCGTATTCCTTAAGAGATGTTCTACGTTAACATTTGATGTACTTGGTCTTGACTATTTTGTTATGAGTTTTGGATGGAATATCTAACGATGAGCAGGAACTGCAATGAAGGAGTGGATCATGAAAAATGTTACAACATAAAACTATAGGAAGAGGATGTAGGTGAACATATTTATTTTCACACGCAAGTGTGTGGTGTTTTGAAATAATTACGTGGCTCTTTTGAGTTTTGTTTGAGTTGCTTCCTCAGTGTGGTTTAATGAATAATTTTAGAGAAGTTGGGAAGAGTTAATAGACAAACCACCTACAGTTTTTGGGAATAGCATAATTGGATCGTGTTTGAGTTACTGAGGAACTAATATAATGTGTATTTTGTTGTCTACCATATCTTTCCAACGGAAGTCACTTGCTCGAAGTAGAGAAGAACGTGATTCGAACCCACAGTAGGTATAGAGTAGAACTAATGTATCAACACGACAGACCACGACCTCATGTTCATGTGTATCTCGTGGGACCGCCACAAGTTGTTTACCACAGCGGGGTTGTGGGTAGTGTTTTTACACTTACGTCTGCACGGACGTGGGTTCGTTGAAACACCCACCGAGGAAAAGTTAAAACACTAAGAAGTTCTTTAATTAGCGCGTACAAGCGAAACTCCACTGCGCGTCACTGAAAATTGTCTTCCGGAATGGTTACGACGCACTCGGTTCTTCACACCAAATTTCATCCAAACTGTACACAGCGGGAGTAAAATAAATCACAGAAGCCTTTTTTATTGTTTAACTTTTCTTTATTTAATTACTCTAGACAACGTTTTCTTTTGTTCAAATTTTAAAGATTTCTCACACAATAAACGATCTGGCTGTAAGTACGTATATTGTACTAATTAGTTCGACTGATCACATTTAATTCGCCAATTAATTATACTGATTACATTCAGACATAATTTGTTATTGCCCACCGATACGTTTACTACGTTTGAAATCGATTTCGAATGCAAGTGACAGGAATAAATATATTTAAAAGCGGACAATCAGACCGACACGACTTTAACTGATGACTCTACATTCCACGCGTGCGCACACTTCGAACGTTAAATTGGATTCTTCTGCACGGTTCAGTGGCTCAAATCTGACTCCACGATGCTATCCACATCCGTCAGATTCAACGGTGGTGGAACACGTCGCTGTGGGAGGAGCGAACAGGTTCAACTTGGGGACGGCCAATGGTGATCGAAGAAAGGGTTCAATGGGAGGATTTCTCGAATGCTGCGTAGGGACCGTACAATGTCCCTTTCGCTTGAAGTATCGACAATGAACGATACTGCACCTGAATCTACAAGGAACGAACATAGGGGACTGCAGGCAATGTGGTCATAAATCCTCGATAACCCGCGCCTGAGAACGAAATAGGTTTTTGCTTTAAGGTAAACAAAAACGCTATTTCAAGGGCCACGGTGAGATGCACATCGTGTTTACTCAGGCGTTCATGATAATGCAGTTGTAGGCTATACATTCTTCGGTGACGATAGGTCAGCCGAAAATTTGGGTCTTGTTTACATGACGGTGCTGGTACATGAGTACAATGGCGAGGAATTAGCCTTGCAGATGTGCAAGCGTACGTCTCGCCCAGGGTGGCCATGGACCAGCGGTTGGTTAATAGCATAAACACAGTGATGCTACTGTGTGTTTGTTTGCTTTACAGGCCGGAGCATCATTAGGCATGATCATAGGTATGATTGTCCAAACGTCAATGATATTCATGCCCAGATAGATAACCGATAAAAGGAAATTGGTCCCAACTGTAGCGAACCTTAGGGGATAGAAGTAATGTATGTTTATTCATTGGCCATTGCGTACAGCATCAATTAGCTTGTACGCAGATTGCCAAGGTCCCATCGGTCGGTGTGTTGTTTGTGTTAAAACAACACTGGAAATTTCTATAGGCGGCCAGCAATGGCTGCGCTGTAGATTGTTGTTTGTACAATGGGCCGATGACTCGATGATGAGGATAAACATGTAATGCACATGTAAGATAAAATGCTTCTTCGCACAGAGCATTGGCATGTGCATGCATTGGTGCTGGTTACCTGTTGAGGTAATGCGGAATTAGCTTTCGGGGACATGATGGTTTGTATGCAAGCCTACCCGGGGTGAAAATTTGATGCCACGGCAAGATTGTAGTCTTGCCGTGGGCTTATGTTTTCAGGTGCCAATGCAATTGCATTGGCGAAAAACAATGGGAGTTGAGTTGCGATTATGGGGGGTTCTTTGGGTAAGTTTAAAGGAACCCCCACAGGGTCGTTGCTAACAACTTTTCATATCCCCTCTCTCTTCTTCTGCTGCTACAGTGTTTTGACATCCAAGGTCACACTTTTTTTTGCACGCATTTGTTAAAAAAAAATCGAACCTTAGATTATCTAATTATGGAATTTATTACATCTGGTGATATAACCCAAGGTTTTAAGATCATTGCTGAATAAAATATTGTCAATTTATAAAAGTGAACTAAAAACAAATCGTTCTGCCGAGGGAAACGGAAAGAAATAGATACCACGACACATCGAGCTGGTGGTCCGCGGTCGAATCGGCTATAGGGTTGTTACGTAGTAACTACCCCACCTTTCTCCCAGCAAGAGAACATTACACATAAACAAGATTACATAACATATAAAACTTTTTAACAATAAAAATTATACTCAAACAGTTCAAACAATTTCCATTTTTATATTAAAACATTCATTTACATTTTACAAGTAAACAATCACCTTATTAAACATTAATTAAATACATACGTTACAAACAATTATCACATTCTCAAATTGAACTTAAATACAAAACAGAATGTACATTTTCATTTACACATAATACATAAACATTAAATTACAATAACAATCATTTCAACTTTAAAAAACTACATTCATTTATACAATTTACAATTTCACATAATTAAACATATAACACACAAAACAGTAAATGTCATTTAAAAGCATAAAACAAAAATATATAACTGGTGCATGCAAGCCCAGTTCTTTCCCCGGCGATGATATCTCCGAATAATTCGAAAATCGATCATTGCCGTGGTTCTCTCGTTGGCATAACGGTGTAAGAACGAAGGAAAAACGGAAAAGTAAAAACAACCGTGGTGAGAGTTTTAAAAAACAGAAAGGGAGACAAAAATGAAAAAAAGACAGTTGGGTGAACGAGCGGTGTGAGAGTTACGAAGAATTTATTTGAGTCAAATATTTAGAAAAATTAAACTTAAACAACTTTATGTATTTATTTTGGATTGTGGAAATTAAAAATTACTCTTTGATAATAAAGTGATATAAATGTGTTTGAAAAGTGTAATAATGAGAGAAGCACCTTCGATTCCAAGACAGTGTTCTCAGGAAGAAATGACGGCCTGTAAGTTTATGATTCGACGGCATTGCGTGGGTGCAAATTCTTAATGAGCTACTTCCACGGATTGAAGGCAAAGAACTTATTTTTCAAGTGAACTAAGGAGGATTACCTGCTGTAAACGTCAAACGGTGGGCAGCTGGAGGGATGCGGAGAGCGAGAAGTGACATCAAAACTAAACTGCCAAAGGAGTGGATATAGAGGCTAACACTAACCGGCACACCTGAAACAACACCAAACAGTGAGTATGCACTCTTCCTTATCTTCTTAATATATTCCATATATTTATTGTGGAATAAAAATATAACAATTGGTGCAGCCGGTAGGAGACCAACATCCCTCGCCGCACAACACCGATAAGAATTTCACTGCAACCCTGCCTCAACCGGAAGTGCATTTTGGAAGCAATCCATCATCGAGTCAAACCCGAGGACAGCAAATGAGTACTCACTCTTTCTTTAAATATACATATTTGTGCGGTGAAAATAAGTATAACAGGGTCTACATCCTCTATATTTGAGTGCTGGTGGGTTTCTTTGATTTTTCAACTACTCTTTGGCCAGCTGGTGCTGGAAGATAACTTAATTTCTTTTACAGTCCACAACACCGTTAAAGGTTTGCGACCCACTGAGAGCAGTTGTTCGTTTTAATAGTGGTCATAACTAAATATCTGAATCATTGGAAGAATATTTGTGCCCATACAATCCGCGGCACTAAATACGAACTAGATATGACCCGACTAAAACTAACTGGGCATACTGTTAGAGAGAATTGCTTTAAAAATGCATATACAAGAAATTCGAACAAACTCATATGCAAATAGAAGGACACACTATCAGACTTAGTCTGCCCGAATAAAGTCCGTCAATTTCTTGCAGAACATCAGTATTTGCGTTTGTGCGTTGAACGCAACTTCCACCAACAACTGGATCTGTTGGTGGGCCGGGGGAAGAACGTCAGGATTACGGAACTGTTCCTGGCGTGCCCAATATGTGATGATTCCGTTGGACGCAACAATAACTATAAAATGTGTAATTGAAAGGATTACCTTTATTCCTAATCCCAAAGTTTATTCCCCATAGATTGAAAACACATTGTATCGTCTTTTGTAGCAAAAATATATACTTTATTTCAGTTGATGATTGAGATTTCTTTTGATTATAAATTCGACGAACTGTGTCGCATCACCGCTACCGATTAAGAGAGTTTGTTTATGTTGCTTGCTTGACACCCAGAATAATAATTGATTCTGTCAGCTAGTTGCTGACATCTGTTGTTCCGTTGCCACGGGTAACATTCAGTTGCGAATTCGCTGGTTGTGTCCAGTGCGAATCCGCAACAATCAACCTCTTAAGAAGTAATGTCAAGCGGCTTCCTTCCAGCAACCATATTAGAGTCATATTCACAAACCAATCGGAAAACGCTCCATACTCCTAAAAATGTATCTTTATGTAAATCTCAAAGTCCTTGGTTTTTGTTTAACTGCACATAAATATTGCTTGTCAAGAAGTAGCCTCCCACAATTCCATGAATGAAAAACCAGAAATCTTGAGTCTACTGTTTGTCTTTCGTATGCAGACCTTCTAAACAATATGCTGGATTCTTCATAATCACCTTCTCTTGTATGAATTATGTTCCCCAAAAATATTTGGAAGCTCATGACCAATTGAATCATTAGAAATGCCTGCTTTTTCAATTGCTTCCTCTTCAATTGAAAGTGACTCGCCAAGAAGGGTCACTTCCTTTGCCCTATTACTTCAATGGAATCGCATCCAAATCAATTCATATCCCAAGAGTACCATTACAATTTCCGGCATCCACAGCCATAAGCAACGCCTACAACCACATGAACTACTTTGCCACCAACAATCACAACATCCAGCCCTCGCCATCAGCACCGAAATGATTCGGTGCCCTCCTCTCAAATATATTCAACTTGAAATTTTCCGGTCACGAAACCTATCCCTCCACTCAAGGTGACATTGAGATACACCCGAAGCAGAGGAAACTAATTTACATTTCTCATTTCCGGATCCGAGAGCACATTTAGCCTACGGCTGTTGCCCTGGTAATCTAGCATGAATTTCTAGCTTCACAAAGCTTTTTAGTTTGATTGGATTTTCCCGTATGATGTAATAGATAGTAACGCGGGAATAAAATTGATCAGTCGAGTTGATTGCAGGAAATGATCGCATAAGGTTTGTATCTTGTCGTCTTATCATTTAAAATTTCTAGCCCATTCAATTTTTGTAAACATCCTGCATATCAACTAAAGAGTTGTCTTTGGTCATTGAATTGGTTGTCAAAACATTCTGCCACCATGGGATTTGTAATATTAGTTCATTAAAAACTTGGTGTGTGTAGACTTTTACTGGGTGCATTTTATTGATTATTAATAAACTAACTAAAAAAATGTTTGACTGTATCAACTATGGGTTTGAAAGTCCTGTTCCATAGAATCCGTCGCGTTCATTGCTTAATCGAAATCCAACGAACCACGAAATGTTTTTGACATGTCATAGGCGCTTTGAAGGACAGTTGTAATTCTGTTACTTGTCAAAGCTGACGAAAGAGGATAGAATGCGATGTCAAATGTTAGATGGTATGGTGTCTTACACTGGTGAACAATGTGATGTCTCGACGGACCATTTCAACAAAAATGCGGTTGTTCCACTGGTATCTCAAAAGCGTACCATAAGGTGTAACACTGAGCCCTGTTCTCATTTTTCACTTCATATATAATACATTTTTTTTATTTTTTCCTTTCTCTTATATATAACTTACTTGCTAGAAACCAAATGCTCAAATTCTAGCTTATATATATTATATACTAACTTACTGAGCCCCAATGGACACTCTAAGCTAAATTTGAGGTCCCTACTGTTACGGGTTGGGGCCTTTCGGCTTTATTTCTTTTCGACTTGTTGGTATTTTTGTTAATATTTTTTGTAAAAACAAAGAAAATTTAGGATAACAAAAAACCGAGCGAGTTTTTTTTTCTATTACGATTAATTAAACTTACTTCACTAACTTATCCTTCGTTGTTGCAAATGTCTGTGCACAATACAATTAAATATAATTGAGGTGTACTTGTGGGGAAGAAGTATGTGCCAGACACGGGCACTAGATTCACTTCCTTCCACCAGCATCACAAAGACAAAGTTCCGCTGAAAAGTAAACTGGAAATTGTCAACACACCGAGGACACCGCAGCGAAGGTTAATGAAACGCACTGTATTGGTGAATAGTAATATGCATTTATTGTTTCACTGTAAGAATTTGTCTATTGTAAGTTGTGTTCTAGTTTATGTATAATGTTTATATTTACTTTCAAGACTCAGTTAGACTTTCACAATTAAATACACTAAGCGACAAGAAAACTCGACTCGCGGTTGAAATTTCGCGTCCCCGTGCGCACCGGGGAGCGGGAGCGGCACGACCGGCGGATGTAATTGGACTCAGCGATATTTGGGTCGTGCAGAGCCGACTCGCTAATGGGGTAAGTTGGGTAATGCGGTGAAAAGGAAATGAAATTTCCTTTGACCAGTGACCAATGGAAGGCAATCTCTGGCACTGCATTTAACAAAGGATAAACGAGACCTACAACGAAGGAAAAAGAACAAGGGGGAAGCGACCGAAGGCATCGTTCGGTAATGAGGGTCAGCTGAGTAAATAGCAGCCACTCATTAGATGCTAAAATGGATTGCGATACTTTATACAATGGAGATCGTATATCGTATCTCTGCCGACTGGGAGAATCGGATTCTTTTGTTTGCATATGTTTATGCTATTGAATCCAATCCGGCGGCTAAGCGCGCCGTTGGTGATTGTTTGAAGATTCAAACAAAGAAGTATTTCCGAGAGAAGTAGTTGCACTGAATCAATCGTTGCAAGTCTTCGGAAAGTAATTTAGATGGTTACACAATGACGGTTGTGTATGCCATCTGGGTCAATTATGCATGGCATCTACGGCGACGCCAGGATCGAACTCTAGTGTGAATATCTACACTAATTGGAAATTTGGTTCTTGGTCGCTAATGCAGAGATGCATTGATACATGTATGAATGCCCTTGTAGAAAAAAGTCTTTGCAGGCATTTCCAGGTAATGCATTGAAAGCATTAATTATCCCTGGGAAGGAAATGTTTTTGCTGTGGGGAGATTGCGGTGCAGGTGTGGGAAGGTTGGAATTTGCCTGGCAACCGAAGGTACCGAATAGGTTTTGGTTTTATGCTCCCGTATAATGGAAAGAATTCTTGTAGGGAATTTGTATGCGAAGAGATGCATGAAAGATAAGAATTCTTTTACAGGGACTTTTTGGTTATACCTTAGATAACCTAGATGCGTAAAGCATTTAAGATGCTAATGCGATTGCATTATTATAAGGTTGGGTCGAAGTTATGGGGATTCTTCAGGTAAACAGACAGTGGGGTTTGGTGGAACCGCCACACTTCTCTTCACAGAGGTTTCGCTGATGCTGTTGCAATGGTGGTGTAAATGTTCTTTGATGGTTTATTCTTTTCTGTAGTTAAATCCCCTTGCGAACAAATGAGGTCAGCTGGTCATCGGTTGCCCGAGCGTCTCCCGTTGCAACACCATGATGTGGTCTCATAAACACAGAAATTGTTGTTTCACTGGAGTCACTTCTAGTCGAATTAACTCTTGTTAAGTTCCACAATTAGACCCGATATAAAGTAACACATGAACAAAAACACCATTTATTAAGTAAACACTGAATTATAATAGAAGAAATATCCGCAACTGCGACTTTGCATAGTTTATACATAATGTAATTAATTATGTTTTAATTTAATTTAGTTTAAGTTCAGTTTCATGACTTTCTATTTAATCTAATTTCATTTTCATTTATTTATTCTATTCTCTTGATTTAATGTCTTTACTTCATAAGCAAATTAACATCTTTATTTATTTAAATTTTTCGAACTTTAACTTCAAAAAATTCACGACTGTTTCAAATCTCATTCATTTTTTCCATCTAAATTCATACGACTGATGAATTTAACACAATGATTCAGAAAACACAATCCTCGACGAATTTTAAAACACGAGAGCCTCGCGAATTTCACCATACATGTCAATTTCCAAATAACAACTCTCTCCCAATCGCCAATTCATGCCCTTTGTATACTAACATACAATTACCCACAACCTTATCGTTTTTTGATTCGTCGAAATTGGGTTGGCACTCGCGAACCTGAACTCTTTCAAAAAATCGTCATTGCGCTTGGTTGTGTGTAAAAATATTCAAAAAGCTCTCGTTTAAAGAATTTTGTAATTCGTTTTGATTTCAGAATTACGAAAATGCGAAATAGGGGATGAAAAGGGGTGGAAAATGGTTGTATGCTGTATACGATGGAAAGTTTTGACCATGAATTGTCATTGTTGGGATAGGATTATGTGTTGTAAGGGATGGTGATAGTGTAATATGAAATGTGCATTTGAAATGTAGGAGAATGTTGTTGTTGGATATGATGTGTATTTCATGGGATAAGGACACGAATTTGTGATATTGATTTAAATGGAAGGGGGCGTGATAAATAACATTGTTAATTATGTAACAAAAATCAATCTATGTTATCTCCATTGATCAATCTATGCAATCCATTGATTTCAGTTGTTACTTATTGTGTCATTTTCGGCTTTTCCACGTAAAATTAACCACTTCGTATTGTGCCCGACCAAATATAAATACAAATGTCTATGTATCATAAGATTAAACGTGAACAATCATGCTCGAGCATGACCACATCTACATTGCTCTGTTACACGATGCTGTCAAACGGCTGCGACCCTCGTCAAGCCGTTTCATGTTCGTGCAACCCAGAGCCACCTGCGACCATCCACCACATAATCCACACATTCTCAGCGTGTCACCCCAAAAATTGGGTTGTTGGGATTCACGTGCTCAACGTTTTTGTATTGTTTGCAGTCAAACCTTCGAATCTCCGTCTTCTCATGTTTATCTTAAATTCTGAGTTTCATCGTGATGCCCAATCGATGCCTACCCCTTTGACCGACTGCCAGATCCTTTGCATGAGCTGCGGTGGTTCAATGTGCTTTCGTTTTCTCCTTAGACGGATTCCTTCAAGTCATTGCATCGGATTTCAGGTTTAGTTAGCAAATATAATTCAATGTGTCAAGTTGACTCATCTCCTTCCAGCTGCATTCGGCATATTAGTTCGTTTGTTTAACTGTCAATTGCTCCTTAGTTCTGTGGGAAAATTCAGTTTTCGAATTTATTTATATTCTCATGTTGAATAAATCAACAAAATATTATCAATATCCCGAAGTTTTAATTCTGCACACAAGTCGTAATAATTAAAGGACTATCTGCTTGCTATCAAGATAATGCTGGTATTCGCCAAGCTTCTGTATTCTCATCCCTTCTATTCCTCACTTTTATAATCTGTTATTACTCACAACCCCATTGACTGGTTGCCGATGATAGAGCCTTCTGTTTCCCGTTCTTATTCGACCCACTCCATCATCAAATAGACGTGAATGCTGTTGATTGAATCGTGACCTCAAAAAGATATACCAGCGACATTTATTTAATCGTCTAACCTTGAAAACCTAGAGCTAGAATTAAAATGTAGGTAAACTGGCAACTGCGACGTCGAAGTTAAGGATTTAATTGATTACTTATTATTAAAAAGTAATTTAAACTTCCATATCGACAAAGTTATCAAATTAAGAGCCTACCAGCAGAGTTATATATCCTAAATGAAGGTGCGAACAATGCGACCAAATGTATAGGATAATGCCCTCGTGGGACCCGTAAACTAAAGTTTACGATTTATAAACTAGAGTTCAAACATTTCATCTACCTAGTAAGTCAACCATTTAAAAAGGAATAATGAAGAAAATAGTTTTCAAATGTAGATATAGAATGCATTCAAAACTGGTGCCCGTCGACACCTCCATTCCCAATTCTCTCCCTCTTCTTCCGCTCGCACTGTGCTTCAGCATTATGGGGTACCTCAACGTCATTTTTCTATGTGCATTTTGATTAAAAAATCCACCCTAAAGAATAACACTGTGTGAATATTTACTAGGATGATATAATATCAGAATTCAAATTACCAGAAGTAAAACTATGGACAATACTTTGCTTCAGTTTCGCGATCGAATGGGCTTGGCTTGATTTTTTTTTGTTTCACTGCCATATGGGTGAGCATTGTGCCTTTCGTGATCTCTCACCCGCACGGATTTTTAGCATCGCCATGGATATATAACTTACAGCAAATGCCGGTTGAGGAAGGAGGACGATGTCGGGTTCGTTTTAGTTGTGGCCACCTTCTCTGATCTTATTTCACAAACGTAAAACTTTGTCAGTTGGCAGGGTTGAAGTCCACGAATTAACTCAGTCTTTCTGTACTGAAAGAGAGTGGCCGTTAACTTGGTTGGTAGTACAACTTTTTGAATTAGGATCAAAAATCATCGCTTGAATCAATGAATCCAATCCTGGTTCTAAATGTAAGTATTCCACTGACTAAATGTCCAAATAAACCGGGGCAAACATTTTTTACTGTTCCAATGTCTATTGAATTCTACTCAGTTGGTCGCGACTAACCGCCATTGTCACTTTTAAATCGTTGATCGACCAGTTTTGATTAAATTCTCGCTTATGTCACCTGAAAAATATGTTTATGTTACGTTCTCTTGAACTGTGTGGGGATCCGTTTGGTTTTGAACACTGCTCAGTTTTCGAAATGGGATCACCAATTTAGCAGTCGAATATGATTCGCTAACGCTAATTCAATTACGTAACCCTATCAAATATGCACCTGTATTGACCTATCGAAGTGACCCAGTTGAATTACATCTTCTTCTTTCTTAACGAATTTTATTCATATACACACAAATATTTCAATAAATGAAAAATATTTAAAAAACTTATTTCAACAACGGTTACTTTGACGTAGAATATGCCCCTGAGTTTTCGATTACGCTAATTGTGGGTAAAAGCCAAGTAACTCGAAAACTACGAGTTTTGCAAGGTCAAGTTTTCAAGTTTTTTCTTTCATTCTGTAAATTCCCACTTCAAACATTTGCATAATTGCTTTCATCTATTCGTTAGCTGTATGCATGACTGAAACACCAGCACGTACATGTTTCTGTGAACATACCTCCCCTTATATTTCCATCGACAACACTCATTCGGTACAGAAGTTGAAATTTGAAAATTCGCAACCCCAGCACGGTACAACAAATTATTGTAACCTCATCCGTATCCAATATTGTGAATTTCCGAACAAATGCTCGGCACATCCGATGCACAGGACCCTTTTTCAATTTACCAAACAAGGAGATCCTGCGGCAGGGATATAAGTGTTTCCGGTCACGAAATTCGCCAGACTCGATTCCCGACCACCGAGTATATTTTGGTCCATTTCACTGTTACTCCAATACTTCTGGCGAATTATGAAGGAGTCTGCTCCAATTTACTACTTTCAAGTAATGGCGGTCCACACGATTCAGTTACGGCACACATGTCTGATATCTGATTCAAGGTTGTTACGTTCAAAATTCACCTCCATGTTCAATTTTTCCGAATCAGTGAAAGTGCTGATTGCTATGAAGTTATCACAGAGTTCTTGTCGACGGGAGGACTATAATTTTCGATTATCTTTGAGATTGTTTGAGGTAGTGAGCTCCCCATAAAATTGTTGGGCGGCTCACAGTGGAATGTAAAATTCAGTGCAAGTGCAGTGGGTAATTTAGATAAAGTTTGAAAGTTTGTGCATCTGTAGGATTTTGAATAAATAGAAAACAAGAAATGAACACACTGTTCAACGCCATCTGTTGGGCACAACTAATTCTGCAAAAAAAAAAAAAGAAGAATTTTATGGTTAACCTATAAACCGGGAAAATGATTACACCAACTAATTTCTTTTTTACAATTTGCACATCTTAAAGTGATTATTAATACCCATATAGTATCAAGAGATACAGAACGTGCATGGAATGATTGTGAACATAAAAAATTGAGAAAAAGTAGGAAAAAAAACCAAACCAACGTCTCGTACTGATTCCATACACAAATTGCCAAAAATGTATGTAATTAAGTACGTAACTAAATCAAAATAAATAAGTATGACAAAATAATAATAATTATATAATATTACGTCCGAACATAGTGCACCAATAAACAGGCGAATACATTATACATTAAATTCCGCATTCATTTTACAATAAAAAGAAAATATTATATTTTTCACTTAAGACTAAATGCTGTCCTATTTATAGTTATTTTTCTTAATTAACTTAACTTAAAAGTAATCGTCAGTTCATAAATTGCTAGGAGTTGCTATCTCGTCTCTTCGCCAATTAATGGAGTAAGTTCTTCAAGTTTTGGGCCCTTGTTTAAAATGATAGTATATTGTATAGTGCACCTCTTCTCCAGGCGGTAGCTCCGTGAAATGTTTAAAATTTCGATTATTCTCAATGCATTATACCTTCGAAATTTTTATTACTTCTGTGATAAATGTGTTATTTTATAGTTCCGAGGATACTCTGAAATTCTGTTTAGTAAGTATTGGGCCCTTTTAATGAGTGATGTGTTTTAGATGACGCTAACTTAATAATAAACGTCGCGTCTAATGATTTCCAATGGCATTTTAAAACGACACCTGATGGATTTATTTAATGGTGAAATTATTTTGGAGTTGACCTAAAAATAAACATAATAATTAATCCGAGCAAATATACAATGTTACCCCGTCACAGCATTTTATAGCCAGATCTGAATGTGGATCGTAATGTGTTTTGCACATCCTGAAAGAAAAGGCATTTTTAAATGTTTTTAAAATTTGACTAAGTACTATAAATATTCTAAAAAATTATTCTTGACAATCTCCTTTTAGGGTATGTACATGATAGTAGAAAATAAACGTTTACTTTTCTTTTATGGATTCGCTGTTTATGGGTTGGCAAGAAAGTAATTGCCGATTCTTTCATAGAAATAAAGCAGGAGTTTTTTATACAATGAATGAACTTTAATCGATAATTTATTTTCCATTTTGAACCGCGACCTTCTTGCCATCATTCTGCAAGCTTCATGATCGGACGCTCATATAAATTCTGGGTTTACTGGCAAAAAACTGAAGCAAGTACGATTTCACATAGCCATCATCATTGGAAATTTTACTTTTCAAGGGGTTTTGCAAAGATCGAAATAAATGGTAATGATGATGCAAGGTCAGGGCTGTATAGCGGATTACTTATCAACGAAGATCCAATAATTGTTGGTGAGTCACCAAAGCTGTGTGTGGTCTAGGGTTGTGATGGTGGAATACAACACCTTCGCTATTCCCCAACTCTGGTCGTTTTTCTTTGCCTGCTGCGTTTGATTTGTCCATCTGGCGTCAGTTTCGATAGGAATTGATTGTTTGGTTCCTTGGCTTTCAAGCTTCCAGCTCAAAATATACAATATTTTTATAATCCCACTAAATTGACAGCACGATCTCCTTTTGATATAATTCAGCTTTCGATGTGGTTCGTTACAGTTGGACTATGAATCGATGTTATCGTAAACAATTCATTATTCATCACCAACAAAATCGTTCCCAAAAATATGCGATTTCATTACACTTAAAATGCCAATCGCAGATGATCATACGTTGTGATAAATGAATTTCCTTCAATTTATGTGAAACCCAAATATCAAACTGCTCATGGGATAACAGCCATTTTTAATGATTTTCAATTGTTGTGGACGATTCATTTAACCTTTGTACAATCTCTCGCACAGGTATATAACAATCCGATTCGGTTATGGCTTCTATTTGGACATCATTCACTTCAGTTGGCTGAGCAGAGCGTTGATAATCTTTGATGGAAAAATCACCAGAACGAAATTCATCAAACCAATTTTGCAACTGTGTAGTGATCCTAAATCACTACTCTCATCCAATTCCCCATTATTTCATCATAAACTTATCAACCGCACCCAATTACCCTACCCCCATCCATAACCCCAATCATCATCTCCAATTAAATCATATGTGCGACAAATTAAACCAAAAGTCCATTTGTCGTACATTCATTCAATTCCCCATAATCCTTACATCATGAAATGCCTATTTGGAATGCATTTCATGATTTAACCTTCTGGGAACTGGTTCAATCAAATTCCTATGTCATTCCTGAAACCACATTCCAATTGAAGCACACACAAAATTTTGTTTGTGCTTCTTGAAATGTTTAAACACCTTTTCAAGCAAATCTCTGTAGACGCAGAATGTAAAAGGGCGACGCATTTTGGGTTCGGGGGTCAGGATGCATACCCGATTATGGGCGCACAAATTGGGACAACTTCAATGTCACATTGAACGAAAAACTCCACCAACTGTCTGTTCCCACTGACTGGAACCTAACCACGACTGAGATAAATAATGCTGCAACTCGACTTCACGAGACTCTAGTTGAAAATTCGGAGACACATGTCCATAAGTACAAACTTGAAAAGCCTTATCAGCTTCCCCATGACGACTTCACTTTTCATCTCATTCGGGAGCGTAAAAAGCTCTGCAGAATGAGATATCGTCACCGCTTTACCCAAAGGGTGCGACTATTGCGATCCATTATTCACAATGTTGGCACACTGATAAAACAGAGCATCCAAAAAAATCGTACCCGACAATTAGAAGACAAACTGAGGGATATTCAGGTGGACCAGAACATTTATAAAAATGTTAAAAAGATATGTGACAATTCTCGTATCACTAGCCCAATCATGCACAACGGTGTTGTTGTCAAAATAATGCCAATAGAACAAACATCATCGGAGAGACCTTTGAAAAGAATCACAAGCTCACTCTCGAGGATGGCGACCCGGATTCGATGGCGACCGTCAGGACTTCTAGAGTGGTTGGTGCGTCTTCTAAGGAGTTTCCTTTCGAAAACTCGAAATCTTTCCATTTGAGTCGCAGATATACAGGACCAAATGGGAAAGGCGTACGGTATTCCAGATCGGATTAGCTGCTTATAACAGAGAAGTTTAACTTTGGTGTCAACTTTGTTGCTCTACTTCGAAATGTTGTGCAGTTGCTTAGACCGATCGGGGCCCCTTTGAAGAATGTGGGTCACATGTTTGATGAAATTCATTTTTGGGGTATAAATGACCCCAAGATAATTCATCCT
This sequence comes from Microdon myrmicae, assembly GCA_963931805.1. Taxonomy (NCBI): domain Eukaryota; kingdom Metazoa; phylum Arthropoda; class Insecta; order Diptera; family Syrphidae; genus Microdon; species Microdon myrmicae. The sequence continues at coordinate 158,036,633 of OZ007499.1, forward strand.
GCCCTGTGGTCTAATCGTAGTACCTCCTACTTGTATTTGAATATTCTGTGAATATCCATCCAAGGGTTAAGTTGAATTTTACATCGATTGCAAAATTGATACAGTTCATCCAGGTGACGGTTGAGTCGATTTGTTGCGAGTTTGGGGCTCGTATATGACGTGTACACAAGGACGTTATCCGCATAGCAAATCTGGTTTACTCTCCCGTCCACAGGGCGAGGAATATCTGAGGTGTAGATATTAAATAAGATGGGGCCTAGAATGGCGGCTTGTGCAACGCGTACAGCGGCGTTGATAGTTTGAGAAAGTTTCCCATTCACTCGAACTTAGAAGGTTCTGTTTAGAACGAAGTGGTAGATAATACTACACAACGTTCCACTGAGGCCAGTATTCAATAATTTAAAAACGATACCTTCGATCGACATCGTGTTAAAAGCCTTTCATCAATGTCCAGGCTCACCGCAATGGTGAGGTTTTTTTTTAAATAGGCGCTCGCAGATGTGTTTTTGAAATACATTGAGAGCCATAGTGCTGCTGTGCGCTCTTCTAAATCCAAATTGGAAATCAGGTATTTGATTCCTGGCCCTAATAAAGTTGTTTAGCTTCCCAACAACATTTCCCTCTATAATAGAGGATTCCTGGACTGATCCCATAGGGTATATTGCTAACACAACACAAACACGCAAACACAGTACAAGATGGCATAAACATACACACACACCGACGAAAGCGCAGATTGGCAGACGCCGAAGACATGATCTGCGTTTACTACCGCACTCAAGACCTGTCTTGTATGATTTCTTACCCACCATCCCCCCATCCAAATAGTTAGAGAATATTTGAACTAACCCTCTCCAGACTATTCCTAGATACCCCCCCGCACCCCCCTCCCCTCCTTTTCAGCTATCTTTAGACCGAGCCCAACATCCTCACGGATGTGGGTGATTGTGGTTATCACAAGATGACTAGAAGCCAGAGACAAGATGAAAGACACATGTGTCTTTGTCTCCCTTATGTCGTCCCCTCACATCTCAATTTTTTTTTTTTGATTCGGGGGTCAGACGATCTCAAGGGCCGAAACTGCGCCAGTCTCTAGATTAGCTCCCGATGGTTGAGGTCGCCAACTTTATAATAACTTAATAAATGAATCAAATAATACATACGCATCAGTGTTCAGTTAGGTGGTCTCTCGTGGTATGCTTAGGGTCATTGTCCCGCATAAATTTCCATGTCACAGGCAATTCTTCATCTGCATAGGGCAGCATTACATCTACAAGGACATCAATGTAGCTTTTGGCGTTCATTATACCTTCTATGCGATGTAATGGACCGGTTCCTTTGTATGACATACAACCCCATAGCATAATACTTCCTCCTCCATGTTTGGACCTTAAGCATACCGCGATAGCAACGAGAGCATGGTTTTCTAATAATTCTGTGGATGTCATCGATTGGCCTTCATGTAGCCCGGACCTAAACCCAATAGGAAACCTCTGGAACGAAATAAAAAAGAGACAAGCAAAGAGTAAACAAGCATAAAATAAGTAACCTCGTAAGGGATTTTAGTAATCCCAGCTTGAGAAAACATAACAACGAATAAATGTCAGGAATTTATTGCTTCAATGCTCAGGCGGTGTAAGGCAGTGATTAAAAACAAAGGTTTTCCTACAAAATACTAAGCTACGACATCAAATTTGGACTAAACATCAATCGTTCTTAATTAGCTCGCCAGCTAATTTTGTTTTACAAAACCTTTTGAATTTAATTTTTTGTTTTTTTGTTATTTATTTGGCAATATTATTTTTATTTTAATTAATATACTGAAGTCCATATATAAAAACATTTTACAAACTGTTTATAGCAAAGAATTTTAATTAAAAATTGTTGTACACAAAATTTCTAGTATCGTTCTTAATTAGTTCGCCACAACTATATGCTGTACGCAAAACTCCAATAAACTTAATTCCAATAATCAATAATATCTACATACATATAAGATGTATCCTATACGCATAATAGCATTGTTCAAACATATAGCATTCCAGGCAAATTGCTGTACACAATGCCATGGGCAAATCAAAAACCCATCACCTTGAGATGAATGCATTTCCCATTCTCATACCTAAAATTGTAATTCTGCAATTCCCACGTCCCAGCCATGCCCATACCCATGTTCTAACATGCAAATTGCAGCTACGCAACTCCTAAAATTCTAATAACCTTGATGATCAACTAACACTCCATCACCTTCAAGGTAATTCCACCCAGGCACATGCATGCTATTTGCTATGGGCAAATCAGATTCGCAGCACCGTGAATCGAAATTATGGCCTTGGGGTGGAACTCAGCCAGAGTAGGCCTAAGCTTGCCGCCTTAGGATGACTGGCAGCAAAATTGCGACGTTGCAGTTCCCATCGTCGTTGGCATGGCCTTCGACTGGGACTAGCATCGGGTGGCTGTCTGGACATAAGCAATGACCCCGGGGGAAGGTATGAAAATTTTGATTTGGATTTTGGGTATAAGTAGGGAGTTCCGTTGGAGGCAAAATCAACTAGAATCCGACGGCACAAGGGGTGCATCAACCCACCAAAAGATCAGAATAAGAATCTAACAGCCTAAGCGTGTGCAGAAGATTCAAGTAGTAAATTGTACGTAGTAAAACTAAAGAGAAAATAAACAATCTGATCAGAAGAAGAATCATCGACTTTTAATTGAGCTTCAAACCAAGGACCGTAACACGAAGCACCTACCCACGGCTCCCAATGGAGAGGTCCCCAGTAAATATCCCTCAGCTGAGAAAAGCCAACCCCGGGGGAACCCCCGAAGTCCAGGTAAATTATCATCATCATCATCATCATCATCGGCACTACAACCGGGAACCGGTCTTGGCCTTATTTAGCAAGTCCTGGGGCTTGTTAAATTTTCCATAATAATTTGTTTTTCCCGGGCAAGGTCATTAGCCTTGCGCCAGACCAGGTAAATTACCTCTAACATAACATAAGTCGCCGATCTGGATATATGGAATCCAATTATGGGGCTGTACAAAGCAATCCAATAGAGATATAATTCAACGAAGCCAGAATAAATTCCTTCGCATTATTACGAATGCCTACCGTTTTGTGACAAATCGGGAAATTCATGATGACCTAGAGATGAAATGGATTTATAAAGTTATCCAAGAATATGCTGTCAAATACGAAAGACGCCTACATAATCATACCAACGTAGAAGCTATTCACCTCTGGGATATTACCCACGAATTGAGACGTACGAAACCCCATGAATTAACATGTTACAATCTAACATACTAAAATCGAGTTGGGAGTTGAACACTGGTCCAGTAAACCCCTACACGTTTAACTTAATTAAACTAAATTAAGTACAATTTAAAGCTAGTATTAAATTAAATTGTTAGATTGTACTATTCATATCCAATAAAGGGTGTTATTAAAAAAAAACACATAAGTAATAGATATAATTAAATAAAAATAAATGTTGTGTAAAATTATACAACAGTCCAAAAACAGATATTCGAATACAAGTCCTGGATTCGGTTTATAAAAAATAAAATAAAAATAAATTGCCAAATTAAATCAGCGACTCAGAATTTCGGTGGTATTTAATAATGTCCAACATTGCTCGTTTGTGAACTTCCCATGATAAATGTTCACCGTACAACGTTTTGACATTGATAGATCCGAAAAAAAGTTTAAGTGTGCATCTATGTCAAGATACAATTGTGATGGATGCAGCAGTTGGGATGAAGGTTGCGTCCACCGAGAGATGATAACGGTGAGTCTCGCGAACCACTGCCTTAATACGATTCAACGTAATTACGCCAGTAATCGCGTGCTTCAATTCCACTGATATGGAACTAAAGAGGAAATCAAATACCAAAACGACTCGAGGTATTGACTATTTAACAGTTTAAGTATCACTGAGGACTGACGGGTGACGAGTTGATTGCAGACTGACTGCACGGGATGAAAGTTGATGGTCGACGTGCGCGGGTTGGAAGTTGGTTGCAGGCTATGTTCACGTGACGAGAGTTAATTGCAGACTGGTTAGAAAACCGTTGGTCACATTTGAATCAATGTGACAGCGGGATGCCCTCCCTAAGCAGGTGACGCATTGTCAGCAGGTGGTTGACAGACGTGGTGAGTATAGTGGTCAAGGAGTGTACTAGAAGATGAACGTACTAGATTCTCCCCGCTGCATTTAATTGCGAAGGCGGTGGCGACCCAAACAGTTGAGGCACAAGTTTCTTTTGAGTGCGAAGGACTTCCGACGGCCAGGTATGAATGATCGGAAACCCTCGCAAGCGTAGATGGAGTGTGGGGCCCCGCCGAATGTGCATGGAGCCTGTTGCCTTCTGGGTTCGGCGGTAGTCAGTGTATCGGGACACGCGACTGGCTGGTCATTGGGCCGGCTGCTGTTGCTGGGACAGTCGATGGCGTATTCGTGGAAGACACGGGCGATGGATCTGACACGGATCCGGCGTGGCCACTGCTTGCTCTGGAATCGGTGTGAAGGAAACCAGTTCCTCTCGGTCGGAGTTGTAAGTTCGCAACCCACGAGGAACGGCCATGTCATATTGTGCCCCACAACGCATGCGCGGCATCGGCTTCTGTTGGAGCTTCGGCTTTGGGCCGATCATCGGGACATGGGCCGGGTTGAGCTTTGGGCAGGCGGCACTCTGGTCGGCGGCCTGCTGGTTCCTACTCACTGGTCTGGGGTGCGGTTCCTTTCCCGCTGGCTTGGTGGCGACCGTTGGCAGCTGCACTGGGGGCAGCTCGCTAGGGTGGAGGCGATTGGCGTTGTTGGCCGTTGTTGGGGGGGCTGGAGCGAACGCGTACTTGGCCTCGAGGAGCTTTGTTTGTTCCTCGAGGTATATTTCCTCAGTCTCGCCGATAAAATCCTCCGCGAAGTATTCATGTTGTTGATCCTCAGGTACCGCCGTGTAGAAAATCTCGCTGTGCCGCCTGGAGATGGCTTCCCATTCGGCGCGGAGTGCATGTTTGGTTATCTCTATTGTTGTCCCTTATCCTGCAGGTTGAGGAAGGTGCCAGAGATGCGTTCCTGTGCCGCGAACTGAGCGGCGATGAGTTCTTCAATCGGCATTTGTTCATCGGTAGGTTGGTTGGGTTCATTGCCCTTCTGGTGTGGTTTCGCAATGGTTGCCGTCACGGCTTCGGTGTCCCTACGGGGGGAATTTTCCGAGTGCATCATCCGTGATGGCGATCCGGGTGGAGGGCCGGGCGACATACGCATGTCAGGTGTTGGTGGAGTTTCCGGGCGCCGTAGAGGTGGCCGAAACACCATTGGCGGCGAACGAGTTGCTGGCGGGGGGAAGGCTACACGTGGACCAGCCCGAGGAGCAGCATTATCGAGTTTCGAATAACTCGAATCACTTTCCTCGTCACAGCTCTCCTTCGAGGTATCACTTTCTTCTTTGTTGATGGATTCTGCTGGTTGCCGTTCCCGCTTTCTTGGGTCGATAATAATAAAGTCCAAAGTACGTCCACAAATTGCCGCCATTAAAAAAGCCAGTCATGTTGATTTGCAGTTTCTTTGGGCATGGGAATTTTTCCTCCTCCAGTTGGTTGCAAACAAATTCAACAACGACATTGTCTTCGATACGAAGTATATCAGTGATTTTCTTACTAATCCATGGTCGAAGAAGATCCAATTTCACCTTGGACATATCAACACGCTTACTAAGACAGTCACCAAATTTCATTTGCCTCATAAGTTCTTTCTCGTTATCACTGAAGCGCGTGTCTTACTGTTGAGTAGTCCCCGTGAACATCATTTCAATGGTGTACAATTTTCAACAATTTGCTTTGTTGCAATTAGGGCGCAGAGAGCATGACTACGCGAAACGTTTTTGATTTATTGATGAGTCTGATCTTCGTCTGCGTTGCTGAACCCTTATCGTTTTTGTTTTTACACTGCACACTAAACTTTGGACTTCATGTTAGACCATTCGACTGGTTGAAATAGTTTCTTGGGAAAATAAGCTTCTGCAGTATTCGATTACGTGTATAAGTTTTAAATTCAGAGTAGTAGATGCACTTCGAAATAGCTTATGTCGACAAATGTGGTTGGGTGCTGGATCTGCTGCTGCCTCGATATTCTTATGTGTGACCTTTTTTGGTTTTTTGTGCTTAGGCACAGGTACACAAACTGTATTGTTGGTATTCCTTTGCACGTTCCGTTGATTGTTACTTTTGATGTGTTGTGCCGCGAACTGGGCGGCCATGAATTGGGTTCACGCGATTGTCGTATTCCCAACGCCGTGCTTCCTCGACGCGACCGAGGGAAGAGCGCGGAAAGTCTTTTTTCTTCTTTAATTGAAAAACTTTTATTTAATTTATGTAACACAAAACTTTTATTTTTAAACGCCAAATGTTCTCACACAAAACCCATACAAACAACCTTCCTTGTTGGAAGTACAATTATTTCTTACTCTTTTTACAAATCAAAACGCTTCCTCGTTGGAAGTTTGATTATTTCTGCCTTCCGTGTCGGAAGTCTAATTATTCCCTTTTTTACATTTTTGATTTCGTATGAACGAAACCATTCAGTTGCCCCTAGTTACCTAATGGGGGTGATTCTTGTTAACCGAAAAACTATTGCAAAACATGCAGCTGCTTAGCATAACGGAAATTTTATTAACTGTTGTTATGAAAAGTATGGCAGGCAATTTGGTATGTGTGTGTTATGTTATGTTATGCAAATTTGAGAATTAGGAGTATAATGAATCTATTTCTAATGTATGAAGTATTGTATTTCTAATGTAATGGAAATTGAATTGATTAGTATGCAAATGTATGAACTATGGAAATTGAATTGATTATTTGTAAATGTATGGAAATTGAATAGATATGCAAATGTGTTTGAGGTAAAAAGATATTAGAGGATATATTTACTATATTAAGTGTATAAATGTATACTATGGGATTTTATGGTTAAATAGATATGTTAGGATTGAGGTAAGGATTTTGGCAAGACGGTAGGGCTGCGGAGCACTACACGGTTCTGAATCCAGCTTGTTGTGCCGCGAACTGGGCGGCGATGGAGTAGATCCAAAAAGCACTGGAAAATGTGATGGATGCAGCCGTTGGGATGAAGGTAGCGTCCACCGAGAGATGATAACGGTGAGTCTCGCGAACCACTGCCTTAATACGATTCAACGCAATTACGTCAGTAATCGCGTGCTTCAATTCCGCTGATATTGAACTAAAGAGGAAATCAAAGACCAAAACGACTCGAGGTATTGACTATTTAACAGTTTAAGTATCACTGAAGACTGACGGGTGACGAGTTGATTGCAGACTGACTGCACGAGATGAAAGTTGATGGTCGACGTGCGCGGGCTGGAAGTTGGTTGCAGGCTATGTGCACGTGACGAGAGTTTATTGCAGACTGGTTAGAAAACCGTTGGTCACATTTGAATCAATGTGACAGCTGGATGGCGTCCCTCAACAGGTGACGCATTGTCAGCTGGTGGTTGACAGACGTGGTGAGTATAGTGGTCGGGGAGTGTACTAGACGATGAACGTACTAGATTCTCCCAGCTGCATTTAATTGCGAATCCGCAACACAATATTGTTATGTCGCTTTTGAAAGGCCCTTTATATAGGCACATCAGAGCTTAATTGGCTGAGTATTCACAGGTGCTGATTGGGAAGTTGGAATAGTTCTTCAGGCAGAACGAAAAACTCACGGTGCTGTCATTAGCAAGAGTGAATTTAATTTTAGATAACGGACAAGAAATCATCGGTGAAAATAGACAACAGCACATAACTCAATGGAACCCCAGTATTAAACTTATAAGATACAGATTTAATGCCATAAACCACTTTCTGAAATAAATCTCTTTTCAGAAAGACAGTATTTATAGTGAGGTATCAAACCACTGTGGATGTTTTGGAGAACCCCAGTGCAGTATCCATTTGATAGCAATGAACTATGCTACAGACAGGGCAAGACGAAGTGTGGCTCTTATTGGAAATCGGCTCTATACTCGTATTCCCGTTCTTCCGTCTGTTTAGAAATTATCTAATTGTGTAGGATATACAAAAAACTAAAGAAGTAGTAACTTTTCAGATATTTCCTGAAAAGATTAGTCCACTGCCGCGGGTGTACATATTGGAAACGGAACAACATAGGTGGAAGAGTGAACCAGTCGCCCAGTCCGAAGGTAAAAACATAGAGACAAAATTTACCCTGGGAGAGTGAGTGATGTATGCACAGATTATGTCAGTATTGTAGCGTTTAGCAACGATATCAACGCACGAAGAAATGAATGACAAGGGAAACATGGAAACATCGGCCTAATCACCGCGTCTAGGAAATGATTTATTTTCCACTACTATTTACTGCTTTGAGTTGCGATACTATGTGTTATGCTATATAGCACCTTTCGACTTTTTTTATGATTCTGCTAATCACAATACTGTTGGATACACCACTAGTTCACCTGTATATAAGAAATACGTTGATAGTTCCCAACGTATATGTACGTTTGATGGTATTGAGTCCCAGTGGAGTGAGTCACTACAAGTTGGGCAACAACACCTTTGTTACGTGGTAACCACCCCCATCCTCAGTATCCCACCGAGCGGGGAGATTAAATGTAAATAAAAATAAATTGAAATAATAAATATGCAGAGATAAGGGAAGGATTAAAGTCCACGATCCACATTTTGGATTGTCATTGGAAGCGAATGCACGATCCTGCTTTCGTTGAATTGTGGATTCCGCAGAAACAGCTCCGGCGCATTTCTCTTCGAGAGATGGGGAGTGAGAGTCGAAAGGTAGCCTTGAGTGCGTGAAGACAGAAAAATCGAAGATCTAGTGCGTCTGGCCCAACCAAAGAGAAAAAAAAGATTAGTAACTGCCAAGATTAAACGATACGGGAGTGCTTTTTGTATGATAAATGTATAGTAAATTTACGTAAACGTGCTAATAACTGAATGTGACAATCAACTTTTTCGTGGTTAAAGACCCGTAGTAATAAGTATTAAATACTCGTAAAACATTGTTTGTTGCATGCGGAAATAATTAGAAAATAAATTGATGGAAATATGGGGGTATAATATGTGTGCCGGCGTACGGCACGGGTTCACTATCACTCACTGTGTTACCCCGGAGATGGCCACCAATGTGAGGTAAAAATTTCGGTTCCGGCTTTGTTATTAACGGATCTGAAGACCAATTTGTGGATCAGCCGTGGATGCTGTTCTACAGTTTGAAACATTTTACTTCTGTAAACAATCGCTGCTTCGAGACACACTGATTTTACTGGGCATCTTGTCGATGGGCTTTTCTATATCACTATAATCGCGTCTATCGTAATGCAATGAAACGACACATCATTAATAAAGGCGGATCAACTGACGAAGAGGTACCAAAAGGATAGACGTCAAGGAATTTCAATGGTGAGCAACGCACTTCCCGATTGTGGTCAGTCCAAAACTAGTCGAATGAGATTAAAACGCACTTTCCATTCCCTTCAACACAACAGATCGTTTCAATACTTGTTTTATTTCAGGATAATTAACGGCCATTAAAATAAATTCACAATAAAAAAGAAAAAGCAATACACAGCGAAGACGTTATCAAACGCACAACACTACGCGTCCCCACTCAACCCTAAACTCGGCGTTTATCGTGGAGGACATGACTTCCCTCCACGGAATCTATTTTAAGATTAAAGATTGCTATACATTGAATTTTGATTTTCGCACGTCGACCAATTGGTAAAGATTCTCCAGATTGGTCCCAGTAAAGAGCGCGAGACACACACACGATGATCCTTTTGGTTGCTTGTGATGTGTGTCCATGTGTCTGCGAACCGCGGATATACGAATTTCGTAGGGCAAATATTAAATGGCATGGTTGCAGAAACAGCTGCGGCGCATTTCTCTTCGAGAGATGGGGAGTGAGAGTCGAAAGGTTGCCCTGAGTGCGTAAAGACAACTATCTCGAAGTACATATTAGGGTGTTTACACGATCAGCAACTGCGTACAGCATTTATGCTGACCGTGTACATATCGGCGGCGTCTCCAAGTAGTCGAACTCTCGCTGGTATATTTCCATTTAGGAGAACTTGACTTCCTTGGGCGGTCGGCCGTATGCCATTACGTCTTTGTCGATCGCATGACCGACCGATGTGGGCATAGGTAAGAAAAAAGGAAAAGAAGAAATATCTCCTGCACGTGTGTGGCAGACTCATTAGGAGATATTTCATCGATATGGTTCGGGTTATGTCAGTTGCTTAGTGGTGCAATTGAATTGCTTTTAAGGATATGGTGCGTTTGGTGTAATTATGCTTTCTAGGTAATATCGATGGCGCCCTTTAGTGGTTCGTAAATGCATGAATACGATTTCTCTTCCTAGGAGGTTTCGAAGATTCGTTGAATGCATCTTATGGGGGAAACTTGTATAGGGAGAAATGTCTGCAGGTAATTGCAGGTGATGGAAGATTTTTAGGTAGAAGATTTGGTATGCATACTTGCAAGGTAAGTAATGGCGTTTCAATGGAACTGCCGTTATACTTGTTTTTATAGGTTTTTTGGATGCTCTAAATGGAAGTTTGGTGTCGTACCTGGAAAAGGCGAGCAGTGGCGTTAGTTGATACCGCCACAGAAATCTATGTTGGAGGCGTTTTTTGTGTTTTTCTGTTTCGAACTGGAGCTTCCACAGGCAAGCTTGTGGATCAAGGCAGTATACCCAGGTAACCGGTGAAATTCCTAGCATTTGATTTCACAGGAATTACAACGGCCGGTCAATAACGGTGGGTGACCGCTTAAAAAGAACGGGAAGGTTGCCATAGCGGATTAAAAGTAGACTGAGGCATCACTGTCCGGCACAAGGCTAATAATCTTGCCTGTAAAAATAAATTATTGTGGAAAATTTAACAAGCCTCGAAACTTGCTAAATAAGGCCAAGACCGAATCCGGTTGTAGTGCCGATAATGATGATGAGGCATCACTGTGTGCAGTAAAAAGGTGGTGAAATTTGAGATTTCCGGACTTTTCTGAAAGAAAGTTATTACGGTGTGGAGGTCGTCTTCAACTTTTGCTGCAACTCGCATTCCCTTCCGACCACGACTGCATCTGGTATTGAACATTCTGTGGCATTCTTCGACTGTAGCCCTGACAGTCTGCAACCCAAACATATTTCTGCATTCTCTCTACAACTATACATTCAGTCAAAACTAAAATCATTCCAAATAACATAACAGTCATTACAATTGGCGCAGATCAACTTCAGGACATTACGAGTTGCAGCTATATCGCATACATTTTCATCACAGTTAGCACTAACCTTGGCGAAAGACAACGTTACAATTTGGTTACTTATCATATGCTGCAACTGGTTCAACGAAAACATTACAATTACCTCATCATAAATCATATAATTATAATTACAATATCATATTCTAAAACATTTCAATTCGACTTTACCTTATAATAACAACTACAAAAAACATTACAATCGGCGCAGACGGTTTTTGGCTGCAGTGGACTGTTTGTCACAATCTTCTAAATATTACAATTATCTATTTGGTACAATTGACTGTTTATTACACATCAAATTGTTACAATTGGCGCAACCCCGTATCCCCAAACATTTTGCAGCAACTTTACATTATTACATTTGCTTTATTGCGTTACACCTTTATTTCTTTATTGCGGAAGGACAGGAATTTCTTTTAGGTCAAGCAATTCCCTCTTGTGAAGTCAAATTCTATTTCACGATGCTTTAATAAATAAATCTTTTTGCAATGTCGAAAGATAGAAACCCCGAGAATCTTGATGTGAGCTACATAGTGAAACAGGGATACTTTAAAAAGCTCATTGTGACATTATATATCTTTATGATCACGATTCCTCATCGTTCGTGTCAAATATAACTCACCTGGAAATAAATACGTCCTCGGCCCCTGCCATCGTCCCTTGGGACTGTTGTGCCTCAGAATGACCCAGCTGGCCATAAAACTGCAGTATCTTACTATCTTCTCGCCCCGGTCGATGACAATATTGAGTGAATTAGGCATGAACCTAATAGCCTCATAAATCTGTTTTATTGGCCAGCCGATGCTAGCAACTGACTGCGTGGCTCTCGGCTGAATCAGAATTGAATAATCGCGCGAAATGATTTGTTGACTCTGAAGGCGTAAATTTCCTTAAAAGCACAATCCTGGAAGTGCGCTGCGTACATAAAGTCATCTTCACGTTACAGCTGCTTGTGTCTGCGTAGCTAAATATATAGGACAAACAATTAACTGTCGTTAAGTATTTATGGTTCGTAAGCGGTCATGCAAAAGGTGATTCACATGCCCCTCCAGTCGGGTATTTGTTCCGAATTAAAAGTCATGAAATTTTCACCTGTATCTTACCAAATCGAGGTGGAAGGTAATAGCATTAGTAGCCACTGTGCTCATAGCTGTTTTGACAAATATTTGCATGTGGATTTGTACTTCCCCAGTTACTCTGTGCTATCCACAGAGCCCTTCGACGACGTCCGCTTCTCAAACAGTCGGTAAAACGTAATGTTGATTTAAATAAAAGGATGCAACACTTTGGGTATGAACTCAGACAATTATTGTTGTCCCCTTTCGTCCTTTGTTCTCAGATGAGGCAAGGCAAACACCAATTGTTGGTTGCGAATCGGTTTCGAATGGTTGAAAGTGGAGAGGTGGTGGAACACGATACGCTTAGCTGCAAAAAAAGGACATCCACGAAATAAAATAAGTCGACACCGACTAAGTAGAAATTGTGTACACACTTGCCGTTGAAACGGCCAAGTTTCCAGTAGAATTCGCCACCAATGAAACGACCTAAGTAAACTGCGCCGAAGGTCAAATGTACATTGAGAGACAGGAAAGAGGCAGAACAAGGATAAGGACGACTATAGACTTGGTGGCAAATGAAAGTTCATGCGGAACTCTGAGAGAAGCTCAACATTGACTTTGGTGTGTAAATAAATGTTCTTTGGCTGAGTAAATCTCCTCTTCATCTTCGTGTTATCCGTTTTCCTTTCATCCGCTTACGGGACAGATTTCAGGATAAAAACTATATGCCGGCGTATTAGTATCTGCTCTGGTTTGGTTGATTCGATGATACTGTTTTTTCTTTGTGTGGTAACTCTTATCAAATGTGGTACATCGTTGGATAAATCCTTTCATTATATCTTCATTTGGAATGCTTGCATGGATCCGTTGGGGATAATCCTGTTGTTTCTTGGTCCTCTGTCCCTCGTGCAATCGAAGAATGGCTCTCGTTCTCTCCCTCTCGCACATACTCAACCTTTTTGTTTTTTTGTTACAGAATGTGTAAATAAACGTATTAAGTGGGCGGATTAGTGTGTATATTTGTACCCACTCTTGTTAATGAAACGAATGTAATTTATTTCATTCGGTTCCTGGCACACTTTGAAACAGACGAGGGAATGTGATGTATGTTTTAGACCCAGATAAAACTGTTGACGAATAAGAGGCTTACTTATAGGAAGAAGCTAGGAGCGTATCATATGTTCGGTTTGTTGGGTATTGGACTTCTTGGGTAGCATCTATAAAATGAGCGGTGATATATTGACCCTGATGAGATACATCCGTCGATATTAATTTAAGAGACCCTCTGTAAAGTCTTTGTTCGGAAATAAAATATCGCTTGGTAATGTCACAGACCCAGGTTTGAATAGATATGGTTTTCATGTTTGCACCATTTAACGGATGTACTGCCTTGACAGTTATTTTACTATCTTCAAACTCATCATGATAAGGGCAAGTTATATCTATTTTAATTCAATGATTTTTTTAACTTCGTTGTGTGACTTCTTAATTAAGTTAATAATATTTAATTATTGCTATATATTACTTAACCCTTCTTAATTTTTGGGACATCAAAGGATTGTGGTATACTCACTGTTCAAGCATCAGGAATCATTTTCTTTTACATGTTGTTCTACAATTACTCTTTGTAACTTTCAGTCTAAAGTGAAACTATTCTGCTATGACTGTCTATACGAGGGTTGCCTTTTATATTTCGGGATTAGAGAACAAAAACAAATATTGATCATCGAAAATCACTTTATTGTTTTTCAAAATATTCCCCATGAAGATCTATACACTTTTGCATGCGTTTGAACCAATTGTCGAAGCACTTTTGCCACTCTGATTGAGGTATCTCCAACACATGTATTCTGAATGCAGCAACCGCTTCTTCAGGTGTCGAAAAACGTTGACCTCTCAGTTTGCTTTTTACGTACGGGAATAAAAAGAAGTCATTCGGTGCCAAGTCAGGACTATACGGCGGATGACCCATCAAATCGATGTTTTGGGTGCTCAAAAATGCAGTTGTCGCAGCCGATGTGCGAGAGCTCGCATTGTCGTGGTGAAGAGTGATCCGTCTTCGGCGGTTGGTTTTCCTGATTTCTTGGAAGACAACTGGCAAACAAATGGTTGTGTACCACTCAGAATTGACTGTTCTGCGTTGTTCTAGTGGTACGGTTGCGACATGTCCAGTTTTTCCCAAAAAACAGGCGACCATTTGCTTGGAAGTGCTTCGTGCGCGAACAACTTTTGTTGGATTTGGCTCATCTTGAAACACCCAGACAGTCGACTGCTGTTTACTTTCGAGCTCATACGCGTAAGTCCACGATTCATCACCTGTCACGATGTCATAGACGTGTTTCGAAGCACCGCGACCGTATTTTTTGAGCATTTCTTTCGACCAATTGACACGAGCCTTTTTTTTGGGCGATTGACAAATTGTGTGGGATCCAACGCGAACAAATTTTTTTGACAGTCAAATGTTTATGCAATATTGAATGTATGCTGGTCCCACTAACGGCTAAGGTTGTCTCAATCTCACGATAGGTCACATGACGATCTTCCAATATCAGTTCGCGCACAGCATCAATGGTTTTCGGAACAACAACTGATTTTGGACGACCTTCACGAAATTCATCTTGGAGTGAACTACGACCACGATTGAATTCACCATACCATCGATAAACACTGGTCCTTGATGGAGCTTCATCGCCAAAAATTGAATTAAGTTCATCCATGCACTGTTGCTGAGTGAATCCACGCCGAAAGTTGTAAAAAATAATCGCACGAAAATGTTGACGATTTAATTCCATTTTTGGGCCGAGATGAATCTTTTAAGTTACTGTAAACAACACAAATAGCGCTCGTATGTCAAAACGTTCTGAGTGCGTATAACCTCAAAAATGTCCAACTTTACGACAGAGCTGTCAATTGCCGGATTGCAACACTAGGGTTGCCAAATCCCGAAACATAAGAGGCTACCCTCGTATATATATACACGTATATAACGACAGACTACCTATTCTTACAGTAAGCGGACCTAAGATAATATTATTATTAAGTCGGTATTCCGAATTGCAACCCGCCTGATTATGACTTAGTACCTCGATTCTTCCCGCATCGAAGTCTTGATATTATTCTCTATCAGCTTCTGTCACTCTGTTCCAGTCCAGAATCTAGCTTATCATGACTTTCACTTTGGACTTATATGCATGAAATTCTTTATTCTTCCATCAAATGGTCACTGCGCCTGAATCTGTGCACAACCTACACTAATAAATACTCGGTTCAAGTTCCTATGACTTCAGAGTACTGTATTTCCATTAAACAACAGCAGTGCCCACGAAGAATATCCATCGTTCCCTAGAGGTAGATCGTTCTTAGATATCTTGCTAATTGACTCATGACTGAGACTACTTAAAACCAACAGACGAAGCAGAAATTTCTTACGGACAATTGAGTACGACAGTGACCACTGTGCATTCGTGCCAGTATTAAAGCTTCCGAACGATCTGCCAGATCTGGAGAAATTCGTGATCCCGCAACCCTACAACTACGGGACAATGCGATGGCCGCAGTTCACCAGATCATTAACAAGAGAACTTCGTTCGTATGACTTTAATCTGCCAATAAACAGAAACCTGACAAATGACGAAATCGACAAATACATTCAACAAATGGACGAAACCGTAAAACGAACAATGGGCAAAACAATTCCCAAAACAATAGTTACAGATCACATAAACATGTACAGAAACACAACAATAAACGCACTCCACAAGAAAAAGAGCAGACTGCTATCAAAATTAACCAATTACACAGGCAGACAAGACAAGGAGATAATATCACTGAAATCCTGATTAAAAAACCTCCAACAATTACTTAAAGCTTATTATAGATTAGCAACAAATTTGTATTGGAACAACAGGATTGGAGCTATAAAAACTAATAACCCCACGAATAAATAAAATATTCCGGAGGAATAATCAAAACGAGATTCAGTATCTCCAAATTCCACGTACCGACGTAAACAAGCAGCTGCTCATCAACATTGGCATAGATACAGAGAACGCGATCCTCAATAACGAGCTCTTCGTGATCGAAGATCCTTTGGAAAAGGTGTGGTCGCTGTCTTTCAGGATATGTACAAGGTGAATCAAGACATTCACTGAAATCAAGACTTGGATGACAGAGCTCTACTGAATCACCTGCACATCCGAAATGAGATTTCACTTTGGCAATCGGAGGATCCCGGTTTTACCTAATTCGGTGACGAAATCTGTCAATTGAGATTAATGCCAATGGTAGGGCTAATAGCATTTTAATTACGAGGGAGGAATCCAGGGTATCTTCGCCTCATTGAGAAGCAAATGGTGGGTGGGAATAGATGGTGTACGTACGAGGGTTGCCTTTTATATTTCGGGATTAGAGAACAAAAACAAATATTGATCATCGAAAATCACTTTATTGTTTTTCAAAATATTCCCCATGAAGATCTATACACTTTTGCATGCGTTTGAACCAATTGTCGAAGCACTTTTGCCACTCTGATTGAGGTGTCTCCAACACAAGCTTTCTGAATGCAGCAACCGCTTCTTCAGGTGTCGAAAAACGTTGACCTCTCAGTTTGTTTTTTACGTACGGGAATAAAAAGAAGTCATTCGGTACCAAGTCAGGACTATACGGCGGATGACCCATCAAATCGATGTTTTGGGTGCTCAAAAATGCAGTTGTCGCAGCCGATGTGTGAGAGCTCGCATTGTCGTGGTGAAGAGTGATCCATCTTCGGCGGTTGGTTTTCCTGATTTCTTGGAAGACAACTGGCAAACAAATGGTTGTGTACCACTCAGAATTGACTGTTCTGCGTTGTTCTAGTGGTACGGCTGCGAAATGTCCGGTTTTTCCGAAAAAACAGGCGACCATTTGCTTGAAAGTGCTTCGTGCGCGAACAACTATTGTTGGATTTGGCTCATCTTGAAACACCCAGACAGTCGACTGCTGTTTACTTTCGGGCTCATACGCGTAAATCCACGATTCATCACCTGTCACGATGTCATAGACGTGTTTCGAAGCACCGCGACCGTATTTTTTGATCATTTCTTTCGACCAATTGACACGAGCCTTTTTTGGGCGATTGACAAATTGTGTGGGATCCAACGCGAACAAATTTTTTTGACAGTCAAATGTTTATGCAATATTGAATGTATGCTGGTCCCACTAACGCCTAAGGTTGTCTCAATCTCACGATAGGTCACATGACGATCTTCCAATATCAGTTCGCGCACAGCATCAATGGTTTTCGGAACAACAACTGATTTTGGACGACCTTCACGAAATTCATCTTGGAGTGAACTACGACCACGATTGAATTCATCGATAAACACTGGTCCTTGATGGAGCTTCATCGCCAAAAATTGAATTAAGTTCATCCATGCACTGTTGCTGAGTTAATCCACGCCGAAAGTTGTAAAAAATAATCGCACGAGAATGTTGACGATTTAATTCCATTTTTGGGCCGAGATGAATCTTTTAAGTTACTGTAAACAACACAAATAGCGCTCGTATGTCAAAACGTTCTGAGTGTGTATAACCTCAAAAATGTCCAACTTTACGACAGAGCTGTCAATTGCCGGATTGCAACGCTAGGGTTGCCAAATCCCGAAACACAAGAGGCAACCCTCGTAACATCGTGCTCAAGAACCTGCCCCTAATGGCAAATTATATATACCCGGCCCTATTTAACAACGCGTTGAATAATGTATTTTTTCCCACGAGTTAAAAAACGGCAATCATACAGCCCATCCCGAAAAAAGGGGCAAAGACTGTACAAACCCAATGAACATGTGTTCGATCAGCTTACTCCCAAGCATCAGTAAATTTTTCGAAAAGACTATTAACAAAGCTCTGCTAAAGCGAGTAGACGACAACAGTATTATTCCGAATAACCAGTTTGGCTTTAAGACGGGTCTTGAAACCACACATGCCGCAGCTAAACTGGTCTCCGACATACAATGGAATAAATGTAAGAACCAATGCTCAGGTGCCTGTCTGATCGACTTGGAAAAAGCCTTTGATACCATCTGGATCGAAGGGGTATATTACAAACTGGTCAGACAAGGCGTATATAAGCCTTTACTATATGTACTTTACGATATGTTAAAGGACAGGAGGTTCATGGTCAAAAGTGGTAATGTGACCTCTAATAAAACGTATAATATCAAGAATCGCTTGCAACAGGGGACGGTACTTTCTCCGATTCTTTTTAACATTTACATTAGCGAATTATTAGCTTCTACGTTGGTATGATTATGTAGACGTCTTTCGTGTTTGACAGCATATTCTTGGATAACTTCATAAATCCATTTGGTTTCTAGGTCATCATGAATTTCCTGATTTGTCACAGAACGGTAGGCATACGTGATAATGCGAAGTAATTTATTCTGGCTTCGTTGAATTAGATCTGTATTGGATTGCTTTGTACAGCCCCATAATTGGATTTCATATATCCAGATCGGCTTGATGATAGATTGATGGATCAATCTTTTACAATAGAGATCGAGTTGAGAGCGATGCCCGGTTGACCAATACATCTGTCTACGTTTCAGCTTTATTTGTTCAGCTTTTTGTTTCACATGATGTCTCCAGTTTAGTTTGCTATCCAAATGTATACCTAGATATTTCGCTGAATCTGCTTTGGGAACTGGAATTCCGTTGAGATATGTAGAAATATTGTTATCTGATCGTCGTAATGTACATGTTACGTGAATAGATTTCATCTCGCTGAGTTTAATTTCGCAATCAGTGGTCCATTGGCTAATTTCGTTGAGTGCCTGTTGCAATTGTTGTGTAGTTTTTTTTTTAAATTATCGTCAGCTGATATTATAACTGTAAAGGTGCCTATGAGTGTGTTCTTGGTTGTTGGGATGTCTGCTGTGTATACTAAGTAGAGGAAGGGTCCCAGGACATTTCCTTGTGGTACGCCTGCTTCTATTGTATAGAAACTAGAGTGAGCTCCTTCGTGTGTTATTTTGAACGTTCTATCAGACAAGTATGATTCCAGTAGATGGCAATAGTTTGCTGGAAAGAGTTTACTGATTTTATATATAAGACATTCATGCCATACTCTGTCGAATGCTTGGGAGACATAAAGAAAGACAGCTGGGCAATATTTCTTTTCTTCGAAAGCCTTTTCTATTGCTGTGGTCACACGGTGAACCTGTTCAAATAGTTGAGTGTTTATTCCTAAAGCCAAATTGAAAGTCTGGAATATTGATGAGCGGCTTGAGTCGCTTGAGAAGTATTTTCTCAAACAGTTTTGAAATGGATGGCAATAGCGATATGGGTCTATAGGGCGTTACTTCTTCTGCTGGTTTCTCTGGTTACTTGAGCATTATTATCTGGAATGATTTGAATGAATTTGGAATGTATCTTAGTCGAAAGCAAGCATTAAACAGATATGTTAGCATAATGACAGCTTATCAAGGTAATCGTATACGATGATCGTTAATAGACGACTTTCTTTTCGGCGATGGAGGTAGTTCTGCGTCGATTAGTATTGGATTTGAACAAGGATCGCGATATATTATTTTTTAGTTACCATTTGCAATGGAGATGTGGTTATCGAGATGAGGGTGTGTCTACACCAGCAGTTATTCCATGAGTGGTATTCGATTCCGTTACAGATCACGACCTGAGCGTACCACTCCAAGCAGAAGATTTCGTGGAATTGAGGTTACCCAAAAGGCATTGGATCTCATTAATATCCGTGAGGAGATGTTCCATATGTGCTGCTTCTGGGATACAAATGATTAGACAATAATAAGGTGATTGTTGGCGACCTATTTATAGAATTAGTGTTATTGTCGACTCTACATCGGGTTCCACGGGCCTCCTATCAATTGTGTTATAAAGTGGTATATTATGACCACCAAATGGCGAAGAAGTCATTTGTCCAGACAAAGAAACTGGTGGTGTCGCCGGCACTTTCATCAGAATGTAGATATCATAACCTTGAGTTGTTGGAGGAAGTGGTGTGGGGTAAGAAGTAGGTGTGCCGGCACGGGAACTGGTTCACTCCTATCCCCATCATGAGTTCACTTTGCAAAAGGGATTTATTCTTTAACCACTAGATTGATGTTCGCCTCCCTGCTTATCACATCGGATTTGTTGCGTGAGCGATGCGCTTTTCCACTTAATTTTCACGGTTTGCAGTACTCCACTTATCAACACGCTAGATAATTCTTACTGAAACACAGGTCGCACAAATGAAAATGAAACGTGGGCGATATGTTGTTTCGTGGTAGATTGTTCGTTTATTAAATCAATCAACATGCCAAGGTACTTTTTTCAGTAGTTATTTTATGACAGCAAAAGCTGTCAAACAGTCATGGTTTGATATTTACTACGTGGAGGCAATTTTCCAGTAGGGATTTTATGACACGAAAAACTACCAAATCGTGTGGTAATTTTGTTCAGTATGGTTCGACTTTTCATCATGTGAAAGTGCTTTTTTTAGTAGTTATTTTATGACAGGCAAAGCTGTCAAACCGTCATGGGATATTTGTTCAGTCCTGTTTGACATTTGTTCATGTGGTGGTACATTTTTCACTAGGGTGGTATGACAGGTAAAACTATCAAATCATGGTAGTATTTTTGTTCAGTATGGTTTGAGACTTGGTCATGTGCGGTTCATATTTTGCAATAGCGGCTTTATAAAAATAAAACTGTCAGCCATAATGGTATTTTCAGTATGATTCGTGGAGAGACATTTACGATTTATTTGCTTACCTCCACAATTTCCGTGGTTTAGTTCTGGTAGATTTAGCAGTATCTGCAAGTGTCTTTCATTTTTTTGTGATAGCAAAAAAATACTTGTATGCTTACCTTTGTGCGATGTGTTCGGAAGTGGACTGCCTTTTGCTTTTCAACTGAGGTCATACAATTGATGATATGGTCGTCACAATTTAAATGTTTTTCGCAGGCATCCACTTTTGTTTCTGGTGTTGAACCTTGTGTGCCATCGTCTTTTTCGACGTATGTCGATGAGGCTACACTAGATGACACATTCAATTCTGTTGAACCAGCGCTCCTTTTCGTATTGCTAACATTACTCTCATTAGACGGTTGCCTTCGTATACGATGATCGTTAATAGACGACTTTCTTTTCGGTGATGAAGGTAGTTCTGGGTCGATTAGTATTGGATTTGAACAAGGATCGTGATATATTATTTTAGTTACCATTTGCAATGGAGATGTGGTTATCGAGATGAGGGTGTGTCTACACCAGCAGTTATTCCATGAGTGGTATTTGATTCCGTTACAGATCACTACCTGAACGTACCACTCCAAGCAGAAGATTTCGTGGAATTGAGGTTACCCAACAATCTTAGCCCTGTGAGTAGGGCGTTAGAATATACTCACAGCTAAGCCAGCTTGTCGTCAGAGGCGACTAAAGGCCGAGTGGTAGTCGTGGTCCCAACGCCCTGTGCGCCCGGTGAAATACCACCCCATCAAGCTTTAGGCTCCGTGAAATGGTCGGGATAAATCCCTGTCCATCTTTCGGAGCTTGGCTGATGGACCGGTTCGAGAAAAGGTTGGTTAGGTGGTAGTCGGTCCCAAGGTGAGATACCACCCCGTCACGCTGTACATTCCGAGATATCGCAGAGAGAAATCTTCGGCCGTGTTTCGGATGTGTGGCTGATGGCCCGGACTGACACGGGGATAAGTCATGATGGTGCCTTCTGATATAAAGAATTCCGGAGGTGAACTAGTCTCCCATTCGGATCTCCGGGGGGGACTATGTCAGGGGGAACATCATGCAGATATCATGATAAATAATGGAACTTTGAGAGGTTCGTCATCGCATAACCGGGCTCGCTCTCGAGGCTCGGCCCACGCTCGACTGGTGGCGGCATTTTGTAACATCAGGGGCATCGGTTTCACCAATTCCAATGTAAACGCCGTCCACCAATATTTGCAAACAACGAAACCTGATATCCTTGCCCTAACTGAGACCCAGGTCGATTCGTCAACGGATTCCACATATCTGCGTTGCTCAGGATACGACTTGCATTCGAGATTCCGTTTTAATTGCGGAGTCTACGTTTTCGCGCGGTCCAATCTGGCTTGCCAGCGGATGGAGGCGTTGGAACCCAATAATATGGACATCATATGGTTGAGGGTCGTGCTGAGGAATTCCGTTAACTTTCTTTGTTGTCTTTACCGTTCCCCGATTGAGGATCGACCGGCGATATTTTTCGAACATCTTTCATATACCGTCGACTAGATACAGATCAACCCCCCAGCTTCTGAAATTATTGTCCTTGGCGATTTTAATGTGCACAATTCCGACTGGTTGTTACATTCTAACAGAACCGACGAGGCTGGGGGGCTGGCGGAGATGTTTGCTGTAAGCCACAACTTGACTCAACTCGTGGAGGAATCGACGCGAGTGCCGGATGCCCGAAGCGATTTTGCGAACACCCTGGATTTGTTTTTGACATCCGAACCGAGTATTTATACCGTAGAGGTTTCTGGGCCACTGGGAAACCCACTGCATGGTATCTGTCGCGCAAGCACTTGCATACCAAGCGAATAACCGGCCTAAGCAGCTTCGCCATGTATGGAAGTATGGGGCTGCTAACTAGGACGATATGGGAGATTTCTTCGCATACTTTCCAATGCTAACGCTTGGGCGGAGTCGGTATCAGAGATTATTCTTCTGGGGATGGAGATGTATATTCCACATTCCATCAAACGAAGTTCGTCTGATAAACCTTGGTTTGACAAAAAATGCGAGCCGATTACAGCGACAAAAATAGAGCTTTTAAGCAATGGCGCTCCAATCCAACAGATGTTAACAGAACGAATTTTGTTAGTATCAGAAACGCGTGCAACCAGGCGATTGATACCGCGAAGAAGACTCACAACGACAGGGTGATCAATAAACTCCTTCGGTGCCCAACTGGTTCGCGCTCCTTCTGGTCAATGGCAAGGGCTGTCAGCGGTAACTTCGCACCCTCCACTTTCCTTCCGTTGGTGACAGACAGCGGGACGTTAGTCACGAATCCAAAGGATAAAGCTAATGTGTTCGCGAATTTATTTCCCGCGAATTCCAACCACGATCCCGGCCTTTTGGAGCCACCTGTGATCTCGCCGGTACAGTCTTCCATGCGGGATGTGAGATTTCGTCCGCGCACTATTCAACGCATTCTACGTGAACTGGATTGTAGGAAGGCAACCGGCCCGACGGAATACCAGCAATAGTCCTTAAGAACTGTGCTCCAGAACTATCGCCGGCTCTTGGCAGACTCTTCCGCTTATCTTATGCACGGAGGACCTGCTGGAAAATCGCTCGAGTTCAGCCAATCCCAAAGACGGGAAAAAAGTGTCTCCCACAAAATTACCGTCCGATAGCATTACTGTCTATTTTATCTAAGGTAATGGAAAAAGTCATCAATACGGAGTTGGTTAAGTATTTGGAGTGCAACGGACTTCTGAATGATCGTCAATACGGATTCCGCGGCAGGCGGCCCATAGGAGACCTTTTGACACTTATAACCGATATATGGACATCTGCGATTGAACGGCATGGTGAGTCAAGGGCGGTCGCATTGGATATCTCCAAGGCTTTTGACCGCGTCTGACACGGGGCATTGCTGAGCAAACTTCGTTCATACGGGCTTTCCCAACAGCTTCGCGACTGGACGAACAGCTTCCCCGAGAATCGATCGATCCGGGTTGTTGCGGATGGCGAGTGTTCGTCTCTGCATCCTGTTAATTCGGGGGTGCCCCAACGTTCTATTTTGGCTCCATCCTTGTTCTTGCTTCACATAAATGATTTGTTGGAGACAACGGATAACAAAGTGTTCTGTTTTGCGGATGATAGTACGCTTGTTTCCTCCTTTTCGAGTGATCGGCCGATTGGTGCATCAACATCACACCAGCTGAGATGTAGACAGATTGACTCTCTGAATCAGGATCTGGATAAAGTCCTGCAGTGGGGAAAGGCCAATCTTGTCGACTTCAACGACCCAGTATACAACATTCACAAAGAAAACTGGATCATCGGTTCCACAGCAGATGATGAGTGGCCGGGCCCTCGAGGCTGGGAAAGTTTGAAATTGCTCGACGTCACGGTCTGTGAGAATGTATCATGGCATAAACACGTATCGGGTATCGCCAGGTCAGCCTCAGGAAAACTGAGTTATCTTTTTAGAGCCAAGAAATATTTTACTCCGGCCCAACTTTTTCTCCTATATAAATCTCAAATTAGACCCGCACTCGAATATTGCTCTCATGTTTGGAGCTCGGCTCCTAAACATACCCTCGACCTACTTGAGAGCGTACAAAGACGAGCGATCCGCCTGATCGGGGACTCGGCGCTGACGTCGGGACTACAGTCGCTATCACATCGAAGGCGCGTACCCGACCTCTGTCTGATTTACAGATATTACTACGGGTGCTATTCTTCGGAGATTCTTGGTATTGTTCCACGCAATTCGGTTTATATGCGCTCCACAAGACAATCCGACGGATCGCACCCGTTTGTGGTTCATCTCCGGACGGCGCGAACATCCCCGTATCAGAACTCGTTCCGTTACAGAGCGGGGAAGCTGTGGAACTGCCTTCCCACGCGAGTGTTCCCGGAGCGTTGCAACCTACAACTGTTCAAAAAGAACTGCCACAGTTATTTGATGGGATCACGGGGCGCCCACTCGACGCTATAGGTTCGCCTCTCCCGAGAGAAGTCTAATAAAAAAAATAAAAAAAAAAATTCCTTGTACACGCCAGGTGATATTGCATCGATGCCTGGTCCTTTTTTGTGGTTCAAACTTTTGTCGATTTCTTGGGCAACCTCCATTGCGGTTGCTGGTTTGATTGTTTGCTCAGTTTGATACCTGAGTGAAGGTTCAATACTACTGTGGATGTTGTGTGGTTTGAACACTGGGGCCAGGTGTTGTGCAAATATTTAAACTTTATCTTCAGTTCTTCGTACCCACTGTCCCTGCGTATCTTTTATAGGTTGCACTTGGATGAGGGGATGTTTAAATTTACGTGTTGGCTTCCAGAGAGAGTAATCCGTATCCGCTGACGGACTTAGTTCACTTAGATACTCATCTATACAACTCTGTGTATGGTCTTTAATTAATTTGTTAACTGTGAGCAATCAACTTGTTGAATATTTTTTTATTATTAGGGTGTGTGGATCTGTGGCAGGTTCGTCTAGCTTTGAGCCTGTCTTTGATTCGATCTCTAATCTCAATAGGGTATGTGGTTGCTGGTTCTGGTTTATCACTTGGCACCGGAGTTGCTGTTTCAATGTTTCGAGAAATTGTTGTACTTGTTGTTTCAATTCTTCACAATCTTGAAGTTTTACGTTTAATTCAATCTGATTGTCAAGCTCTTTTCGGAATTTTTTCCAATCTGTATATTTGTTTGTAAGATTTAGTTTTCTGTTCTTTCTGGGAACAGCTGCATTCAGTTTTAGTAGTACAGGAGTGTGTCAGACGTTAAGTCAACTAAACTATCCGTTTCAATATAATTCGATGACACTCCTTTCGAAATAAAGAATTCGATCAGGTCAGGAGTTTTGTTGCTATCAGTAGGCCAGTATGTTACTGAACAAGACAAATGAAATTCGCACTTTGCTTCTTTGATGGCTGTAAGCAGTTCTTTTCCCTTGCCTGGAGTAATCAACCTTGACCCCCAAGCAGTGTGCTTGACATTGAAATCTCCACCAATTATAAACCTTCGTCCGAGCTTCTTGAAGATATCCGTGAATTGTTGTTTTGAGATTGTGTGTCTAGGTGGGCAATATACAGCACCTACATTTAAATCAGCTCCATTAAGGTTGATAGTAACAATGGACGCTTGAATAAAAGTTTCTTTTATTTCTGCTCGTTCGAATGTGATGTATATTTTATTATCAGAGCTGTACCTCCACGGGCACGGTCGCTGGGGTGCGTAGTCCAATAGGCCATACAACCGCTGATTTTTTATGAAGCTCATATGAGAAGTGTGTTTCTGATATCAACGGAATATCTATGTTGTGCTCTCTTATAAATATTTCTAATTCTTGAGCGCTTTGGTTGAGCCCATTTGCGTTCCAAGTGATTATTCTTAGGAGCCGATTACTCATTGTCTTTATTTCTTGGATATCTGGGTCGGCAGTTTTTGAAAATTTTCAAGTTTACCTACCCTTTATGTTAGCTGGTTGATGCTTTTTTTGATGTCGTCCTGGAATACACTGAGCATCTTCATCATATCTATGATGGTAGGCTCGTTATTGACAGGTTGTTGTCTGCTTTTATTATCTGCCTTCTCATTTGGTTTATTGTTCATTTGTGTGTTGCTAGTACCAGTTGTGGTTGGCCCCGCTCGTTCTGTATTTTTTTTATTGCAGTCTTTGAGTGACTGTAGTTTTCTTTGGATGTTGTGCTTTTACCTTTTTTTGATACACTGAGCGTCCCTTGTAACGAGCTGGATGGCCATTCTCGTGGCAAAGCGTACATGTTGGTATGCTGTTGCGTTGTTTCGAGCATTGGGTTGTGTGGTGAGGTCCAGCACACTTAACACATCTTGAGTTATAGTTGCAGAAATTTTTGGTATGACCAAGCTGTTGGCAATTATTACATTGAGGTATCAATCTGACCTTTTTGGGTGGTTCAATCGATACTTTGCATTCATAAGCTGATTTGTTATTCTCTTTTTGAACTATTGTATTGTATTTTGTTTATGACTGTTATCGGTTTTTCTTTTCTTATAAACTGCAGAGGTTTCCCTTTCCAGCTCTTCTTCGTCTGTATGGTATTCTGTGGGTAAAGGGATAGTGGCACATACCTGCGATTGCATTTGGTTTTCCATTGTGTTGATTTTGTGAAGCATTTGATTTATCATCGCTTGTTGTTGTTGGCACATAGCTGCTTGTTGTTGGTATGCTGCTGTTAGCTGTTCATACGTCATAATGTTGCCGTTATTCGTATTACTTAGCTGGATATTTTGTTGGTTAAATGATGTAGTATCCATTATTATTATTATGTATTATTTTAAACGTTTTTTGTTTTATTTTTTACACGTTTTTTTTTTGTGGTTTACACTAATCACTTACCACTATTGATAGAGAACCCGCGTACGCGTTTATTTATTTTCAGTTTTGTTTTTTTTTTTGTTGTGTGTATTCAATGTGTGGCGAGGTGGACGATATAAAACGTCTTTGCCGTTCGAACGTCAAGTGAACACTGAAAATGAAATAAAAAATGTTGTAAAAATGATAATGAAAAATGTAATGTATTTTATGGATGATGAGTATAAAGACCCCGACAATTTGTAAATAAAATCAATCATAGCCGAACTACTGGTTTTGATTCATCACATCAAACTCATAGATCCTTCCACACCTTTACTGTACCACCAACCATTACATGACATACCTACAATATTATTACAATATTTAACAAATCAATTTCAGTTCGGGTTTCTTTTGGCGATATGTTACACACTGCTTCCATTACAGGGTCACGCGCTTTTAACGTGTGGCAATGCATCCTTTCCCCATGTGTCACACATTTTTAACCTATGCGTTGTGCATGGACATGTAAACATGGTGAACATTTTCCTTCGTATACGCAACAGATGGAAGACAAAAACGTTTAGTAGTAAAACGCAAAGAATTACTCTTTGGTTAAAGAGTCACTACAGCACTATAAATTTGCCAACACAAACAAGCTTTATTCTGTTTTTTTTTTTTTTTTTTTTTAGGCTCTACATGGTAGTAAATATCGCTATAGCCGAGTTCGAACTGCGAACGACAAAGTAAAAGTTCAAAATCTAGAAGGTAAGAGTAGGGTTATGTATGTTCTGCCTCAATTTTCTGCCCCAAAAGCTCTTTTCTGCCCCAAAGCTCTATGTGAAGGTGGAGATGTGTGTGTTGTGTGGTGAGTGTTGATAGTGGTATGTGATTCATGGGTGGTGGGTTCTTATGTGAGGTGGAAATAGTAGTATTTTGTGTATTTCTTATGAGTATTGATATTAATCGTGATATTTTGTGGATGTGATTAATGATTGTGGGTTCTTATCTGAGATGGAAATAGTAGTATTGGTATTAATTGGGTATAGTTTGTAGTATTCTTATCGCTGGTTGTTCGTTGATGTCGTAATCGAATGGGTATGGAGTTGTTGGATTTTGTGTTTAGGTGATGATATCGAGGTTTTTGCAGGTGGTGGTGGTGGATGTTTTTGCTGGCTATTGGGCTTTTTGTTATAGGGGTTTTTGTAGGTGGTGGTAAATGCTTTTGTTGGCTATTGGGCTTTTTGTAGGTGGTGGTGAGTATTGGGACTTTTTGATAATGGATTTGTGCTTAGGTGGTGATATCGGTGCTTTTTGTTATGGGGTTTATGTTTTTGCTAATGGATTTGTGCTTAGGTGGTGATATCGGGGCTTTTTGATATGGGGTTTATGTTTTTGCTAATGGATTTGTGCTTAGGTGGTGAATGCTTTTGTTGGCTATTGGGCTTTTTGTAGGTGGTGGTGAGTATTGGGGCTTTTTGATAATGGATTTGTGCTTAGGTGGTGAATGGTTTTGCTTGCTATAGGCTTGCTAAGCTAGTTGACTTCACCTAAGACGCAGAGCTAAGCTAGTTAAATTCACCCTAGACGCAGAGCTAAGCTAGTTGACTTCACCTAAGACGCAGACCTAAGCCATGATGATGAATGGGTTGTGCTTTAGGCTTTTGTCTCGGTTGTGAGCTGTTAATTGTGGTAGAAATAAAAAAACGTTGTCTCTGTTGTACTTTTTAATCTTATTGTCATTAAACTGAGTAATATATACGGGAATTTTGTTGTTTGTGGATTTGTATGGGAAATGGGTTGTTTTTTAATCTTATTGTCATTAAACTGAGTAATATATACGGGAAATTTGTTGTTTGCGGATTTGTATGGAAATGGGTTGTTTTTTGCTGGAACTTAAAACTGATTTCACCTAAGACGCAGACCTAAGCCAGTATTCAAACAGATGCATTAACAAGGCGCGGGCTTTTTGCTCTATGATGTTGATGAATGGGTTGTGCTTTTGGCTTTTGTCTCGGTTGTAAGATTTCTATATGCTGTTATCAAAAAAACCAAACATGACTGTGCTTGTCCGATCTTATGAGCTTGGATGCTATAGTAAACTCTTTTTTATTTCTAAGTGTATTTATGAGAGCCAATTATTCTTATCATAGTTTCCATATTGTACAAAGAATTTATTGTTTCCGCTCCCCACAGGCTAATGTTGATTTATATATAGCAAGTTCTTGGTCATTATTCCTTATCATAGTTTTCATAATGTATCTTTTCCGTTCCCACAGGCTAATGTTGATTTCTATATGCTGTTATCAAAAAAACCAAACATGACCGTGCTTGTCCGATCTTATGAGCTTGGATGCTATAGTAAACTCTTTTTTATTTCTAAGTGTATTTATGAGAGCCAATTATTCTTATCATAGTTTCCATATTGTACAAAGAATTTATTGTTTCCGCTCCCCACAGGCTAATGTTGATTTATATATAGCAAGTTCTTGGTCATTATTCCTTATCATAGTTTTCATAATGTATCGTTTCCGTTCCCACAGGCTAATGTTGATTTATATATGCTGTTATCAAAAAAAAAAACCAAACATGACTGTGCTTGTCCGATTTTATGAGCTTGGATGCTATAGTAAACCCTTTTTTATTTCTAAGTGTATTTATGAGAGCCAATTATTCTTATCAAAGTTTCCATATTGGACAAAGAATGTATCGTTTTTGATATTAGAAGGGGATTTCTTGTATAAAAAGGTCGGGTGTTAAATTTACATACACTATTAGAAGGAATCCATCCCCAAGAAGACTTGTCCTGAAGAAATTCAATTCAATCCTAAAGTCTAAAACCGACTACGAAGACGAAGCTCAAGGTAAGTCGTCCTATTGATATTATTTTTTTATTTTTTTGATTAATTTTTTTTATTAAAGATGGAATCACCTATTACCCAGGAGAAAGCAATTGACAGATATTTTGCCAAATACAGAAAAATAAGGCCAATCTGTATAGTAAAACCCAATGTAGAAACATCAAGGTATATGCCTACTGAGGATTATTTTGTTCACGATGGCGAGGACGATGACATCAGACCGCTAGGTCCAGGCCATCAGATTGAGGAACCTAACATCAACGAGGATATATTCCTGGGCGGATATCTCCAAAACGATTTCTCCAGCGATGTTTTTACTAATGATTACGGCATGATCATTAACGATTCCGGGGATATTATATATATCGACGATTACCCCATTTTAAACGACAGCGACCGTCTACTCACTGACGAGTTATTGGAGCAAAGTTTAATAAATTTCGGGGTAGAGGAATCTACCACCAATGATCCTTTTTTATAATTATGTAAATAAAAAATTAAAATAAAAATAAATAAAAAAAAAACATCAAATTAAAAAAGCAATCTTGTTTTTTTTCTATTATTAACAGGTACATTGTTCTCCATATCATTGTTTGGTTTCAAATTTTTTTTTTAACCCATCGACATCAATATTAGTTTTTCCACAGTAATCAGCACGAGTAATAAAGTCCTATTTATAATGATAGACTATCGAATGTATCCAGTTAGTCTAAAACAGTCATTCCATGGACACACAAGCGAATCAATAAAGAAAACAATAATTAATTTTTTTTTTTCTCATAACGTTATAATTTATTAGTTTTTTTTATTTTTTTACTACAAATATCTCTTATATCTAACCTATTAGCTACAAAAAAATTATTTACATTATTTAAAAAAATATATAACAATCCTATTATTAAATATAAATATGAGTCATAATTTTTAACTTAAACATTACTTAATCTATTATGCCCCCAAGCATACGTGCTTACGCGATCTTCACAAATATATCTTTTTGTGTCGCTATCGCTTAATGCTAACTTATTTACAGACTGCGTATAAATATTGTGTAACTTACTTCTAAATATTAACATAGGCTTATATAACTTACGTCTTAATAAACAATTTCTATAATCTCTTATATCTAAACTATTGGTAACAGACTTCTTTACCCCCTTGGCCTTTTTTGTTACTTCACTGGTGTCTAAAGCAAAAGAGTACATTTTAGCTCTTAACCCAATGAATTCAGTCATGTTTTTGCTATTGTTCTCATCTTTGAATTTTCCGAGAACTTTTCCATTTATTTGAGGGAAATTATGAATGTTATCTATTGGATATTCCGATGTATCAAACCTAGATTTTTCGGGATCAACAATATCGCTATATATATCCGAATAGAAATCATTAGTTGATATTGTATAGATAAAAGAGTCTGTATCCATGTAATTCAGCTGAATCGCCCTATCAAACTTTTTTCTCATGTAATCATAGTGAAAGTCATCATTTTGATAGTTCTAATACTGCGAATCCTAAATAAATGGGTTTATCAAATACTATTCGCGCCTTGCTCAGTTCAATAGCACACATCTGAGGTGTAAATATTGAGAGGCTATGGAAATTGGGATGAGCAATCAGTTTTCTGGCGCTGTGTGAATTTCTTTCTCCTTCCCATTGAGAGACAATTTTTACATCTCGTCGCTTCTCAACATTCTCCATGGTTTTGCCATACACACTGTTATTCATTAATTTAAAAAAGTCTTTTTCAAACTTATTTTTCGCCTTTTTTCTATACTCCGTGTTGAGGGTTATATATTTTTGCAACCACTCAGATTGTGTAAAAGACAACACTCTATGAACTCTAGTGAGAATCAGCCCATGTTTCAGACATTGTTGTAAATTCTTTAGATGAATTATATACTTTGTCTTTGAATGTAGACTAGCGACAAGCTTAGGAGTTTTGCACCCAGGCGTTATCATATTTTCTGGGCAAAATGGAAGATCATTGTGCTGATCGTGAAGATCAATTGGATAAGTTAAATCTACTTCCAATACATAGCCGATTTTATCGTTTCCATCACAATTTAAAATATATTCGGCTGTGAAGATTTGTGGATCAATCCATTGAAAATTTCCATCTGGAAGATGTTGCGACATTGCCCAACCGTACAGGTTATTTGCATCTAAATACATAAGATATTTATTTGGTTTGCTAGCATCGACATTTTTCAAATATTTATTATTCGCAACGGTATGTCGATGACTACACTGACATAAGCCGCCACGGATGCCATTCTTAAAGAAATTAAGCATCTCAACATCTGTTAGAAGTTCCAGATTGATTTCTGTTGTTTTCAACATTGCATCCCAAGATAAGCCGGGAGATGTATAGTAATGACATGGATCTAACTCATATATATCTAGACAAACCTTACGAAAATTCTCAAATACATCTGCCAGCAATAAGACATCGCTCTGCAGATATAAAAGCATGTACTCTTTTAATGTTTTGCAATTGAAATGCTTCCACACTTTTTGAGCATAATCGTAATCTTCAACTAAACAATCTTCATTCGTTAGTCTATTATAGAATTCTGTAATTGGAGGAAGAGAACAGTCATCTAAACGAGCCCAACAATTAACATATTCATAGGGAAATACCCCCTTCCTCATCATTAACTTCAAAGAGGAATCGTTTTTGTAAAATCCCCTATTAATTATGAAATCGTCTTCAGATAAATTTTTAGTTAGCGAATCTATGCTAGACTGTAGAAATCGACATGAATCTAAAAACCTAATCTCAAATGAATTGTGCTCATCTAAATATATGCGTTTGGAAATCGATATATAATTTTCCTTATTTAGTGGAATTATACGTATTTCCCCCTTAATACAACCCAGACTTTTCATAAATAGATGTGAATCATAACCCGTCAAATTATGGAAAAAGACTGGGAAAAAGGTCGGAACGCGAAAATCTAAATTACACTGAGAATGGGCTGGTCCTCTATAGACACCAGTGAAATGGCAATGGTCCCTTACTCTTACATCTAATTCATTAAATCTAACCTTACAAATACTGGAGATTGGCGATGTTGTTTGATGATGTTTCTGTTGTTTCGTTAAAGGAGCCATTGGCTTTGGTCGACCAATGACTTCCTTGCGAATACGAATTAAATCGTTCACTAGCATCTTCACAAAACGGATTGGTGTGTCTTCTCCTGCAAAAAAAGAAAAAAATGTTTTATTAGTTTTATGATTTTTTCTTATTAAACATGTTTTGAGTTACCAACAAATATGCGGTGCTTGCTTAAATCATCATCAAAGGAGCATTTGATATGGTATGAAAAAGCGCACGGGATATGTTGTTGAACGTCTGTTGTTGAAGAAATTTCCGGATCCGGTGCACATTG